>JAGIQG010000003.1:43508779-44708779 GCA_024679065.1 Sphyrna mokarran | reverse complement strand
CCCCAAGATACTGCTTAGCAGTATCTTATAATTGCAAGCAAGGGATCAAGCAATTGTTATAGCAAGTTGCATTGCAAGCATGGAGAGGAGCTACGACATGTCCATTCTTTGCATAGGATACCAGACACACCATGCCAGCAGATCACTTTTACACTCAACAAATAAGTTGATCCCCATTTCTGATATGGATTTTTTGGGACTTCAGAGATTGATTTATGACACCAGTTGTTAGTGGTTTATCATCAAAAACAAAAACACAACTACCCATTAAGTTACATCGGCAACATGGATGAAGCATCCTTGAATTTTGATATGCCCAGCAGCCACATTATGAACTGGAAAAGTTCCAAAATAGTTCATGAGAAGGAAAGATTCACAGTGGTACTAATCTACATGGATGAAAGAAAGAAAATAGGTCTTATGGTAATTTTTAAATCTAAAACTATGCTGAACACAAGTTGTATGCAGGATCTTTTGTGCACGTCTGTGACAATGTTAGATGGATGAGGATGGAGTGAAGTCGTGGACCAAAAATGCGTGCAAAAGGCGTGTGGGTCATGTTCAGATCCCATGAGGCCAATATCCTTCAACCAATATCACTAAAGCAAATTATGTAATAATTTATCTCATAATTTTTGCTTGTAAAGAAATAATACCCACGCTGCAGTTATGCCAGGGATCTAATGTTTATATTCAACATTTGGATTTCCATTCAAGTCATGTTCACATTGAATGGAAGAAGTGAACGCTTATCAGACAAAAAAAAACTTCTTAAAGAGTGGATGTATACTTGTTGCCCCCTTTCATATTCTGTGTGGTTTCATTATCAAATTGTGGGATGTTATTACTGCATAAAATGTCATCAGGTGGTTCAAAAAGTCACTGGCTGAAGAGGAAGAAAATTTATTATGGAGTAATGATTCAAAAAGCAAATCTGCCAAATCTGATCCAGAGTGGGATCCTTTCAATGATGCTACAGCCAAGTGATTCAATGAATTTGATGGATTTCCGCAAAAGATGCTGAAGACAATAAATTGGTTTCAAAATGTATTGATTGTGGTTAAAGGTACCTTTATGTAATTAATTTGTTCAATGATTTGTTCATGCCACATTAATAAGAATCACCAGTGTTTTTTTTCCCAACTTCAAAATGACAACCACCTAATCACATTTTATACTTGCCAAAAAGTTGACCACAGTTTTTGAAAGGGTTATTGAAGGCTTCAAAGATTACCACAATCTGTGGTTTCTTCAAACAGTAATAAAGTAAGAGGCCACATATTCTGCTCTTGGTTAAGAGATGAACATTAACAATGGAAGATATTGGTTTGCTGTTCTTCTGACCTTTCATATTGACTTGAGAAAGATGATGGATTCTCAGTTGAGCATCTCATCTGAAATATAACTGACAGCATAGCGCTGCCCCAATTTTGTAAATAGTTGTGGAGATAGGGCCCAGGTGAGATTGTTGTTGTTGCAGACTCAATGGGCCGAATGGCTTCCTGCACTGTAGGGTTTCTGTAATTTCCATTAATCTTGAAGCGTACTCACTAATATTCTATTTACTCTTCAACCAATATCACTAAAGCATATTGTGCAATAATTTATCTCATTGTAGTTTTTGGAAGCTTACAATGAGGAAATTGGCAGCCTTGTTAACAGTCATGACTGGACTTCAAAGATTATTTGATTGCTGTGAAACACTTTGATATCCTAAGGTTGTGAAATGTGTTAGGCAAGAGCATGTTATTTTAAACTTTAATGTCAAGGTCAGATTTAGGGTATGTCCAACGCACTGGAAACCATTTCAGTCACACTTTAAAACAAAATGAAAATTCAGGGTTAAAAATAATGTTACCCCCACCCCAAATTTATAATAAAAAATTGAATGCAAACCATTAGAGTGGGTGGACCAGTGAAACTTCCATTATTCATTAGTAAACGCCAGTCATTACAGGATGATGAGTAGCAGTGCAGTCTGAGGTTATCTCATTGGGCTTAATTTTGCTGTCACGTAAATATGTGACGAAAATTTAGAAAAATGAGGTGTGAGGCGAGCAGCGCACCAGCCTCCAAGTCGGCTCCCCCTTCACCAACGGCCGAAAATGGCTGCAGTTGGGACCACGCCTGAAATGAGCGCAACGTCAATTTAAATGCATTTAAGTTAACTTAATGGACTGGACGCCCAAACTTACTGGCACTTCCCCCTTTACCACCACATTCGCTCAATCAGTTTCTGTGTCAAATAGACAAGGTCCGATTTAGGTACTCCAGTTTCTGAGCTGGTAAATTCTGAACTTCTAGCAGCGTTGTGCTTCAGATCATTGATGGGGGGGGAGGGGGGGAGAGAGAGAGGGGGAGAGAGAAAGAGGAGAGAGAGAGGCAGTCAGATGGTTATCTGACTCAGAGCGGTATTTAGGAGGGGGAAGGGGGGAAGAGATGGAGTCAGATCATATGTCTCACTCAGATCAGTGGTGGTGGTGGTGATGGTGGCGGGGGGGGGGGGGGAGGTGAGGAATTTCAGGGGACGGGGGGAGAGGGAGGCTGGTCAAATACCTCTCAGATTCAGATCGGTTGGCAGAGTGGGAAGGAGAGGTGGGTCAGACGGCTCCACTCAGATCAATGGGGAGGTCTGCTACCACTCTGCCTCAGTGAAGGGGAAGAGGGTTCACTGTCACTCTGTGTATGATTGATGGGAGTGGGGGGTGAGAAGGGGTGAGAAAGAGGTAGAAGGGGGCCCGATTGATCTGGGTAACAGGAGGTGTTGGGGGCAGAAGGCAATCATTATGGTTGTGGGGATGGGGGCAATGTCTGTGAGGGCGATGTGACAGGGGAGGATTTTTCTATCTTCTTCTTAAACTGCGCACGCTGTAGTGTTTTGGGTGCGTTAAACTCACCCACAGGCTTGTGCAACACAATTCAGAATCGCTGCTAATTGTTTCAGACAGAGTGCATATGGGGGTGCCTGAGAACAAGTCTAAAAGTTGGGTCTGAAACACTCCCAGTTTCAAATCCACTCAGCGCTTAGAATGAAAGTGATAAAATAGGGCCCACTGACTAAGTCAGCATGTATCTCTGTATTGCTACAGGTCGGGAGGCGTTACGATCCTGTCTCTAACTTGTGACTGGCCTGGAATGACATCAGTCTGGAGTTTAAGCAATGATCGCCGCCCTAATGCTGGCGTTGACACAATGTGAAAACTGACACCATAAGCAACTGACTATAGAACTATTGTTTACAAACCAAACTCCGCAGAAGATAGAGTTACACCGGCACCAATGCTCCCTCAGAGCGGCTAAATAATTCTAGTGAAGCAGAAATGTACACAAAGGAGATCATTAGAAAGCATGGACAAGGATGCCCTACAGGTAGCGGATATAATTATGTATAATACAAACTGGCACTTCATCTAAAAAAAACTTTAAAAAAAACTCGTCCGAGCCACGAATCAACTTGTCATTCCCTCTGCAACACTTGAGCAGACACGCAATATTTGATCAAACCTTTAGATATGCGGCTATCGCAGGGAAGAAGCATTTGCTTTCACGAACACGGCCCCAAGAGAAGAGGGCGTTGAGCAGGCAGCTGAGCACCAGGACGTCTCAGCGAGAGCAGCTTCATGTACCTGTAAGCAACCGGATGCCCTTCCATCCATATGCTGATCACTTACCGTCCAAAGTTAAGCTGCACGTACAAATACACACACAGTAACAAACTCCTCAACAAGCTTAGCCCAGAAAATTTCAGGAACCCAAAAATTGCCCATCAGACCATCCGCCCAAACTTTACTATCCTTCAATTTTACTCACAAAGGACGGGTTACTTTAAAAAATGCACTCTACTTAAACGCTACTTTTGAGAAGTAAGAGGTACCTTTCAGAGAAAAGCTTCTCTGTAACGATCCGTGATGAATTTACCGAAATGCATTCAGCCGGGCTCTCGGTGTCACTTCGCAGCAGAAAACTCTTTAATTCGGTCGCTGTTTGATCTTCAGTCTGGGCTCCGTGTTACTGGGGAGGTGGATTTCTGTTGTTGTTGTGTGACTGCCTCGTAACTTTTCCCTGCAATTCCAGTTACAGAGAAACTCACCAGCCCGGCCAGCCGGCGAGAGCAACTCCAACTTGCTGGCGGCAGTGCAGACAAGAGTCTAAACCAGGAAAATCAGCAGAGATTTCACCCGGAAATACATTTACACAGAGCCCTCCTTCGGCATAGCTAGCTAGCTAGTCAGTGTTGGATTTATATAAACCAATTTAATAATTGATTGCACACAAAGCGAGTTGAGATAGATCGCGTGTTCAATGATTCATTAGCAGTTTATGTCACCCATGCTGATTCTCTTTCGCAATGCACGCAAGAAGTTTTATAATAGACATTTTTTTTATTTTGGTGAGCTAATACAAGAAAGCGCCAGTTCCATTTGAAACCTTTTAAAAATGTATTTGCGGTGCACAGTGCTGGAAATCTGGTTTGTTTTTATTTCGCATTCTTTTCGGATTTCATACACGTTATTGTAGCAGACTGTATGTTGGTGTAACACTTGTGGATGGGTAATTTGGGGTCCGCGGTTTGCTATTGATTTGTGCTTAACCAGATCACTGCTCACTTAGGTCTTGGGAGGAAAATGAGTAAATAAATAAAGCCAGGTAATCGTAGCCGCTTGTGAATTCCCGAAGTCACTTCGAGGTTACCTTTCAAACTCTGGGACAGAAATAAGTGGCTTTCTTTCTCGCTTTTAACATTTAACAGTGCAACATCTGTAATTACGATATCCAGTATATTGCAAATTTTATTTGTCACAAGTAGGCTTATATGAAGTTACTGTGAAAAATCCCTTAGTCTCCACGCTCCAGCTCCTGTTCAAGTACACTGAAGGAGAATTTAGCATTACCAGCATATCTTTTGGACTGTGGGACGAAATAGAGCACCAGGAGGAAACCCATGTAGACATGGGGAGAATGTGCAGACTCAGCACAGATTGTGACCCAAGTTGGGAATTGAACCCAGGTCCCTGGCACTGTGAGACAGCAGTGTTAACCACTGTGCCACTATGCTACCCACAAATCCAGGCAGACTCAGGGAGAATGTGCACACTCCATACAGACCCAAGGCCAGAACTGAACCTGGGTTCTTGGCGCTAGAGGCAGCACTGTTAATCACCATGCCAAGAATTATACATTATTATCCAACAATAACAGTCTGGATTTATCTGGCACCTTTAAGGCAATATAACATCCATGTAAAACAAAACTGAAACAAAACCTATCACATAGGGCTATGTTATGTGATGCTAAGAGATTAGTCAGGTAGGTAGGTTCAATAAGCACCCTAAAACAGAAAGAAATAAAGAGGGAAAGGGCGGGTTCTAAATTTAGAGCCTAGACAAATTAAAGTTTTAAAACAGCTTTAAGTTACCTTGACGAATCACAATTAATAAAGCTATTGTTAGATGAAATACTTCTGATGAGATGTTGAGAAACGTTAACTTCATTTTGGGTGACCAGATTTTCACAAGTCAAAACCAGAACACAATGAAAAGCCACGGGGAGGGCCATCAGCACCTTGAGGATTGGTATATTGGATGACAACGTGATAATATGATAGACATTTTACATAGAATCTTAGAATCTATTGTGGAGGAGGAGGCCATTTGGCCCATCGAGCCTGCACCCACAATAAATTCACCCAGGTCCTATCCCTATAACATCACACATTTACCTTCTAATCTCCTGACATTAAGGGGTAATTTATCATTGCCAATCAACCTAACCTGCACATCCTTGGACTGTGGGAGGAAACAGGAGCATTCATGTAGATGCAGGGAACCCATGTAGATGCGGGGAAAGTGTGCAAATTCCACACAGTCACTCGAGGCCAGAATTGAATACACGTCATTGGCGCTGTGAGGCAACAGTTCTAAGGAGAATTAAATTTCACAGATGCCCCTCCACCTCCCCAAAGTCCAGTTTACATTGGAGATAAAGGGATATTTGAACTATTTTTAGGAAATTATTGAGACATCAGAACATTTAATGAAAAGCTTTGACTGTCTCAGTAAAACCAAGACTTTTGGACAACTACTTCTCTCACCGTAAAAGCTCCCTGACCTCCTGAGTCTTTTCCAGCATTTTCTGTGTCTCTGTCTGGCTGATCTGAATTCCAGCAGCCACTGTATTTCACTTTTGTTTCAACCAGTTGGGAACAGTTGGGAATTTTTTGTTTCTATTCTCCAATGTGAACTAGCTTGACAGAAGATAAATAGTATCCCATATTCAATTCAGATTTTTGGAACAGTGTCAACATTGGACTGGGCAAAATGTACCAACTCTAATTTAGTATTGAGCCATAAGTTGTATACTATTGTCTTCCTAATTTGACATTGATGATGAACATTGAAATGTCTTCCTAATTGAATTGTCTTCCTAATTTGACATTGATGATGAACATTCAAATCACCAAAAACCTGTCCTGGTCCCTCCACGCCAACATTTGACATTGATGATGGTGTTGATGAACAGAGGGATCTTGGTGTATTTGTGCATAGATCCCTGAAAGTAGGCAGTCAAGTCGATAAGGTTGTTAAGAAGGCATATGGAGTCTTAGCTTTTATTGGTAGGGGGATTGAATTTCGGAGCCGCAACGTCATGTTGCAACTGTACAAAACTCTAGTGCGGCCGCACTTGGAGTATTGTGTGCAGTTCTGGTCGCCACATTATAAGAAAGATGTGGAGGCATTGGAGAGGGTACAGAGGAGGTTTACCAGGATGTTGCCTGGTATGGAGGGCAGGTCTTATGAAGAGAGGCTGAGGGATTTGAGGTTGTTTTCGTTAGAAAGGAGGCGGCTAAGAGGGGACCTTATCGAAACATATAAGATGATTAGAGGTTTAGATAGGGTGGACAGTGATAGCCTTTTTCCTAGGATGGAGAAAGCTAGCACGAGGGGACACAGCTTTAAATTAAGGGGTGATAGTTATAGGACGGATATCAGAGGTAGGTTCTTTACCCAAAGGGTGGTTCGGGAGTGGAATGCCCTGCCTGCGGCAGTTGTAGATGCGCCAAGTTTGGTGGCGTTTAAGAGGTTAGTTGATAAATATATGGAAGAGAAGGGAATGGTTTAGTTTGGAGGGTCATTGCTTTTTATATTGGTTGGCGCAACATCGAAGGCCGAAGGGCCTGTTCTGTGCTGTAATGTTCTATGTTCTATAACTCCAAATTCAGTGGCCAAGAGCTCAGCTCCTCCTTCTGTGGCTGGATCCTAGACTTTCAAACCCAAGGATTGCAATCAGTAAGAATAGGCAACGATTCCTCTCCACAATTGTCCTCAAAGCCAGTGTCCCTCAAGGCCATGTCCTCAATATCTTACTATATTGCTTGTATAGTAAGTGTAATAAGTATAGTAATGACTGTGTGGCCAAATTCCCCTCCAGCTCGATTTTCAAGTTTGCTGATAACACTACCATAACTGGAAGGATCTCAAAACAATGATGAGGTAGAGTACAGGAAACAAGTAGAGAATCTGATGAAATGGTGCAATGTCAGTAAAATGAAGGAGATTGTTATTGATTTCAGGAAGCATTGTGGAGGACATGCAGCTATCTACATCAATGGGGATAAAGTGGAAATGGTCAAGAGCTTCAGGTTTCTAGGCATTCAAATCACCAAAAACCTGTCCTGGTCCCTCCACGCCCACGTAATAATTAAGAAATCTCACCAACACCTCTACATTTTCAGGAAGCTAAGGAAATTCAACATGTCATTAATTTTCATAGATGCATCATGGAAAACATCTTTCCTAGATGAATCACAGCTTGGTATGGCTCCTTCTCTGACCAAGACCACAAGAAACTACAAAAGGTTGTGAACGTAGACCAGTCCACCATACAAATCAGCATCTCATCCATTGACTCTGCGTACTCTGCCCGCTGTCTCAGAAAAGTAGCCAGCATAATGAAAGACCACACCCACCCCAGACATGTTCTCTTCCATTTTCTTCCATTGGGAAAAAGATACGACATTTGATCTGATTTATTATTGTCCTTTGTATTAAATAGAATACAGTGAAAAATATTGTTTCTTGAGCATTATACAGACAAAGCATACCGTAATAGAGAAGGAAAGGATAGGGTGCAAATGTAATGTTACAGTTATAGCTAAGGTGTAGAAAAAGCTCAACTTAATTTGAGGTAGGACCATGCAAAGTCTGATGGCAGCAGGGGAGAAGCTATTCTTGAGTCGATTGGTACATGTCCTCAGACTTTTGTATTTTTTCCAGTGGAAGAGAGTATGTTCAGAGTGCGTGGGATCCTTGATTATATTGGCTACTTTTCTGAGGCAGCAAGAGGTGTTGGCAGATCGATAGATGGGACGCTGGTTTGTGTGATGGACTGGGCTTTGTTCATGACCACTTGTAATTTATTGCAGTTTTGGACAGAGCAGGAGTTGTACAAAGCTGTGATACAACCAGAAAGAATGCTTTTTATGCTGCATCTGTAAAAGTTAGTGAGAGTTGCAGCAGACATTCCAAATTTCCTTAGCCTCCTGAGAAAGTAGAAGCATCAGTGGGCTTTCTTAACTATAACATTGGTGCAGAGGGACCAGGACATGTTGTTGGTGATCTGGACATCTAGAAACGTGAAGCTCTCGGCCATTTCTACCTCATTCTTACTGGTGTAGAGAGTGGCACGTCCTCCACTACGCTTCCCGAAATGGATAACTATCTCCTTTGTTTTGTTGACATTGAGGGAGAGATTATTGTTGTCGCACCAGTTCATCAGATTTCTATCTCTTTCTCATCATTGTTTGAGATTCAACCCACTACAATGGAGTCATCAACAGACTTAAAAATCAAGTTGGGGGGAATTTGGCCACACAAATATAAGTGGGTAAGGAGGATAGTAAGGGGCTGAGGACATAGCTTTGTGGGATATTGAGGATAATTTTGGAGGAGGTACTGTTGCCTATCCTTAATGATTGCAGTCTTTGGGTTAGGAAGTCTAGGATCCAGTTGCAGAGGGAACAGCTAAACCCCAGGCCACGGAGTTTCGAGGTGAGTTTTGAAGGAGTAATGGTTTTGAAGGCTGAGCAGACATAAGTGCCTTTGTTATCTCGGGAGAAGGAAAGTATAGGGTGCAGTCATAGAAAGGATGAAGAGAAAGATCAGCTTAATATATGATAGATCCATTAAAAAATCTGCTGGCAGCAGGGAAGAAACTGTTCTTGAGTCGGTTGGTATGTAACCTTGGACTTTGTATCTTTTTCCCAATGGAAAAAGGTGGAAGGAAGTGTATCCGGGGAAGAAGCAGTCCTGTAAATAATTGAGATGCAATCAATTTATTTACTGCCCATGAAAGCTAATCAACTTGGTGACAGTCCAGCAAGGTTCATTATTTAGATTTTTTACTGCCCCTTCAAATGCACTCACTAAAACATAAATATTCCCTGCCCATCAGCACCATATCAAACAATGTACTCACATTTGAAAGCTGTCCACAGCCAGTTGCTGCTGGTTCTGTTCTAACACATGTTCCTTTTTGTTAACTGCAATTACTGAAGATTAAGATATTGGCACCAGAAATAATGACCAAGACCATCTCATGCACGTCTGTCCCACATTCAACAGACACTCAGATGCTTCCATCTCAGTATATGCAAGATGGTCAAGTTCAGAAAGTATTACCATGTAAAACACAACTCATGACAGACAGAAAGAGGAGCAAATGATTCAGATCGTAGGGAAGTCGGAAAATGTTGCAAAGGACTTTTTCCTGAGATGCAAGGCTGCAAGGGGATCATGAACTCATAGGCGGGCTGCCAATGGAAGGGAATAAAGGTTCATTATGTGGCCCATTGAAAATGGTGAGAAGACCATTGCCATTGGGCAATGGTATGGCAGTGCTGTCCAACATCACCACTACTATAAAGGATGGTTAAAAGATGTGCAGAGTCCAACAGGGTACATAATAACTTCACAGCAATGGCAGAAGAAACTGCAGTCACCAAATTCCCACAAGCAGTTTTTCCTATGAACACAATGAAGCAGTGTGTACCATCTACAAGATGCGTTGCAGCAACTCATCAAGGCTCCTTCAACAACTCCTCCCAAACCCATGACTTCTACCATCTAGCAGGACAAGGGCAGGAGATGCATGGGGGGGATACCAGCTACA
Organism: Sphyrna mokarran; assembly: GCA_024679065.1. NCBI lineage: Eukaryota > Metazoa > Chordata > Chondrichthyes > Carcharhiniformes > Carcharhinidae > Sphyrna > Sphyrna mokarran. Next base: position 44,698,612 of record JAGIQG010000003.1, on the reverse strand, counting down.
AGTTCCCCTCCAAGTCATATCCTCATTTTACCATTGTCCTTGGTCTATATCCTGGAACTTCCTCCCTAAAGGCACTATGGGTGTTTCTGCAACACATGGCCTACAGGGGTTAAGGCAGCTCACCACCACTTTCTCAAGGGCAATTAGGGATTGGCAATAAATGCTGGCCTTCTCAACAATGTCCACATTCTGTGAATGAATAAAAAAAGTCAGAAATGAAGCTATTGAAATTCAAATTTTCAAGTACAGGATTTTGTCAATCCCAGATTAGAAATTTGGTGGATTGAATTGAGAGAACTTTGATTGCTGGGCACCATGCTAGCACAGTGGTTAGCATTGCTGCTTCATAGCTCCGAGAGACCCAGGTTCAATTCCAGCCTTGGGTCACTGTCTGTGTGGAATCTGCTTGGGTTTGCCTGGATGCTCCAGTTTCGTCCCACTAGTTCAAAAGATAGAACATAGAACATTACAGCGCAGTACAGGCCCTTCGGCCCTCGATGTTGCGCCGGCCAGTGGACCCTCTAACCTAAACTATTCCAATATCATCCATATGCCTATCCACCGAACATTTGAATGTCCACAACTGCTGTAGGCAGGGCATTCCACGCCCTCACCACCCTCTGTGTGAAGAACCTGCCTCTGACATCCGTCCTATAACTACCACCTCTTAATTTAAAGTTATGTCCCCTCGTGTTGGTCATCACCATCCGAGGAAAAAGGCTCTCACTATCCACCCTATCCAATCCCTTGATCATCTTATACGCCTCAATTAGGTCACTGCGTAACCTTCTTCTCTCTAATGAAAATAACCTCAGGTCCCTCAGCCTTTCCTCATAAGGCCTTCCCACCATACCAGGCAACATCCTGGTAAACCTCCTCTGCACCCTTTCCAATGCTTCCACGTCTTTCTTATAATGCGGCGACCAGAACTGTACGCAATACTCCAAGTGCGGCCGCACCAGAGTTTTGTACAGTTGTAACGTAACCTCACGGCTCCTAAATTCAATCCCTCTACCAATAAAAGCTAACACACCGTACGCCTTCTTAACAACTTTATCAACCTGGGTGCCAACTTTCAAAGAGCTATGTACTTGTACCCCAAGATCCCTCTGCTCGACAACACTATTAAGGCTCCTTCCATTAGCCCTATATTTCACATGCCTGTTATTCCTACCAAAGTGAATCACCTCACACTTATCCGTATTGAATTCTATTTGCCACCTCACGGCCCAGCTCTGCAACCTATCTATGTCCCTCTGCAAACTCCATCCTCGCTGTCTACAACTCCCCCCACTTTGGTATTGTCAGCGCTAGTTAGGTGCATTGGCTATGTTAAATTTTTCCTCAGTGTACCTGAGCTATGGGATTTTCACAGTAACATCATTGCAGTGTTAATGTAAACCTACTTGTGAAACTAATAAATAAACTTTAAACTGCAGATATCACTCTCTGTATTTAATGCCTCTGGCTCGTGCCCACACAGATCCCTGAACATGCTGCAAGACAATGAGGCAATAGTTAGAAGACTATTCTCTCAGGCTACATGACAACCCATCATCCATCACATGGAGCAACTGACCCCATGTCTGAAGGTGATATCACTGAGTGATAACACTGAGATAAGGAAAAGGAGTGAGCCGCAAAAGGAACCTCCAGGTCTCCAGAGTTGAAGGCGTACAATGACAAGGCAATCTGTTGATAAGGGTGCTTTGATTATAATTATATAGGTAAAAGTAGAACCTAACAGTGCAATTTGAAGACTTCTCCATCCCCCTCACTTTTGAAGTATGGTGGAGAAAAAGATGTCTTTCTGCATAATTTAATTTATTATTGTCATGTGCATTAGCATAAGTAAAAAATACTGTTTCTTGCAGCTACACAGACAGAATATACTGTTCATAGAGGAGGTAACAAGTGAGTGCAGAATGTAGTGTTTACAGTTATGGCTAAGGTGTAGAGAAAGATCAACTTAATGCAAGGTGGATCCATTCAAGAACCTCATGGCAGTGGGGGACAAGCTATTCTTGAGTCAGCTGGTAGGTGACCTCAGACTTTTGTATCTTTTTCCTAATAGAAGAAGGTGGAAGAGAGAATGTCCGGGGTGTGTGGTGTCCTTAATTATGCTGGCTGCTTTGCTGAGGCAGTGGGAAGTGTGAACGGAGTCAATGGATGGGAGACTAGTTTGAGTGATGAATTGGGCTATATCCATGACTTTTTGTAGTTTCTTGTGGTCTTGGACAGAGTAGGCGCTATACCAAGGGTGATACACCAGAAAGAATGCTTTCTATTGTGCATCTGTAAAAATTGGTGAGAATCGTAGCTGACATATCTAATTTCCTTAGTCTTTTGAAAAAATAGAGGCATTGGTGGGCTTTCTTCCCTAACGCGTCAGCATAAAGCAGATATCCTTAGGTCTGAATGTGCAACTTCAAGCAAATAAGGGTGAAGTTTTGGGTGGGTAGCAAATACCTGAATGCTGTTTTGTGCCTTCACAGACACTTCTATCACTCCTCCAACTTGAAATGGGCTAGATGAATGCCTGCAGGAATTCACACACAGAGCAATTTGCCAGCTGCAAGTGAGACTGTGACTGTCAGCAGGACAGTTGTGGGGAACAATTGCAGGAATGTTCTTCTGATATGCAAATTTAAAGCACAAAACAGAAAGTAACACACCAAGGAGAATGTGGATAAAGATAGCCACGAGGTAACTAAAAGCTTTAGCTGCAATTGTAAACAGTCAGCTTGGGAAGTAGATGTCCAAAGACCAGGGCTGCACATCCCAGCAGCACACGTTTGATACAGATTAGCAATGGGAGTGGAATTAATGAGTGAAAATAAATGGCAAACTTCAGTATTGCATGGAGATCACCTTAAAATAAGGAGTGCAATGAAGGCTCTTAAAGATTTACTAACAAAAATAGAGAAACAAGTGAAGCTTCTGCTGAAGTCAGCACCTTCTCCACCCATAATTATGGTCTTTTCTGCCCTCTTTATGCCACATTCAATTTCTGTGGTGAGGCTGGAGGAGCTACATGTATCAAACTCAAACATGCGAATGCTTCATGTAAATTCCAATTTGGGAATGCATTCGTTTTGCATTCCAGTTTCCAGCTTTCAGGTTTGTCAGCTTTATTTTTAAAAACTACTCATGTAAAATTGTTAGCTAGCATTTGCAAGCAATTAGTTACAGTGGTAGCTGTTTATAAGTAGTCCAAATATGTAAGGTTGCAATCATTCCTGGCTTTTTTCCTGTTTTTGTTTTTATATTTTGCTGTTGACACTGACAGCTTCATAAGCAACACTGCCAATTTTAAATTATATTACTGGTATTGCTGGATTTCACAAAAGGAATGCTTCATCTGTGATAGTGGAAGAATGAGAGAAGGGATGTCAGGTTGGAAACAAAATGCTCTCTACTCACCTTGGGAATCTCACGCATATATCAACAGACAGAGGCACAGACCTTGCTATGGTTGACAGTGCAAGTAAGATTGATAGCACTACTAAGATGCATGAATGCTTCACCATTTAATGTCAGTTGCTTCCTTTAACTTAAGTATATCCTGTTTTCAATGCTTCTGCTGGAACCATAGAATCCATATAGGCAGAAGGAGGTTATTCGGCCCATTGAATCTGCACTGACCAAAATCCCAACCAGGCCCTATTCCCATAACTCCACATATTTATCCTGCTAATCCCATTGACACTAGAGTCAATTTAGCATGGCCAATCAACCTAATATCCTCCCACACATCTTTGAACTGTGGGAGGAAATTGGAACACCCAGAGGGATCCCATGCCGACAAGGTGAGAATTTGCAAACTCATTACAGATAGTGACCCAAGGCCAGAATTAGACCATGGTTCCCAGCGTTATGAGGCAGCAGTGCTAACCACTGTACCACGTGCCACCCAGGATATCCCAGGGCAATCAGCAGCCTGTATACCCTGATTGACTACACAGGGCTTGCGGGTAGAGGTGGGAACATCGGGGTGGCAGTGCGGGCTCGTTGGGCTAAAGGGCCTGTTTCCCGTGCTGTTTTGTTCTTTGTTCCACTTGCCAAGCGCCATCCATCATAAATGTAGGCCAAGGCAAATTGACTTGACAATTATCGTGTAGTAACAGTATGTCACGATCTCAATGCCATTGCATGAAAGAGGCACTGTGTGATTAACAATAGGAAACATACCTGCACTGACTACACCCAGTAAAATAGTCAGCAATCATCTGTGCAGCATTTGACATAAAGAGTTAGTAATGATGGTGGGATAGATGATCACAGAACCAGATTTTTAAAAAAATGTTCTACCATGGGAGGTGAGTGAAAATGTTAAGATCAGCATTTATTATCTAATTGCCCTTGAGAAGGTGGTGATCAGCCAACTTCTTGAATCTCTGTAGTCCATCTGATCAAGGTGAGGTATAAAGGATTAAAAGATGGGATATACTAATGTATGACATTGATGATCATGTAATACTGGTATCAGTCATGTGTTAGATGAGAGAGAGAGAGGGAGAAACACCATGCTGAGATGCAACGTGTCTATTCTGTAGCCTGTTCACTTGTAGTATTTGTAGGCAAGTATTAAGCAGGTACTAGAATACATCTACAACCTGTTTACTAACCAGGTATTACACTCAGATTCCACAGGCAAAAGGCGCGGATCATAAAATGGTGGCAGCAGTGGAAACATCAATGTAAAAAATACATCAGTGTTATTAAAGAAATCAGAGTGAGGAAAAGCTTGACAGCAATTTGTAAAGAATTGATGGAAGGAGGAAGCACACTTTAGTGAGGTAACGATGTCCGTACGTGGTAACCAGTCTCTAGTTCCACTCTGTCTATTTGACCCAATTGAGGGCCGTCGGGGACCCAATGGGAGTTGTGGAGATGTCATTTCCTCTGCTTTCGAGCAACTTCACTTTAAAGTTGCAAGAGCATTAATTTATTCTTTTTTCTCATTATAGGTCTAGTTGCAGACAACATTCTCCCGAGGCAAGGTGTGGAGAAGTCCACCGTGGACATTGAGATGGCACTCAAAACAATTGACACATACTTTAACCCCAAGTGAAACTTAGTAATTGAACAAATACATTTTAACCAGAGATCACAATGACCTGCGGAATTGATTGAATTCATTCCAACTAACATTATCACCTAGTTAGTTCTTGGAGATACAGGATGCTGAAGGACAAACTAATCCATGATTGTGTAGTTATAGGTGTCTGTTATAAAAAATCCTTCAGGAGTGATCTTACCCAGTCGCCATGCCAGTTTATTGGTGTGGTGAGCTGGCAAGATCAGGCGAGAGGCAAAAAGTTGGGTGCTTGCTCGGTTTTTTTGCTCCTCGTGATGTTACTGTTTTGCCAGTGAAATTTTGTTGTTACAAAATAAGATAATATACCTGGGGGTGGGGGATGGGGGAAGGTTTACTATAAAGGGTTAACAGATGGGATATGCTAGTGTGTAATATAGATGATGTTGTAACATTGACATCAGTCAGGCATGCATTCGACTCTCTGGGTGTGATCTCAGTGACTGTTTACACTGCTGCAGTGGAGTCAGAGAATTTGGCACCCAGCCAAATCTCAATTCACTGCAGCAGGATGGAAAAATCCTGCCAGCATGAACAGTGGTAGCATTCCAGCCTCTCTCACTGTCAGACAGAAAGAGAAAGGTTAGAACACTATTCCCGGAACAACATGCCTATTCTATGAATTGTTTAGAAGTACTGCAAATAAACAAGTGTTAACTATATATCAGTGTTCTTCTGTTTACTAATAAGGTATCACGTGTAGAGTGCAAGATAGAAGAACCATCACAGTTCTATTAGGGAGGACGTTCCAGGTTTTTAACCTATCAGAGTGACACAATGACCATGAATGAACCGTGAGGTTGTCAAGAATCAAAGTCAGAATGATGTGTGGCTTGGAAGAGAACTTAAAATAGTGTTTGCACGCTTCTGCTGCCTTTAGCCTGGTAGGTGGTAAAAGTCAAATGATTGAAGAGGACATGATGAGGTGCCTTGGTGAGATAAATGTCTATGAAATATGGACTCCTAGAACAGCCACACAAAATGGCCAATAATAACAACAGGCAGTTATGAGATGAAATTTTGCTCCACCTCTGGGCTGGCACACTGCACTGGCTGCTTGCTTCCAGACTGGTTATCCCAACTGCAAGGGGATGAAGATGGATTGAGATATACTCTGAAGCTGTCAAAGTTTTTATTCCTTTGTTTTGGTTTATTAGCTGTTTTACTTTAAAATCCTTTCCCATCAGTAGTGTGGTTTCTGCACTCAAGCTTTGCAGATGATCAAACCTCAGAAAATGATACTGTAACATCAGGGCTGGGACGTTCCCAAAAAAATTCGAAGTGCCAGATTCGAGGGAAAACTGGAGTAAATCCTGCTAGTTATTTTTAGTGGGATTTTCAAAATGAATCTTCCACACTCTGGGACCACAGAGTGCATCAGAGATTTATGTTGAAAATCTGGGAGTGAAACCTATTCCCACTGGAGAGGCTGGCAGCACAGTGACGAACAGGCCTTTGCATGTGTACTGATCTGTCATAGCAGATATTGTCGCATGCTCAGGACCCTCACACTGCTGCTTTCCCGATCATTGCCACCCCACCTCCTCCCCCACCAGCCCCTATCTCCCCGATCACTCCCTAACATTCCTGGCCCTCCCTTCAGATCCGGCAGTCCTGACCACCCCCTCTCCCTTTCCCAACCCAGAAGTGCTGGCCCTGCCCCCTGGCAGCCCAACTCCTCCCGGAAGCCCTGCCTGTTGCCATTCTGATGGCCAGCTCCAAATAGCCCCTTTCCTCCCTCTGTCACTGATCCTATGCAGAGTGGCAGAAGGAGTCCCATCTCCATCAATCCCACCTCTCACAGGCTCTACTCCAGCAGGTCTCAGCCCTTCTGGCTGTGACCCCTTGGCATTGCCCGATGCCCAGTGGGCAATGCCAAGGTGCCCCTTGGACATTGCCACTTTGCCCCTTAGGGAGTGCCTGGAGGCCAGTCTGGTACTGCCAGGCTGCCAACGCCCAGGCGGTAGACCCTTCTTACCCCTTACCCTTTGAGTGGCTTCCATGGTCCCTTCACTCCAGTGGGGTTGGGCCACCAGTTCTCCGCTTGTGGGGAGCCATTGTATACTCTGCTGGAGTAAACCACTCCTGACAGGTGGAAGAGAGGCTAGCGAACCCTGAGACTTCAATCACAGACTCGCTAATCGGATTCAAATAGTGATTTAAATATTTAAATCAGCTCCATGCCAATTTTCACAGCGGAGCTGATGACGCCAAAAATCCAAGTCTCAGAGATGCATGGAAACGATGGCACCCAGTAGGCAGCCCGCTAAATGACCCCCCCAAGATTTTTTATTTCAGCCTCTCCAAAAAATAAACAGTCCAATCTAAACTGCAGCAAAAATTGAAAACTTAAGCTTGAGTGAATAAGCTGGTTAACTGTAAGGGGCATAATAAGGTGACTTTGATCCAGCAGTTATCTAGCACGAATATATGCTAATTTTCCAGCTTGGGCTACTGAATAAAAATCAGGATCAGAAAATCTAGGTTACTCTTTTTTTCTCCAGGAATACTGAGGCCAGTCAAATTGCTATATTCTATCAACTAATTTAATGTGCACGCACATTAATCTCAGTTGCTTGTCATCCTGTCTGACTCTATTCTGCATTATTTGGTGCACTTAACCACTGCAGAGAATTGAGAATCTTTGTTTCTCACTTAGTTATTCTTTATAAAGCAGTGTACTTTCACCAATCACGAAAGACTATGGCAGCAAATTCCAGTGCCTGAATTTCCAGCACTACAGCCGCTGATTTGGTGGCAAAATGGCATTACAGAATAACTAAATTCCCTACAGGAGGAGGCCATTCAGCCTATCGTGCCTGCACCTGGGGCAGCAATCCCAACCAGGCCCTATCTCGGTAACCCTACATATTTACCCTGCCAATCCCCCTGACACAAAGTGACAATTTAGCATGGCCAATCAATCTAACCCGCACATCTTTGCACTGGTAGGAGTAGAGGGAGGAACTAGAGCACCCAGAGAAAAACCACATAGATATGCAGAGAAAGTGCAAACTCTACACAGACAGTGACCGAAGGCTGGAATTGAACCTTAGTCCCTGATACTGTGAGGCAGCAGTGCTAACCACTGTGCTGCCCACACATCTGGCCACACATACACATCTCTGCCACCAGGTGCAGCAATTTTGGTGAGGACATTTGCCTGACAATTGGGGCGTGGACAGAAGCATGCAGGGTGCTTCATCATCATCAGTTTCTTGTTCCTCTTGTACTTCATGCTCCTGAAGCACTGTCTGTCCAGCTGGTAGTTCTTCAGCATCTAAATGAAGAATAACACAAGAGTAGGGTTGCATTCAAGTAAGCAGGAAAAACAAGAGGTGTATGCTTACAGCATCTACAGCTGGCAAATCAGAAGAGATTGCAGAATGAGGGCAAGTGGGATATGAGAAGAGCATACCATCACCTTCAATGATTCCAGCCTCCGTCACTCCTCCATCATGGATGAGGGCAGGCAGCCATGTCTGCCCCTACAAGTTCGGTGATTCTCCACCTGGTCCTGCAAGAGACAGGGAAGCATTTTAATGAGTGTGGGATGCTGTCTATTTGTGTGATGCACTTGTCAGAATTGAATAACTAGCAGAGTGTGCAAGCTATGGGACTTGTAAAAGTGATCATTGTGTCAGGGTGAGGTGAAGTCATGCATGTGAAATGTGGGTCCTGATTGATAGAAATCATTGATTGCTGAGAGGAGAGGATTGATGAATTGAGCAGTATATGAATTTGTTGTAAGGATATAGGGCATTATTTTCCAAAAAACCTCGGTGCTCAACACACAGGAAGAGGGGATGCTTTCCTGCCCATTTTTTGGACAAGCTTAGTTCATAGAATCCCTACAGTGCAGAAGGAGGCCATTAGGCCTATCGAGTCTGCACCAACCACAATCCCACCCCAGCCCTATCTCTGTAACCCCACATACTTACCCTGCTAATCCCTCTGACCAGGCTAAATTGTCCCTTAATGTCCCAGGATGCATAGTTAATGTACCTGACCCACACATCTTTGGACTGTGGGAGGAAACTGGAGTACCCAGAGGAAACTCACACAGACACAGAGAGAATGTGCAAATGCCACATAGACAGTGACCCAAGCAGGCAATCGAACCCAGGTCCCTAGCACTGTGAGACAGCAATGCTAATCACTGTGCTGCCTCTGGACCTGCAATGTCCCAAGTTTTAAAATTCTCAGTCTTGTTTTTAAATCTAAGTTTGTTTTCATTCCTCCCTGTGTCTGTAATCTCCTAAAGCTCCAGGATCTTCTCAGATATCAGTGCTTTTCTGATTCTGGTGTCTTGAAAATCAGCCATTTTAGATTCTCCACATTGGTGACCACGCCTTCAGCTATAGAAGACCTGAATACTGGAATCTCCTCTGTAAAGTTCTTTAACACTCTACCTCACTTTCCTCCTCTAAATCACTCCTTACAATCTGCATTGTTGATAATACATTTGGTCACCTGAACTAATGTGGTTTATATGTCGTTTGATTTTATAATGTGAAATAACTTGGGAATGTTTTATTATGCTAAAAGTGCCATGTAAACATAAGTTTTTATCTATCCCATCAAACACTCATTAGACCTCAGCGGTAATATTGTGTACAGTTCTGGGCATCATGCTATAGGAAGAATGTGAACACATTGAAGGGTGTGCAGAGAGGTTTCAAGAATGGTTCCAGAGTATAAAGCTTCAGTTTTTAAGGTTGAATTGGGGAAATTGAGACTGTTCTCCTTGGAGAGCAAAAAAGGCTATCAGGAGATTTGATAGAGATGCTTAAAATCATGAGGGAGTTGAATAAAGTGGATGGAGCGGGGGGAGAAAACTGTTCCCACTTGTAAAAGGACCAAGAATGAGAGGACCCAGATTTAAACTGATTTGCAAATGTGAAAAAGAAACCTTTTCACACAAGTGGTTTTCACACAAGTTTAATGAATTTCCTGCACTCTCTGCAGCACAGGGGCTATCGGGATTTACGCCAGTAGGAGGGGTCGAAGCCTAATTCTGCCCAAGAGGCCAGCATTAGATTGCTGAAGGAACCATTGCACATGCACTCCCAATCACCAGCCTCCTGCTCACCAACTCCGACTTCAGCCGGACATCCCTGCTGTTCCCCGGCGTGAGACTGATTATCTAGAAAATAAGGGCCTTGGAAGGTCAGGATTCTCATTTTTGGCCACCTATTGACATTTCCCAGTCTCTGTGCTACCCAAGCAATGTAGCAGTTTGGGAAAATCACACCCAGTGCATTTAAGGATATAGCACTGAGCATTTGTGTGAGGTCATTGAACTTCTTATGGCACTGAATCCAGATTCTCAGTCTATTCAGCTGCATTGATTGTGATGGGTAGCTACTCCCATTGTCTTCACAGTGTCTGTGTGAAAGACTTCCTGGTTCTCTCTTTTGATGCAGCATCTGCGTCCTCCTGTCCTACCTCTGCATCAAGGCCTCCGTGGTATATTTGAATACTGTCCCAGCCATAATATACTATTAATCATTGATCTCCCTGATAAGAATGTTTTCCCCAGTTGTCTTTAAGCAGTTTGTACTTGTTTTAAGTGCTTCAATTCTTGTATGAACTTGCTGCTCTCTCGGATATGCAGCCACTCTACAGTGAGTTCAGCACTATAGCAGATTCTTCTTTGTTTAAATTGGCAAACACTGAGAAGCTTACCTCCTGCATTGGTTGGAATATTGATGTAGAGATGCCGGAGTTGGACTGGGGTAGACTCAGTAAGAGTCTGGCAACACCAATTTTAAAATTGGTGTTGCCAGACTCTTACTTGGTTGGAATACACAGTAAGAAATCTCACAACACCAGGTTAAAATCCAAGAGGTTTATTTGGTAGCAAAAGCCACTAGCTTTCAGAGCATTGGCTGCCCCTTCATCAGGTGAGTGGGAGTTCTAATCACAAATAGGGCATATAAAGACACAACTCAATTTACAGTATAATGATTGGAATGCAAGTCCTTACAGCTAATCAAGTCTTAAAGGTACAGACAATGTGAGTGCAGAGAACATTAAGTACAGGTTAAAGAGATGTGTATTGTCTCCAGACAGGACAGTTAATGAGATTTTGCAAGTCCAGGCAAGTCATGAGAGTTACAGATAGTGTGACATGAACCCAAGATCCCAGTTGAGGCTGTCCTCATGTGTGCGGAAACATGAGTGTTAATATTTTGGCATATCAAGCCAAATTATCTTTTCAACTCTTAGAATGAGGTTTGAAGCTATGACTTTGTGACTCAGATGAATAAATTACCCACTAAACCAAACTAACATTGGTTTTAATCGAAAAGAAGCAAGTAAATCCTTCTCGATGTTTTCTCATCTTCTTTCTGCGCAGGAGATGTTGGCATATGCTTTGATACAGTCTAAAGCTAGCAACAGCTGTCTAAATACTAAGTATGTTACCTAAATGGCCAGCCTTCAGATAGGCTAAGATGGTCTGTGTTGGCAAGCCATCTAATCAATGATCCTTTTACTTTTATTCACCAAGTATTTTTGGTTTGACACTGAATTAACAGAGATGTACTTACTCTGCAAAAAGCTTTGATACCAGTTGCATAATCCAAGTAGTAAAATTACAGTAATGTGATATTTATTTCATCTGCATTTTGGCTTTGGACCACTACAGAACACAGAGTAGCACAAAACCAAACTGGATCTAAATGGATCAGGCTGATATTTCACTACTGAAAATAAGGCTTATGATATTCATGTTTTAAATTATAATGACTGTATGTAAGAGTCCAAGATAACAATGGCAGCTCCAGTATATATTAAATTACAAAAACACAACTCAATGTGTTTAATCGGAGCATTTACTGCTAAGGAATGATTTAAGAAATTGAATTTATATTCCTGTAACTGAATTTTTGGAATTAAACGAGCCTTGTTCAGCTCTCAAAAGATAAAGACATTTCCAGGCCTTGCTTTCTTTTCTGCCTTGGCTGATCTTGGTGCAGCAGTGACAGAGCTCAGGTCAGGCGGCACTGCTTCCAAACCTGAGAGGGGACAAAACGTAACTGGAGTTCCCGTTGCATTCAATGATCCCCTAAAGGATGCTGGTGCACGCATCACATGAGATGTAGCTTGGCATTGATGCACTTGGTGATTGGATTTCCAAATCTCACTCTGCAGTGTCCATGATAATGTCCATGAAGAATATCCACGTGGTCAAAATACCAAAGAAGAATGTTGTAAAAATTATGAAATTATATACTGTGGGTCAATTCACAGCAGGTGGACTGCAAAGATTCAAGAAGGCAGCTCACCACCACCTTCTTAAGGTCAACAAGGGATGGGCAATAAATGCTCGCCAGCCAGCAACGCCCATGTCCCATGAATGAATAAAAAAAGGAAAAGTAAACAATGTTGTCTACCTTTTTCAGTATATCATAATTTCTTACTTTCATTAAGTATTTTTATTGTGAGATTGTTAGTCACGTAATTTAACTAACTCAACTACCTTCTACTTTATGTATCAATGCGGTATTAAAGCTATTGGGATTACCACATAATGCTTGGGTAGGGAAGGAAAGTTAGAGCTACCCAGGAATAGATATAAAGGCAGAACTCTCCACCTCACCTGCCATGGAATTGCACATGTGAGGATCCGACAATGGAGATATCCGTTGATCTTGGGCGGAAATTTTCGGTCTTGCCTGAGCGAGGGTATAAAATCCCACCTTTTGTCTGTCCAGCTGACTCATACTTGCAAGGTCTTTGGCCCTGTTAGGGGTTAGTTCTCAAACATGGAAGGCAACTAATTAATCTATACCAGATACAGCTCTTGGGGCTAAGTATTAAGGGGGAGGGAGAGTGGAGGAGGTGGCAGCAAAGGTGGGATCAGGATATATATTTTGATGATCAGCCATGATCAAAAAGAATGGCAGAGGGGGCCCAAAGGTCTGATCGGCCCACTCCTGCTTTTTTTATGTTTCTATGTTTCTAATTAAAATATTTCAATATACATAATGTACGATCATTGTAATTGCAAATGGAACATAAGTCATGATATCATTCCCATACCAGCAACTGGAGAAAGAAAAGATGTGCATTTATATGGCATGTCATCGCTTCTCACATAAACCTCTTAAAAGAATGCAAATTTACTGGACCAGATCATTGTACACATTGTTATACTGCAAATGCTTTCTACACAGCAAGTTTCGCAAACAACAGCACGATGCATAACCTGTTTTGGGGGTGCTAGTGGAATGAGAAGTGTTAATCAGGAATGTAATAACCTTTTGTTCGTCTTTAAAGTGACCTTTAACATTTCCTGAAACACAAGTGACAGGTGGAAAGGCCTCAAATATAATGTCTTATTGTAAGATGGCATCTCTGACATTGCAGTACCAGTGATGTCGGGATGCTGGCGTTGGACTAGGGTAAACACAGTAAGAAGTCTGACAACACCAGGTTTAAATCCAACCAATTTATTTGATGGTAAACTCACAAGCTTTCGACCCGCTGGTCTTTGTCACCTGACGTGAGTTCGTCTTTATAACTGTGTCATTTAAAAACTAGCGCGCTACCAGCTGACTCAAATTGACTCCTCACTTACACTACTGACAATGTTCACCTAAGGATACAGGAACTGAGAGAGACCTGCCATTCATATACATAACTCTTTGTAGGCAGGAGTAACTATGACTCTCTTACTCTTCGGTGGGAGAGTGGGAGAGTCATGATTACAGTAGCTGTGTAAATTTTGTTGCTTCTATAGCACAGCGAGTTGCGCCTCCTCGATGGTCCCGTCGGGCAACATCGCTGCTATTCAATCAAGCGGTGATGGCTAAAGCAACTGTTCAAAAAGCGACATGCGGATGTAGTTTCATATCTGTCTGTACTCAGTCAGACTGCAATTACAAACAGGTGTTGAGATTGGCTATTATCCATTCTTGCGTAAAGGCTCCTCTTAAATTGCCGATCTACGTAGCTGTGCGAATCTTCTGGTTTCTAGCACACAGTGAGTCAATCCCTTCCGCGGGAGCCACCTGGTATCATCTCCATGGGCACAGGAGATGGTATTCCATGACTGGCCGAGAAACTAATAGCGGGGGCGACTCATGCCTGGACCATGACCACTATCAACGGACTGCCAGCCAGAAGTGGTATTGTTGGAATGGTCTTTGGTATGTTTCGCATAACTGTGGTATTCTTGGCGTTCTAGACCACAGTGAGTCAAACCTGACCGAGGTCCCGCAGGGTATTCAGGCCTTCAAGCTGGCAGGTGACGGTCCTGAAGGGAATCTGACTGGCCGAGAACTGCCAACACGCTTCTGTACCTGTAAACCTGGTAATTGTGAAAGAAATTTTGTCTTGACAGGTCTCGTCCTGTCCCGGGGATAGTTAGAGATCTGCTGACGGATGCGATCACGCCTATCAAGGTAGCAAAAGCCCCACCGTGACCTCCTGCCCACACGATCAGCCTCGAGGAAAGACGCTTAGACTTGTACCTGGTGTGACGCAGTGAAGGGACTGTGGTGCCCCGTCTCGTTCCTGATGATCGCTGCCAGATGATGACGAAAAATTACCAAAATAGACATGTCTTCCACGCCCCGAGGGGTTGGGTGTAGTTGACAGCGATGGGTGCAGCTCCTGGGTTGTGCGAGCGCGTTTCATGCCACGGTTGCGTTTTCGGCATTGTTGTTTGTTCGTTGCGCGGTTGTGTCTCTTACTTAATAAAAATCACTTTGTAATCAGTTGATGATTTATGGGTAAACGGCTCGAAGCAAACGAGCAAAAACTAACATGCACGACAGGCGCTCCCAGAGGTGTGACTCAATCCGCTTGCCTGCAATTATGGTGGTTGTGGCCGCATCGTATCAAGATCAAATTCCCATTTCCACTGATGCCTAAGGGCTGTGGTAACATCTGATGGAAGTCACTCTGATTCCAGTCAGAAGTGCACAACACATGTCGACGAGTGACAATAAAACTCGGATAAGACGCTCTCCAGAGCGTCTCTTAAAAATAGCAAGATAAATTGAGAAGGTTGTACAAGGTCCATGGCTTTGTCAATTGAGTAAGAAGTCTCACAACACTAGGTTAAAGTTTAATTAGTAGTAAACCCCAGTAAAAACAGGTTTAATTAGTAGTAAACGCCACTAGCTTTCAAATGCTGTTCCTTCGTCAGATGAGTGGAGACTTCTGATCCCAAACAGGGCATATAAGGGCACATAGAGTTGACAGAATACTGATTAGAATGCGAATCTTTACAGCTAAGCTGTTATTCAAGTCTTAAAGGTGCAAACAATGTGAATGGAGATAGCATTAAGGATAGATTAAAGAGATGTGTATTGTCTCCAGACAGGACAATAAATGAGATGTTGCAAGTTCAAGCAAGTCATGTGGTTACAGATAGTGTGACATGAACGCAAAATCCCGGTTGAGGCCGCCTCATGTGTGCAGAACTTGGCTATCAGTTTCTGCTCAGCGACTCTGCGCTGTCGTGTGTTGTGAAGGCCGCCTTGGAGAATGTTTACCCGAAGTTCAGAGGCTGAATGCCCGTGACCACTGAAGTGTTTGCCAACAGAAAGAGAACAGTCTTGCCTGGTGATTATCGAGTGGTGTTCATTCATCTGTTGTCATAGCATCTGCATGGTCTCCCCAGTGTACCATGCTTCAAGACATCCTTTCCTGCAGCGTTGGCCGAGTTGCAAAAGTATGTGCCATGTACCTGGTGGATGGTGTTCTCACGTGAGATATGGCATCCGTGTCGATGATCCGGCATGTCTGGCAGAGGTTGCTGTGGCAGGATTGTGTGGTGTAGTGGTCACTGTTCTCCTGAAGGCTGGATGGTTTGCCGCGGACAATGGTGTGTTTGAGGTTGTGCGGTTGTTTGAAAGCAAGAAGTAGGGGTGTTGAGATGGCCCTGGCCAGATGTTCGTCTTCATCAATGACATGTTGAAGACTCCGGAGAAGATGTTGTAGCTTCTCCACTCCGGGGAAGTGCTGGATGATAAAGGGTATTCTGTCCACTGTGTCCCGTGTTTGTCTCCTGAGGAGGTCAATGCAGTTTTTCGCAGTGGTATGCCGGAATTGTCGATTGATGATCATCGAGCGTGTTCATTCCTCCGTTGTTCTTATGAGGACATCTTTCAGCATCTGGAGGTTTCTGTTGTGATCCTCCTTAATTGACCTGCACTTCACTGTACCACAAGCCCATGGATAACCTTAAAATGAGCTTTGTGGGGTTCCATGGCATTTTTCTCACTACTCCACTGGCAAGGGGACTGGAAGATCGGAACTCAGAAACGTGCTGGTACGAATCACATTTTCTAAGTCCCACCAGATTGTGAGCATATGGCACCATTTCTGCAGATGGAGAGTGCAGGTTGTAAGTCATCCTCTGCTACTCTATGACTTAATATATAAACAAGTATTCATTGGTAAAGGGAAAAGACAGATTAACAGGTTAGAGAAGGACTCTTCACTCAGCTTATGTTAGTCCAACTATATTAAACAAATCACAAATGTGACTGAGGACCTGCATCATAAATGTGATATTTTTCCATCAACAGTCAAAACCAAACAAACTAACGATATCACTGTTATTTTACTACAAAATTCCTATTCTGAATCAATTTTGTCAAAGCAGTATTCTTTCTTTTTAACCAGCTTGAACTATTCATCAGACAACATTTTTTTAAGTTGCCTTGTCCTCCTTTATTATCTTCTCCTCCTGATGCATTTGCAGCTGGAATAAACTACTAGCTTAAAACACTGTCTGCATATTTCTTAGAAATTGTGTATACAAAGTAATAACAGATGGTGTAATATTGCAAAGCCAGAAAGAAGTCTGATGTTTTACAGATGACTTAAATTTTGTAGGATATATGTTAAATCTGTAAGTTATAATTGAAAAAATAATTATAGGTGAATTCTTAATAATGTCTGAAAATCCAAAAGTTAATTCTTGTGAAGTTGCTGTGATACATTTTTATTGCTATGCAAGTATTATTTGATTGTTTTTTCACTAGCAAAATTAACATTGCTAAAATTAACATCTTCTTTCAATTTGCACCTACTCTCAATTCTCTGGAAGGTACCGTGATACAATTTCCACTGGGATTCTTCTGGTCATTTTGGTGGAAGATAAATTAACCTCCTGGAATGTCAGAATGATAAGGTTTACTCCATCCAGAAAATAGCTGACTTCCTTCAGCTTAGTCATATGGATTAGCTGCCAGCAGAATACTACTACTGATGAACAAATTCTGTTATGTCAAGAGGTTAGGAAAACTAGGGTGGTTCTCATTAGAACCGAAAGATTAAGTGGATGTTTAATAGAAATTATCAATACTTTGATAGAATACATAAGGAGAAATATTTTCCATTGCTGTGAGGGTTAGTAATGAGAGTATTCAGCAAGTGGCTAACTGTGTTGATTAATTGGGCAAAATCTGCTGAAGATACTGAATAAACAAGGTTACAACAAGTGGGAATGGTCATTTAGCACTTAGTCAAGTTTGGCCTCTCCCACCAACTGTTCAGCAACTGATAACAGAGCAGGATCGAAAA
This sequence comes from Sphyrna mokarran, assembly GCA_024679065.1. Lineage (NCBI taxonomy): Eukaryota > Metazoa > Chordata > Chondrichthyes > Carcharhiniformes > Carcharhinidae > Sphyrna > Sphyrna mokarran. The sequence continues at coordinate 44,680,965 of JAGIQG010000003.1, read as the reverse complement.
AGGCAGCGAATGAGTTATCTAACTGCCCATTTCTTGAGTATTGGCATGAGCAGGTTAAGAAGTAAATACTTTCCAAAAATCTAAAGAAATAGCAAATAATAGAATATGCGGACCATTTGTATGATACCAGTCTCATTAAATTACTTGAGTAACCAATTACACAAACAAATAAACATTTATTCCAAATAAGTAGAGAGCAAAATACTATGATTAAAAGCATGATAAGTGCTTGTACCTGTCTGACATACAGGAATACAAATTTTGAAACATTTATAGGAGTACAAAATTACAATTTTATGCATCTACACTATGCATTGGATTTGAAATTGTATTTTCAGTCCTGAAAGTATATAATTTTGCAAGCAATCTGATAAAAGCAAGGGCAAATGTTACTTTCACATTCCTGGGATTTTCATGCACCAACCTTATCTGAACTCCAATCCTGAATGATGCTTTCCTGGAAAAGAAGTGAGATTAACTGAATTTACTGTTTTTCTCCAGTGCACTAAATTTATGAGTTGAATCAGTTATTTTAGATGTCATTTATTTTGCATTTTCTCTTTGTCCCTTTTATTGTGCAACTCTCTGAGCTTTGTTGCTGCCAGGATTCTGCTAAACTTTGAAACAACACGTAAAATGTGCGGTTTGTCCTCACATTGGAAAAATCTGACGTGCACTTATTGATTCTCAGTCAGTGATGCAAAACAACTTCTGACCAGCATGTGCCACCTGGCATGAGAATGTTGGGTCCAGCGCCTGGATCCTCAGATTTACAATATTCCCAAGTTTTGACAACTGTTAATTGCTCCTACAACATTACTGTAATGTAATTTATGCAGTTCAATTATTATTTAGCTAAATCTGATGATTTCCCTTAGTTTTGTTCTAATTTTAACATCTGATAACATGTGAGAATGACAGGACAAACAATTTATAGTGTTTCAGTATCTGTCCCATTGTTGGCTGAGACATTGGAGCAATTTTCACTGTCACCACTGACAGAAAACTGGCAGAATAATTGCTTGTTCTTTATAGATCACTGACCAGTTTTCACCTATGCCAGTTTACCTCCCAAGTGTTGAAGGTAAAAACTAGTCCGGATGTTATTAACGGTATCTCTTATTTTGTTTCTCATTATTTTATGAGATTTTCTCCTTGATTATCTCCTATCATTACCTCAAGATGCTGGTCCACTTGGAATATGGTTCCATGAACACTGCTTGATCATTACTTCAGTGCCTTAGTCAAAGGACCATTTTTCATGTGAGAACTAGAAAATGAGAGTGGTAGGTGATTTAGCTGCAGATTGACAGGGCTCAGGATAGAGGTGGACTGTTGCAGAATAAACAATAAACTTTATTTTGTTCTCAATCAATAGGATTAATTATTACACCTCCATCTGGCATTTTCATAGAATCCCTATAAAGCAGCAGGAGGCCATTCAGCTCAGCGAGCCTGCACTGACAACAATCCCAACCATGGCCTATCCCCGCAACCCCACATATCTACTCTGCCAATCCCCTTCACACTAAGGGGCAATTTAGCATGGCCAATCAACATCTTTGAAATGTGGGAGGAAACCGGAGCACGTGGAGGAAATCCACCCAGACACAGGAGAACATGTAAACTCACACAGACACTGGTCCGAGGCCGGAATTAAACTCAGGCACTATGAGGCAGCAGTGCTAACCACAGTGCCATTGTGTTGCCCAATTTTGATCATTGCCACTGTGGTTGAGTTCTAACCACTGGGGCCAAAATGTCCATTTGTTTCAGAGAGGAGATCACCTATAACATACACTGATTGAAGTACAAGTTGGCAAACCGTGTGACACGGATGCTGCACTCATTTGTACTGAGGTTGAGTGGCCTCGGCTGTGGCCCTTGGAGCTGTCAGGAAATTAGTCCAGAAGTACTTAACTCTACGCTAATGTTTCCAGGATTTAACTTTCTCTTGGAAAATAAAGGTTTAACTCGTAAAATATCTGAAAGAATATTATAAACATTTCAAAATAGCTGTCAAACAAAGTGCAACAATATTCAGATTCTCTACATAATAGGTGCTTTTAATGATGCATCTATGAAAGTTGGTGAAAGTCGTAGCTGACATTCAGGATGCAGCCGCAGAGAGAGGAGCTCAGGCCCAGGCCACGGAGTTTGGAGATATGTTTCATAGAAATAATGGTGTTGAAGGCCAAGCTGTAGTCAATAAATAGGGATCTAACATAGGTTTGACATCTAAGTGTTCCAGGATTGAGTGCAGATCCAGAGAGATGGTGTCTGCTGTGGACCTGTTGCACTGATAGGCGTACCGTATGGATTCAGGCTGTGCGGGAGGCTGGAACTGATTCATGCCATGACTAGCTTTTCGAAGCACTTTATAATGATGAATTCATTGTTGCTGAAAGTTCTTCGACAGTGACCGTCCCCCATTGCACTTCTGTAGCAAGCGCCCCAAACATTAGTGCATCCCTCAGCATGTGGTCCTGGGCTTTGGAGTGTACCAGTCTGCAAAACTTGGTAGGGACGACTCCTTGCACTGAAAAAACAACAAGCTTCAGGCAGGCCAAAGAGCGACTTTCACTGGTTTAATAATAACAGCAACAGCTGATGTCTGTCTTAGACAACATCCCTGGGAGCAGCCCGTGGAGCACAGAGTCCGGCATCACAGAACTGTTCAGAATGAACCTTGACATAAACCACCACATCTCTCTTCAGACTTTATTTGCAAAAGCACGTTCCACAAGAAGGTTAACAACAGTCTCTTTCCCACTACAGTCACCTTGAGGGTAACACGCAGATGGGGTGAGACTCTGGCCATGTACGATCAGATAAAGAGGCCTTCCTCACCAGTAGCCAGACTGTGTCCTGGTGCTTATTTGAGATGAGGAATTCTGTCAGATAACTCTGTCAGTTTGCTCAAGGAATCATCCGACAGGATCTACCAATGCCTTGTCCTGTAGGTCGTCTGGGACATTACATGCACACCACTGCCAGATGGACTTGTGCTCAAAGGTGTTTCACTGCATAGACTTTTCTACAAGAAACAGATGGTATAGCACAATCCAACTACTTGGAGTGCTTTGCAGCAGCATAGCCAGACCCATCCTTCACAACCCTGGGGACAGGTAGAATCTCAGTACAAGGTGATACTTGTCTTTGCAAACCAAGGATTGACACATAGCTTGATGTAGACACATATAAAGGTGGCCATCAGGATTAGGATGATGTTGGGTACATTTTTTTCCCTTTAATATGGGTTTGTATATTGTATTCCTTCGAATGTAATCCAATTTTGATCCCCAGATGAAGCAGAAAATGGCTTGGGTGATTCGACAATGCAGGATTGAAGAATGGACCAGACCTTGAATTGCTACACTGCAGAAGGAGGCCATTCAGTCCATCAATCTGCACTGACAAGAATCTCACCCAGGCCTTATCTCTGGATCCCCAGATATTTATCCTGCTATTCCCCTGACACTAGAGGGAAATTTAGCATGGGTAATCCACATAACCTGCATGTCTTTCAGACTGTGGGAGGAAACAAGAACACCCAGAAGAAACTCACACAGACACGTGGAGAACATGCAAACTGCACACAGACAGGCACCCAAAGCTGGAACTGAACCTGGCTCCCTGGCGTTGTGATGCAGAAGTGCTAATTTCTGTGCCACCTGCGCCATTTACAGCAACATCGAGAGTGCTTCACACCTGATGACCAGATTTTTATCTACAATGAAGAGGGAATGTCACTCTCATATATATCCAGTTTTTGGTTTATTACAGCAACTCATTCCTTCCCGTTTCTAATTCAGGCCCTTGACCCATATCTCCAGCACCTTCAGGCAGTCTAATTTGATGGTGATGAAGTCAAATGATTTGTGAGCCCAATTCCCAAAGAACATGGTCTTGCTTTTGCCACAATTTATCCTGGTACCTGAGGCCAGTTTGCACTGGTCACAAATGTTGATCAGTCTGAGCACTGACAGTGAATCCAAACAGAAGACGGTGATGTCATTCATGTACAGGGAGACTTTGACCTGGGTGCTTCTACTGCCTGGAACCATCGCTCCCCTTATGCACAAATCCTTCCTGATGGACTCCAACACGATTTAGACAACACATGAACAGGACAAGAGAGAGAAGGCAGCCCTCTCTGACTCTTGATTTAATTGGAAAGCTTTGCAATTCCCACCCCTTCAATTGAAACTGAGTGGTGGCCAATTTTGAGTACTGGTTTGACAAATACATCTTGCCCACTGCATGCAAGTGTGGTCAGGACCCAGAAGTGCTTCACTCTTAATGTGGTAAAAACACTTGGTGTCGGTTACACTCCACTGACAACTGCACCTAAACTTAAAATTGCCCTCATTATCTGCACACTTTCTGGCAGAAGTCAGCTCATGATGATCAAAAGCAAGAACCTAGGATATTTTTCTCCCATTCCCAGCCCAGAGACTACTTGTAATACTATTAACCTGACTAAGATCAACTGCCTTGGCAACTGGGACGGAAACTGAGAATTTTCCTGATTTGAACTCTGGCTGACAATAATCTATAATGACCATACCCACTGAAGAATTAGAAAAGAAATGGAATTTCTACAAGTCCTATGACTATATATAAAGCAAATTTTAACAAAAGTGCTCATTGTATACATGGCATAACTGATTTGTATTCAGTTTTTTACGTAAACTGGCCAAGTGTCATTCAGAACTTGACTGGGTTTGAATTGCGAGCATACACATGAATACGGAAGAGGAATGTTCAACTCAATACTTGTGGCTTTTCTTTTTGTGCCTGGGGTCCTTTTGCAAAGCACTCTCATTGAAAAAAATATCAGCATTTTCCTAGTTGTTAGATTTCTGCTTTCATTCCCAATTTTTCTCCATCATTGAATGTGATGGCTAAAATAGACTCTGTCTCATCCAGCTTTACATCAGTTACAATCTAACAATTGGAGTTTTTTAGGCATGCCCTTTTGTTCCCATTGCAGAAAGAAATTCTCTGGAGCCATATCAGACTCAAAGGGGCAGAACTGCACAATGACTTCTCTCACCGTTTTGAATATCACTCTGCCCCCTACCCGTCACCATCTTACTTCACTCACGAATCTCAAAAGCTGGCACTTACACTCCCCTCATTAAGCTTTAATTAATCAAACTCGATGGCAAAAACCTCCATCAGCTTCATTGCTACTGTTATTATTCAGACTGACTTAGTCTATTTATGTAGCTGAAAATTCTTTGGCTATATTGCAATTACAAAAATCATCTACTATGTTTGAAATGATATTTGGGCAGCACAGTGGCACAGTGGTTCACACTGCTGCCTCACAGTGCCAGGGACCTGGGTTCGATTCCCGGCTTGCCTCACTGTCTGTGCAGAGTCTACATGTTCTCTGTAAGATTTTGCTCCGGGTGCTCTGGTTTCTTCCCATAGTCCAAAAGACGTGCTGGTTAGGTGCATTGGCCATTGCTGAGTTCTTCCTCAGCATATCTGAACAGTTGCCACAGTGTGGCTTCTCGGGAATTTTTCAGTAACTTAATCTCAGTGTTACTGTAAGCCTACTTGTGACTAATAAATAAACTTTACTTTAGATGCATAATAACTATCCTGGACAGCATTTAATTATTTCACTTAAAGTTGCATTACTTCTACATTTCAAGAACTGCAAAGATTGACTCACAAATAGGAAGATTTAATTTTTTTTTGGTGTGTATGGGGTGTGAGGGAGGGGTATTACCTTTGGTGGGGGAACATGTCACGTCCTTTCAGCGTGGTTTGTCCATCTTTTGTCCCCACCTGACACTCAGCTCTCACCTGTAGCTCCCCATAGCTGTTTGCGTGCGACAGCAGCCACACCCCGGGCAACGGCTTCGACAAACCTTCTCATGACCAACACAACCTTCCGTCTGCCTACCCGTAACAAGACCTCCTGGATGCACCCTTGCTCTAAGCATTGGCATCTTATCGAGTGTGTTATTGTCAAGAGAAAAAACAAGCAGGATTTCAGAGTAACCAAGGCCATGTGTGGTGCTGACTGCTGGACAGATCACAGGCTCATTCTCTCCAAAATGAAGCTCTGCATCAGACCCAAGAGGCAACCACAAGGAAGCAAGGTTACGAAAAGAATCAATGAGGCCAGGCTAAAGAATTCCAGCATAGCTTCAGCACTGGCCGAAGGCTTAGAAATCAAGCTTGCTGACCTACACCTCGCAGGCAGCACTGAGGACGACTGAGAACACTTCAGGGATGCTGTTCATACATCTGTGCTAAAGACTCTCGGCCCTCTACCCGCAAGCGGCGTGATTGGTTTGATGAGAATGATGAGGAAATATATGCTCTACTTGTTGAAAAGCACCGTCTTCATCGGGCCTGTCAAATAATCCATCTTAGCTGCCAAGAAAAATGCTTCTACCAGTGTTCACAAAACAGTCCAGAATAAACTGTGTAAAATGCAGGATGCCTGGCTGAGCGCCAAGACAGGTGAAATACAGGGATATGCTGACAGAAACGACTTGAAACAGTTCTATGAAACCCTCAATACTCTCTACGGACCTCAATCTTCCAGGAGATTCCCCTGTCTTGAGTACAGATGGTACAACTCACATTATAGAGAAGGCTCAAATCCTGCAGAGATGGACTGAACATTTTGAAGCCGTCCTCAACTGACCGTCATCTATTAATGATAGGCAATAGACAGGATTCCCCAGATTGATATCAACAGCGCCAGGAATGACCAACCGATAGTAGCCGAAGTCATGAAAGCTGTCAGCCGGCTATCCGGGGGCAGATGCCATACCCACAGAGATCTATAAAGCTGCTGGTCCTGGACTTATCGAGAAGCTCACCGAGTTGTTCCAGTCCTTTTGGAAGCAAGGATCCGTTCCTCAGGAACTGAAAAATGTTTCCATCATACACCTCTACAAGAGGAAGGGCAATCGGCAAGTATGCGACAACCACCGAGAAATCTTGCTGCTCTCCATCATAGAAAAAACCCTCGCAAGAGTCCTGCTTAATCATCTGATCACTCATCTGCTTCCACAGTCAGTGTGGCTTCCGCAAAGAGACTACTTACATGATTTTTGCTGCACGTCAACTTCAGGAGAAGTGTCAGGAGCAGAATCGTGAGCTCTACACAGCCTTTGTTAACCTCGCGAAAGCCTTCAATACTGTAAGCTGACAAGGCTTGTAGAGGATCATGTCAAAGTTCGGCTGCCCTCCCCAAATTCTTTCAGATGGTAGGCCAGTTCCATGACGGCATGATGACCAGAGTACCGGAGAACACTCTGAGGCATTCTCAGTCACCAGTGGCGTCAAACAGGACTGTGTGCTCTCACCCACACTGTTCAGCACAATGTTTACTGCCATGCTGAATGATGCCTTCCAGGACGATGTTGCTGGAATCAGCTTTGTGTACAGAGTGGATGGGAAACTTTTCAACCTGAGGAGACTTCAAACTATTACCAAAGTGAAAGAGACAGTTCTGAGAGATTTCCTCTTTGCCAATGACTGCGCTCTTTATGTTGGCTCAGAGCCAGAGATGCAAGTCAGTATAGACAAATTTTCCACGGCTTGTGACAACTTTGGACTCACCATCATCAACATTAAAAAGACTGAAGTCATGCGCCAGCCTGCTCCTCGTGCACCGTACACAGAACCCATAATCACAAAGGACAGAAACTACAGGCATGGACTAGTTCACTTATCTTGGCAGCACCCTCTCCCAAGTGGTGACTATTGATACAGAAGTTAACTGCAGAATCGCAAAGACAAGTTCTGCTTTTGGTAAACTGCGTCCATTGTAGTTGAACATTGAGGAATCAACCCAGCAACAAAACTAAAGGTCTACAGCGCTGTAATACTCACTACCCTCCTGCATGCCTGTGAAACATGGACTATGCATCGAAGGCATGCAAGACAGTTCCACATGACTTGTCTTTGCAGAATATTATACATCCGATGGCAAACAATCGGATTTGCCATCTGACACTGAAGTTCTTTCTAGAGCAAGTCTACCATCAGTCCACACACTGCTGAGCGCGCAGATCTGGTGGGGAGGTCATGTCATCCGTATGTCAGACGAGCGCATACCCAAGTAGCTCCTTTTTGGGGAACTCTCTGATGGAAGATGCTCACACGGGGGGCAGAAGAAACATTTCAAAGACACACTCAAAGCCTCCCTGAAGTCGCTTGACATTGACACGACCACTTGGGAAACGCTGGCACAAAATCGCCCTTCCTGATGCTGCCTCATCCACAAAGGCTGTCAAGCTCACGAAGCAAGGTGTTTGCTGAAGCACAACTTAAGCGTGAGCTGCACAAGTCGAGAGCCACCAGCACAACAACTACACACAAGTCTGGCCAATATGTGCCAGTACGAAGAGGTGTACAAGATTATGAGGGGTATAGATAGAATAAACAGGGTTAAGCTTTTTCCTAGGATGGACTCAAATAGCACGAGGGGTCACGGGCTTAGGGTGAGGGGGGTAAGGTATAATTTGGATACTAGAGGGAGTTTTTTCACACAGAGGGTGGTGGGGGTATGGAATGCGCTGCCAAGTAAAGTGGTGGAGGCAGGCACTCTGGAGTTATTTAAGAAATACTTAGATGGGCACATGAACAGAATGGGAATGGAGAAGTATAGAAAACTGATTTAAAATAGGGATCATGAGCCTTGGGAGTCCCTGGGAAGTGTGTAAATAGATGATGATATTGATGTACTTATTTTTATCCTACAGGTGCTTTGGTCCACCTTGTTGTTTAACAAGGGGCATACACGCGATGGGTCGTGAGAGGGCTGCTCTTGGATTTTTTGAGAGCATCCTAGTGCTTCACGTCGTTACTGTATGCTTGACCTGGACCATTTGATGGGCAACACGACAGCACAGTGACTATCGCTGTGCTGTGCAGATACATGGGTTTGGGCCTGTGTCTGTGGGAGTTTGCGCATTCTCCCCTTGCTTGTGTGGGTTTTCTCCGGGTGCTCTGGTTTCCTCCCACATCCCAAAAATATGCTCTTAGGCTAATTAGCAGAACAAATTCTCCCTAAATTGTCTCAAATTTTGTTTCAATCCATAATCTATAAACATAGACAGAGATCACGGGTAGAGATGGGAACATTGAGGTGGCGGTGCGGGCTCGTTTGGCCGAAGGGCCTGTTTCCCGTGCTGTGTTGTTCTTTGTTCTTTGACATTCTGTGCCCGAATTAGCCTGATCAGTCATCTTCGGACACATCGCAACCAGCCTCAAAATGACTAATAGTGTTGAGGTCCTCATCGATGACGATGGATGAACAACCATCTTGGTCAGCATTTAATTGTTTGACAAAGTTGCATTACTTCTATGTTTCAAGAACCGCAAAGATTGACTCACAAATAGGAAGATTGATTTATTTTTTCCTAAGGAAATCATCAAACCATTTGAGAAGCTTTTTTATGGTTTTACTAAAATTGGTAAAGGTTTACAGCATTGCTAACTGGTATTAGCTTTGGCCCAGTTGGTAACATACTCACCACTGAGTCATTAGGTTCAAGTCCTATTCTAGGGTGGGGGCATCAGCTTTTGACTGATATATTAAAAGGGAAAAGATCCCATGACACTATTTTGATGAAAAAACAGGGAAGCTATTCCTGGTCAATATTTATCCTTTAATCAACATCACAAAAACAAACAAGTTGTCTGCTCATTACCTCATTGTAGTTTCTGGGAGTTTCCTGTGCACAAATTACCAGTTTTTCCTATATTACAACAGAGAGCACACTTCAAAAGTACTCCACTGATGTAAAGTATTTTGAGACATCTAGTGGCTATGAAAAATGCTATAAATGTAAATCCCCTTTAATCTTTCTCCTCCCATATTTTTTAATAGTCTTTTTTGCCCACTGCTTTACTGCAGCATGACTACTTCAGGATATTTCATAATCTCGTCAACTGCACTTGGATTCAAATACAAAATTGAATGCTTTTAATCACTCAATGAATATGGCTTTATTAAAGCTGCAGCAAGAGAGTGATCACATATTTAATAGATTTTATTATGCATTTATCACAAAAGAGGCCAGATTTCATTTAAAATAATGGTGAGGCCAATGACATTTTCCATTAATTATTCTAAAATTGTAAAGTCATTTAAGTCAAGAAATAGGTATGTGCTTAAATTCAAATGTCCAAACATTACTGCATGAGTTAGGTCACTCAGCCGTTAGCTCTCTGAGAACAGCATTTCACTATCTGTCTCATCATTCTGATACACTGAATGGTATGAAGTTGCTATCTTTGCATAATAGCTATGAATTAAGTCAACCACAGATATATAGGATTATTTACTACAGACAAAAGCACCCTATTACAATATGTGTTAGTGACTGCCAATCGACTTCGCTGTGAGCTAAAATTAACAATTAGAAACATGAAGTCCTATTCCTTCAGGTTGTGAACTGTTTTGCAGTATTTTACAATGTCAAATTTTAAATGTTAACAAATTTTAAAGTGTTCTGTTTGTTTATCTCTCTACTTCACAATCCAATATTTTGTTTTCTCTATTTTTCTTTCTGTTCACGATTTGACATTGAGCTCATCCTCCTTTTCAATCTGTCCACTGTTAATTTCCCAACCCTTTGATTTTACTAGTAGACATATTATTCCGTTAGGGTCCACCTCTTCCAGTCCCACATGCCCTGTTTACCTTGCTTACTGTATCAGCTGGCATTTTAAGCAGCTTAGTAAAAAAAGAAACTTGCTAAAGGACCTAGAGAGACATTTACATAATGTCAGACACTGTTAAATGCTCCACTACTGCAAAATCTGCTCCTATATAGTTTTCAAATTGACTAATACATTGTTGGCATCATGAATTCAGCTAACATTTTACTTTTAAGTTCCCCATTTCTCATCCAGCTCTGGCTCTAATCGTGATGATGTATCAGCATTTGTTCATACATTCCTCACCTCCCTCTGCTGCTTATGCCGTGTATATACAAGTATAATGTGGAATATTATTAACTTTGACAAAGCAGCTGAGACACATAAAGTTTTCAAAGTTTATTTATTAGTGTCATAAGTAGGCTTACATTAATGCTCAATGAAGTTACTATGAAAGTCTAATTGCCACACTCCAGTGCCTTTTTGTGGAGCATTTGAGGGAGCATTTAGCATAGTAAATGCAACTAACTAGCACAACATTTGGACTGTGGGAGGAACCCGGAGCATCTGGAGGAAACATACGCAGACACAGGGAGAATGTGCAGACTCCAGACAGACAATGACCCAAGCCGGGAATTCCCAGTGCTGTGAGGTAACAGTGCTATCCACTGTACCACTGTGCCACCCACATAGCCAGATTTAGAAAGACTACCAATACAAATTAAAACTACATGCAAAACTAACTCTTCCACTGAATGAATCCCTAAGTTCTATCATCACATAATTTCTTATATTGCATTGTTACACATCTGACCATTAAAACATTTACTTTAATGTTATTGCAATGTCTGCTTGTTTCTTTTCCATATAGATGCTAACCTCCCCTGTTGGAAGGTAAATTTGTTAAATTTCTATGACTATGGTTAGCTATCAGGAAATGTGCTTATTTTGTATGAGAAGGGAATTTTTCCAGTTTAATTCTTCATTCTAGCTGAGTGATCTGATCAAGTTTGGGAAAATCATTTTCAGATAAAAACAGAGCAGTGAAAGAACCGAAGATTCCTGAATGATGATTGGGTGCACAAGCATCTTTAATTATAAAACTTCCCAAAAGATCACCAAAGCAGAATCCCTTTGCACATATGACTGAGAACATGCCAAACTCTACCTTGGAGGAAGATCACTTCAGATTCAATTCCAGGAATGTAAGGCTAGTTAGTCTAAAGCTTATTATATTCAGGGATCAGAACTCAACTTCTGCAGCACTTAACTCAATAGATTAAAAGATTAGGTGGAATCCATGATAGGTGGTTGGCCCATGTTTTAAGAAATCAATTATGGGCAAAATGGCTTGTCCTAATTTATAATTTTATAATGAAACTTCTATCATCTGAGTTACTATTTATGCCTATCAACATGTATGCCATACATTCGCGCAAAATCAATTTGTATCTCATATACATTAAGAATGCTGCTGGCTTCAATGGTTTAATATTCAACTCTGATGTACACTCCTGAATTCTTCACAAGGTTTAGTCACTGAAGTAGCTTTTCTTCATAGGTGAGCATAGGGAGGTTATAGAGGTCATAGAGGTTCACAGCATGGAAACAGGGCCTTCAGCCATGCTTTTTTGTTTAAAACTCTTAAGCTAATCCCAATTGCCTGCATTTGGCCCGTACCCCTCTATATGTGGAGATTTTAGAGAGAGTGCAGAGGAGATTTATCAGGATGCTGCCTGGTATGGAAGGTCTGAGTTACAAGGAGAGGTTAGGCAAATTGGGGCTGTTTTCCTTAGAAATACGTAGACTTAGAGGAGATCTAATAGAGGTGTACAAGATTATGAGGGGTATAGATAGAGTAAACAGGGTTAAGCTTTTTCCTAGGATGGACTCGAATAGCACGAGGTGTCACGGGCTTAGGGTGAGGTGGGTAAGGTATAATTTGGATGCTAGAGGGAGTTTTTTCACATAGAGGGTAGTGGGGATATGGAACGCGCTGCCAAGTAAAGTGGTGGAGGTAGGCACTCTGGAGTTATTTAAGAGATACTTAGATGGGCACATGAACAGAATGGGAATGGAGGGATATAGGAAACTGATTTAAAATAGGGATCATGAGCCTTGGGAGTTCCCTGGGAAGTGTGTAAATTGTCGATGACATAGATGTATTTGTTTTATCCTACAGGTACTTCAGTCCGCCTTGTCTAACAAGGGGCATACACGTGAGGGGACTGCTCTTGGATTTTTTGAGAGTAGCCTAGTGCTTCACGTTGTTAGTGTACGCTTGATCTGGACCAGTTGATGGGGAACACGACAGCTCAGTGACTATTGCTGTGCTATGCAGATACATGGATTTGGGCCTGTGTCTGAGGGAGTTTGCGCATTCTCCCTGTGCTTGCATGGCTTTTCTCCGGGTGCTCCAGTTTCCTCTGCCAATGTGCTCTTCGGCTGATTGGTAGAACAAATTCTCCCTAAATTGTCTCAAATTTGGTTCAAATGCATAGATCTATAAACATAAACAGGGTATCAGGGATCACGGGTAGAAGTGGGAACATTGTGGTGACGGCGTGGGGTCATTGGCCGAAGGGCCTGTTTCCCATGCTGTTTTGTCCTTTGTTCTTTGTTCTATACCTATCATACCCATGTAACAATCTAAATGCTTTTTAAAAGATAGTTGGGATGGCAACCAGGCTTGGTGATGATGGTGGGGTCACTGATGCTCATATTGTCAATGCAATATGTCTACATATAAACACTTTCTAGATAGCAATCAGAAGTGGTAACAATGGCTGAGAGTATTCAGGTGCACTATGTCAAAACGTGCCTCTACTGCTACCTCAACCGAGAATAGCTAAGTCAGTACAGATCAAGTATAAAGTCTCATACAAAGTAAGCACACTTTCTGACAGCTGACTTTAACATGCTGCCTTTACCACTAAACAGGAGCTGATTCATTAGTTTTTTTGCATGCTTCGAATTGTATGATGTCAATATTTCCACTAATTTTCTATATTCCAACTTTGGAAACAGTTGTCTGATCTTATCACTGCCTTTCTACGTCAGCAGAGATGACACAAGAAAATCAGAGGGAAGGGGAACTGAAGCTGTGGCCTAATAAGGCTCTTTGCATTTAAATTTGCAATGCAACTTGCCAGCACAATACTCTTGTACATACATGTTCCTCATGAAAATAGCAAACAGGAACTGAGCTGAGGGGAATGAAGTTCATTATGTAATACGGTTTTGGTGATCTATTCATCTTCTATTAGCAAAATGCCATTGCTTCTGAAAAGAAGCCTAATATTTTTGTCCCTCAACTTTGAGGGAGTGAAATTTAACTTACACAAATGTGCAATGGCGTTAGCTGGTTGGTCAATTGTTATATACTCTGCATATGTTTCTGTCAACTGAAACCACTGATTAGTCACTGCCCTTTTGTACTCCTGCACACAATTGACTTTCAGCACATATTCTTATAACAGGATATGCAGTGTAAAATTAGTATCAAACGCTAGCCTACTCAATGATACTGTTAAATACAGTCATTCAATCAAGCTATCTACCATTTATCATGGACTTTATTTTGACAAGCATTTCAGCGTGCACGAGAAGAGAACACATTATTCAAAAGTTTTTATGGTATGCAATCTAACTTGCACAAATCTGACCTGAGAGAATTACTGGAAACATCCAAGTAGACGTCACTGAAGTGATTCTTCCTGTCTGCTTGTCTGGCACTGGGATGTTTTCTCTCTCTCCTGATCTGCCTCTTTTATATCTACAATAAAAGCAAATTCACCAACTAACAATCTGCGTGCGGACGCTTACAAACAGGATCATTTGGTTTCTGAGTTCCTCTTGTCTGTTCATGCTGCTTGGGGTATAAGGATGTGTATACTCAATACACTTTAGTGGCCTTGACTGTTTGGACTGCATTTATAATTTTTGACACATTACATTTACTAAAAGGCCCTGGGAGAGTGTTGCTCAAACAGAGAGCTGTGACCTCATGATGTTTAATTTGCTTGCTGTTGTGACTTCTGTTGAAAGCCGCTGACCTGAATTTGCTCCAAATGATGGAATTTGGTTTTGTGCTTTCATTTTTCAATGGAAAACCTTTTTGACAGTGCACAAGACCCACACGAAGAACGTTTTCTGCTGCCACAAGAATGATGATGGTCAGTTTGCTTACATTTACAAAACATCCTGATAGTAAGAGACACATTTGCTACTGCTTACATTAGCACAGATTTTCCAGTCCCCAGTTGGTCGTTCCCCAGAAGTACTCAGAAGGTGCTTTGAGCAATCCCCTTGGATGTTTCCACCTACTAATTAGACAGAAATTGCCAGGAAGTTGGGACTTCAGTTGGGCACTGGCATTGCTTCTGGAATCCTCCAAAATGCTGATTTAAAGTTGGAGGCATCAGATGGTTCTGACTTACTTCACGGAATAGTTACTCAGGAGAAGTTAGAAGGATTAAAACCAGTTCTAATTCCTGGGTAACTGAAATGCTGACCAATCCCCATCCCCCACTCACTACCTGACTATCCCACCCGGCAACGTGACTAACTCCTACCTCTCTGACTCCCCTCCAGTCTGACCTCCGGCTACATCCCTGATCAAGCACCCTTTCCCCAGGTGACGCTACCCCTTTGCTCACTTACCTGACACACTTACCTTCTCTTGACAGCTTGTCAAAGTGTCTCTCGGGAAAATTGAACATACCAGAATGGTGTAAAAAAAGGGGCAGTGATGGCTTGCCCCAACAATCATACATGGCAAAGGAAGGACTTCATGAGCCAGTATGACCCATGTTTCTCAGGATCCACTTTTGCTAGTGTATGAACACATTAAATGATTTGAGATGAAATGGCACAAGTGATATTGTGCATCATTATCTAGTTCCTGTAATTGATAAGGAACTACAGTCTCAGAAATCCTTCAGGCTCAGATCAATATTTTATTAAGCGATTGGATGCCATCGCTTCCCTGTTAGACTAATGATGGTTTGTTTGCAGTGCTTCATGCTCATGTTTTTAGCCTTCTACCTGTATATGTCCTTAAAATGTATCAGAGAACAGATGAATACAGTCCTAGGAAGTAAAAGAAAAGAAAAATAAATAACACACTGGTTCACCAAGCAGTTCAGTGCATGATGTACTGGTGATTTATGTCACAAGACAGGTTATTTCTGTAAAAGAGTGTCAGAGACGAGCTTTTTGAATGATTTTTATGCGTAGCTGTTATTTCTGTGGAATATTTATCTGTTTTTGGAAGCAGTGAAGTACGTCCATAGCTTATAACATCATGAGACTTGCCAAAAGTTGATTGATCTTTTAGAGGAAAGCCACTTAAAGCATGAAATTGCCCCCAGGAATTGTGGTGCAATCACTATGGTGACTTCATCATCAGATGCATGAAAAGCAAGTCTAAGATAGCAAAGGAAGTCTGACATTGACGTGTTGGCCAGACTGGAGTCAGCAACTAAAATTGGCAATAATTAGTTTAAAACTGCAAAATTTAGTGTATATGTTAGACTTCAATGGAAGACCGTAAAGAAGGATAGGATAAGGGGTGCAACATTTGCATCCATAAACCCATTGAAGGTGATGCTATCAAAGCTGAACACCCTTCTGCTGGTGGGTCTACACCTCTAGCTAATGTGGAATCATATGTTGAGAAAGAGGCTTGAGCAAGTCTCTCCTGTGTTCACTGGAAGAAGCTGAAGTGATTCTTTGAGGAAGTCACGCAGCTGTGACATCCAACTTCAAAATTTGCACCACTCAGGACCATCCAATATTATCTCATCACTTTCCAAAGAATAAACGTTCAGCTGCAAAAAGGACCCAGCAGTAGCATTACTTAAAGGGGCAGGCACCTAAATTGCCAGGTAATTTGAAATAACTTCTACAGTTGCAAAACCTAAGTTTAAGTTTATTTGTTAATGCGACAGGTAGGCTTACGTTAATGCTGCAATAAAGTTACTGTGAAAATCTCATGGTCGCCACACTCCAGTGCTCGTTCGGGTACACTGAGGGAGAATTAGCACAGCCAATGCACGTAACCAACACATCATTCGGACTGTAGGAGGAAACTGGAACACCCAGAGGAAACCACATAGACACGGGGAGAGCATGCAGATTCCACACAGACAGTGACCCAAGTCTGGAATGGAACCCGTGTTCCTCGCACTGTGAGGCAGCAGTGCTAAGCACTGTACCACCATGCCACCTCTGGAAGGAATCTGGACTCTGGGGTGTTGGGCATTTCTGGATTTACAGAAAATGTTGGTGCCTACTTACAGGGAGGGCAGAGAATTCCATTACCCCTTCACACAAAGGCTACATTAGGAAAGAAACTTTACAGAGCCCCAGCATCCTGACTCTTGAGTAGCTTTTCAGTTAGATGCAGTGCCAGTGTCTAAGCTGGTGACTGCTAGAATCAGACTAAGTGAAGGCGTCTCTTCCTCAATAGCACACAGTTGGTCTCTCTCTCTCTGCCTTCTTCGCCTTGACCTGCTGTTACTGTGCTGGCAGCATTTCTTGGATGTTGGAAATCAGAAAATTTGAGGGAAGGGACAGGAAAAAATGCAAGAAGTCAGTGGTCATGCCATCAGGTGTTCATCATGTCAGGTGGCAGAATGAGGGTGAGTTTGGAGTGGGAATGGGCATGTGGCAGGAAGTTGCTATCATCCTCAAACTTCTGAATGATGCTGGCTGTAAGAGGCTCTGTTATAGCCAGATGCATGATAAAGAGAGTTATTTCCTCACTGGGACTTCAGAGATGCAGACATCCTTATCCCCCACACATTTAATGTGCTCTCTTTTATTGTGTCCCACTTTGCCACGCAAGAGAGAAGAAAGAATATCAGTGACCGTTGTGCACTGCGTTTAGGTAATGAACTTTTCTTAGCTCAGCAGCAGGGGTTATGATGAGGCAGCAGAAGGTGATTGCAAGGCCTGCAGCATCAATGTATGTATGGGACTGAGGAGGAGGATCTGAATGTTAGGGGCGCGCCCAGAATGCCAGGAACTTTTGAAAGATGGGTGATAGGGATGCATTGCAAACCAATGGATGAATGTCTTGCAGGTGCGTGTATAATATCCAGGGATCACGTATGCTAGCTTCATCTTGCACAGGTTGGATGTCCCCAGGGTTTTCAAGGGTCAGCCCAGGCAGCCAGGATGGCCTCATGGAGGCAATGGCTAATTGCTGAGGTCATGGTTGATGACGCCAGTGCGGAGGCCTGAGATCAAGGCAGAGACACACTACAATAAGGCCTACGTTCCTTCTTGGTATGTCATTGAGGGGTGCATCAGGCTCCTGGAGATGCAATTCTGCTGCCCAGAATGCTCTGGTGGTGTTCTGTTGTACACTCCCTGAGTGTACCCCATATTATCATGGTTTTCAGGATGTCTCCCCACCTGGTACAGCAGTGGGGAGACATCCTGAAGGAGGACAACCAGGAGGATGCCATAGAGAAGGAGGAGGAGACCCATGAGGATGCAAAAGACGAGGCCGAAGAGGAGCCAGGATAGATGGCAGCAAGGGTCCAGCAAGGCAGGACAATGAGTGATGCCTTCATCGTCGCAATGTTCTCCTTCTGGAGGTATAGGATCCAGCAACTCCATACCCCACCCATTTCTGACCTGCTCATGTCTCCTGGGAGCCTGCAAACCTTCCCATCCCTTATGCACATTCCTCCCTATGGGTCCAATTGACATCACATAGTGTGGCGTGCCAGGCTGGAAGGTAATGATTCTTGTTATGTGGCACACTGCAATGTCACCTGGTACAACACAAGTCCAACTCCCAGCTGTTCTGTGACTGCACACTGGTGTTTGGGTCCATATCTGAGTGAGGATTGGAGCCACTGTCGTGCGACTCAATGCCCCAGATGTGGGGGCTGGTATTGGGGATCCAGTGGGTGCTGGGGATGCCATCCAGGGCTGTCTGTCTCTGTAGGTCCACATGGCCCCCATGTGGGGACTGCTTAGGGAGCCAGCGAGGACTGGAGTGAGGGAGTTCAGACCAATGAGTTGCATCAGCATTGGGAGCCAGTGACCTTGCAATCCTAATGGCATTTTCAGATGAGCATTTGGTCAAGGACCTGGCTAGGAACTGGGAATCAGAGACTCAGTGGACTGAACAGCCTCTCTCATGCAGAAAGATGCTCTGAGCCTTTACGTACAGTCAGCTACGGTTGCCCCTGTGGGAGGTGAGTCATAGACATATTCGTCACAGCTCTGGAGTGCAATATCATTTATTGATGATTATTTACAGAGGCAATTACCCTATCCTCAACTAGTATATGCCTTCATCACTGCCCTCTTGATGGTCCTACAACTTTTTACCCTTCCGTGGACTACCACTACATCGAGACGTTCCCCCTCCCTCTCTCCACTTGCACATCAGAGGTGCCAGCTGTTTCTTTGTCTCCAGCAGATCTCTGCCTGCCCAATCCCTCAGATATTCCCGCCCTCACCACTTAATGTTCATCAACGATTGTGTGGTGCTTACAGAACGTATCCCAGAAATCTCACCACTAATGTGTCTCAGAGTGCTGACTGTACCTGCGCTGGTGGATGGTGTGGGTGATGCCTGTGTAGACTGCTCGGGGCTTTCCTCGGAGCTTTCCTCAGTGCTTTCCTCTGAGGTGTTGATGGAGGTTCCTCGATTCCTGACAGCCTGGCCTCATCAGGCTCCTCTCCTGCAAAATAAGGCACAGGATGAGTGCAAGGCAGGGACAAGTGTTTGGGCAGATTGCAACTTACTTGGGAAAGGTCATTTGAATGAAGGATTTGTGGGTTCTCGCTTCCGTGATGCACATCAATCTGGCTGTCAGTCAAGATCTCTCCACCACGTCCCCTGATAGCCTCATGGGATGCTCTTTTAAGAGGGTCAGGAGACGCAGCTCAGGCACCCCATCTCCAGTCTTCTCCCACTCCCATCAAATATGGGCCATCTTCTCCTGTGGGAACGAAAGGAAGAGATTGAAAGCCTGATGGCTGCACAGTGTGACATGTTGTGTGCATCAGGGTGGAGGCAATTGTATGGTTTCTATTGGCACTATGCCTTGGCACACATGGGTTGTGATGGGGGGTTGTCAGGGAGGCTGGAGAAAAGTGTTAAGGATCATGTGCTGGAAGACTACAGGATATCAGGGAGTGGATTGAGTGACCATTCCAGGTGCGACAAACTGGACTGCTGCCGGAACGAGATGGACAATCACCCTTGTTGCCCGAATGAGATGGTTCATTTGCTTGCAGCACTGGGTGCCAGCGCTCTGTACCAGTGCACGGGCATTGACTGGTGCTGCCACAGCCTTCTTCTGGATCATGATCTTCTGGGGGTACAAGCTGGCCCTCCTCTCCTTCACGGTGCCCAGCAACCATCCCAACTCTCCCTCCGTAAACAATGGACTGCTCTGCAAGGTACCAACTTCCTGGCATTATTGACTATGGGTGCATCATTTAAATGAAGCTCCCCCTTATTAACAGAGTACAGCTGTGGCCCCCGTGGGCAAGTTACATGCCCGGCCCTCTATAACTGCATAATTCACATAGAGGCTCTTTCTTTGCACTAAATGTTGAAAGATGTGATGAGCACGTCTGAGAGACCGATACGGATCACTCCTGCTTTCTCATCATTATTACACAATCTTTGGGAAAATTCTGCTTGTCATGTAAAGATGATTCACTGGCTTTGACCACCTCATGAGGTCATTAGATTTCTTGTGGTGCTGGGTCATCAGAATTTACCTTCTCACATTGACAGCCACCTGCCCCCTGTGGAATAGTGCCTCTTTGCCACACCAGCTCCAGCACTAAGACCTGTGCTGCTTCACTCCAATCAGGTAAATGAGATAGCAACACCATATTTATGTGCCACTATCTCTATCTGAGCATGCAAGTGTAGGTCAGATTTCATTACCCCCATGCCTCAAACCATTGCAAGCCTGGATAATGTTCTGGAGCTTAGCTTCCGAGCAAACACACACCTAAGTGTTGTCTGAATATTGGAGTTCAATGACTGAAGTTGGGTTGATTTTGGTTTTGGTTTTATGCAGATTGCAAAGGTTGAACAGTTTCCGGTCTGTCTGTAAATTAACTCCATATCTGTGGGTAATTTGCTGGCAGTGAGGTGCAGTATTACAGAGAGGTATATGGGGAAAGGGTTAATGCAACACACAGCTTTGTTTGACTCCTGGGTTTCACTGGGATATTCAAGCACAGTGAGCTCCTAAGGGAACTCCTCAGTCTGACTGTCTATCTGTGCCCATCTGCTGCCACCTATTGCTTTCTCTCTGCCAGTGCTCACTTCTGCTGATTAAATTCCAACTGAGAGTGCATTTTAACATCAAGTTAACTTCAAGAGTAATTCGTTGTTCACTGGATGCCTTATATGATTGGCATGTACCACATGCATATTTTGCATTATTTATCTCAACTGTTCTGAATGATAGCAGGGTGGCACAGTGATTAGCAGTGCTGCCTCACAGTGCCAGGGACTTGGGTTCAATTCCAGCCTTGGGTGACTGTCTGTGCAATGTTTATATATTCTGCTTGCTTCTGTGTGAGTTTCCTCTGGGTGCTCCAGTTTTCTCTCACAGTCCAAACATGTGCAGCTTTGACAAAGGGTCATCTGGACTCGAAAATTCAGCTCTTTTTCCTTACGGATGCTGCCAGACCTGCTGTAATTTTCCAGCATTTTCTCTCTTGGTTCCTTAAAAACGTTATCTGTTTCAATCATATCACCTCTCATTCTGCTAAATTTCAGGGAGTACAGACCCAACCTATTTAATCTTTCCTTATATGGCAGTCCCTCCATACCCAAGATCATCCTAGTAAAGCTCCTCTGTACTATTTCCAGTGATAACATATCTTTCCTTAAATAAGGGGACCAAAATTGTATGTAGTATTTTAAATGTAGCCTCACTGGTACCTTGTACAGTTGCAGCAACAACTCTTTACTTTTAGGTTCCAGCCCCTTACAACCTCTTTTGCAAAAGCATGTCTTTATTAACTACATGTAACTTTGGATTAAATGATACAGAAATGAAGTCATCTCCATCCAAGCTGTTGGTATGTCTCTGGCCAACATCACACTGACCCTAGGCTTAGATCAAGTGCCTTCTTACATCACTAAATGGGTGGTATTGTACACCCCCCACATCAAACTATATGTACCAGATCCCACCACTACACCTCTCCAAAGTCTTTATCCCATGGATGTAGGATTACTTTAATTTACTTCAAATATTACATTGTTGTCAATCTTATGCATTGATCTTATTGTTGCAAACTTAATGCTATTGCAATATTATTACTATTACAGTATTAATAACAGTATTATTATAATTATTATAATATATTTATAATTCCTTCCTGCTGTTTGTCAAGCTTACATTCTGTAATTGCACTTCTGCCAATTGTTTTGAAAGACCTTGCACGCTTCAACGAGAAGCAAATGGCAACATTTGCTTGCCATTATGTGTTTTTGTTTTTTGTATACCTCTTTGGTAATGTAATGTTTATTCAATGTTTCTTCCAAGTGTGCAAATGATTTCTTCAGAGCTATAGTCACATTCTTGTACCTCGCAGCTTCCTCCTGGAAAAATGAAGACTCATAAGTCTTCTCTGAAGATCAGTTCTTTCAGAGTGATGTTAAATTCATTTTGTTTCATTTTGTAATATTCCCTAAGGACAAACTTGGACCTGAGGAATTCTTTGAGCATGTGAAGATCCCTCAACAGGTTTTCCACTTCATTGTAAAGCTCAAGTAATTTGTTGTGAGTTTTTTTGTAATTTGAGCTGTTTTGCCATTCTGCCATTCTGCTGCTCATGGTATTATTTATTCTGTCATGTGGCTGAATGATAATGGAATGTTTTTGATCTGTTCCTGAAGGAGAATTAACTCCTCCTTCAACTGTTTATTTCCTTGTTCAGCTCTTGTTTCTCATTCTGCATATCCGTGCATAGCTTTGTCATGATTAATAGCTCTGGTTGGCTTTTTCTGAAGTAGCATTCACCATTTTTTCCAACTTCATCTGTTTTTCCAGAGTACGGATTGGTTGATCATAGTATCTTTCAAGACAATGAGCTTTGTGAGTTCCTTCCTTGCCTGCTGTCCTGCCTTGCTGCCTTCAGGTTGAGTTCCTCCAACTTAGCTTTGATATGAACATTTTCTGAATATATCTGTGTCTTTTCTTGTGCTGCTTCTTATAGAACGTTTTCCTTGTTGTTACGGCTGTTACAGTTCTGGAAACATGCCCATGTCCTTGATAATGAAATAATTTGAGACTTCTGGCTCAGCCTTCCCATAAAGATATATTACTGGGGTTGCAGGAGAGTTCTGTGCCTCTCTGACAATTTTATCTTGTTTTAATGGGTGCTGTTTTTTGCCTTTTCTTCGTTATGCTAGGGGGATTTATGCCTTTTATGAAGCGCTGACTCTCCTTACCTTTAGATGAAAACATTCATCAAAGTGGGTTAACAGTTCCCTAAGACTGGTTGTGGATACATCAAGGTTTTGTGTCAGGACAAGGTAATGTATACGATCACCAAACCAATGGAAAAAAAAATTATTAATCTGGTCTTCCTCTAAATTTTTTTCTTGAGATCTGATGTACTTAAGTGATGTGAAATGTCACTTTTCAAGGATGCCAAGTGTCCTTCAGATTTGCCCGTGGAGCTAATCCAAACTGATCAGATGAGGTGGAGTTTTGGTACATGTTGAAGATTTAAAATGTGTGGGCACAGCTTTCAGATCTTCCAGGATGGCACAACCGTTCACAGCAGAGCAATGGATTTCCCATGCTTGCTGGTTTTGGCAAGCAGCATAAAATGGCAGTGGCACTATTTGGGAAAAAAAATTTCAACAATGGCTGTGTGGGTCGGCTCACTGCCAACATGATTTAATCAGTGATATCGCATTGTGAGTAAAGAGGTGCTTAGATAAACAGCTGCCTTGATGTTTATGGAACTTGGATGGTCATGAGATTCTAGAGAGGCTGAGTAAATTAGTTCTTAATTTCTATTTTCTCAATTTGGAGGCCACATGTTGAAGCTCACAATCAGATTGGGAGAAGTGACTGCTTTCCTTCAAACTATAATACTACATTTTGCACTCTCTCCTTTCCTTCTCTATATACAGTATGCATTGTTGTATAGTGTGCAAGAAACAATACTTTTCATTGTATATTAATACACATGGCAATAATTAATCAAATCAAACCAAAACTGCACTTCTGACTGGATTACTAATAGGGGCTTCTCAGGAATAGATGCAGCCTATGAAGTAAAAGAAGATTGCTCATCCTTCCAGGCTGTGAACTCTGCTTGCTCAAGCCAGACTTCTGAGGGAGATTCAATGCAGTCTTCAACTGCAATAAAATCTGTCTTTAGCTTGCAGGCTCTTCATGCTGGAACTTTTTCTGGCAAGTTTTCTTAGCATCCATAGCTTACTTTGCGAACCCTGTCAATGACCTGTCAGTGCCAGGATTGACACATGCACAGTAGCCTTACTTTGCCACCCTCCTATTCATTGGCCAGTTCAATTTGTGATCAGCTACAAACTGGTGCCCCTCCAACTGTCCATGGCCCAGTTTCTGGCCTTATGAACATGTCTAGGCCAGCTTTGATTCTACCCCACTCACAGCCTGACATAATCCCCCTCCCACCAGTCCCTGTAACCTTGATCTCCCAATACTACCCCCACTCACAATTGCTCAGTTGGTAGTGCCAAGATATCCCCGGACATTGGCACTTTGCCTCTTGGGCAGTGCCGGGGCCCAGGCTGGCACTCTCACAGTGGCAATGCCCTGGGAGCACCCCATCATGCCCCCAAACCTCCAAGGGTCCTTGGTTGCCTCCTTCACTCTAGCAGGGTCCTGCAAGTGGAGAGATATAATAAACTCTGCTCAAGTGAAAAATACTTAACGGTGGTGGAGGGGTGGGAGAAGGTGAGTGGGGGGAGTTGGGGGGGGAAACAATAGCAGGCCTGGAGATTTCAGTTCTGGCCTGCTAATGATATGTTTAATCCACTTAAATGTTGTTTTAAATAAATTATGCATCTCAGTGTGAAACAGCCTCCCCTTGAGTCTCCCAGCCTGTTGCGCAAAAAAACAGTGCAACAGGCTGGGAAGATTGCCCCCATTCTTTTTCTTAATTTTTCAGCATTTCTGAGAATAAGTGTTCCCGATCCAGAACTGCCAACATGTTTCGATGGTGTTGGTTCCAGAGCTTGTTTATTAAAGAAGTATTCATATAATTCTCTATGTTAACAGCAAGTCTTTATTAATTACTTGTAATTATTTACATCCATAAAGGGTGTAGGTATGGAGCTATCTCCATCCTACGTCTCAACAAGTCTCTGGCCAACATCACACTGACCCTAGGTGTAGGTCATGTGCCTTCCTAAGGCTGGTATTGTACTCAATCCTACATTAACCCTGTTTTGGACCAAACCCTTCTGCTACACTAAAAACCTTGAAATAACCCTGGCATCTTACCTCCACTAATCTCTTACAGCCAATGTCTTTTTGAGATCCAAATAAGATCCTTAACATATTATTGAGCATATGCTCTATAGTTAACATTAGCTGGAATTCTCCAGTTGTGTAAAGCAGTGGGATTATCCAGTCCTGCCAGCAGTGCACAGCCCCCAGTGGGTTTTTCACTGGCATGGGGTGATGTCAGGGGCATTTTCATTGACAGCGCAGGGCCAGAAAGTTCTGCTGCTAGCAAACAATGTTGGTGGGAAACAAGTGGCTGGGAGGCCAACAGATCTCGCCCTCTACGTCTCAATAATTTGCTAACTTAAATCTTACCACATATTCCACTACAGATATTTTATGAGACAACCCAAGTATTTAAACACCTCTTGAAAGTATTAACTTGAGGCTCACCTATTTCCTCATTTACTTCCTTAAACATTTGTGTCGTATTCCATCTGGCCCAGGTGCCCTGTGGACATTTAATACTTAGAATTTCTTGATAACACATGCTTTGCTAACCTCAACATATGATGTAGATTATAGTTCTAGTTTGATGTGAAGAATTTATTTAACACATCTGCTATTTCCTGATCTTTCATGATATTTCCACCTAATGTAATCCTTGGAGTTTTTGTGATCTTTAACACTCTAGCTATTTCATACTAAACTAAAAACAATTGATTCCTATTGCTGTTATCAAGCATTTGCCTTTTTTGTTTCAAACATTTCCATCATAATTTTATTTATTTTTAACTGACTCTTATATGACCTCACCAGCCCTCAGAACCAATGTATCTTTTAATTTTTTTTAGACTTTATATTCATTTTGAACTTGTTTCGAACCCATTATGTGAGCTTTTCTCTCGCTATTTTTCCTCATAAGAAATAAATTGCCTTTCCTCATGCCAAATATTTTTTAAAAAATGATGAATGTTGTCTACCTCTTAATCCTTCCAAATAAAGTTCATTAGTCACGCGTAGGCTTACATTAACATTGCAATGAAGTTACTGTGAAAGTCCCCCAGTTGCCACACTCCGGCGGCTGTTCGAGTACACTGAAGAAAAATTTAGCATGGCCAATTCACCTAACCAACACATGTTTTGGACTGTGGGAAGAAACAAGAGCACCTGGAGATGCTTTCCAGATCCCCCTCCCCAGATTCCTGGTGCTGTGAGGCTGCAGTGCCAACAACCATGCCATCATGACTTTGTGTGTATATAATATTCTGAATATTTGTACTGTTACTTTAATATAAATGTTAATGAAATGTAAAACTGTGTTCCTTGCAATCAAGATGTAAATAACTGTATGAGTTTGATATTTGTGAGGGTAATTTTCATCGTTTCAAATTCATACATTTATGTTAAAATTGTGGTTAAACTCTGGTGCAATCTGTACAAAGGTGCTTTAATTTTCTATTTCATTGGTATCGATTAGGTTTAGAATGAAGAATGATAAGTTAGGGAAAATGTCTGATGTACAGCATTCATATCTCATGCTATCATGCAATCTGATTGTTCAATTGTAAATAGCAGTGGCAAAAACACAAATGGAAATAAACAGCTGCTTTGTATTTCCAAGGTGTTATTCCTACAATCCATTATGTATCCATGATTTGGTGGCTTCTTTGCAAATATATTATAAAAACTAAAAAAAAATTGCTTGTTAATGACAGAACATTATAACAGCAAGGCAGGAGGTTTATTCTTGCCATAATTTTATTCTTGATTCAGTATGTGTGGCATGCTGTGGGAACGAAAGTGGGAAAGTGAGCTATTTGTAATGTTGTTATAACCATTACACTGTATCAGTTTTGAAATATATGGAGTAAACTAATTTGTAAGGTGGATGGTCTATGTTGCTCGTTAAACAATAGTAACACTCTCCTCAAGTTTCTTTTATGAAATAGTCAAATATTTGCAATTATATTTACCTTATGGTCGTAGGTTATAAATGTATCTTGTTTCCACACAATAACATATCAAATGTTTCCTTGACCATTTTGAAAACTTGGATCTCCTACATTTCAAAGTGAATATATTAAGCACATTTCACTGTCTATTTAACTCAACAATCCAAAACCCAAAACTATCATTTAAAACTGTTCCAACTTCGAAATTACATGAAGTAAACACTTGCTTGCAAATGCTTAAGTGACTTTTAATGAAGTTTCTCATTCCAATATTTTAGTAGTGGAGTTAACTCATCTATTCCAGGTTAGCATTTCTGTTAAAGTAGCAGATGAAATTTTATTTGACTATATGAAGCATTTAGGGAAACATCCTTTTGAGGTCCATTCCTGAAATGACTCCAGTCCCATATGAATATGATTGACCCTTAACTATATTCTGAAGAGGCCTGACAGAGTTAGCCAATAAATGACAATCTTGTTTGTGATATCCACGTATTAGTAATTAATAAAAACACTCTTGTTTTGACAATTTTGAGGTTTATGTTTTTAAACATGTACAGTTTGCAAAATTGAATGCAACACTGTAATGATAGTTTCTCAAAAATGTAAATAATATCAATATTGCTTTTTATTTACTGTAGCAATTTCTACTTTAAAATATGATGTCATTTATCATCAAATATTTTTTCCTCCTTATGTCACAGTATATTTTCATTGTTGAACCCAATAAGTAAATTTAAAATCTGAGAGCATTAAATTATGCTTCACAGAGTTAAATATGAATTTTTCAATTTGGTTACTGTAAGGGATGAATTTCAATATAATAGGCAGATTAACTTGAAATTAAACATCCCATCCATTTTTTTTCCACTAAAGTCAATGGGAAGGAAATCAGAGGGGTGTAATGAAGCTAACCCACTGCCAACTGTTTTATGTTCCCATTGAAGTCCCTACTGGGGTGGCACAGTGATTAACACTTCTGCCTCACAGTGTCAGGCACTGGGTTTGATTCCTAGATTGGTTCACAGTTTGTGCAGAGTCCCTCCGTCTCCCTCCAGGTGCTCTGGTTTCCTCCCACAGTCCAAATAATGTGCTGGTTAGGTGCATTGGCCACGCTAAATTCTTTTCAGTGTACTCGAATAGGCACTGGAGTATGGCAACTAGGGATTTTCACAGTAACTTCATTGCAATGTTAATGTGAGTCTACTTGTGACACTAAAAAAAAGTTGAATTTCACCATCAATGGAAAAGAAAATTGGGCAGGGTCCATAATGGCAATAATCGATTCACTACTGCTGGTTTTAAACACCCATCAAAATTGAATTCCATTCCCACATGTTACTTTGAACAGTATTCTCTCAGCAACTGATTCTCATATCTCTGACAACTTTGTCATCTTTGCAAAACGCAATAGCAATGACCATTATAAAGCAATCCGAAAATATCATTGATAATAGATGCCCTGGGCATTTATTCCTTGGGACGAATCAGAAATTTATAAATTATTATCACCAACAATTGCTGTTGTTTTTATATGGTCAATTAAATATTTAAATGTCCTCCTTGGCTCCCATTGCTTTCATGTTGACTATAAATTGACATTGTGATGGACCATATTGATTTAATTCATCTTTTACTGCCCTGACATTTCCAGTGACCTTTGGTTTTGTGTATTATTTGGTATGCCTCCTTCTCTATTTCCTTTTGCTTTTGTATCAGTGTTAACCTTGGTGTTCCAAATAATAATATAATATTAATATAATAATAACATATTAATATAATAATAGAATATTCATATTAACATAACATAATAGAACAGTAGTATAATCATTAAATTACTAGTTAGTAATAATCCAAATAACCTCAGTGCTATGGCAGTTTGAGAATTTTATTTTAGTTTTTAGTTTAGTTTTTAGTGTGGAAATTAAATGCTGATATTATGAACAGTTAGCATGAGTACTGTGAGATTGTGGTCAAACATAACTGATTCATTTATGGTCTTTACGGCCTTTCCCCAGTCCGGATATAAAATGTGAGTCAAGTACCACACCAATCTGATTAACTCATAACTGCCCTATCAAGCTATTCAGTTATATGAAACTAAAGATAAGAAATGCCATTTGTCCCAGAAATACTCATATCCTGAGAATGAATGAAAAAAAATTGCTGTGTGTAACAAAGATGCCATCAAAATTAGATAGTAGGACATTATATATATTATACATAGACACATAATATATGTTTTAATATAGGCATTGATTAGTTCTTTGTCGTCTTGCTCATCACTTTCTTGTGCAACACAATGTAGGAATTGAGAAAAATCAGCACTTTTCAATTATATCAGAATAATTTTTTAAAACGAAATACTAGTCCTGCTTTTTGTTGCTTCTGGAAGTCTCCCAGTACGTAACTATTCACTGGTCTTTATTTTCTTGTTTTCTCTCTACCTCCCTCTTTGAATAGCAGGCTTGTATTAGCTAGGAACCATTCGAGAGTCCAAAGAATTTTGGAAAATAACTGTCAATGGATCTACTTTTTCCAGGGCCATTTCATTAACTACTCTGGGACGAACATTATCGAGACCTGAAGATTTATCCACCTGCAATCCCGTCAATTTCCCCAAAACCATTTCTCTACTAACGCTGATTTCCTTCAGCTCCTTAATAAAACATATTTCTCTTAGCATTTCTGGTGCATTATTCATGTCTTCCTTTGTGAAATACAATGTACAAATTTAACTCCTCGGCCATTTCCTTATTCCTCATTACGAATTCTCCCATTTCTGACTGTAAGGGACCTACATTCATTTTTGTTAATCTTGTCCTCTTTACATATCTATAGAAACTTTTACAACCAGTTTTATGTTCACTGATAGCTTACTTTCATACTCCATTTTTCCTTTCTTAAATCAATCAGTTGGTCCTCCTTTGCTGAATTTTAAACTGCTCCCAATCCTCAGGCCTACTGCTTTTTCTCGCTAATTTGTGTGCTTCTTCCTTGGATTTGATACTATCTAATTTTCTTTGTAAGCCATGGTTTGGCCACAATTCCCTAACTACTGTTGTGCCAAACAGGAATAAACAGTTTCTGGAATTCACCTATTCATTCTTTAAATGTCAGCCATTTCCCATTCACTACCTTTCCTTTCAGTAATAAAATAATAATGATATAATAAAGAAAGAATGGAATAATGTCCTGGCTGTCAAAGAAAGAGCATACACTAATTTACTACAAACAAGGGGTGGCATGGTTAGCACTTCTTCTGCCTCATAGCCAGTGGCAGATTAACCATTAGGCTGAATAGCCTTAAACCTAGGGGCCTGGAAGGGAGGGATACCCAAGAGCAAAAAAAAAATTGATATATCTCTTTTAAGAGTGAATAAATTTTCATAACTATACCCCATGGGTGAATTAATATAACTAATACCTATAAAAGGAGGAGCTTCACCCCCCCCAACTTGTACTATATACACATAAATACAAAATAAATGCAACAAAGAATTTATTGTCATGCTATAACATGTGTACGTGTGCATACTTAGTTACATATAGTACTTTTTTCAACATTCACCCTTACATAGTATTAGTCCCACACCACAGCATGATGACTGTCACCACTGCCTTCAGTGCTATCAATGTATCATCAAATTCACGATCATCATCTGATAATTCACCACTCCCACTATCATCATTACATAATCCATCATCAAAACTGTTGTTGAGTGCATTTACCACCTGTAAAAACGTCAAAATAGATTTTCGTTTCTAAACCAAAAAACATGGAAGTTTTTTAAAGTATAAATGTAAAGAAAATGAAAAATAAATGAATAAAAGGCTATAATTGATTCATATAACTTTATGATATTATACATGTAGTACATTACACATAGTACAATGATACAAATTATCTAATGTCACTTAACATCACTTTATTTTATTCAACAAACGGTGGGGCAGAGGGCAGGGAGCAAGGTGAGGGGTCCTTACTAAAGCTCAACCTTGGGGTCCGGGTGGTAGTGCCAGAGACTTGGATTTGATTCCCAGTTTGGGTCACTGTCTGTGCGGAGTTTGCATGCTCTCCTCTGTGTGGGATTCATCTGGGTGGCCCAGTTCCCCCCACAGTCTGAAAGATGTGCTGGTTTTTGTAGAACATAGAACACTACAGCACAAACAGGCTCTTCGGCCCACAAGTTGGACCAATCATACCCATATCTACTAGGCCATAGAACTATCTATCATAGAACTCCCAATTCCATTTAATCCCATGTACTCATCCAGAAGTCTTTTAAAAGACCCCAGCCAGTTTGCCTCCATCATCACTGATGGCAGCCGATTCCATTCACTCATCTCCCCCTGAGTGAAAAACTTACTCCTGACATCTCTTCTGTACTTGCTGCCCAGCACCTTAAACCTGTGTCCTCTCATAGTGATCATTTCAGCCCGGGGGGAAATAGCCTCCGAGAATCCACCCTATCTATTCTTCTCAACATTTTACAAACCTCTATCAGGTCTCCACTCAACTTTTGTCTCTCCAGGGAGAAGAGACCTAGCTCCCTCAACCTATCTTCATAGGGCATGCCTTCCCATCCAGGCAACATCCTTGTAAATCTCCTCTGCACTCTCTCAATAGCTTCCACATCCTTCTTGTAGTGAGATGACCAGAACTGCACACAATATGTAGATAGGCCAACAAGAGGCGAGGCTATATTGGATTTGGTACTGGGTAATGAACCAGACCAGGTGTTAGACTTGGAGGTGGGTGTGCACTTTGGTGATAGTGACCACAATTCGGTTACGTTTACCTTGGTGATGGAAAGGGATGGGCATGTACCGAATAACAGTAGTTATAGCTGGGGGAAAGGTAATTATGAGGCTATTAGAGAGATTTAGGATGCATAGGGTGGAGCAGGAAATTGCAGGGGCTGGGGACATCTGAAATGTGGAGCATATTTAAGGAACAGCTTCTGCATGTCCTTAATGAAGATGTACCTGCCAGGCAGGGAGGAAGTGGTCGAGTGAGGGAACCATGGTGTACTAGGGAAGTTGAATCTCTGGTGAAGAGGAAGAAGGAGGCTTATATAATGATGAGACGTGAAGGCTCAGTTAGGGTAATAGAGAGCTATAAATCAGCCAGGAAGGAGCTAAAGAGGGAGTTGAGAAGAGCTAGAAGAGGACACGAAAAGACTTTGGCGGATAGGATTAAGGAGAATCCTAAAGCTTTTTATAGGTATATAAGTAATAAAAGATTGGTTAGGGCAAGATTAGGGCCAGTCAGAAATAGCAGTGGGAAGTTGTGCGTGGCGCCTGAGGAGATAGGAGAGACACTGAATGAGTATTTTTTGTCAGTATTCACGCAGGAGAAAGATAGTGTTGTCGGGGAGAATACTGCAATACCAGGTTGTAGACTGGGAAGGATTGAGGTTCATAAGGAGGAGGTGTTAGCGAATCTTGGGGGTATGAAAATTGATAAGTCCCCTGGGCCAGATGGGATTTACCCTAGGATTCTCTGGGAGGCTAGAGAGGAGATTGCAGAGCCGTTGGCTTTGATCTTCATGTCGTCGTTAGCTACAGGTATAGTGCCGGAAGACTGGAGGATGGCAAATGTTGTCCCTCTTTTCAAAAAAGGGGAGTAGGGACCATCCTGGAAATTATAGACCGGTGAGCCTGACTTCTGTGTGGGCAAGGTCTTGGAAAGAATTATAAGGGATAGGATTTATAAGCATCTAGAGAGGAATAAATTGATTAGGGATAGTCAGCACTGTTTTGTGAAGGGTAGGTCGTGCCTCACAAACTTTATTGAGTTTTTTGAGGTGGTGACCAAAGAGGTAGATAAGGGTAAGGCAGTTGATGTAGTGTATATGGATTTTAGCAAAGCATTTGATAAGGTTCCCCATGGTAGGCTACTGCAGAAAGTGCAGATGCATGGGATTGAAGATGATTTAGCAGTTTGGATTAGGAATTGGCTAGCTGATAGAAGACAGAGGGCGGTGGTTGATGGGAAATATTCAACCTGGAGTGCAGTTACAAGTGGTGTACCTCAAGGATCTGTTTTAGGGCCCCTGCTGTTTGTCATTTTTATAAATGACCTAGATGAGGGCGTAGAGAGTTGGATTAGTAAATTTGCTGATGATACCAAAGTGGGGGGAATTGTAGATAGCGAGGATGGATGTTACAGTTTGCAGAGGGACATAGATAGGTTGCAGAGCTGGGCCGTGAGGTGGAAAATGGAATTCAATACGGATAAGTGTGAGGTGATTCACTTTGGTAGGAATAACAGGCATATGAAATATAGGGCTAATGGAAGGAACCTTAATAGTGTTGTCAAGCAGAGGGATCTTGGGGTACAAGTACATAGCTCTTTGAAAGTTGGCACCCAGGTTGATAAAGTTGTTAAGAAGGCGTACAGTGTGTTAGCTTTTATTGGTAGAGGGATTGAATTTAGGAGCCGTGAGGGTATGTTACAACTGTACAAAACTCTGGTGCGGCCGCACTTGGAGTATTGCGTACAGTTCTGGTCGCCGCATTATAAGAAAGATGTGGAAGCATTGGAAAGGGTGCAGAGGAGGTTTACCAGGATGTTGCCTGGTATGGTGGGAAGGCTTATGAGGAAAGGCTGAGGGACCTGAGGTTATTTTCATTAGAGAGAAGAAGGTTACGTGGTGACCTAATTGAGGCGTATAAGATGATCAAGGGATTGGATAGGGTGGATAGTGAGAGCCTTTTTTCTCGGATGGTGATGACCAACACGAGGGGACATAACTTTAAATTAAGAGGTGGTAGTTATAGGACGGATGTCAGAGGCAGGTTCTTTACACAGAGGGTGGTGAGAGCGTGGAATGCCCTGCCTGCAGCAGTTGTGGACTTGCCTACTTTGGGGGCATTCAAATGTTCAGTGGATAGGCATATGGATGATATTGGAATAGTTTAGGTTAGAGGGTCCACTGGCCAGCACAACATCGAGGGCCAAAGGGCCTGTACTGCGCTGTAATGTTCTATGTTCTATAATACTCCAAGTGGGGTCTGACAAGGACCTTATAAAGTTGCAGCATTACCTCCCGACTCCTAAACTCAATCCCTTGATTAATGAAGGCCACTGCACCATACGCGTTCTTGACCACATCTTCTACCTACAAGACTGATTTAAGAGTCCTATGGACATAGACCCCAAGATCCTTCTGCTCCTCAACACTGCTAAGACTCCTACTCTTGATATCGTACTCCTTCATCCCATTGGTCCTGCCAAAATGGACCACTACACATTTATCTACGTTGAAGTTCATCTGCCACTTCTCTGCCCATTCTTGCATCCTATCTATGTCTTGCTGTAATTTCTGACATCCCTCCAGATTATCCACAATACCACCAACTTACTAACCCATCCCTCCACTTCCTCATCCAGGTCATTTATGAAAATGACAAACAGCAAGGGTCCTAGAACAGATCCCTGGGGCACTCCACTGGTGACTGACCTCCATGCAGAAGAAGACCTATCCACAACTACTCTCTGCCTTCTGCAGGCAAGCCAGTTCTGGATCCACAAGGCCAAAGCCCCTTGGATCCCATGCCCTCTCACCTTCTCAAGAAGTCTTGCATGGGGGACCTTATCAAATGCTTTGCTGAAATCCATGTAAATGATATCCACGACTCTTCCTTCATCAATGTGTTCAGTCACATTTTCAAAAAACATTGATGCATTGGCCATGCTAAATTTTCTTGCAGTGTAGCCAAACAGGCACTGGAGTGTGGCCACTAAGGGATTTTCACAGTAACTTCATTACAATGTTAATGTAAGCCTCCTTGTGACTAATAAATTAACTTTACTTTTAATTTAATGGAAGAGCCATTATATGCATTATGTAAACACAATCACACTGGACTATTGATGATTTTACACTTTTGGGTGTACCTGAATTTTAATGCTCCACCCGCCACAGGAATTGGAGTGGGTGACGGGTAAAAGGTAGGAAGGTCCGTTCGCCTTGGGTGGGATTTTATAGTTTCAGGACGAGAATGGCCGTAAAATCGAAAAAGTGTAGAACTCAATTTATTTTACCTTCTAATTTCATCAAACTTCCCTATTTCATCACACTTAGTTCGTTTTTAGATAAGGTGCTGTCTTAAATAAATAATAGTTCCACTATTAAGATAAGAATTTAAATCTTCTATTTAAATAAATATTTGAGTACTCCTTTGGGTAAATTACATTCTGCGTCAGTGGACGTGCCCTGGATGGACTTAACGCTATGGAAATTGTTCACGCCAAGTACCTGGCGACAAAGTGTGCTATCAAATCAAAGTAAATGACTTTTCTTCTGTTGGAATCAATGCCTTCACTCCAGCTCCTGAAGCCTGGGTTCAGCTTTGTAACTTCAATCACAATACTGTGGTTTGGAGGTTTACGCGGTGCCCCCTGGTGACCAGAAGGCAAAAGCTTCCATTTCCACCAAAGTCCCTGAATATGATTCAAGAGTTTCCTTCTCGCTGAAATCTGAATGTTAAAATGAATCAAGTAGCTTCTGTACAAAAATTTTAAAAAAAGGCTGAAATTCACCCTTGAATTTCAACAAGAGGCAGGCACTGCGCAGTCCTGAATGTTATTCGCATTCAATTGGGAAATACCACATTATAAAGATCCTCAAATAGTCATGGAATAATTCGTTAATACAATCTCCTGGCTGTCCGGTCCGCCACATTCACCCATTTGTCTCTCGCAAGCCTAAGATATAAATGTGGATACCAATCTTTGGCACTAGCCCTGTATTGGGGCACTGCATGCAGGTAGAGGTGGCGTGATAGCACAGTAGTTTAGACGACTTCTTACTGTGCTTACCCCAGTCTAACGCTAGCATCGCCACATCATGGCTACCAGTTTCACAGTGCCAGGAACACAGGTTCAGTTCCCGGCTCGGGTCATCGTCTGTGTGGAGTGTGCACATTCTCCCCGTGTCAGCGTGGGTTTCCTCCGGCTGTTCCGGTTTCCTCCTACATTCTGAAGACGTGCTGGTTAGTGCATTGACCTGAACAGGCGCTGGACTGTGGCAACTACGGGAATTTCACAGTAACTTCATTGCAGTGTTATTGTAAGCTTTACTTGTGACTAATAAGTGGAAAAAAGTGAAACCGCAAGCTGGAGGGGGAGGCTATTGGATCATCGTACCTGTGCTGACCTTTTGAACGAGCTCGCCAGAATAATTCACCCCAGCCCTCTGCACTTGACTCAAAGGCTTGCCTTTTTTTTCATTTCTAAATATTGATCTAATTCACCCTTTGAAAGTTATTATTGAATCTGCCCCTAGTGCATTCCAGATCGCAGCAACGCGCTGGTTAAAAGATTTCCTTCATCGCTTCTCTCCATTTCTCACACTCATCTGTGGTGACAGTATATTTCGACCGACTTTCAATATCCCCCCAAAAAAACTAAATGAAAAGGAAGTGCACTGCGTTTTTATCAATCTGTATAAATCGCCCCAGTGAATGTTGTGCTAGTTTCATCTTAAATAACACATGAAAGAAAATCCGGACAATTAAAATGCACCTTTAACTGGAAACACATTCGATCACATTGAGGCGACTGTATATTTGAATTCAGAGAAGTTTTCCTCGCTGTGTCAGAGAGCAGTGAACACACAAACACAGATTTAGAACTCATAGAATGATGTGAAATCATTGAATGGTTAGAGGATGGGAGAAACCATTTGATCTACCGTTCTTAGTAACTCCGATTTGATGTAGATACATTTTTCAGATTGTTTGTTTCGTTTATCAGACAGGATACAACCAAACGCCTAGCGATCCCCGCAGTAAATTGTGGGCAGATTTGTCATGTTAACAGTCCTAACATTGCTGAAATATCCCTGACAAGAGTGACACACCACAAACTGAATAGGGCTATGGCCAGGACACAATAAGGATGGAAACAAATAGCCGTCTCGCCTTGTAATAACACTCCGTGTATAGAGGAGAACGGCAGCTCGCAACAAAGTCCCTTCATGTTAGCACAATTATGAGCGATCTCCTCGATTTATCCAAAACACTCTGAAACAATTAACATTGTCCCAATAAAAATGTCACGGCGTTCGTCTGTCAGCCTGTTTTGTGGTCCCTTGAATAACAAACAGAAAATGGATTAGAAATCGAGTATCTTTAGAGGTTCAGAACAAAAAACAAATCGATTTTTTTTTTTGCTTGTTAACACAATCGCCGGATTTCTGCGAATAAAACCAGCGCATATTTTCCTGTTTAAATAGATTGGAAAATAAACACCGCTGACCCCGGCATACCTAGCTGTGGGACTACAGGAGTTGGTCCTGATGTGGAAGGTTGGAAGTACGTTATTTTGATTTTAGAAACAATTTCTAAACTTAGCGGGAACAGGCTGACTCCGACACCTCCCCCCCTCCCCCGCCCACCCCACCCCCTAAGCCGGTCGGTAGGAAAGAAGAAAGGGAAATTGTCATTTCTCGCCGAGAAGTCACTCACAGCCAAGAAGAAATCTGTCCCAAGATCGAAAATCAAAATATTATTCTCAATTCCTATCTTACTTTGTCTTTCCGTCCTTTTATCATTTTAACCTCGAGATTCTAATTAATTGGATTTTAAATTGTTCATAGGATATTCTGTAACCGGGAGATGTCGAAGCCGGCCAATTCCACTCAATCCGCTGAATCTGAGCATCTGCAGCAATTGTTACCAATCTAGACTAACCCAAAAACACCAGGTAATTTCGATATTCGAACAGGTTTGTGTGTTAGGTGCAATGAGAAATAAATAAACAACTCGGAAACCATGTCTGAAACAAAGCTGAGATTCCTATAGCCATCAGTAATGCACAAAGTATTATATAATACAGAAAGTTTATTTATTAGTGTCATAAATCGGCTTACATTCACACTGAAATGAACTTAC
Source organism: Sphyrna mokarran (assembly GCA_024679065.1). Taxonomy (NCBI): domain Eukaryota; kingdom Metazoa; phylum Chordata; class Chondrichthyes; order Carcharhiniformes; family Carcharhinidae; genus Sphyrna; species Sphyrna mokarran. The sequence continues at coordinate 44,643,005 of JAGIQG010000003.1, read as the reverse complement.
TGTTAAAATCCCCTAGTCGCCACACTCTGGCACCTATTTGGCTACACTGAGGAAGAATTTTAACATGGCCAATTCACCTAACCAGTACATCTCCCTAAAAAAGGCCTAAGCAGCACATTTTTGGATTGTGGGAGCACCGGGAGGAAAAAGATTGTGTAGACAGTGACCCAAGCTGGGATTTGAACCCAGGTCTCCGTGAGGCAGCAGTGTTAACCATTGTGCCACATTACATTAAATCCATATTGTGACAATCGACTTTACTGAAAGACGGTCAATCGTGTCACCATTGATTTTAAAAGAAAATAAATGAAGTGAAGAAGGGGGTAAATGATTGTGATTCTCTGACAAGGCTTCTAGTTATGCTTTGGTTTTTGTACCGGGTTCCATTTGCCCTGAGGTAGCTGTTAATTAATCTGACAATTGTGAACGACAGGGTCGCATTATTGAATCCCAAAATGTTTGAAAGGAGCTTGAAGTTTTGAATTTTCAACGATTACATATTTTAAGGAAACCTTGAACCATTTGAGCTAACGCATCTTCAGGAGACGATAGGTTGCCATCTTCCTACTTTTTCTTGAGTTGTGACATTTAATAGCTGATGAAGAACGTTAATTCTAAATCTCGCAAACAGATCAGTTAGAGTGCTTAGTGGATACTTGTTAAATAGTACAGGTGGCTTTGTGTTGTAGGGCCTGTTTTGCTCACCAATCTACAGTGTTTATCACCTATTCCCAAAGACAATTTTCATGTTCCAATGAGAACAGCATCTTGTAACAAATGCTAATTATCTAAATTAATTAACTTTGATATTTGTAATTTGGGGCAGCACACCTGCCCCATATATAACGTGTGGGACTTGTTCTTGAGTTGTGATAACTTCAGAAGGAACAAAGTGCAGTGTTGGAAGCGGCTTCTGCTCAATTTCAAGATAGGGAGACAATCCTATCCCTAAAGTACTTTAACTTTACAGCTTCCGTCATGTTTGGGAAAAATTGAATTAAAAATAAAAGGTAGTGATGAGCTTCAGTTGGAGATTATTAATCCGAGAAGTAGTTTGCAAAACGTGACTGGCACTATGATAGTGACCAGTCAGTGATGGCAGGGAAATAAGGTCGAGGCAATATGTAAATATCATTCGTTTCCTACAGGCGGCGATGTGACACCAACTTTTCCAAAGAACACACGGTTGGTTTAATTTAGACGCCTTGCCCTTCAACTAACCTTTTCCCTGAGCAAGTGTGTGTATATGAGATTGTGTGAAATATACAGACACGAGAGAATTGTTATTTCGCCACAAGATATTTTTCTCAAATGAGTTCGACGTTTAATCCAAAAAGACATTTTTTAATTTTAAAATGAATCGAAGTTGGAAACTCATGAAGATAAAATGTTTTAAATGCATTAGTTCAGATCGAGTGAAGATAGAGCTTTGCAGAATTCGGAGTATTCTGTTACAGTGCAGCCAGTAAATCTTCTTTTGCTTTAGTGGAGTATTTCTTGCTTTAACATAATAATGCAAGGGTTGAGGGAAAGAGATATGTTACTCCAGCGCTGGATACGTGCAGTGTCCAATTTCTATTTCAAGCTATTGTGTGTGGTGCAAAATTGTCTTTTAGGTGCTGATGAGTTAGCAAAGTAAAATCGATTTACCATTCAAATAATGTAATACATCTATCTGTACTTTTCCAAAACGCAGCTGATGGTTGGGTGGAAGAATTTTAAAAGGTGAGAACATTCTGCGTTTCATCAGACTTCGTTTCTTTGTGAGAAAGGGGAAATTTCTAACGTCAGACTTTGAAATGCTGATCACCACTAGCAAAAATGCACGAGCGCCATTTAAATCTGAGTTACGGTATATTGTAAGAGCACCCACATTGAAATGATGTATTTCCATTTAAAATATACAGAAGTAGTGTCAAGGTAATATGCAAATTGAGTGCTGCGTTGATATTGGTTCAGTAACTAACTGTTTGACTCTCAAATGCACGAAAACTTTACGAATTCAAATGTGTGAAAATATCCACACCAGTGGAGCTACATGACTCAGCACTTCCACGGGTACAACAACAAACTGCGACGACAACTTGGATTTAATTTAAAACACCTCCTAATTATATATTTCTATTAATTGGATCACACTGAAATTGTTTCCATTTCCAATGCAACTGCCTCTCTCTTTAATATTAAAAAGGACATTGAGCATCGCGAGAAGTTGGTGCTTGTGTATCCTTCCTCTCCCTTTTGTAACAGCCTGAGTGAGCCGGTTTTTTCCCTTATGCTTCAGTGTAGGGGGAGACCCTTTTGTCCTATGGAAATGCAGGTCCATTCTAAAACATGAACTCCTGCTTGCAGTCCCCGTACAGCACAAGCACACCTGCCCCACTTATACACCAATGCAATGCAGTCAGAATGCATTCCAAAAATGTACTGTTTTCAAATCAAGGCTTTCAACATTTAGGATCAGCGACAAGGATCAGGATGTTTTAGAGACAATTAGGAACTCCGGCCTTTACGGCTGCAAGGAAGCATCCAAACAGCACTTTAGCCGTCCAAATTCAAGGCATGCACTGGGAAGGGTCCTGAGATCAAATTAATATGTTGCACATATTACGCACTGATAATTCTAATCATGTTAGTCGGTCGACGTGTGAAAATCAGGAGAGGGAAAACTATTTAATAAACATATAGTCACCTTAGCTTGCCCTGACTTGGACCAGGTGTTGGTTAAGTGTGATCTGGTGGATTGCAATATTTGCAAAAGTGGCCACTGGCTAAAAGAAAAATATTAAATTAACTCCTTAAGATAATACCTAGATTCAACTATTGCCCTTAATAAATAAACAACGTGCAAAAGATTGACTTCCTGCATTAAAAAAATCAGTCGCAATGACCTTTCCTTAAGTTAAACAGTCTCTAACAGTTGAAGGAAATGCTCTAAAATTAGTGTGTGAAAGAATAAATGCTTGTTTAAAAGGTCGATTGCTTATATATACACAACTGCCTACATACAGCAATTGCCCTTTTCAACACGCGTTGTTGTGACAAGCTAATTTTAGAGAACGACTAGATGTTGTTTTAAATGTATCCGCATGACAATGGGATAAAGACAGAATCGCGCGGCTCATACCTGGAAACGTTGCGGCAGCAATAACTTGCATCCAGCCGTACTAATCATGACTGACTAATCCCTTCTGACATAGTCCTTAACTAAAATCCTCAAGAACTTCCTTCTTTGTGTTCATGAGCATTGCATTTAAGTACTGAAGCCCCTGCACAAACTATTTAAATATGTAACAATAATAAAAACAAGGGGAGTTGGAAATACTTCAAGTCAGGCAGCAGTTGTGAATTTTATTTACATTTCCAGCAACCTTTTTTTGTAAATATTCAACATCTCGGATGTCAATATTTGTTTATTCGAATAGTTTGTCGAATGCGCATGGATTGTGCACACAATGACACCATATTTCTACTTCCCAAAATCCATTCAGCTGAAGAAGCAATGGACTTGACTGAGAAAGTGGTTGGTCAGGTAAGCTTGGTTATTGGCATAAGTGCGAAAATACCCAATGCGTTATTCCAGCCTGAATCGATTTAGCAGAATGATTTCCTTAGGACTGTCTCACAAAATTATTTTGATGGCCAGTGCTATTTTGGGAACTGACATGAGACATAATAGCCAAATTGTTGGACAGAAAAGGCCTCGTGACAAACGCAAACAAGATTCTCGTTTTCCTTGCTGTGCTTGGAATGAAACAGATCTCATCTTCGATCAAAATTTTTTACAAAACAAGCAATGAGAGAATAAGATAGAGAGAGACAGAATGTACAAATTTACTTCAAAAAGAGAATCCTCATCTCGTGTCGTTAGTCTGGGGTATTTGACAAAGGACGCCAGTTTCCTTATCTCTGTTTTGAATGTCCATTATGCCCTGTGACTGGGACTAAAGGCTGGAACTGTGGGTTTTCCTGATTTCTACCGCATTTTATCAGATCAGAAAAGTGCCCAGATAAAATCGAAGCGACGCCAACGGTGTTGTTTCCGTGTGAACCGAAACATTAGAAAGAAAAGTCCCAATATTTTCGAAATTTAAAAAAAACATGGGGCAATATCAGACTTAAAGGCACAGAACCGTTTTTTAATGAATGAAGGTGTCCTTATAAGTTTAAACATGAACCGTTCTCTCAGCGGCATTCCAAAAAGGCAGACACCATCGAGTAAGTTTGAGTATTCGGGACCCGCCACAACATTGTGTAAAATATTGAATAAGTACGCACTTTTAAGTTAAAAAATACACGCGCATTCGAGCATATAATACATTTTTTGTTGTTGTGTGCAATGGGAACACGAAATAACAGCTATTACAGTGATAGTTTCCGGCTTCAAATACCACGAGGGAATAATTAAAGGTAAACCATCTTTCACAAGCCCTTCAATTGCTGCATTTTAACATCACGTTTCCAGGAATTTACCCCACGCGGATTATTAATTACGCTGGATATGTGCTGATTTGACCAAGCTTTCTAGAGGATTATTTTCTTGGGCGAAAGAAGTGAATCCCTCAACAAAAGCCAGTAAATAACCGACCGCGAGTAAGGAGGTAAAGAACAAAAAAAACTTCGGTTGTCACGTGTCAAAACATACAAAATCCACCGTGAAAAAGGACAAGTTTTACATCAGTTACATTTGAAGGCGGAAATGGTTCTTTAAAGATTAACAAAAAAACTGCAGCTCACCTGAAGTTGTAACTGTGCACAGTTAAGAAAGACAATATAGAAAAAAAAAGAGAAAGCGCTGGAAAATCTCATGGCATGCCTTTTAGCTTTGACAAAGAGTCATTTGGACTCGAAACGTCAGCCCTTTTCTCTCCTTACAGATGCTGCCAAACCTGCTGAGATTTTCCAGCGTTTTCTCTTTTGGTTTCAGATTCCAGCGTCCGCAGTAATTTGCTTTTAGTTAATATAAAAAAGTAGTTCGATTTATGTTAATTAGGCTTAACACTTCGGATTTAGAGTTGCGTTCAGACTAAATCGTCCGAAATATTATCAGTAGATATTCCTCCGTCCACCCGCACTTTCACTCCGGAGTTGTAGGCAAGTGAAGAGGTTCATTTGGTGTCTCATTCACCCCTGGGTTTAGAGTTCCACTGCTGGAAGTGAAACATTAAACTGTTATTTGAATGGAGTGCGGGCTACAGAGTGACTTGCAATGTACAGCTGGCCGCGAAAGCTGTTGGTGTTTTTTTTAATTTGAAGATTCGAGAACGGTTTACACTTAATGGCGATTGTTGTTTATAAAATAAAACGAGTGACAATGATAACAAATTGATTTTGCCCTGCCTACTCAGTTCGGGTAGAATCTAAACAGTAAGAGGGCTAATTTACTCTTTGCAAATTGACACGAGCACATTTATTAACCAGCTCAATGTAATATTCATGTTGCCATGAGTTAGAGGCGAATAGTTCATGTCCACGAACGGGATCTTGCTGTGTAAAAATCAAGTATTAGAAGTGTGAAAAGAACATATATCCTGACCTGTATGTTTGGGTAAGAGCTGCAATAGAATTTTCCTTTTTGTCGTCAGGATGGCCACCTATTAAACAGATTTGTTTTGTCCTGTCGCAGCTTCTACCCGCCACCCCCATCCACTCCTGCTGCCAATAAACTTAATTTGTACAAAACCCGGATTGGAAGAAATAATTAAATCCGTCAAACAATACAAATACTAGGGACTTGTTTACGAAACAGTTTGAAGGGCTGGATGCTGTCTTGTGTTAATCAATAATCTAAGTGTCAACTTGAACTCAGGGCATTCGAGTAAACGGCATCAATTCATAAAATCGCCATTAAAATGAAAGTTTTTTTGTGCGTACAATGCGCCCACAGTCACTTCTGATGCGGAAAGTTTACAAAAGGTTTGAACCAAAACTCCACACGAGCGTCCGACAGCAAACAAACTCCTGCATTAATTAACTTGTCTTAAACTGACAAACGGAAGGAAAGGTATGGAGGGGAGGGAGGGCAGAAATAAGAAAAGATCGCAGTGAGTCGGAGCAAAAAAAACTGTGCGATACGAAATAAACCGATGCCACCGCTGCAACATCAGCTACAAATGCTGAAATGCAACAACTCAAATCCCGTTTCCTTTCCCAAAAGCTTAGGAGATCAGCCTAGCTGATTCTCGGTTTCAGTGCCTGCCAGAGTCCCTTGTTAAGTAAGAAAAACAAGCGATGTGTTTTGAGGAGGTTTGAAAGGTTGGACCAATTAGCGGCTATAATTTGCGCTGACTCGTCCCGTTTGTTTTAGGTGAATGTGCAAAACCTGGCCACCTGAAAGAAGAACGTCATGCTGACATTGGAACAAAATAAAAGCCAGCTGCCAACACACAGCGACAGACACAACTCCCCGAACAAAAGACCATGATACGGGAGGGGGGGCGTAGTTTAATCAAATATGATTTCCAGCTACCTGGCCGGGCGGGTAGGAAGTTGAGGGGGCGGGGGTGGAATTATTCTCAAAAAAAGTATTTCTGTACACAAGTTCCAGGTTCCACTATCACGCCTTGGTCAAAATATTGTACAGATTGATTTTTTAACCCGGATCTGAACAATAGCCAAGCTGACAGATTGGTGCATCCGCCAGAGAGTGACTTTTCCATCACTCTCTGTCTCCGGGTCTCTCAGACCAGCAGCGAACTCTGCATCCTGAACTGCCATCGGAAACGATTACAGTTGACGAGTCTTTAAGTGCACCAAGATCAGACACTTTGTTCGTCCAGATGAAAAGGATTTAGTCACCAATACAGACCGGTGCCTCTTCAAGCGCTTTAACACAATGTTTAGTTCCTCCTCTAAATTAAATGCCTGGTTTATTTAATTAGATCATTGATTCTATCGCACATCTATAATACGCTTCCCAGATTTCCAGGCGAGGCAATCAATCAGCCGTTGTTAGTTGATCTGCTGCAGCATCCAATGATAAATTGTCGGAGTTGTTCAGACTATCGCAGTTTTAGCATAGTTCTCTTTAAATGTGGAGAATAAAGCTGCCACAATTTACCATTCGGCTTTTGGGTGACATTACCGTTAATATTCTAAACATATCTACTTTATTTCGAATACTTTATAGAAAGTACATACATGCTTTTACAGTAACAAAGTCATATTTAAGATAGTTGTTTCTCAGTTAATAATCGGGCAGGTTAAATAGCGAATCCAAGATGTAAACAAAATAACTAATTAGCACCATGCATTTACAATGAATGATACGTACAATGTGATGACCTATCATTATCACTTTGCTGCAAAAACACATGTATCAAAACGTTAACAGTTCTGATTGCCCCATCTCGCATATCTGAACAGTTATAATCCTCCACATCTAAAGTACTGTTAAATGCATGATAAGGCTATTTTGCCTTAAGTTAAGGGCCCGATTCCTATTGGATTTGAGCAAGCTTGACTACAACTTTGATTGTGAGAGAATGATAGATATCCTGCAGCCAATAAAACGTCAGTAACTGAGGCAAACACCACCTCGAGGTGCAATTATGTTAATTGCAGTGATAGGTATATTTGGATAGGGTTGTTAGCTAAGGAGAGGATGCGCTGTAATGACCTTGTTAATAGCAGCATGTTGGCTATCAAAGGCGATAAAGGGACGATTCTGCCCTGAGCATCTGATTTCCGGAAACATAGCCCAGTCAAAAACTAGAACGCAATATCAATCTTACAATTATATCACAACAGCGAGTCACTATTTCATAACAGTTGAGTTCTATAGCGCCAATTCAACTATAATGAATCGGAACTGCGTTGGAAATTTCAGTCTAATCTATTTAAACAAAGTGATGGTCCCGACTTTCAAGATGGCTACTCAGAATAAGCAAGGTAATAGAGGTGCAATTTTCCTCTTATCTGAATTTTTGGTTGATTAGAAAAGAAACATTAGAAGTTAATATTAAATCATTTCCCTCTTGAAGATTTTGAAACGATTCGCATAAAATATATCTAACAGTATACCTATCATGAGTTTCAAGTCCAGAGGAACCCCTGTTGCCAACAACTGAAAATAATAAAATATGACTCGCAGTTACGTATTAACTTATTTCTAGGGGATATAGCATAGAGAATTCCCGCCGACTATGTCAAACGGAAAACCCCAATAATATCAACGTGCATTTTCTGCATGTGCCTACGGCCCTTATTTTGTCTATCCTATAACCGGGAGAATCATATCTGACACGCCTCAAACCTCCCTCTCCCAATTACCTGCAGGTTTTCTTTTTTAAATTAAACTGAACTCCTGCAGCATCGTCATCTTCCCACCCCCCATATCTAACGCTTAATGGGGCTTCAATCCCATCATCAGCTGTGTAATGGGAGCGAATATTTGCAATTAAAATATGTTGTGGAGAGATTTAGGCCTTAGGCCTCAGCATTTCAAAACATACTGTCCGAGAAACAACAGGACGCACTGAGTGAGAAACTATTTGGAAAGCGTAGATTCATAATAAATCTGACGAATGTCATAAAATGCAAAGTGATGGTCGATAATGTGCTATCTCCGCGACTGTACGTATTTGGGACTGTCCTGCTGCCTAACTGTCTGGGAAATAGCAGGATTTTTAAAAATAATTTTAAACTTTCTGTATCTCAGTACTCTCACCGCGACAGAGGTAGTTCGGCTGCACATCTGTCAGTATGAACGCACACATTTTAAATACAGCTCCTTGAAATATCTTTAAAGTGAGTAAGAGATTATAAAATCAAAGACAACAGCCAGCGAACAAGTGACTGCTATCAGTTGATTTTGCATTTAAATCGGTCTGGTTTGCATTTAAATGAAAAATTTCGGCATTATTGACTATAATCATAAATATGCAGTCGAAGTGTATTTCGAGACCAGCTTCTCTAACCGAGAGATTATAAACTGGACAGTGGCCTTGCCACCAGAGAGATCACCCACCAGAATTCACCGTCTTCGAAAACAATTGCAAGGCCTCGGAAGGATCTTCCTGACCAAATGTCATTTTTAACATAGGAAAACCCTCAGCCACCAAGTTACTGAAACCATTTTTAAATCTCGCAATGTTTCGGGGTGTCCTGTTTGTCAGGTGGGTCTACTCAACAAGCAACCAGCCAAGAAGACTGCCTGGCGAGCTCGAAGATTAAATCCCGAGTAGCAATTAATTCTCAACTCGGCAACATCCTGTGCATCTGAGGAAGATATCTGTCCGCTCCAGCCACGGACAAAACACAAAGCGGGCAAGAAGGCTGGTGGATGGCGGATATTTTTAACCGCAGACTCCCATGAAACTGCCGTGATCAAAATGGTCAAATCATTCAAGCCTATTCGTGCCATAGCCCCAACAACACAGCAAATTGAAAGAACCACAACAACAATTAACAGCATGTCAACAAAACAAAAAAAACGATGTTATGGCGACAATTCGCTGCAAGGATTGTGGCCAGTAATAGCAAAGACTTAAATTGTTTGACACAATCCAATTCTATTTGAAATAAAACTTGCTGAACAGAGTTCGCTGCTGAATCAAAATCAGAACTCTATTGAATACCTGCGTGCACGGGTAGTATGTATCCCAATGAACTTATCCCGCCCAGCTATCATCATTGTGAAATCAAAAGTAAATGTGGACCCCTATCTTAATACCTTTGATTAATTAGAATATCACAATAAGTATTTCAAAACAACCACCAATGCGTGGCCGCTCTCTGTCATAGGGTAAACATATGCTCAAAGCAGTGAGGAGGACAAGCCGGATTCATGGATTCCGTCCTGGCAATTAATGAATCTTTTCATAATGAAGACCAGGCCAATTTCGTTGGTGTACAATTCCCTACTTTAACTCTGGCTAACCGAGATGCATGCAATCTGATGGCATTTTGGATATGTTTCACTGTACAAGGCAGCGACCGGAAATTTAATGTATTTACAGAAAAAACACATCAATCACACTAATTAGCATTTAATTAGCTATAAAGTACTTTATGAGGTCCTGCCAAAGGTGTTATATAAATAAGTGAGAGTCAATCTTTTTAAATGCTTAAACGGAATTGAGTTTAAGAAATGCAGCCGGCGGCAGTTACTTGGTTTGAATATGCAAATGGGCTGCATTAAATAATTCATTTACAGTCACACGACGGCAATGTTTATTTTCAAAGTCAAATAAATCATTCAATTGGACCTGCTAGCTTCGGGCCTACAGACTGAATTCACCTTTGTCAATGAATAGAGCGAAAACCACGATTGATGAGAAATCATTCTTAACATAGGAAAACTCGTAGTGGAAGGTCGCAAACGAAATAAACAAAACTTGACAAATCATCACATTTGAACAGCGATGGTGGAAAATAGGGGCGTTTATTAAAGATTACAAATCTAGAAAGTACAGGTAGAAAAAGTGCTATACATTTGACTTGGTCCCAAACTGCAGAACGAGCAGAGCTACCAACATGCAGAACTGTTACAAGAGCTTTAACATTCTTTAAACAAAATAAAAACCCAATGGCTAAAAGCTTGCTTAAAATTTGTGGCAATAGTTCTAAATGGAACAATGTTGTCAAGAAGTAAACTAAACGGATTTTAGTGGGTATCACATTTTTAAGAAATAATTAAGACGGCAGAAAAATGAAAGTTTATCATCAGGAAAGGTAATGCTATTTTGGACAGAGCTTGGTCAGACGTATCTTTTCTTTAAAAAAATTAACGATAAATCTACAAATGCTCTTATAGATAACAAATAGTGAACATACATTAAAAGAAAGTTCATTCCCCAGCTGGATGACTCATAATATTCTTGTTTTGTAAGATAAAAGTTCAAAACACTTACACTACCTGATGGGGTTCACCACTGTAATTTTTGGCACAGTTTAAAGAGGAAGATTTGGGGACAAAACAATGATTTAATGATATCTTGCCGACGTTTGGATTAAATGTCTATCCTTGTGTGTAACGCACTGTGTTTACTATCGTGGTCCCAGTAGGAACAGTGCATCATGGAGAGATCTGCCGGCTGCCTGGCGCAGGGGAACTGCAGGCCGCCTCCGTTGCTGGAAGAAGGCGGGGGAGCAGGGCTGAGTTGCTGGGGATGGGGATGGTGGTGGTGGCTCATGCCGTTATAGGAGTTCACCATGCTGGGCAAGGCCATGCTCTGCACTCGCGAATAAGGGTTGTAGGACGCGTGCCCCGAGAGTCCCTTCACATTGACAGAGCCGACGTTGCCAGTGGCCATCTGGCAGGAGGCGTAAGACATGGGAGCCGGCGGCTGGCCGAGAGGCCAGGAATTGTTCATGAAAGTCGACTGCAAGTACTTGGGAGGGCCGATGTAGCCATAGCTGTCACTGGCGAATAAAGCCGTCTTGCTGTGCTGGAAATGGGTGGGAGGTGGTCGGAAAGGGCGCTTCATTCTTCTCCTCCTTCTATAGTTACCCTTTTCAAACATATCTTCGCAAGCCGGGTCTAGAGTCCAATAATTGCCCTTCCTCTCCCCGCCACCTTCCCTGGGCACTTTGATAAAACACTCGTTGAGGCTCAGGTTGTGCCGGATGCTGTTTTGCCAGCCTTTCTTATTTTTCTCATAGAAGGGGAATTTGGTGATAATGTACTGATAGATGCCGGATAGAGTGAGCCGTTTCTCTGGACTCTCCCGGATAGCCATTGCAATGAGGGCCACATAAGAATAAGGCGGTTTCTGTGTCGGATCGGGTTTCTCCGCAGTCTTGTCCGGGGATGACTCGCTCTTGACTCGCTCTTTGGAACTAGCCGTGGAGATATTGTCAGTCATCAGAACCATGGTGTCATCCTCAGGGTGCTGGTAAGTAGCCATGGTAAATATTACGTCCTTGCTCCTCACTTTTCACAAGTACAACACCGCACTCTTAAACTATTGCAGTTGCAGAACCTAGGGTTGTACTGCGAGTTTCTTGATGATTTAAGTACCCGGGTCTGTTCTTGGTCCAAAGTCTTGATCAAGTTCGTGGTCAGTTTTTTTTTCCCCCTGTACAAATGCAATAAATGGCTAGTTATGAGTATGTTAGTAATGATTGTACAGCCCAAGCTGCGGATGTCTATCGCTTTAAGCCGTGCCCTTTTCGTCCCTTAGCCCAGAGAGAAGTGCGTCCTCCTATTCGCGAATCTCTCAGCCTATACGCTACTCTCATTAGTGTGTAACTGATCACATTTCCGCCTGCGTCATTCACTCCACCTCCCAATCAAACATCAGGACTTGGTTCAAGCTAAATATCACTTACATGTCAGTGGAACTATTACATTTGTTCTTTTAAAAGTTAAATTCACGGAGCACCTAACAGACGCTTTTAAACAGTGGATTGTCTTTTCAGTGTGTCTGTGTTTCACCCACTTGTTGTAGCCGGAGAATCGCACTGATATTGTCACGGGGTAATTGGGGGCAGGGGGTGCCCAGCTCACTTGGCTGCGAGAAAACTGTATGAACTCCCGAATTCACCAGGAAAATCCGTCAGGTTCTTTCGACTGTCTGAGAATGGCAAAAACATTAAGACAATCAATAAAAAAAGCACACCCGCGAAACCACACGGCGTAGCTTTTTTTTCTGTAATCCGTCCAGGGAGAATACAGTGATGATAAATGTATGGAGGATGAGGAAAGCCACCAACTGGGTTGGGTGTTGAATTTCTCACTGACTGTACAGATAATGAATGACTTTTCGAATCGGCGAGTAAAAACCTGCAAATCCAGTTTGCATTGATCTAAATCAGATCACATGGTATCGTGAACCTGACTTGAACATATGAAGCATGACAGAGAATTGCACGGATTCTCTCTCTCTCTCTCTCTCTGTCCAAGTAGCAAATTAAGAAGGATAATTACCAACGACTGTAAAATGGGCCCATCAACTGCACAGATCCCTAGGCGTTTACAATGCTCCGGATTTTCAACCACCTCCCCCCACCCCCAACCCCCCCAGTCTTGCAGTAAGGCATGATTATTTTTACTGGGGAGTTAGTGGGTGAGGGGGTTGGGTTGAGGCAGTACTCATTGCCGACCACCCATATCGGCAGTGTCTCTCTGAGCTATTTCCGTGCCTGGACCCAGTGCAGGTGTACCAGCATTGTTGTGTGTGTCATCACCTCGTTCAGATTCCCCTGAGAAGATTCCGCAGCTTCTACTCCGAAAGCGTGGAGATTTCTCCCTCCTCTCTCTCTCTACCCTCCTCTCTCTCTTTAAAGGAAGCAGCCTTGGGATAGGAAATTCTGCTATTTGAGGTATTTCTCTTTTTTGACACTTGGGGAGCCGCGGCTACAACTTGAAGTTAACGCGCCCCGCTCCGGGCGGGAGTGTTCACAGGGAAACCTGGGATCAGGCTTTTACGCAGATCTCCCCTTCTTTGTAACGACTGAGATAGCTCGGTGCAAACTCGATCCCGGGCAGATAGCCGCCTTGGGGCTTGTTCACGCGGTAGCGTTTTTGGACTTCAGTCTAACTTTTCATACATTGCTGTGACATAGCTCCTTGTGCAGTTAAATATTCAGCAATGAATCGTTTAACATCAGGGGAAACAGAGTGATGTTGGACTTCAAACATGTTGGTGATTTCTTTGGTCATGGATGAATGTGGAGCGAGTGGGCAGGCTAAAAGTGCGAGTGCCAGGCGGTGAAGTTTTATCACATCTCCCCCAGCGAGCAAAAAGGCGTTCTGAGTGTTGGGGAAGGGCACAAAGTGTAAAGAAGCTAGGGTTTGATAGAGGGGGGAGGTATTATTGCAGAATGAAAAACAAAGGGAAGATTAGCTACTAATATCGGAGGTCTGAATGAATATTGTCATTCAAATCTGTTTATCAAAAATGTTCTTTTGTAGACCTGATTTTTTTTTCATTTAAATTATTCAGTACGAAGTGATTCTGCCTCATATGTTGCTAGAATAACAAGAAGTTGTTGTCTTGATCATTTGCCTTATATCTGCATTTCAAAAGAAGAAATGGAATGGAATGGTTTTCTAAATAATTGAATTAACACTGATTAATTGTATAACAGCGTGTAAGAATAAATTAACTCGTGCAATACACAAACATTAATTTGGGAAGCTCCAGTTCGCTGCCTCTGAAGTTTGTCTTTGCTGGTCAAAGGACACTGCTCCACTTGGGGAGAAGATGGCTCACTTAACGGAGCCTGATTGCAGTCATGTGAATCCTACAGGGAATTACGTCCGCGACAGATATTTCCATGCCTGCCAATGTTCAAAGAAAGATAGTTCGATGCGCTCGGAGAAGTTTAAAGGTTTAGAAGTTACTGGTGCTTTGACCCCCCTCCCCACCACCACCACCACCCCCAACCCCCATCCCGCCTCTCCTCCCAAAAAAAACAATTCGTCAGCCAGAAAGTAAACAAAAAAATCCTCCCCTTATTATTCTTTATAGATTTTTGAGAAACAAAACACCAAAACTGACTAGGTGCCATCCAACCTGAGGTGAACTACAGACCATGTGTGATCAGAATTATTGCAGAATTCTGCCTAATTGCAGAAATTTGTCTAATTTTATATATACTTTTCTTTAAAAAGGCTGTATAACGAATTTATCCGCCTCATGAATTATCTTGTCAAATGCAATCCCAAATACAATGCCCCCCTTCCACCTCCCCAGCCGCCTCCCCCATTCCTCCCCCTCCATGAATACCTGAGCTTCTAACATTGTCGAATCAGAGTGATTCCTTTCAAGATATTTCCCTATAAGACGAGGGAACGGGGTTCATTACGGCCGAGCGAGGCATGGGTCTGTGGCAGGCCCGGCCGCACAGAAATCACCCTGGATTTGTTCAGGAGCTTCCCTGGAAATTAGATAGGGACATGTTCTTTCGAGTTACAATAAAAAAAACCGGTGGAGGTCAGATTCTACCTGAATGTTACGAAATTATAACTAATTTTCACCAGCTGATTAGCCTGAATAACATGCATTGTACGATACGTTTGCAGTAATGGGAGTATTGCTCTCACTAAATTCCTTTACTTGAGTTACATGCATGAAGGCAAAATGCGAAATGTGATCACACCCCACTCGCTAAAAAAAAAGCATAAGTATTTCACGAGCTAAAAAAGAAACATATCACTCGCTATACACAGACACTGAACAAGCTGCCTGGTCCCCACCCCCAGCCCGCCCGCCCAATACCCCGCTTCCATTCTCGTCAACAAATTAATTTAGCATGAAGATTTTGTTGCAGTTGATCTGAAACACTATATAATAATCTAGATGCATGTTCTGAGCGCCAAATTGAAGTTTACTGAGATGATTAAATTATAGGCGTTGTGAGGAGGGTTCGATAAAGAAGCTCTCACCTTTGTTTGAAAGAGGACTATATTTCCAAACTTAATTTATTGCACTGCATGATAAATCCAGGACATAAACAAAGCTATAGGGCTGGGGAAGTACTGACAGGGTGTTTTAGAAAATGAGATGAAATATCCAGGATAATAAACAAACCTTTTCTTTCCTCCCATTTGGTTGGGAAAATTAAATCTGCTCGGTAGAGTTCATCTCAGGCAATTATAAGTGGCAGCTCAGAATGACATTGAAAACAGGGGTTAGCCTCTATGGTAAATCATTCTCGCTTTTAAAAAAAAAACCCATTCCCACTTTCTCCCAGATACACAACTGAAGATGTCCCTTGGAAGAATGCTTCAGCCCAACATTAACGAAGACACTCAACTCTCTTCCGAATCACATGTTGTTTATCTCATGAGCAATGGCAGAAATGAGAATCAAATCGCCATGAAAGTAAACTCATCTGCCCCCAGACTGCAGATGGTTGGGCAGGGGGAGCATTTGAAAATCTCATTAGGCTACTATCTGGAGTGTGGTGTTCAAATGCTAGTGGGGCTGCTATTATTATGGCATCGATGGTGTACTGAGACGCAGTAGCTGATGTCTGATTCTCTGGCTGCAGTGGGTCAACGTTTTTGCTCACGTTTTCAAACGCATTAATATTTCCTTTAAAATCTTCATCAATGCGGCGTTTTCATGTAAACCCGGAAATAGTCATGACTGGGGAACGCAACTTTAACATTGCTTTATGAAGCACAAAGAATTGATCATTTTTATTCAAAATGTTAAATTAAATTTGCGGCGATATTTACGATATTGTGGATCCCAATTGGAAGCCCAGACGTTAATTTGTCGCAAAAAAAACTTCCTGGTAATCTGGATTTAAATTTTAGTAGGCGATGCAGAGGGGTGTTTGAAAACATTTCATATTCCTGACGATCGAAAGTCAACCTAAACGAGACGGTAACCGAATGCACAGAACAATCAATGTCAAACAAGTGCCGCTCTCAGATGTGCACTAATCATGTACGGGGATAATGCTTGGAGGATGAAATTTCTAAAGCACACATTGAAGTCCCACTCGTGGTGAAGTTAGCTCACAACCTCTAGCCCAGTGACTGAAAGCGGTGCATCACTCAGTGTAGTTCATTGTTGCTTTGAAGGGTGTACCTGCCCCCTCATCTCGACATTTCAGCTTTTAATGTTATCAATATAACACCTGCATATCTTCGCCCCTTTGAGATCTGACTCCGCAAGGCAGATTCAATTCATCCCCCTGCCTACCTCCCCTTCTAAATTTAAATCATTGAATGCTTACAGAACGGAAGGAGGCCATTCGACCCGTCAAAACAGTGCCGGATCTCTGCAAGATAATTTACCTAATCCCAACACTATTACCACCCCCCCCCCTCACTTCTCGTAGCCCTGTTTCTTTTCTGTCCAGATAATTATTCAATTCCCTTTTGAAAGCTACGATCGAATCTGCCTTCACCACATTTCCAGGCAGTGTACTCCGGATGCTAACTAGTGACTGTGTGTTCAAGTTCTTTCCTCATCTCCGTCTTGGACCCTTCCACCAAGTGGGCCAGTTTTGCCCCATTCGTTATACCTTAATAGTCCATTTCTCGACCTTCAACGTTTTGTGCACAGGGATACCCTGAGATCTCTCTGCTCCGGCTCCCCTTTGGAATTCTTTCATTTATTTGACCTCTTCTCATTATTCATATTAAGGAATATCTCACATCACACTTCTCGGCTTTAAGTTTTATCTACCCATTCCACCATGTTTATATCCTCTTGAAGTCTATCCTCACAGATCACAATACACCACAGTTTTATGTCATCAGCAAATATTTGAAATTGTGCCCTGCACACCCAAATCATGTCGATAATAAAGACGAAGAGAAACCATGATGTTAACACGGACCCCCGCGGAACCCCAATATATAACCGAAAAGCAACTGTTTACCACCACGGCATGATCTTTGTCACCCTGCCAACGCATATCAATTCCACCAATGTCCTTATTCTTAAAAGAAAACTGGGCTTTAACTTTGTTTATTAGGTGGCACTTCATCAAATTACATTGACAAAAAGTTCCGAGTGAGGAAACACTTGGGATGGATATGGATTTTTAAAAAATGAATGCGAGTGATTTAGAATACTTTTATGACGTTGTTATTACTACTATTATATATAAATAAACCAACCACAGAGGAAATATTAGACAGTAGATTGGGGGCGATATTAGTAGCTATAGGTGGTGAAACACGTTTTATTAGATATCAAATTTGAGCTAAATACAAGTGTAAAACAAATCCTTCAATCATTAGGATTAAAATTCAACAAATAAACCCGGCTCTTGAGCGTTTTCCGTGTAGCAGTGAACAGGTAAAGATCTACAACTGGTTATAAATTCGGCGCCATCAACGAGATTCTGAGAACTTTCGACGGTTGATATAAATATTTCTTACTGTGGTTTGAAACTGCTGCTTCTCATTTGAAAACAAGTTTGCGATCTACTGTTAGTAGTTATGTACTGAACTAGCTGAACTATCTTCTTTCCAACTCTTGAAATTGACCTCAATGTGACATGCAGAGAGAGAGAGAGTTGGGGAACGGTACCCACAATGTGAGTAGCTGACACACAGAAGTAATATTGGTTGGCGAATAAAATGTTATCATTGCGCCTGTGGACGGGAATGATAGTTTTATTAACCCACAGTATTCGATCAATTAACTACTTGCTTATGAGTAGGAAATGGAACTGCTCCGTTAAATATTTCTGTAATTTGTTCATTTGGGTTCTTGAAATAATTGGTCCTGCCTGAACAATAACTGATTGATGTTGGAACATTTAACCACCATAGTCCAAAGCCATAGCTACCACAACAAAGAGACGTGTTCGTGACACCACTTCACTGTATTCCATTCCAGTGCCCAGTGACAGGCTACTGGAAGGGTTGTTTTGTTAGTGAATAGCCAAATTTTCATCGGTAATATCTTTAAAAGAAAACTCAGCTTCCCTTACAGAAAGCAATGGAAAATATGCACCACCGAACCGAGTGTCCCAGTATGTTGACCGGTGAGGGTGCTACAGAATTGACTGCTGAGTTGCTACTCGAATGATTCAATCATTTAGAGTTTCATTTCAATGCATTACTTTTTGTACAGACCTTTTTGTAAAGGTAGGGGAGTTCCTGTCTCTAAGTGTTGCTCTAGGTCTTATCAATATTTCGATATATAAAATAACCCGTCAAGGCACAATAAATGTCCTTGACTCTAACTTGAGCTTTGGCCATTTCATGTGTCCCCGTTGATTTGGAGAAATTGTAATTAACCATCTACTAACTCAACAAACCCGCATTTAGAACAAACACAATGATCTGGAAAATATCAGCAGGGGATTAAAAGTAATTAAAATTCCGACTACTCCGATCACGGAACTAGCATCTTGTCACGCGCTTTAATCCGAAGAGAAAGCAAGAGTAGAAAGGAGTGCGTTCCAATCAGACAATATCCCGAAAAAAAGGCGACAGCTCTTCAGCAATTGAGAGACATAGAGCGGTCACTATATTATCTTACTGTTATGTTATTAGCTCGCGTCAATTACTTCCTGTCATACACGTTGACCTGTTCGTGCAATTTAATATCTCTGCTCACGTACAATATATTCATTGAGACAATACAGAAAATATCACCAATATGAGAAAGAAGAGTTTTTTCAAATATTTCAACTCAAACATTTCCCCATTTCAAAATTCTATGACATTTTAGCTGTCTTTGTAGACACTATGCAATATAAATTATTTAATATAAAACTTTTAATTCCGTTCATTAATGCAGGAATAAGTACAATAATTCATCAAACAAAAGAGATGCTGGGAAAGGTTTCAGTTTTTGAGCGGATTAAATTTATCAACAAGCATCATAAAACTAATTCTTTCCTGACGAAAATATCCAGAAATACAAAACGTGAGCAGAGTATCTGCTTTAAGAAACTGGAATTGTGTAGCGGAATTCCCGTTCAGATGTTGGCAATTTTGACACCTTCTGGTTGTCATTGACCAGCCTGATATCTTATGGATTCAGTTTACCTATTGTGCAATGTAACTATTTTTCGTCAAACAATTGAAAATTTGGCTACGTTTAAAGGTTGAAGGGTTACTCGTGATACAGTTGAAACTATGGATTTGTTAACAATTCTTCCCCCATGGAAACCATTACCTCGTTAGACAATCCCGCCCTCCCTCCCCATTAACTCACTTCTGTAAACAATACCACCCAAAAGTTTAAAAGTATTCAAACGTTGGAAATTTCTGTTTTAGGATAGAATTATAACAAGACAGCTACCTGTCAACAAAAGCTATGCATGACAGCAACTATTTGGTTTATTAATATTCTAGTGCTCAGGTTAACAGACTGCGCCATATTTACCAAAGGTTTCAAGAAGCAGAACTTTCTAACAAAAAAGTGACTTTATGTACAATGTACTTTCACTTGTGGAAATGATACGGTTACATCAAAATCTAGGTCACAACAAGGCGGTAGTAACATTTCAAATATGAGGTTTGATTCCTCACACGTGGAACTTATTTCCCGTGTATCTTGGATTCTATAAACAGATGTACGGAACAGAAAACCACAAATACACTAAAAAGTTATTCCAGACTGCATTTGTGCAGAACGAGATCCAAGAGGTAAAGAAACAGATTGATTATTTCTACTTGACTTGTTAATTACTATTTTCGGTCCCTGTGGTTTATTTTGCCAAGAACCACAATAAATGGAATTCCATACATACGACTCATGCCATTCCATTGGCGCACTAAACATCTCTTCGCCACTCCCGTAATCTCCCAACAGGTTCTTGCACACGGTAAGGAATGAAACCAAAGCATTGCTTTGGTCTCGAACACCATCTCTAGCAATCGGCAAAATAAAATGACATTAAACTCTACACTTATTCAATTCACCTGCTACGCAAACTAAGTGCAATTGGCATTTTGCTGATGTCAACAGCAGATTCTAATTGTAACCATCTCCCCAACAGGGTATCTTCTAGAAATTGTACTGTTATGGGCTCAGAGGTACGTTGTGTAACATCGTTACCAACGACAACAAAATATCATCAATCCAACATTCACCCTGAAGACAGGACTAACTTCATGGACCAGAAGTGAAAATTCAGTCAGCAAACACCAAAAATAGTCAGGCCTCTCAATGACGTCGGCGTCACTTCAAACCTACCATGTTATCATCCTATCTGAAATAAAACGCCAATTAGCCGCAGTTCTTGCAGGTTATTGACCTTTCCTTGTCCATTTTTCTCGACATTTGCCGGGTATGTCATTTGAATAGGGAGTCAAAGTAGCCGGGAATGTCATTAGAATAGTGGTCGAGGGGTAGATTTAGCACAGGAACACAACCAGAGAAAGGTCCTCTTACGTAAGGCTTGATCTTAAAATCAATGAAATAATAGCTCTTCATCATTTCGACGAGGTGTCAAATGTGAAGTGATATATGGGCAGTCTCCGCTAGTTATTACTGATATTGGAATTTAAGATGTTAAAAGAATCCAACATTTTTGTTAATTAAATGTAAATTGAACAACCTATATTGGATTGACCTCTTAATTGAAGGAATATATGCAAACAAATTCTTGCCAACACATAAGGCATCCAGTGAGGTTGACAACACCAATGGCAGTCACCTGATTCAGCAGGCAGTTAAAGCTTCACAATGACAAGTTATTTCCATGCGTGGTAAAACCGCCCTTAGGAAATTGATTATTCTACAGCGAATATCTATCATAGATCAGGGGTAGCACCGTGGCACAATGGTTAGCAATGCTGCCTCACAGCGCGAGGGACTCAAGTTCGATCCCCGGCTTGGGTCACTGTCTGTGTGGAGTTTGCATGTTCTCCCATGTCTGCATGGGTTTTCTCCGGGTGCTCCGATCTCCTCCCACATTCCAAAATGTGCGGATTAGGCTGATTAGCCATGCTAAATTGCCCCTTAGTGTACTGGGATGTGTAGTATTAGCAACGTAAATGTGTGGGGTTGCGAGGATAAAGTCTGGGCGGGATTGTCGTCAGTGCAGTCTCGATGGGCAAAATGGTTTCTTCCTGCAGTGTAAGGTTTCTATGAATAACGGGCCTGGGTAGTTTGATCAGAATCAACTTTGGTTCTATCCATTTGGCAATTACTTCATGTTTCCTCTTCATAATGGGTGATGTAAAGAAGAATGTGTTAGTTCTTAAACTTCTCAAGAGACCAACATCGGGAAAGGAAATAATTCAAATTTGTGTTTTAAAAGAAATAATTCATTTAATAGATGTGGGTGGCCAGCATTCATTGCTCACCGTTAACTGCTCTCTATTTCAGAGGGCGTTTGAGAATCAACTATTGATATCGGCCAGACCCGATAAGGCTGACAGATTTCCTTCCCTAAAGGACATTAGTGAACCAGATGGCTTTTTGCAACAATAGTTATAATTACATTTTTAAAGCCAATCTTTTGTTGAATTCAAATTTCACCATCTGCCCTGGTGGGATTCGGACTTTGCTTCCCAGAACATTGCCTTGGGTCTCTGCATTACTAATCTAGTGACAATACCACTCTGTAATGAGAAAATTGAGTTTTTTGTGAAGAGCTATATTGACCGCCTGCTGAAGAACCTTAATTGTATCCTTAATAAACTAATATAATTAGAGAAGGAAGAAATTATTTTAATTAAACAGCGATGGTTAGATGCGATAGAAGGAGCAGGATTTGTAAAGTAAGATTTAAATGGTTCTCGTTTACAAGGCAGAAAGCAGATTATATAATCGCATATAGGTAAATATGCCGCAATCATCCGAACGACAATTTGTCCGTGTAATATCCTTTTGTTGAATATCTGGTATCCTTGTAGAGGCTTGGTTCCAATTTAATTGCTACCCATTAAGCAACATTTCATTGGAAATGACTCATTTTGATTCCTCCCTCCTTAAACAGGGGGCCACTTCTTTTTCAGAGGAATTTAAGAGAGTTTTTTTCTGTATTACGGGTATTGTGTAGTTCCGAGCCCATCTATAACACATAACATTCCGCACCATTTGTCCCGCTTGTTTCATTTAGCGTGAAAAACATCTCATTTTATGCACTGCGTATTGGACATGGCACATTCCCGTGTGTGGAGAGAATGGGGCTGGAAACAATGACATTTCAAATCCAAAATTTTCATTGGAGTGAATACTACCCCGAACAACCTAATCTGAATTTGGATATCGCACAGCCCAAAAAATCTATTAATCTTCGCGTCAATATTAGCTTAGTCCAGTGAAGAAATTACAACCCATTTGATTTTTTTTAAAAAATGATAGCAATCGAGGAACCAAACTCTGCAAACCAATTAAATAGTAGAAACGTAGCTCAGCTCTTAGTATACTTTAGTAAACTTGTCGTTAACTCTCAAATATATAAACTTATTCGTCTCATTATTATTGCGGTTTGCGGAATAAGCAATGTAGCTTGTATGATATTGCTCTTTGAAGATTATATTGAGGTATATTTTATTTATATGACAGGGAAAGGTACATATGGGGAATGGCTAGACAGCTAGCGCATGGATTCCATTAACGCCAACAGAACGGGTTTCGGTCACCGTTCCGGATGAGTTAAACTCGGGGCCGACCTCCTCATCCTAACCCGTGTCAAAAAAAAACACAGTCCTTTGCTGTGGTTTGGCAGATGATTGGCAAGGTGCTGCCCGTCGGGCACTGCACTGAAGAAGATGGGTACATTGACGATTCATGTCTGATGCTCAGAGTGAAAGCAAAGGAAAGCCGCAGGGTCTGAGAGTTTGGGGAAGAGGGGGGGGGGAATCCTGAACCCTCTCTTGTTTATTGGAAGGAAGCGAGCTTTTTCAACCACGCACGCTGGGGCTATTAGGTCAGCCAAGCAGAGACGGCAAAGAAAATAACTCGCCTCTACAAACGGCGTTCACAGCACACACAGAATGGCATTTTTAGTAACCCAGTCTCTGGGTACAATTAACCCGCCAGATGAACAAGAACTTAAAAACAAAACAATGCGATTTCTTATCGAAGCCGCGACTTTATTTGAAACGAGGCATCATGTACCTACATTCCTTACAGGTTAAAAGTGCCATAGTCTCTTCCCCCCGGCGTTTGATTCCACATGTTTTCATAACCGCTTTCTATTTGATCATAAGTTCAGCACTTCCGTCCTATTTTAAACGACTTTGTTCAAAATACCGATCTGTAACAACATTTCCAATAGAGACAGATTACAAATTCTAGCCACGTGTTTCTGTGCCGAAGGTGTAAACGTACACCATCCACATGCCTTTTATCATATTCCCTGTCAAGACTTCAAATTCAACCATGTACAACTCCGGGTTGAAAGTCGTTCTTGTTTAATTTCTTGTGGCTCCTTAGATATTGGGGGAGTACAAAGGTGTGAAGTCTCCAAACACCAGATAAAAGCACAATATGCCGGTTATTTAAAAAAACAGTGCCGAATAGTATCGAACCCAGAAATCGCAAAAGGGGGTGCATGAGGTACTTAAAGGGTTAAAATAATCTTGCAGCAGTTTTACATTAGCAGAAACCGTTCTTGAAATAGAGGGAAAAAAGCAGCGACACAAGGGACATCTGGCCTTCTATAGATGGGAAGGAGTATGCAAAGTGTACAAGTTCATCTATAGGATACAGTCTTGCACTTTGAATATAAACCACAAACAGTATGTCACTTATGCAAACAATATGTCATCTATGTACTGACGCGTTACATAACTATGAAACATAGCAGCTACCCCCAGGCGTAAGGCACGGAAACAAGGATGCCTGCTAACAATAACTAAATACCGAACATAAACCCCGAGGTAACATCAATTTGATCCAGGCCTTCACCTTCTCTGTTAAAACACACAGTTCCACTTTAAATTCTGTACAATAATCGACGTCAGCCATATGGTTTTCAACGCATTTAAATATATTCGCAAGTAATACTCCCAGCTGCTTCTTATTTATGATGTCCAAGGCTCCGAAAATGCGGCAGAATTCCAGTTATTTCTAGTTGGGGAACTTGCATTTCACAGGTTGCTTAAAAAAAGGTATTGAACAGTTTCCCGAAGATCAGCACAATGGTAGTTTAGCCAAGAGGGAAATAAAGTCTTTAAGAGTTAAAAAAAAATCACAAACCGAAAGGCTGCACAATTTGACTATTTAACCCAGCACTTTAAAGTCTCCATTAACTAAAGAAAGATCCATACGATTGTTTCTTTTTAAACTGCACTCACACTCGTCACGAGGTTGTTGGCTTTCGGAGTCATCTAAGGTGGAGAGCAGATGACTTCAGATCTTTTTGCCCTTCACAATGTGCCTCCTTCCAGGTGGTTCCTGCTTCTCTCAGAACACCCTCTTGTTATCTGCTTCCATGCACTGCAAGGCCTGTTGGCCTCTTCCGATTTCCAGCACAGATCCAAGCCACATCACTTTTCCTTTCTGCAGAGTCTCACTTGCAAGTCTGTGCTTTGTTCTCCTGATCCCTTATCTTCCTTTCTCCAGCAGATCAAAGTTTGCTTGTCTTAATTCTCAACTGCCTTGCCAGGGTGACCCTGCTGTTTTTTTTTGTCCATCAGATTTACTGTTAGGATGCATGCTTGACACCACGATGTAAGGGAGATCACAGTTTTGTTCGACTGAAAGCACCCTTTTTTAGCTCCCATCCCATCACAGATGATACCCTTACCACTTCTATCATCTCTTCACCAGCTACTTCATTCCGCTGAACTAATTTGTATGAAACCTAGAGATAAACGTCAAAACACACATCCTCATCATCATCAAGATCACTTCACAATATTGTGTACTGTCTCTTCTACCTCAGCCTCACTACCACTGAAAACGTATCTATACCATATTTTTTCACCTCTTGACTTCATATGATTAATTTCATCCTTGTTGGCATTCTGTCATTGCTGTCCATGAATTGTTCAAAATGCGGCCAGTCTTTTCCTGTAATGTACTAAGTCCCAATTGACTAGCACTCCCATCCTTACTGACCTACATTGGCTTTATATCATCAGCATGTTACATTTAAAATCATGTCCTCATCTTCAACTTCCTGTAAGGCCTCGCTCCACCCTATTTTTTAACCCTCCATATCCTTACGTCCTCTGCCACATCCCCCAAAGATCCTCCTCTGCCCTTTGTTACATCTCCTCACCTTTTGCTTTACTGCTGCTGGCAAAGTCTTTCACCACCTCAGGCCAATTCTTGAGAAACACTTTCCCCAAAATCTCCACTCCTATTTCTCACTTAATCTAAAGCCCATTTTCTTCAATGAGCTTGTTTAATTTTCCCACCTGTAGTCCTCTGCTTTTGTATTTCCTTTATCTCCTATTGTAAGTTGTCCTTATATTAAATGCTATTTTTATATTAATGGTGCTAAGTTGCTATTATTATTGTTAAATTTACAAATTAACTTTCTAAAAAGATTTCAGTCAGTTTTCTGAATGTTGTTTACTTTGTTTTTTTCTTT
Source organism: Sphyrna mokarran (assembly GCA_024679065.1). NCBI lineage: Eukaryota > Metazoa > Chordata > Chondrichthyes > Carcharhiniformes > Carcharhinidae > Sphyrna > Sphyrna mokarran. The sequence goes on along the minus strand of JAGIQG010000003.1, from coordinate 44,617,133 downwards.
GAATAGTTTAATGCCATTTCCCAACAATCCAGAACTCCCACGTTTTGGAGCAGATTTAATAGCAGGTTCATCACTAATTCAAACTATGCCAAGTATTTTCTGTTAGACTTCACTACTTTGAGAGCATTTCTTACCAGAAAGATGCATTACATGACAACAGCAAACTAATATCATGAATAGTGTATTGTCCTGCCCATATGAGCAAAGCTCACTTTAGAATGGATTGTACTGTTAAATAAATTGAAGGTCTTAGCTATTATCTACAGAATCAGTCTGCACCATGATATCCTATTTTAAATTTGCTTGCTTCTCTTATCCATACATCTAAATTTCCTTCTGGTTGCAGTAATAAGAAGTCTTTACTTTGAACTTGTAGGAAAGTAACACTTCCAAAATGCTCTAGGCATGGCACAGTCTTTGCAGAAGGAAGTTGACTTGCAACAAGTTGCAAACTGTAAAATAATTTATGTAGAAACATAATGCTGGCAAGACACTGCAAATCATAAAGAAAAACATAAATAATTAATGAATTTACAGAGCACTTCTCATGCCTGAAGTGCAATTAAAGATCTGAAAGCCAATAAAGACTTTGAACATTAGTCAATTTTGTATTTTATGAATAATTACGCACACAGCACATTGGCATAAATAGCAATGGATTAATAACAAGGCAATCTGTTCCAATCATGTTGGTTGAATGTTAAATACTGGCCAGGACTTGATTTCAAATTGTGCCATAGGACCTTCTGTGTCCACTTGAGCAGAATGGGTGCTTAATTTAATATCTCATTCAAAAGATGTATCCTTTTTTGAGTGTCAATCAATACTGTATTTGGGTTTGAGTCTAGATTATGTGCTGAAGTCTCTGAAATAGGTTTTGGCCATAACACTGGAGAACCATAGAACCGTAGAATCCTATAACGCAAATGGAGGCCATTTTGGCCTATTGAGCCTGCACTGATCGTAATCCAACACAGACCCTATCCCCATAACCCCATATATTTACCCTAGCTAGTTCCCTTGACACTATGGGGCAATTTAGGATGGTCAATCAACTCAACTGCACATCTTTGGTCTGTGAGAGGAAACTGGAGTGCACAGAGGGGAGAACAAGCAAACTGAACACAGTCACCCAAGGTCAGAATTGAACATGGGTACCTGGTGCTATGAGGCAGCAGTGCTAACCACTGTGCCATATGCCACCCAGATGCAAAAGGATTTAGGGTATATATACACAGATTGCTAAAATGTAATGATCGGGTACCAAAAATAATTAAAACTAATGATGGAATGTCAACCTTTATATCGAGAGGGGGTTAGACAATAAAGAGGAAGCTTTCCTACAATTATACAAAACCCTAATTAGACTATAACTGAAGTATTGTTTACAGGCTTGGACATCATACCTTAAAAAGTATATATTAGCTTGGAATGGAGTGCAGTGCAAATTTACCAATGCTCCAATGGTGACATTTTGAGGAATTTTACATAAAGTAGGCTGGTATTCCCTGAAGGTAAAAGGTTGAGGAGTGATTTGATTGAGGTTTTGGACTATTCAAAGAAATTATTAAGGTAAATGGAAACATTTTCTGCTGGATGGGGAATCTAAAACAACGGAACAGAAGCCTTAAACTCAGGGCCTATCTATTCGGGAAAGAAATGAGGAAAAAAAATTAATAAAAGCATGGAACAACCTCCCACCAAAATGAACATTAAATATTGGCTCAGGTAATAATATTAAATCTGATATTAATAGGTTCTTGTTAGCTAATGGTTTTAATGAATGTAGACCATGGAATTAGGATAGAGATCAGCCATGGTCTCAATGAATGAGGGACTGAATAGCCTACTCCTGTTTCTATGTTCTGACTTGGATGAGAATGTTGTCACTGAACCAAGGCTGACACATTGGGAAAGATAAGCAAAATTCTTGATTTGAATATCATTCTAATATTTGAGGTAATTTGAAAATATTAATGCTCATTAAATTCTATTATTTTCTATATTTATCTATACAAAAACTGAAGAGCCTATGGTCTTTCTACTTTTTATCCCAGATTTTCAACAGTTGCATTTTTTTTCTTTGCATTTTTTATTATGACAGGATATTCACATCAGCATATGCACATTCGGTCAGATAACTGCTTGATTGTCCTAGGGCGATTTATAGCCAACTGCTCCAATTGAGGTTGACTCAAAATGTCTGTTATGATCCAAGCACCTAATTCCAATTTAAAACCTACTTCCCATTCATTTCCATTATTTAGCATTCCGGACACAAGAATAACATTCAGTTCCAAATCCTGATCAACAGTAAATATTGTAAATCCCAGCACATAAAATAAGTACAGTCTGATGCCAAATATCAATTAGATGCAGAAGATTTAAAAGTTTAGTATCATATTGGAAAATGCATATTTTTCATTATGTTAAATTGAAATGTAGAATTAATTAATACAATGATACATTATTTTTTATCCCCTTTAAAGAGCTGTCATTCAAAAACTAAAACTTTTTCAATAAATTTTACGTTTATCAGAAATTAACCCACTCAACAGGCAGACTAGCTATTACTCCATTCCCCAGTCTTCCAGTCTTCTCCAGATGTTACAGATTCCCAGTACTCTTTCCACTATTGTCTGTTTCCCTGCCTTAATCATTTTGGGCTGTTATTTAGTCTGTGCCCTATTTCCAACATAACCTCATTCAACCCATTTGAGATCTGATGTGCTTCACTCAACTCTTCTGGAAATTTTAGTGTTAAACTGTTAAAAAAATTTCATTCCCTCATTCATCTCATCCCTAGAAGCTTTTAGTGCACACAGCTATTTGTTAAGGAATACCCATTATTCTTGTCTATCGCACACACCTATTTATTAAGCTATCATTTCTAATGACTTGATAGTCTTTTCTTGCTTGAATCTTCTGTTGTGCCTTCCAACATGATTTTGGGGAAGGATTGCAAACTTGCATGGCTTTCCAAAGTGTGGGCAAGGATGAATTTTCTGATTTTGTTGGGAATGCCTAACTTGCCTTTTGGTCATTGCTGCCTATATTGCTTGTTGTTCAATGGAAAAAAATTGAAATTGTTCCCGAGGTAGTTCTCCCATCCATTGTGGGTATGCCACATTGCTTGAAGTTCACCTTCAATGAATCATTGAATCTTAATCTCAGCCTACCTTGCTGCTGGTATCTAAGTTAAAATTGTGAAGAAATGACTGCTTTAAACATTTCATCATCACACAGACACACTGCATGTCCATTCCATCTGAGTTTAAGAATTCATTAGAATTACTATATTGCATACATAGCCACTTTGCTCACATTCAGTGGAAAATGTACTACTATTAGTCATGCTACTTCTGAACTATTAATATTGTACAAGGCATAAAATGCTTGGAATGTAAATAGAGAATTGTCAATTGTTAAAAAAAGCCTCATCTATTCTGAGTGTCGTCGTAAATAATGTATTATTAATGCGTGCAAAAGATAAAATGAATCATCCCAAGCCAATTAAAATAATTCAGTCTAAATGTCATATATATGCAATGGTGAACTTCTGTTTATGCTCACATATTTCAATCATACCATTGTATACTTTGTGGAAATAGTTATTTGCAATGTGAAATAATACAACCATTTGAACCAGTGTGAATGAGCAAATTGTTTGAAATTTAGCATTCATGTGTTTGTCTGGATGAGTGCAAGATGAAAAGCTTCAGCGACACACCTTGTTTTACAGCAAAAGGAAATCTGTAAAGCAGTAAAAAAGGTGTGTATACCTCCAATAGCGCTTCCAGAGTCAGTGCACACCCATGGAGGAGGCCATCTGAAGAATGAATGTCATGGTGTGTCAGACATTTGCATTGGTGATTGCCTCTTTTAACTAAATGGCCATCCTCCTGGAAAATCAGACACTACAGACGACTGAGTACATGCTGACTCAGGCCAATGATTGCCAGTTTTGCAGAGGAGTGAGTAAAGCATCACCCTGATAGCTGAATGTCATACTGAAATGTAGCCAAGTGCAGGTCAGTCCCAAGAGGGAAGATGGAGAATTAACAGATGGCATTGGGACTCTTCTAAAGGTGACTCACCTCTCAAAACTTGCCTCACATCTATGACAGTCGCACTCCTGCCACAAAAACTGAGATGCAACTTGGTTGGTCTTTGACTGACCATCATGACTTGACAGCAACTTGACTGAGCACTCCTGATTATTGTGAAACTTAAAAGCCATTTTGAACGGCCTCACCCATGGTAAAGTGGGTCTAATTTAGGAGTTTGCTGGTAAGGCAGTGATGACCAGGGTGATGTAGTCATGGGCAGTAGATTGCAAAATGCTGCAGATATTAGCAACAGATCCTTTAAAGGAGTTGAATGGAAAATAATATAAGGTAACTTTGACAGTAACTGGCAATGCATGGCTACCTGCTCCTCTTAAGCAGACGTCTCCTTCCAGAGCGTTGCAGTTCTCTGCTATTATCTGCTGTGGGGACCTGAGTTTTCTGATGCACTGTTGTTGGGCCCTTGAGGAAACTGACCCTTGGCTTATCCATTATGTGCTGCCTCCTTTGAAATGCAGATATGTATCCTTCTCCTTGGTGTCTTGTGAAGCTGCAGGAGACAAAACAGTTTGAAGCTGATCCTATGTTATTGGGGGCTGGGGGGGATGCCCGTGTTTCTGTTGCTGCTGGACTGGATCATTCTACTGCTCCTCATCAGATATGCAAGCAAGTGAAACATAGATGTCTCCTTTATCGCTGTGGGGTGGGGGGGGGGGGTCTCACAGGCAAGGAGTTGAAGTTCAGCTTAGAGGATCTCAAGTCACTTGAAAGTTGGTGCATAATGTTTCAATTCCCAATCTGGCAGAGGTAAAACCATGATCAGGCTGGGGACAAGGCTAGCCCATTGCGTTAGAAGTGTGCTGATGCCTGTGATTGTGATTTGATAAGGCTAGAATACAGTAAAGGATCAGGGTAGTCATCCAGTAAAACCAAAGCTTTTCCAGATGCAATTTTTCAATGCCACATTGGCCTTTTGGCTAAGATGAAACATTAGATCAAGCACTGGAGAGAGTGGAAAGCCTCTTTCTGTCGGCTTGGATCTTGTTTGATCTGGCCCAAGGTGTTCTTTTTTAATTCAGTGAGGGGATATGGTGGCTGGTCAACATTTATTGTCCATCCCTAGTTGCCCTTGGATGCAGTCCATGTGCTGGGAGTTGACCCACAATGTGGAGAGGGAGGGAATTCCAGGATTTTGACCCAGCCACTGCAAAAGAAAGACCATATATTTCCAAGGCAATATGCAATATCTCGTCAACTTGGATCTGGTTTGTCTTCATGTGGGGACCATGATTGGACTTAATTTGAATTGCCTTCTTTGATTAGAATTAAAGTACCGAAAGATACCAATAAAAGAACTGGTGAATTCAGACTTCATTGGCAGAACGCCTGATGAAGAGTCACAGGCCTGACATGTTAATCTTGTTCCTCGATCCACATATGCTGCCTGACCTGTTCAGTATTTGCAATACTTTTTCTTTTAATTTCAGATTTGCAGAATCGCGTCATTTTGTTTATATAACTGTTCACCAACAGCCAGCCACACCGCTGTCAATTTCAGCCGTTCCAGTACTCTAAAGCAGGTCAATTTCATTCACCGACCACTTCCCGCGGTGCACTGGTCTCCTCCAAACTGGGAAGATGTTGCGAGATCCTGTGCATTGACACTTAAAATCGAAATCCAGCGCTACATACAGACTTAAATTGCCCAATTGCATTTATTGACGAAGTTCCCTATAAACCGTCAGGAGTTTTCTGGTTGCCTCTGAAACTTCCCGTGTAAAAACTAGAAAAGCGTAGTATCCCAATCCGATTCTTTTTTTGTAAGGGGTTTTAACTTATACACATATTCAAACCTGGCTCCCCATTTTTGGAAAAATCCACCTCCTTTCTTTTCCTGATGCATCTGGTTTGATATAGAATCCATCCATCCGATCTGATTTACACCTCCTTAATCCCTCGATCTGATTTTTAAACAGATGTACCATTGCTTGCCCTGTTCACTCCCTCATGACTCTAACCTGCTATTGTGAGACTTCTTATTGTGTTTACCCCAGTCCAATGCCGGCATCTCTATATCGTCACTCCCTCATGTCCCATAGACCAGTTTTCCTTACTGCCTGCTCTTCCAGTCACACTGCTAGCAATTTGTGACACAAATATTGTCGAGATTAAATGGATAAGGGCAAACCTAACTGCAGACAAATATTAGATTAATTCCTCCAGCAAATTATGGTCCAATATGTTCTCATCCAGTGGGGAAAATACGGCAATTCACACATACGATTCTAATAAAATATTTGCTATTAGAAAGGAAAAGGAAAACAAACAAAAGGAAACGTTTCTCCTGGTTCTGAATAATTCCTTACTTATGCATGGTTTTGTTTCTGAACGTTTCTTATAGCCGGATGAACTATAATGTATGGTTATACTTTAGGATGATGGTCAATTTATAGTTGGTTTAGTTCCAGGACTAAAAATTGTTCCGCTTTCTAACGATCTAGTTCTCAAACCAATTCTCTGTGACCAAACAAGCCTAGAAATTAGTGTTGGTGTTATTGGCAGGTGAACTCCAATATAACATTTGTCACTCTGTCGTTTATTTTATTACAAGAATTGGCCACTTATTTTCGATGGACTAACTCTGCACTAACATAATGGTTAGAATACTTAGAGATTCCCCCACTATTACTATTATACCATTACTATTGGTAATTACTACTGGTAATTACTGAGCATTAGAATTGTGCCAAATCTTTAGAGGCTTCATACAGTCCAATTCCGCCTCTGCTTCTTCAGAAGAATATTTTGTATATATTTTAATAAACATTGTTATTGATGCAAAAAAAGAGTAGAAATGTATCACTATTTAAAAATGACTTTTTTATTACTTCAAATCTGAAATGAGGACAAAAGAATAAGTATAAGACTCTGCCAATGTTTGGAACGTAGCATGCGGCTGGAATGCGCTGCCTTCTAGATAACCCGCAGTTTCAGGAAACGGAGGGGATACACACCTCAGCGCAGGGGGCTTCCTCACTTTGTACACACAGCTTCCCACATCATACAGATCATTGTCTGAAAACTGAAGACTCAGGCAAAATTCCCTTCCACTAAAATGGCTGTCAGGAAACTGCAAAGCATTTGTGTGAAGCAGGCAGTGTGTTTATCTTTCTTATCGCCGGCGGAAACCTATGGGAAGCTGTATACCGTTCTCTCAACTTGTCCCCTGTCACATAATTGTAATACATGACATACACTGTAATGCTTTTGGATTTGAATCTTAAGTTAATTAGTTGACAATACCTACTTCTGAAATCTGTGCGGCTTCCTTTCTGGATCTTCTAAGGACAATGGAGTAAAACAATTAAAGGGGTTAATTGTTCTTGAAAAAGAAAATACAACACGCCTTCAAATGTCCAGTAGTAAGGTGGATAATTGCTTGCTGTGTGCCAAAAGCTGCTCTTTGAGGTTTCTGAACAGATGCCAATTTCTCAAAGTCTTTACAGAAAGACTTCCAGCATGGATTACAATAATATTTATCCAGCACTGTACCGTTTTTTTTCCCAACCATTTAGCAGGGATTGTTTATAAATCTTTAAATGATTTAAAAAATGCACATTACTCAAAATATTATTAATAAGACCCAACAATATATTGACATAGACGAAATCAACCAGGAAATATATATCCGCAGTGAGATGCCTTGGCGCTCAAATTACTAATTGAAATTAACAGATTTATATATCATGTGGATTAGACGAATATCATTTACTTTTCTGTTCACGTGGATTCATAGAAGCCACAAAGATTACATAAAAAACACAATTTATTATTGCTTAGTGAATCTGAATATATTGTTATGTTGTAATAAAGAACATGATGTCGAAGCTACATTGTTTAATTTGTGAGATTTTCAAAGCATGGCTAAACAAATAGAAGAGATTTTCGTTGTTTCTGATCCAGAAAATATTGACAATAATTGATGTCCCATTTTTCTACCCCAGTCCTCAGGAATCAAAGTAAATGCAAAAACATTTTATTAAATGCTTCCAGACATTTGGAAGAGTATCACTCAGCAATGTTGCCCTTGACCTCACAATGTATAGATAATCTGAACCTAAAGAAATAGTCTGGTGCTTTCTTATAAAGTATTTTTAAATGTTCAAACATAATTCATTTGTAAAAGGGAAAAGAATGGAAACAGTTATTCATCTGGCAATGATGCTTAACAAATAAAACATATGACTTTTGCTTTCTAAAAGGTTACACATCTTATTCTGATATTTCAAATTAGGATTATTTCCTTTATATTAAATTTCAGACATGCCCCTTTTGAATGGCATAAAAACATCTTAAATCTTTCAGTGAATGCCAACTCAGTTGAACTGAGATTTACTTGATGATATTTCATTGCTTCCCTTATTATACTGTCTCAAACTTGGGTAGCTCGGGCTGTCTACGTGAATTACACACTACCTAAAATAAGAATAAAAATGACTACTATTAGCTTAATAATGAAAAAAAAAACTTTTTTTTTCACATGGGGAAATAGCATAACAGCAAAATAATGCATGAGTTACCATGAAATGGTGGCCAGTGCAAAATTCTAAATGAATTCTAAATAGCAAATCTGTTCTTTATTTAGTAAGATCATTGTACAGATTACTGTGGAATAAGGGAAGACTATGTGATCCATTAAGCTTATACTATCCAATAATCTTGTGGTTTCAGGAAACTTTTTTTGATTTTGATTTGATGTATTGTAACGTATACTGTTATACAGTGGAAAGTATTATTTCTTGTGCTACACAAAGCTTACTATTCATAGAGTACATAGGTGAGAAAGAAAGAAGAGGGTGTAAAATATAGTGTTACCGTCATAGCTAGGGTGCAGAGAAATATCAGCTTAATTTAAGATAGATCCATTCAAAAGTCTGGCGGCCACAGGGAAGAGGCTGTTCTTGAGTTGGTTTGTATGCGATCTCAGAATTTTGTACCTTTTCCCTGATGGAAGAAAGTGGGAGAGAGAATGTCTGGGATATGCGGGTTGCGTGATTATGCTGATTGCTTTTTCAAAGCAGCGGGACATCTGATGGAGTTGATAGGTGGGACGCTGGTTTGCTTGATGGACTAGGCTACATTTACAACCCTTTATAGTTTCTTGCAGTCTTGGTCAGGGAAGAGCCCATATTAAGTCATGAAACATCCAAAAAAGATGCTTTTTATGGCACCATCTAATGATGTGTTATGAGCCCAATCATTGATAGCGTCAACCTGAATCAATACATATCGGTTTCGGATTTTTCAAAATTAGTTTTGTAGTTTTTCATCTATATCCTCTCTATGTCAGTTTAAAACTTTGAAAACATTCATAATCCACAGTCAAAATGATATTGATAATACACTAGATAGGAGGGACTAACTATTCGACTAAAACAAAGCTGTGGTCTTATACCTTACAGAACGTGGGTTATTTTCAAAGATAGTACAAATACTGGAGACCTACAATGGGGCATGTTTATTTGATGCATTAAAGAATTTTGTCCTCCTAGGCAGTTTTCTCAGGTTTTAGTTGTAAACATTGCCTCCAGTAGAAGACCAGTGAATAAGGAGCAGGGATTGAACTATGAGTTTCCTTACTGGCAGTTCAGTGCTTCAGTATTGTGCTAGGCATTTTGCCCTAGATTGAAAGGAGTGTTCCATACTCAATCCCTTGTCATCTATGGTCCTCAGCATAATGAAAAATTCCTGATCTGACCTTGCAACACTGTTCCTGTCCACTTTATTAATTGGTGGCAATTAAAAAAAAATGATTGTGGGTGACATTTTATCGAATTAACCAAGCATATTTTTCCAAGATTTATTGTAGATCTGAGAGGTCATTTAGCTAGGAGCTCAACAAAATGATTTCACCTGAAGACAATAAATAACTTGTCTGATTTCTTAAGTGAGTTCCAAGCCAGGTATTAACACAGTCTAGAAATAAATTTAGCTCATGCAAGTGATCAAGTCATTCCATGAAATGTCTGTCATCAGTACAATTTTTTTTTATATATCTTGTTCTTATAAAAAGACAGAAGCAACAGTTGAAAAACAAAATGATAGGATTTTCATAACTTTGGAATGTAATTCATAATTGAGATGAACTTCCCTAATGTTTTAATGGGCAAAATACCAACTTGCACAGCAATGAGCAATGTGAACAAAATAGTGATTCTCAATTTATGTTGATTTAGCTGATCTCATTTGAAGGCACTCAAATTGGAACAAGTGCCACTGGGTTAAAAAAGGCGCTAATTAGACAGCATATTCCTGATTCTGATCAATATCCAGCATTTCCCTTTTGGAAGCTGTGCAAGTCAAAACGGAGGAAAGATAAATGTTGGTTGTGATGGTCTCAAAAATAACATAATCTGTTGACAGTCACAGATGAAGCATGGTAATCTAGGCAGGATCTTGAATGGTTGCTAAAAGAAGGGGAAAGAAAGCCATTGGGGAAATTGGATAGAACAAGTTCAAATGTTGCCTGACTTTGCTATAACTATAAAAAGTCTTACAGCACAAGGTTAAAGTTCAAATGTTTATTTAATAGTAAATGCCACAAACTTTTGGAATGCTGTACCTTTGTCAGGTAACTCAGGTGTGGAGTCTGTATGCTCTCCCTGTGTCTGCATGAGTTCCCTTCAGGTGCTCACTATTTAATTTTTACTTTTATTCATTTTACTGGAATTTTATGAAATCATATTACTTGCAGGCATCTAATCTTTAACATTTCTTCAATGCTGTCCTTAATTAATGAATCCCAATTTTGGAATATTTTCTTGAAAACTTCCGCTTTCCTGAAATTAAATAAACTGATCTCAAGTAGTCAGTAGTTTTTTGAATAAGTTTCCTAAAAATACAGATTTCTGTAGTGTTTTATTGGGACTGCAGCTTACAATGTTATTCTTCATCGTAGAACCATAAAGCATAAAAGGAAAACATTTAGCCGCTGACACTGGCAATCAATCCCTTTCCTTCCTCCTATAGTGTATAAAAATTGTTGTAAAGGCAAAATACTGCAGATGCTGGAATCTGAAACAAGAGCAGAAAATGCTGGAAAATGTCAACAGGTCTGATAGCATCTGTGGAGAGTGAATAGAGCCAACATTTCATGTCTGGATGACCTTCATCAGAACCAGACTCTGTTTTTAATATAAATTGTCGTGGATGTTTAAAATTTGGCATTCTTGTGTTTGTCCTGATCATTGCAAGATGAAAAGCTGCAGCAACTCAGCTCCCTATTTAGCAATGAATATTATGTCACCTGTTTATGATGGCTCAAAAAAATGCATTTTTTGCACTTTGCATACTGGGGAAATGGATCCCATAATGTCTTAAAGTAGGCATCACAGACGGATGGGACACTTGCTAATTTTTTAAAAAAATCTGAAATTAATCCTGGAATCGCCAGCAAGCATTTCTGGCTTTAATGGAGTGTGACAAGGGTGGGGAAGGCAACCCATTTCCAGGATGCAAGTTGGCAATCAAAATATTTTAATGAGTCTGTCAGCCTCTGCTTTAAATGGCTTTGCAAATTTAATAGTGGCCATCTATGTTCCCCAGGTCCTGGGAAACCAGATAACTGAAGCAGAAAAGCGGTGCTTTGGGTAGAAGACTATATAGTTATAGAAGACTATATAGTTACAGTTATAGAATGGCTCCATAATGGAAGGAGACCATTCTGCTCATGTGGCTGTGTCAGATCTCTGGAAGAACAAGTTAAAATTATTTTCTTCCTTGCTCTTTCCCCGCAATCTCTATCTTTTCAGCTGCTGACCAATTTTCCTTTGAAAGCCAGAATTAAATGTACCTTCACCACATTATGAGGTAGCACATTGCGGATCCTAACCTATCCCTCACCTTTGGATCTTTGCCATTTACCTTAAATCATAAATTGGTTCTCAATTCTTCACCAACAGCATCAATTTCTTCCTATTCAATCTTTCTAGGGCCCTCACGCTTTTGAACATTTCTATTTAAAGCCCTCTCAACCTTCCTTTTGCTAAGCAGATGGCCCAGTTCTTCAATCTATCCATGTAACTGAAGTCTCTCATCCCAGAAAGTATTCATGTAAATGTTTTCTGCACTCTCTCTATTGCCTTCACAATACTCTACTTGCAGTTAACTGGTATGTTGTAACTTCCTTGCATTTATATTCTCTGCTTTCATTTATAAAACAAAGGTTCTATATGCTTTTTCAGGTTTCTCAATTTATCCTGTGGTCTTCATTAATGAATGCACATATACTCTCAATTCTCTCTATTCATGCAGCACCTTTGGTGTATACTGTTTATCCTTGTTCTTTCTACCAACATTTATACTTTATGTTTCTCTACAGTGAATTTCATCCATCACATACTTGCCCATTCAACCACCCTATCCATGTCTTCTTGAGATCTATTACTATCTTCCTCACAATTTACAATACTGGCAAGTTTTCAGTCATTGGCCATTTTGAAGTTGTGTTCTGTACAACCAAGTCTAAGTTATGAATCGACATCAAGAAAAGCAATGGTGCTCATGCAGTTCCCTGCAGAACATCACTATATATCAAACAACCATGCACCTTTACCCTGCTTCCTGTCACTCAGACAACTGCAGTCTATACTGCCGCCTTCCCTTTTGCCCCATGCATTTCAAGTTTGCTGAGAAACCTCTTGTGTGGCACTTCTCTTTCTGTTAGCTAATCAAAAATCATTCCATTTAATTCAGCATGATCCATGCTGGCTTTGCTTAATGAACCCACATTTCTCAGAATGACAAAACTACCTTTGACTATTATTTCTAAAACCTTTACTGTGATCAGGATTAAACAGATTGGTCTCTAACTAATGGATTTATCCTTACACTATTTTTTGAACCCATAAGTAATATTTGCAATTTTTCAGTCATCTGTGCCATTCCTTTTTCTTAGAAGAACTGGAAGATTATAACGAGTGTCTCTATGAGTTCCACACTTACGTCCCTCAGTATTTTTGGAAGCATGACATCTGGCCCTAGTGACTTAACAGCTTTTAAGTATACTCAGCCTTTCTAATGTTAGCTTTTAGCCCATCCAGTGCCCCAACTACTTGTTCTTTCACAATGATTCACAACAAGAGTTTAAGCTAGTTTTGTGTGTGTGTGTGTGTGTGTGTGTGTGGGGGGGGGGTGGTGGGGTGGTGGGTGGGTAATGTTGTGGGGAACAGAGAGGAGGAGGAGGAGGAGAAGAGGGAGTGAGTAGGTGAAAAGAGAAGGTTGAGGACAGCACAGAAGTTAAAGATAGCACATTAAATAGTAAAGGCAGTGTCAGTAATCCTAGTATAAATAGATCAGACAAAAACAAGACAGAGAGCAAGGGAAATCCAGATTAAATTGCATTTATTTCAATGCAAGAGACCTGACATGCAAGACAGATGAACTCAGGGCAAGGATACATACTTGGGACTGGGATATTATAGCAATTACTGAAACCTGGTTAAGAGAGGGATAAGACTAGCAGCTTAATGTTCCAGAGTACATTGAAAATATACAATAGGAATATTGTATATAGAAAAGATACAATAGGAAGTAAGAGAGGAGGAAGAATTGCACTTTTGATTAGGCAAAACATGCTGGCAGTACTGAGAAGGGATATATCTGAAGGCTCTCCCTCTGAATCAATATGGATAGAACTGAGAAATAAAAAGAGTGAAATCACTTTGATAGGGTTGTATATAGGTCCCTAAATAGTCAATGGGAAATCGAGGAGCAAATATGTAAGGAGATTACAGATAGCTCCAAGAAAAATAGAATGGTAATAGTCAGGGATTTTAACTTTCCCAAAATTGACTGGGACAGCCATAGTATTAGAGGTTCAGATGGAGAGAAATTTGTTGAGTGTGTTCAGGAGGAATTTCTTATTCATTATGTATATGGCCTGACTAGGGAGGGGACAAAGCTTAACCTCTTCTTGGGAGATAAGGAAGTGCAGGTGACAGAAGTGTCAAAGAGGCTTCACTTTGGGACCAGTGACCATAATTTATTAGTTTTAAGATAGCTGTGGAGAATGATAGGTGTGGCCCAAAAGTTTAAATGCTAAATTGGGGCAAGATCAACTTTGATGGCATCAGGCAGGAACTTTCAAAAGTTAATTGTGTGAGTCTGTGGAAGGCATCCGGCATGCTTGGTTTCATTGGTCAGAACATTGAAGTTGGGATGTCTCGTTGAAGTTGTACAAGACATTGGTAAGGCCACAGTTGGAATACCGTACAGTTCTGGTCATCCTATTATCGAAAAGACATTATTAAACTAGAAAGAATGCGCAAAAGATTTATTAGGATGCTACAGGGATTTGATGTTTTGAGTTATAATGAGAGGCTAGATAGACTGCAACATTTTTCTCTGGAGTGTAGGAAGTTTAGGAATGATCTTATAGAAGTATATAAAATAATGAGGGGCATAGATCAGCTCAATAATCAATATCTTTTTCCAAAGGTATGGGAGTCTAAAACTAGAAGGCATAGGTTTAAGGTGAGAGGGGAAAGATGCAAGAGGGTCCAGAGGGGCAATTTTTTAATACAGAGCGTGGTGAGTGTCTGGAACAAGCTGCCAGAGGTGGTATTAGAGGCGGATACACTTGCATCTTTTTAAAAGCGTTTAAACAGTTACATGGGTAAGATGGGTATAGGGGGATGGGTCAAACATGGGCAATTAGGACAAGCTTAGGGATTTAAAAAAAAAGCCGCAGCATGTACAAGTTGGGCCAAAGAGCCTGTTTCCATGCTGTAAACCTCTAGAAACCTCTATGACGCTATGATTCTATGGCTTGGCTGCATTTTCTTCCATATAAAGATGGATGCAAAGTAGTAATTTGAAACAATGACCTTTTCCTCAAAACATACTTTTGGTTCCTAATTTCTCCACCCCTCCAGTTAGCAGTCTTTAATTATTTATATGCATCAAGATGACCTTTAGATTTCCTTTTATGTTTGTTGCCAGTCCCTTCTCTGTTTGGAATTCATATTTCCTTTTCACTTCTGTTGTTCAACCTCATTCTCACTTCTGTTATCAAACTGGGATCTGTAGTATGCACCTTTTCCTCCTTTAGCTTACTCTCTATCTCTATGTCATCAGAGAGTTTTGGCTTTGCTTGCCGAACCATTGCACCTCATGGGAATGTCCCTTGGCTTATACCTCAACCACCTCATTTAACTGTTATTATTTTGGTGCCAACCTTTGATCCTAATTTACCTGGGCCAAAACTGATTGTGACCTATGGAAATGGGCTGTCAGGCAGTTAAATATTTTTACTCTAGATTGTTTGTTTTACCATTGCTACCTGAATCTTATGAGAAAATAATTATTGCTCCTCGAAGTTCCCACATCAGTTACCTTTAGTCTCAGAACCAGATCTAGCAAATCCTCCTTCCTTATTTGGTTTGAAAAGATACAGATCAAGGAAGTTGTCCTGAACATGCCTCAATGGTCCCCTCTCTGCCTTTAAAGTATTAATACATTAGGATAATTAAAATCCCCTACTATCATTATTCTGTAAATTTTGCATTTGTTACTTGCTCTTCTGGATCATTCCCTGTATCGTTGGTGGCCGGTAGAACATATCCAGTCATGTAATTATATATCTGTTGTTTCTAGTCAAATAGATTTGTTCTCACCCTCTATTTATCCAGCTTGGTAATAATTTCCATCATAGTTTTATTTTTATTTATTCATGGAAGGCATGTGTGGCTAGCATTTGTTGCCCAACCCCCTAGTTGCCCTTTGAGGGCAGTTGGGAGTCAACCACATTGCTGTGGCTCTACAGCTGGGTAAGGATGGCAGATTTCCACCCTAAAATAGATTAGTGAACCAGATGGCTTTTTCTGACAATCAGCAATGGTTTCATGGTCACTGGTAGATTCTTAATTCCAGATATTTTTTATTTAGTTTAAACTCCACCATCTCCTTTGGAAGGATTTGAACTTGGGTCCCCAGAACATTAGCTGAGTTTTCTGGATTAATAGTCTAGCAATAATATCACCTCCCCTTGCAGTGTTACTCTTTTTCCTTCCTTTTCTTCCCTATCTTACCCAAACACCATGCATTCAGGGAGATTTAATATTCAATCCTGTCTGTTTTTGAGCCAATTCCTTTGCAGCACTGTTTTTGGAACAGGGGGAGAAACAATACATATCTTTGGCCTTCTAAGCCGTATCAGATCACCACCTCATATTCCATAAAATGATCCTGCTGTCAAGGGTTGAATCTCTCCCCTCCCTTCCACCCAGTCAGGATTGGACAGCCAGGTTGATGCACCAGCCCAAGATCAGGGACCGAACTCCCTGCTCCAGGCTTGCTCTTTACCCCACTAGAAGTCAAGGCTGTCAATTAGTTTAAAGTTTATTTATTATTAGTGTCACAAGTAGCCTTTTGTTAACACTGCAATTAAATTACTGTGAAAATCATCTAATCACCACATTCCGGCACACTGAGGAGGAATTTAGCATGGCTAATGCACCCAACCAGCACAATTTTCAGATCATGAGAGGAAACAGGAGCACCTTGGTGGATCTCACGCAGATGCAGCGAGAATGTGGAAACTTTACACAGATAGTGACTCAAGCCAGGAATCAAACCTGGGTTCCTGGAGCTGTGAGGCAGCAATGCTAATCACAATGCCACCGTGCAGCCCATGCTCTCTTTTGAGCCTAGCAATGTGAAAATACACATTGAATGGAGTTAACACTATAGTAAGCGGAGAAACCCAGACAAGCAGAGAAACCCAGTTTGAATCTCTGTCTCCATCCCTAATGCCCTTCACTATCTGGATCATACATTCCATATGTCTGTGGAGAAGAAAACTGAGAAGTAAGACTTTGTTACAGTCTGTATACATTTTTGAACAATAGAAAGATTTTTTGATGTACAGTCTTAGCACATCTAACTTCCTCCTGTCATCTTTCTCCTGCCATTACAATCTTTCTTGTCAATTTCTACTTTGTTTGAATAATTATGATCATTGGTCTCAAGATGTTGCTGTGTTGGTTTTGCTGAGTTTCAAATTTAACATCCAACATGCTCTTTGTTATCCAGCACTGAAATCACGAATAAACACATAATTCTCTGAGAATCTGAATATAATCAAATTCCTTAACACGCCTCAGTTTTCCATTCTCCAATATTTAAGCTTTAAATACATAAACCTGACCAGTACTATTTTTATTTCCCTTCTCCACTATTACAGATAATCTTGATATGAGCTTTTATTATGAACTTTGGCCTCCATGGAATGGCCGCTGTTAAAAATAATTACACCCATCATTGCATACAATAATAAAACATTGAGATGCAACAGAAAAGTTGGAAATTAATTTACTACCTAAAAGAGATTTACTGAATATTAATTATATGTTGTCAGATATAATGAGTTTTTGTTGTTTGCTACAGTAGATGCTGTAACAAACCATGGTATAAAACCTACTCCAGTATTTATTTTGCCACTGATTTAAAAATCTTTTGACTAATTTGTAAGAGTTTAGACTGTAATTTAAAATGGCTGTTTAGAATATTTTGAAATGAAGGGCCACATTTGATAACTTACAGTACTTTAAAATAAATTCCTTTCAATTTATTAGCTTTCCTTACTTTAATGTTAGAACATAAAATGTTAATTCAAATGTTTTGGTAAATTTGAAATTAAGTTTTCTTTTATTTCACTTATTGAATCTATCTGATTTGCAAACACAATTAAATTTCATGTCCAAATTTACAAATATTGGCACTTCCATTATGGGGCGGCACTGTGGTTAGCATTATTGCCTCACAGCGCCAGGGACCTGGGTTCGATTCCTGGCTTGGGTGATTGCTTGTTTGGAGTCTGCACATTCTATCTGTGTCTGCATGGGTTTCCTCCTACAATCCAAAAAACATACTGGTTAGGTGTATTGGTTGTGCTAAATTCTCCCTCTGTACCCGAACAGGTCTGGAATGTGGCAAGTAGGGGATTTTCATAGTAACTTAATTGCAGTGTTAATAAAAGCCCACTTATGACACTAATAAATAAACTTTCTAAAAGTAAGTATATATTCTGATGAGTGACATTCAGAATGAATAATAAAGGTATTTCGGCCATCCAATTCACACATCACAGTAACTTCCACTCTCACTGTATAAAGATTTTACAGCAACTGCAACCATTTTACTACAATATCCATGATGTCAGAGTTTGGAGAAACAATAATTAAATATTAATCCATATAGTAGTGAATTGTCTATTTTTCATTTTGATGAGTGATGTTTTAACATAAAAGATACAAACTGCTTAATACATTAGGCTATTATTATTATTCACTTAATATTGAATATTGGCAAATATATTGTATGTATATTGTGTATATATATTTATTTATATATGTATATAATTAAGTATACATCCTGCTGTTCTTCAGATAGCCTTCTCACGCATAGCTTATTTAAAATACAGCTTGTACAATGTGAAAATGTAAATATTGAGTTTATTAAAAGGGATAATATTGACAAATTTTCACCAAGTTTTATCAGATAGCAAAGTTAATTTTGGACGGACATAAATCAAGTGAATATTTGGTGGTAAGACTGACAGCATTCACGGTTATAAATGAAGAAAGTCTGACAGCATTTTTCTGGAGTACGTACAGCATGTGCCATTCAAAGCAAAATCCAGACATCGATGTCTCTGCTACATTACAGTCTGTCTTTAACAAAGGAATTGGAATTGAAATAACTGTGATGCTATGAAGTTAGACCACTGGCCCCCTTGGCCCAGATCAAGGATGACAGACAGTTAAGTTAGTGCATTCATTAGCAAGTGAATTTTAAATGGTACAATAATTATTGCCAAACAATCTCTCTGGTTCTGGAATTAGCAACAATAATGGACTAAATTAATTCATTTATCATCACCGGACTCAAAATATATTTAAAGCTATCATATTTCATTGTATACCCATTGATAAGTTTTATCAGCAGCTTCTTTTGCAATTTGTGAAAAGATTGTATCGTGAGACCACCCAACAACATTTTGGGATACAAACATTCAGTCAGAATAATCTTCCAGAGCATTTGGTTCCTTATCCATACATTATACTATCATGCTTGTTTTTGTTTTGTTAAAACTATCATCCCTTGATTATGCTCAAGCATTATGGCTTCACTTCCAAAATAAATCATTTAGAGGTTGCAGTTTTCAAATTCTTTTATTGATCAGATTGTGTTGTTTCTCTGTGCTTATCTGCATGTTGGAGGAAGGCATTCATCACCGAAGAAAAATTAATCAGCAATAGTGCTTATGCACTACATTTGACATTTAAGTGTACACAACTTGAAATGAATTTTGAGTGATGGCATATATATTGTGAAAATTAAATACACATCCTGCTGTTCTTTAGATAGCCTACTCATGCATTGCTCATTTAAAATACAGTTTGTACAATGAGAAAATGTAAATATTGAGTTTATAAAAAGGGACAATAAAAGTTTTATGAGGTAGCAAAGTTGATTTTGGATGGACATAAATCAAGTAAATATTTGAACATATCTAATTTATTGCATAAAAACAGCCTGAAAAGTTTCATGGAATGGATTAATTTTCTTGAGGATTATGGTCACTGACGCAAATCCATTTTGACTGATTCCTCACCAGTTTCAATTTTCCTGGGAAATAATTCCACAGAGCCAAGAAAGCTTTTATTATCATGGGCAGATGCAATTAAATTACATTCACCACAATCTTGCATTAAACTGTGCACTTGCCATTTCTTATAAACAGAAGTTAAAGTTATTCAAACATGTTAAAAACTACAATCCATAAAAGGGACAAAATAAAACAAAATTTAGATGAGATAATATACTTTTTACATCATTTTCCATTATAGATAAAGTGATTAAACTATTAACATTTCTTTGTATAAACCTTATCAATAGAGCTGCATCATAGCTTTACTGTTGAGTTTATTCATGAATGTCACAAGTAAGCTTCCATTAACACTACAATGAAGTTTCTGCAAAAACCTGGAAGTTGCTGGAAGTGAGAACGAATATTTATGTAAAATAGTGGTATGGAACTTGGTAGTTCTGATTATTTCACTACACTATTATGAAAGAGAATAATGGTAAATGCATGGGGCAGAGATATATCTGCTATACAACAGAAAAAGGTAATCTCTGAAATACGTACAAGGAAATTGAGGAGAAGACCTTTTACAGGATGGTTCAAGACAAGTCGGAATTTCTGTGCTGGGATGCATTCTCAACCCATTCTATAACCCAGAGTTGAAAGAAATCACACATTGTGGAAAAGCATTACCAAAAGAGAAAATGCTGGAAAATCTCAGCAGGTCTGAGATTGGGCGTTGACCAAAGGATCATTTGGATTTGAAATGTCAGTTCTTTTCTTTCCTTGAGATGCTGCCAGACTTGCTGAGATTTTCCAGCACTTTCTCTTTTGGTTTCAGATTCCTGCTGTAATTTGCTTTTATCCAGTGGAAAGCATTACATTGTCAACAGCGGTAGGACAGCCACCTTACACCACTATGTTGCTGGACACAGTGTTCATGGCCCTTTGTTGCAGATCCATTTGCTTTCATTGATTGATTTTGTGAAATTGGCATTTTAGTTTACAAATCCTGAGCCCCTTAACATCACTACATAGCAAAGATTGTATCCATACACATTATTGGAATGTAAATGAATTGGATGATATTTTTTTTTCACTTGTTTGGTGTCATATCTGCCAAGATATGCACAAACATTATAGTCTCAGCCCCATTTCACCTGGAATATCTGACAGATGAAAAATTCCTGCACTGCTACCAGAGTCAATACACCTTGATAAGTAACAACTAATGTTTTGCAAATATTAGGGTTTTTCTGGATGCTGAATAAATATCAACACATTTTTGTCCAAGAGGAAAAGCAAATATTGAAAGCAACGTAGTCTTATGGCAACACAACAACTACATATAGGTTGGAAACAATTACATTGCCAAATCCTCAACACTGTATTTGCTAAATACACATATGGCCACACATTCAGAACCACAATATTGAAAATGACAATTATTTTGTTTGTAGAAATAACATACTAATTTTAATATTTACAAACAAATTGTGTCAAGTTTTCATGCTTAGTCTAAATCTGCAGCTCACATGGCACCTTAAAGTGTGCAGAGTAATTGGTCAAAATTTTCCAATCCCATTATGGCAGAACTTTTCACGGAAAAATTAGTGGCCAACCAAAGGTCCACTGACTTCCAGTGGGACCAAAAAATCCCATGCATAGTATCAAGGGTGATATCTTGCTAGAATGACAAAGTCTTAACTTTGAGTGAAATAACTGCTGCTCAGGTTATAAGTGCCCTCATGGCGAGGCAGATTGATGTTTCTTTTTGCTCGAGTCAAGTAGGTTGGCCCTTGCAGTTGGAAAAGAAACCTCTCCATCAGTCATGACAGGCTGTGAGGGCAGTGTTTACCCTGGGCAGCCCCCTCTTTGAGCACTGGAGCCTCTGGTTGTGAAGAAAGCTGCCAAGAGACTGGTTTCATGCTAGCTTCCTCCCCCCCTACCTAACCCGCCAAGTGGCAGGAGTGGCTCTGCCACCAGAAAACTATTGGGAACAAAGCAAAATGGGCCTTAATTGGATGTTCAATTGTTCAAGTCAGCTAGCTGTCTCTAACTGACAAGCAGCCAAACAGCTATCATTTCCATTGTTGGGAAACCACCCTGGCAACAAGACTGCATCATTGCGCCGTATCGCTACTGCTTTCTGGCATTTTATCAGCCTATCTGCTTTACACCCTGTTTCCAGGCAAACTCTCAGCTATTATGTCACAGGAGGAAAATTTGACCAATTGGGCGTTAATGCTGCTCTCTATACAGCAATCCAGACAGTCTGATTCTTTTGCTCAATCCCAATAACCCTGCAAGTCTATTGCTTCCAGTCTCTGAATAATTTCTGAATTAAATCATGATTGTCTCCTAGGTAGCAAATTTCAGATCATTGCCACTAGCTGTATAAAAAAACTTCTTCCTCACATTTCCCTTCTATTTCTTGGCCAAAATCCTAAAACCATGTCCTTCAGTGCATGAACTATCAACTAAGGGGAAAAGCCCTTTGTACATCTCTATCAGGTCACCCCCTCAACCTTCTTTGCTCCAAGGAGGATAATCTGAGCTTCTCCAGCCTAACCTTTTAGCTAAAATCCCTCAACCCTAGAACCATTCTGGTAAACCTTCCCTGCATTGTCTTGTACCGTTCCTAAAGTGTGGTGACTAGAACAGGCTGCAATACTCTAGTTGTGATTTAATCAGAGATTTATACAGGTTCAGTAGCGCTTACTTGCTTTTGTACTCAATGCCTGTATTTATGAAGCTCAAGATCCCTCTGATTTGCTAACTCTCTCAAGATTTCCTGCCACCTTCAAAGATCTATACACATGAATTCCGGATTGCTCTGTACCTGTGCACTCTTTAGAATTGTGCCATTTAGTTGATATTGCCCTGCCCCATCTCTTCTATCAAAATGTACCATTACATACTTGTCTGTGTTGAATTTCATGTGCTACTTGTTTGCTGATTCTGCTAGGTTATCGATATCCCTTTAGTTGGAATCATCCTCATCACCAAATTTGATATCATTGGCAAATTTTATAATAATGATATTTTATTTAAGGAACAGTTTCAGCCCAGAAGCTGAATTGCAATATGGTGTACTTCAAAAAAAATCGTTACCATATTAAAAACATGGAAACATGCCACAATCATATATTAACAAGACTAGACAAGGAATTTCAGCAGGTAACAATGAAGTGATGAATGAGATGTTGAATGAATATTAAAGAATGAATTAAAACTACATTAAAATTGAAAGAAAATTGCAAACCATTTCTGTACTACACACACTGACATACATAGAGATCTCACAGTTGAAGTAAATCAGTGAAGACCTGAATCACATTAGAAAAGGGGGTTCATCAGTACCTTTCCTTCATACATCTTTCTATATATTAACCTTGGTCTCAACACTGTCCTTTGGGGATCACCACTGTCTACAATCTTCCAGTCTCAAAAATAATCATTTATCACGACTTGATGCTTTCTGCCCGTAAGACAATGGCCCAGGACTTCCAGCTTCGGATTTAGAGCATATCCCAAAGATATGCTGGGGAATCCCTCTGAGAAATTCCTAAGTAAGGATTTAAGCAGCAATTATTCAGAAGAGCTAGCTTCCCTTGGACATTGCGCTACATTGGGAACCATCCAACAAAGTGATTTAAACTGATAAATTTAGATGTTTTTGCCAGTTCTATACTGATAATTACTCTGAAAGAGTTAGAAGAAATAAAGTACTTCTAATTTCAGCATTACTATTTTAAAGACACAGACTGAGCCTTGCATGGGGCACCCCACACTCCCAAACATGAACAGTTCTCTCCATCCACTCACCCCACCACCACTTCATGAAGATTAACCCCCCAACACCATCTGGCCAACAAATGTATTCCCTAATGTGGACCCTCACTCATCTCCACATCCCTCCTCAACCTGACTCCCCTATCCAAACCCCGATCCCCAACATGACCTGAATTCAAGCAGACAACCATCCCCAACTTGACCCACAAACCCCAGCCTGACAAGACTTCCGAATCCCCTTTGACACTCCCAATGATCCAATCCCCCTGACCTGATCCAAAAATTCCAGACCCTCACCCTTCCCCCAATCTGACCAGATCTTTCAACACCCCTCCCACACCCCACCCACCCCCACCAAAATCTGACTCCTTCCATCCCCATCACTCCGAATGTGTGATCCAACCATCCCCATGAACTCTGGTAACCCTCCTCAACATCTCACACTCCCACTCCATGGCTATCGGACACTCCCATCCCCTGAATGTCAGACCCGCCCACCCCTCGAAGTCAGAACTCCCATAGTTTTACCCCCTGATGTCTAAACATCCCTAAAGTCTGATCCCATCCAAAATGCAACCTTCTTCTATGTCTGAAATTCCCCAATGCATGACTCACCCACCCTGCTGTTGGCACCTCCCCGAAATCAGACATCTCCCCACTCTAAGGTCTGATACTTTCCTCATGTCCAAAGCTTAATCGAAATCCACTTTTTATACTGTTCTTATCATTATAAAAACCTTTGAAGAAGGTTGTGGAACTGGGACTTTAACGGTGGATTAACTTCATGATTTCCAAACAGCCTTCCTGGCACTGAAATGTGGAATGCTAATATCTCCATTATGGTAAAAACAGGGTTTTAAGATAATAAATGGTTATATTTTTTCGATTTTTAACTTAGTTTCATACGAATGCCCCAACCTTTATTTGTCTCTGCAAAATGATTACAAAATAAAGGATAATTAATCCTCTTTACATCCTGGTTTTTATAAGAATTCTTCAAATGTGATTGATTACTTAGCCTGCTTACTGGCATCACTGTTGTTGGGTGGGTGAAATCTCCCATAGTTGATTCTAGAATTAAGTTAATGTCAGGAAAGGTGAACTCCACTCCACGCAGATAATTAGATCTTTATGGCCAGTTTTCTTTGTGGTCAGTGGTGAACATTAAGTGCAGGATCTAAGCCAAAATGTTCAAGCGTCCATCTGTGACTTGAGTATGTTCTTTAGTGCAGTACCTAATGGGCATTCCATTGTCAAACCCATTGCCTATTTGATGGGGCATTAAAGTGAGGCCCTGCCTGCTTAACCTGCATGGTTAATCTGTTGCTAATGATCCTATAGTACTGTTTGTCAAAAAGAGGGGAATTGTGGCCAACTTCCACATGCACCCACAACCTCCACCCTCGCACACGCCCCCCCCCCCCCCCCCCCCCACACCCCCAACCCCCCACCCTCACCCAACCAAGATCATCAAAAGATAGATTGGCTGGCTATTAATCATATGTTTATATATGTGGAATCTTGCTGTGCTAAATTCCATATCCCTACCAATGAAGCATGCTTTTAAAAGTTATTCATGCATGTAAAGCACTTTAGATGTTTCTGAGGTTTAATAAAATGCATATAACTGCATTAAATGCTAGATTAAATAAAATAACTAAAAATAGCAACATGAATTTGGAGGAAAGCAATTGTTAAATCATGGTTTGATTGACTGTCTTATTAAATATGGCCATTTTATTACAGCATCTTAGTTAATAACTCTCCAACAATCCTAAAATCTAATGATGTGTTTAAGCCCTGGAAATCTATAATTGTGGGTATATTGTAATATAAAATGCAATTGACAATAACATTGTAATTTTTCTACTCTGCTAAGCAAGTATGTTATTGTTTCCATCAGCACAAACACTCACTTTAAAATTAAACTTAAGTGCACTCTAAACTTGGTTTATCTGTGAATAAATGAAGGCAATTTAAATTAAGGATATCTTCATTAATTTCCTCTATTGACAAATACAATTACGTGACTTGCATGAATACTTGTGCTTTCAAATGCAAGCTGATTTAATGCCAATTTACAGTCACAAATATGCTTACTGCATATCCCATCATGGTTTGTTGCCTGGAGTGTAGTGATCTTAAAAATTATTTTTCTGGTTAAATGCACAAGATCTTTTTAACATTTTGCTACCCCACAGAAAATTAAAAACCATACTAAGTGCTTGATAGTTCTAGCCAGACAATAAGAACAATCTAAAATTTTACCTTTCATCTGCTTACATTAATATTTTTCTGCGATGTCTTTTTTACAGTCTAATCTGAGTATCAGATGCAGTCACATATTAGGAAATAGTAGTGTGAACTTCTTTAAATCATTCTTAAATGAACATTCTCTGCTAGAAATTATGATGGATTTTGGACATCTTCAGATAGTCGGCAATAGATCTTAAAATCCTGAAGAGTCATCAAGATGTTCCTGATGTAGTTTATTTTATGTACTTTAAAAAAATGAACTGGCATATATCAAATTGATAAATACAGATTCTTTGCTCTAAAGTGTCCTTGAGATGTTATCACTCTTTCATTACTCAGATTATGCCTTTGGTCTTTCAACTCATTGCTGTGCAACAGATAATCAGCACATTGGCAAATTAGTTAAAAGTACTTCAAATTTTCAGTATACCCTTGACCCTGATACATTATAAGTCATTTTTAAGGATAACAAAGTAAGCAATGATCAAAAGGTCACTGATAATTTTGTTTTTAAAGAAATAATTCATTCTGCAAAACTAGTGAGTAGAAGTTAAAGGAATATTTGGAAGAATTTTTCTATTAATTGCATCAACTAAATCAACTTGCCAGAAAGGGAGATACTTGCAAATATTGTATAATGCTGGTGTGCGCTTCAGTGATTGTTTCATTCTGCAGCCAGACATGCAAGTTTAGTTCAGATATGAAACATGTTGGTTTATTTAATCTAAATGCCACTTTTAAAAATGTATAATATACTGTCAATGCTCTAGGATGAGTTAAACTCCCCTTGATCATTATAATAGGAGCAGGAGAACAGTTCAAATGGAGCAGATCATTTCCCACTCTGTTCTCAACAGTCTGAAATGTTGACACTGCCTTTAATGGTGGATGATACTCCACTGAACTGCAGTGGCAACACCATTACTCAATACAAACTGGGATCTCATGACAAAAATGAGACCCTGATAGAATTTTAACCCAGCCTTGAGTAGAGAAGGAGGAAGGGCGGTGGGCAGATTTCGAGGCAACCCTATTCTTGTGACTATTGTTGAAAAGATAGTGAGGACAATTAGAAATAACCATTTAAAAAGTAAATTTCCCTTTGCAGGACCTCTGCTGCTCCAGATTTCCCCCTCCCACCACTTATCCCATGTCCCCCAACATCAAGGCTTCTGCAAAACAACACAAATGCCACCCCCCACCCCCACCAACTCCTAGAATTAGCTTGCCATCACAGCTTTCAATTGATGCTGTCAGAATGTCTTCTTTCCCTGAGGATTAGCTGCCACGCTCTTTCAGAAGTGCTTGAGAAGCTGACTTGCAACTTTCAAACAAGCACCGGCCTCTGACTTTCATTACTGCATGTGATTGTCATTCACTTCCAACAGTTTCCTCTAGGAGTTAAAAATAGCACTTCCAACAGAATTATGGGTCCACATCTTTTGTTCAATGAACATACAAATTTGGAGCATGAGTAAGCCATTTGGCCCGAGTCTGCTCCACATTCAATATGATCATGGCTGATTTCATTTTGGCCTCAACTTCTGACTTCCTTGTTTGTCTAAAATCTATCCATAAAAATATATATTGTTGCTGCCTCCAGTGATCTCTGAGAGTTCCAAAGATTCACAACCTTCTGGGAGCAAAGGTTTCTCTGCACCTTGGTCTTAAATGCAAGACCACTTAGTTTTAAAACTGTGCCCCCTAGTTTTAGTCTCATAAGGAGAAACATCCTTTCTGCATTCACTCTGTCAAATTCGCTTCTCAATCTTCTAAATTCTAATGGCTATAGTCCAGCCTGTCCAATCATGAGCGAAATTCTTCCAAAAACATATGTCTCTTTACCACCAACATGCAGTGGTAGCAGAGTGTATGATCTACAAGATGCACTACAAGAACTCATCAAAGATCCTTCGGTGGCATTTTCTAAACCCACAATCATTATCATTTAAATGGACAAGGGCTGTCGATGCATGGGAACACTACCTCCTTGGAAGTTTCCCTCCAAGGCACTCACCATCTTGATTTGGAAATATGTTGCTATTTCTTCATTATTGCTGGGTCATAAACCTGAGACTCCATCCTAACAGCACTATGAGTGTACATTTGGCCCATTAAGGCTCACCACTACCTTCTCAAAGGCAATTAGAGATAGGTAATAAATGTTGGCCTAGCTATTGATACCTATCATCACATGACTGAATTTAAAAAAAAAACATTTAATTTGCATTCCTGATCAATTGCTGTAACTGCATACTAACCTTTTCTGATTTGTGGACCAGGACACGTGTATCACTCTGTAACTCCAGAGTTCTGCAGTCTCTCCCTTCTTAAATAATTTCCTGCCAATGTAGACAACCTCACATTTTCCCACATATATACCATCTGCCAAATTTATGTCCACTTACTTAACCTCTCAGTAGCACTCTGCAGATTTCTATCCTCTTCACAACTTATTTTCCCAACTATCTTTGTGTCATCAGCAAATTCAGCAACCATCCATTCGGTGCCTTCATCCAATTATATAATTTATAAATTAAGAACAAAGTACTGATCTCTGTGGCATTCCACTCATCCGATCTTGCCAATCCATCAATAAAGAGTTTCCCATCACTACTCTCTGCTTCCTGATAGCTAACCATCATGCTATCAATCTATCCATGCTAATATGTTACCGTCTTCATCAATGGTGGGTAACCTAGGGTCTGGGTCAACCATCTGGGTTGTTCCACATGAGATACTTTGTTAACTGTTGTCCAAGGACAGGGTTACCACATTCCACTGATATCCATCCATACAGTTTATTTTCTATTAGAATGACTGAAGTGATATGCACATAAAGCAAGGGCAAGAGAAGTAAAGTACGTGCTGATTACATTTAACATTGATTGTGAGAGCCGTGCACTCCCTTTGCATCCAATCAAGAATAAATATTTATTTCATTTTCCCCACTTGTAGTTGTTTAATTCTATTAATTGATTAACAGTTCCATTAATATATGAATGATAAAGCATTTTTAGAACTTGTTACAGAACATTCAATATGTATTTCATAAAATCCCTATAGTGCAGAAGGAGGTCATTCGGTCCATCAATGACAACACTCCACCAGGTCCTAACCTATCCCCATATTTACCTTGATAATCACCCTGACACTAAGGGGCAATTTATGATTGGTATAATCAATGATCAATCAACCTAACCGCAGACACATCTTTGGTGGGTGGGAGGAAACCACAGCATCTGGTGGAAACCCACAGAAACACGGGGAGAATATGCAAACTCCACACAGACAGTCACCCAAGGCTGGAATTGAACCCGGATCCCTGATGCTCTGAGGCAATAGTGCTGACCACTGTGTCCCTGTGCTGCCCATTTAATCTTATTCAAAGGTCATAGTTAGTGCATAGGCCCAACTTCAATGATGTGGCTCACTGAGATAAAGGAAAGCCACTCATGCATCCCACTCACTAGCCTAGGTTGCCCATCACTACTCTGTACCATAATCTCTTACTGTGTGCAGCAATCTTTGATGTGGTACTTTGTCAAATATTTTCTGGAAATCTGAGTACATCAACAGGTTCCATTTTATTCACCTTGCTTGTTTCTTCCTCAAAGAAATCAATCAAACACAACTTTCACAAAACCATGCTTACTCTGCTTGATTGCACTGAGGTTTTCTAACTGCCCATGATGACAACCAGCAGATTAAAGCA
The DNA here is from genome assembly GCA_024679065.1 of Sphyrna mokarran. NCBI lineage: Eukaryota > Metazoa > Chordata > Chondrichthyes > Carcharhiniformes > Carcharhinidae > Sphyrna > Sphyrna mokarran. The sequence goes on along the minus strand of JAGIQG010000003.1, from coordinate 44,587,651 downwards.
ATTTCCCCACGACAGATGGGAAGCTAGCTGGCATATGGTTTGTTTTTAGTCTACCTCCTTTCTTGAATAGAAGAGTCACATTTGGTATTTTCCAACTGATGGGACCTTCCCGAAATCTAGGGAACTTGGGAAAACTAAAAACCAATTTATCTACCATCTTGTGCATTTGTGGCTTTTGAAAACACCCTCAATATGTTACAGTTAAAGACTTGCCTGAAAAGATATACAAATAGACTCAAATAATAAATCCTATATACCACAAATCATGCATCATATACAATTAGAAGCTTAAAAAATAACATACTCTGCCATTTTCATTTACAAAGAGTTTTACGTTTGCCCTCTAGGGTCTTAATAAAAATATAAAGGCTTGAAGTGCTTTTCATTGATCTGTGGAAGTGGTGATAATAATATTGGGAAAGTTATACCAATGCATCTTCTATGATACTACTCACAACAGATCAGCCTTTTATAAAATGTGCATTATTATTCTGCAGCTGACAATTTAGTTCCTATTCGAGGACAGAGTTCTGATTTTTCCATTGGTGAATGTTTTTTTTGGGTTAGTAAATCCTCTTGAAATCTATCTTCATGGTATGTCTGAATTCCCAATAAGCACTGTGAGAACAAAACATTAAGATGCAGAAATCCTCAACCTTAAAGCTCTCATGTCAAATCTCTTGACTGCATGAACATCCCACCTAAAGTGAGCTTATAGGGAGTAACGGCCTACTCATGTTGGCTTCTTAAAGTGTACTTGTGTTTTTTTTTAAACACTTTGGATGAGTTTCTTTCAGAGATCTTGAGTGGATTATGGACATGGTTAGTAAATTAGTCAGATGTCATGTTGAATAAGAGTTATCAAGTAGGATTAGAAATTTTTCTATGGGGGAAACAGAAGGTGGAGATGTAGGAGAGATCTGCAACAAATCATATTGCACTACATTGACTTTTTATTTTAATTCCACCATATGCCTCTCAGACTCTTTCTGATGCGCTCTGTTTATTTTTCCCCTTCATCTAACCTCTGTCTTTCATAGCTACTCTTTATTTCTGCTATTTTACAGATAGTGCTTCAGGTTAGTCCTTTAGAGTGTAAAACGAATTAGTCAGGGCAACAGGCTGATGCTTAAATATTGAGAGATACTAGCCAAGACCGGACATGCAAACAAAAGGAACATTGGAAATTAAATGACAGCTAAAACAACGTACACAGCAAGTTGGAGGTGCAGTTAAATTTATGCCTGCTGATCTTTAACAGATCTGTGAGATACCATTAGGAAAAGCAAATTTGATCACATCATCTAGTCAGTCAATCAGAGATAGGAATACTAAGTTGAATGGGAACATCAGGTCCCATAGCTTAAAAACTCAGCTGAAAGAACTGAATGACAGCTGAATATAATAAACAATAGGAAATTACAACAAAAACAATATGACCGAAATATTGTGGCAAATGATAGGAAGTAAGTTCGAAACTTACAGGAAATTCACTCCGTACACGGATGGGGGAAGTGATGGCTTACTGGTGTTGTCGCTGGATTAATAGAACATAGAACATAGAACACTACAGCACAAACAGGCCCTTTGGCCCACAAGCTGTGCCGAACACATCAAAAACCTACCCAGCCATAGACCTATCTATAACCCCCAATCCCGTTGGATCCCATATACTCATCCAGAAGTCTTTTAAAAGACCCCAGCGAGTTCGCCTCGACCACCACCGACGGCAGCCGATTCCATTCACTCACCACCCTCTGAGTGAAAAACTTCCCCCTAGCATCCCCTCTGTACTTGCTTCCCTGCACCTTAAATCTGTGCCCTCTCTTCGCGACCATTTCAGCCCTGGGAAATAGTCTCTGAGAGTCCACCCTATCTATTCCTCTCAACATCTTGTAAACCTCTATCAGGTCGCCTCTCAACCTTCGTCTCTCCAGGGAGAACAGTCCCAGCTCCCTCAACCTGTCTTCATAAGGCATGCTCCCAATCCAGGCAACATCCTTGTAAATCTCCTCTGCACCCTTTCAATAGCTTCCACGTCCTTCCTACAGTGAGGCGACCAGAACTGCGCACAGTACTCCAAGTGTGGTCTGACAAGGGTCCTATAAAGCTGCAGCATTACCTCCTGACTCCTGAACTCAATCCCTCGATGAACGAAGGCCAGTACACGGTAAGCTTTCTTAACCACATCCTCCACCTGGGAGGCCGATTTGAGAGTCTTATGGACCTGGACCCCAAGATCCCTCTGCTCTTCCACACAGCTAAGACCTTTGATAGTGTACTCATTCATCCCATTGGATCTGCCAAAATGGACCACAACACATTTATCCGCGTTGAAGTCCATCTGCCACTTCTCCACCCAGTCTTGCATCCTGCCGATGTCATGCTGCAACTTCTGACATCCCTCCTGACCATCCACAACACCACTGACCTTCGTGTCATCGGCGAACTTACTCACCCATCCCTCCACTTCCTCATCCAGGTCATTTATGAAAATGACAAACAGCAAGGGTCCTAGAACAGATCCCTGGGGCACTCCACTGGTGACCGACCTCCATGCAGAAACAGAGCCATCCACAACCACCCTCTGCCTTCTGCAGGCAAGCCAGTTCTGGATCCACAAGGCCAAAGCCCCTTGGATCCCATGGCCTCTCACCTTCTCAAGAAGTCTTGCATGTGGGACCTTGTCAAATGCCTTGCTGAAGTCCATGTACACCACGTCCACTGCTCTTCCTTCGTCAATGTGTTCAATCACATTTTCGAAGAACTCAATTAAGCTCGTAAGGCACGACCTGCCTTTTACAAAACCATGTTGACTATTTCTAATCAACCTAAACTTCTCCAAATGCTCATAAATCTTGTCCCTCAGAAGCCTCTCCATCAGCTTAGCAACCACTGAGGTCAGACTGACCGGTCGGTAATTTCCAGGACTATCCCTGTTCCCTTTCTTGAAAATAGGGACGACATCCGCAATCCTCCAATCCTCCAGAACCTCTCCCGTCTCCATCGACAACGCAAAGATCATCGCCAGGGGCTCTGCAATGACATCCCTCACCTCCCACAATAACCTGGGGTACATCCCATCTGGTCCCGGAGACTTTTCTATCTTGATAGCATTTAAAAGTTCTAACACATCCGCTTCCTTAATATCTACATACTCAATCTTTTCAGTCTGCCGCAAACTTGTAGTGCATCCTCCCAGACCACTTTCCACCATGAATACTGAGGCAAAGTACTCATTAAGCACCTCTGCCATTTCTTCCGGTTCCATACAGACTTTTCCCCCTTCACCTTTTATAGGTCCTATCCCTTCTCTTCTCATCCTTTTACTTTTCACATATTTGTAGAAGGCCTTGGGATTCTCCTTAATCCTACCAGCCAAGGCCTTCTCATGACCCCTTCTGGCTCTCCTAATTTCCTTTTTAAGCTCTCTTCTATAAGCCTTATACTTCTCTAGATCCCCAACATCTCCCAGCTCTTTGAACACCTTTCTTTTTTATACACCTTTCTTTTCTTCCTGACTAGGTTCACCACAGCCTTCATGCACCATGGTTCCCACGTCCTACCAAAACCTCCTTGTCTCCCCGGAACGTTGTCGTGCAAAGCTCCAGACAAGCATTCCTTGAATATCTGCCACCTTCCTTCTGTGCTTTTCCCCAAGAACACCTCCTTCCAGTTTATTCGCCCCAACATCTGCCTGATGTCTTCATATTTCCCCTTATTCCAGACAAACACCTTCCTAGCCTGCCTGATCCTATCCTTTTCCAATGCAAGGGTGAAGGAGATAGAATTATGATCTCCATCCCCAAGATGCTCTCCTACCGAGAGATCCATCACCTGTCCTGGTTCATTAGCTAGTACCAGGTCCAGTACAGCCTCTCCTCTCGTAGGCTTGTCCACGTGCTGTGTCAGGAAACCCTCCTGAACACACCTAACAAACTCCTCCCCATCCAAACCCCTTACCCTTGGGATATTCCAGTCGATGTTTGGGAAATTGAAGTCTCCCATCACAACAACTCTGTTATTTCTACATCTCTCCAGTATCTGTTTCCCTATCTGCACCTCAACTTCCCTGTCACTATTGGGTGACCTATAGAATACACCCAGCAACGTCACCGACCCTTTGCTATTCCTAACTTCCACCCACAGAGACTCCGTAGACATTCCCTCCTCGGTATCCACCTTCTCTGCAGCCATGACACTGTCCCTGATCAACAGTGCCACTCCACCACCTCTTTTGCCTCCCTCCCTGTCCTTCCTGAAGGATCTGAATCCCGGGACCTGTAGTACCCAGTCCTGTCCCTGAGACATCCAAGTCTCTGTAATGGCCACCACATCACAATCCCAAGCAGCAATCCACGCCCTAAGTTCATCCACCTTATTTACTACACTCCTGGCATTAAAATAGACACAGCTCAGTCCCTCAGACTGGACATTTCCCTTCTCCCCCACTCGTCTAACCTGCCTCTCATCCTGCCTCGAGTCCTTCCCTACCTGGGAGCTAACTTAATAATCCTGACCTTAATACTCAGCTCATGTTCTGGGAGCCTGAATTCGAATCCCATTATAGCAGGTGGTGGAATTTGAATTCAACAAAAAATATCTGGAATTAAGGATCTACTGATGACTGTGAAACCATTGTCAATTGTCAGAAAAAAACTCAACTGGTTCACTAATGTCCTTTGGGGAAGGAAATCTGCCATTCTTATCTGGTCTGGCCTACATATGACTCCAGATATGTGACTCTTAGCTGTCCTCTGAAATGCCCTGGGAAGTTTAGGGGATGGGCAATAAGTACTGGCCAGCCAGTGGCACCCATGTTCCACAAATGAATAAAAAACATAAAAATAAAAACCTTTACCGGCCCAGAAATTATTAGAATGCCACATCTTACACCAAACAACATGATTTGGACTTTTTCCTTTCTTCAGTTTAACACCTGAACTATAGGTCACTAAGGGAACGAATTTATAATGACACAATAATGTCAATGTTTCACCTGAAATGACATGTCCAAAGGTCTACCTTCTTAACCAATGACAGTGTAGAAAGGAAAAACAAAAAGAGCAAACAAGAGAAAGAAATTAATGTTAATTTAAATAAAATAGAAACAAAGGGAGGAATAGAGAGAGAGAATACAGATTAAGAGAGAAGAAGACGACAAAAAAATTAGAAAAAAAATATAAAGAACAGGCAGAAGAAGACACGTGAACTCAGTTTTGTTTGGCAATTGTGGTATTGGCACTTAGCATGTTACTAGCATGTGTGTGAAATGTAATACGGTTCTTGAGCTTTGAGGTATTGAAACAGGATGATGATTATGATCAGGTAACTTGAGAACTACTTTCATTGGAACATAGAAATTGCTGGGCAAAAGGAAAAAAGATCCATTTATTTCAATTTCTACCATCTTGGCAGCTGCATGATATAAATAAGAGATGTGACTGCTAAATGGCACCATAATACCAGCAAGATAGACAAGAGAAGCTTCAAAGAAACTCCAGCAACAGTTCATGCCCTCTGGAAGTGACATTCATATTTTATTGTTCCCTTGATGCTTCGAGGTTAGGTGGCATCTCCGAATCATAAATCAAATCATTATCTGAAACGTGAATTTCCAGTCATAAATGGCCATGGCAAAATTATTTCATATTTGAAGGCAAATCTAATAATTTAATGGCATGCAGTGAATTTCAATGGAGAGGCTAGTGGAATTTTTAGCGCTATTTTTCCATTTTTGTGAGGGTAATGGCAGAGGAGTACAAATTATCCTGCAATTCTGTTCAATCTGAACTCATGGCATATTATTTTTCACAACTAGTCCAGAAATTTATAGTGAATTAATAATTTTTAGCTGCCGCTCATTCACCATTATTCTTTTAGAATTTTTGGGCAAATATGTTACAAATTGAATTGTTTATTGTAGAGACAATATCTATCTTGTGCTCAATAAGGAACAGTCAACTGGCATATGTAATGATCATCAAAATAACCTGAATACTATCACATTGTAATTACCCAAAATAACATAAAAACATGTGTGGTTACTGTAAGTTTTTGACTGTAATACAAGTACGTCAATGAACAAAAAATAGGACATTTTGTATGCATTTTTGTGTTTTTTTTCTGCTCTGCAGATGTGTTCTTAAAAAAATGGATGTAATAACAGCCAATACAGTTTCAGCAAGAGAAAACCTCCTCAAACATTATTCCTATTTGGAGCCTAATATATTTTTGTTCAGATCTATTGTGCAACTGGGAGATCACAGTTTTTAAAGCTGTAGTTAGCAGATAAAGAAATGGAATGAATGGACATTTTAAATGTACATTTTAATGAGTATTATTGTAATAGGAAGTCACTGCTGCCAGGAAGACAAATGGCTCTGTTGACAGCACAGAATGAACTACCAAGATGTAGGTCATTTCAGATAAACCAGTTCATTTTGATGAGGGCCTGCATGATCATTGAATGACATTGCTTTTCATGTTCATAAATATTATCATTTATCATTTTGTAAAGTAGTTGAACTTATTGAAAAATGTATAAACTGAGTACTTTTCATTTTTTGTTCACATTATTTTTGTACTCCTTGCAGAAAGTAGAGATTCTATTTTTCCTTTGTCACTTTCATGAAACATACATGATGCAGTAAAGTCACCTTAGACTCCCAGCAAGAAGTAATGTTTTCACATTGGCTGCAGAATAACTCTGAATGGTACATGCAAGGTATTTAATTTTTAAGTTTTAAAATAAGCACTGTTAAACTCCAGGACTACCTTTGTATTTTTAAATTAGTAAAAAATGGCAGAGAAGTCAGCATCTCACAAATATTGAAACTTTCTCTGGCAGTCTGACTGCAGTTAGCAGGGCTGTGCAGATGTTTCATTTGTTAGCAGTATAACTCAGCCCTGCTAATCAATACTACTTCCAAAGTACTTATTCCATGATGTTCAAACAGTACCTTGGATGCAACAGCTACATAACATAATGCATATGATTCTTCTTAGCAAGCACTACAGTTCCATGTGTCTTATAATATTTAATGACCCCAAAGTTAACATTGAATTGTTTTGTTTATCATTAATGATCTATAGAAAAAATGCATGCAGGCATATGTTAAGTCCTACACAAAGACTAGCATAACTGGTTTAATTTTACAATGAACATAGGATTCCATTCAAAATGCTTCCTGGACAATTAACAGAAGTCAAGTTTATATAGCACCTTATCTCATCTCTCAGTACTTCAATTAGTTATTTTGAAATCTAGTCTCTGTTCTCATTTAGGGAAATATGGTGGCCATATTCCACACAGCAAGGCAAATAATTTGTTTTCAATGGTGTTGATTGAGAGAGGAGTGCTGGTCAGATGAGCTGCCTGCTTTTTTTTTCATTATACAAAGAGCAAGAACAAAGAACAAAGAAAGAATGTTTCCAAATGTGACTTATTACTGTTCTTAAAAATCTTTTCCAGTAATTTCCTTACTATGAATGTAAAGCTCACCAGCCTATAATTTCTTGGATTCTCCCTGCTGCCCTTCTTAAACAAGGGAACAGCATTGGCTATCCTCCAGTCCTTTGGAATTTCACCTGTAGCCAATGAGAATACAAAGATGTCTGTCAAGACCCTGGCAATTTCTGTCCTTGTCTCCCTCAGTATTTTGGAATAGATCCCATCAGGCCTTGGGATATGAAGTGATCATGAGTATCAAACTGAAGATGTATACAGCACTTCAATTAATGTCTCATTCATGGCATCTCAAACAAACAATGCAACTCTCCCTCAGTTTAGATGTCAGCCTAGATGGGATGGCAGAGTAGCACAGTGATTAGAACTGCTGCTTCACAGCGCCACGATCTGGGTTCAATTCCTGACTTGGGTCATTGTCTATGTGGAGTCTGTATGTTCTCCCTGTGTTTGTGTGGGTTTCCTCTAGATGCTCTGGTTTCCTCCCACATTCTGAAAGACATATTGGTCAGGTGCATTGACCCAAACAAGTGCTGTGCGACTAGGAAAATTTTACAGTAATTTCATTGCTATGTTAAGGTAAATCTTACTTGTGACTAATAAAGAAACTTTAGTTTAACTAGATTATGCACTCCAGGCCAAGAATGGGACTTAAATTCACATCTTTTGAGTAAGCTACAATTATAGTCAGGTTGACATACTGATTTAGCCAAATTGGCTCAGTTCAACTATCTGCAACTCAGCAATCAGCAGTTATTTTACCAGGAAAGCTTAACAGCCCTATTCCTCAAATGCACATTAAACACGACATAGTTAAAGAAGGAATTTAAAGTCTTCTAGTTCAAAACTGCAGGGAAAAAATAATTGACTCGAGGGTGCACTGTTTTTTGTGTGGATAAAACATTTTCCATATATGCCCAGGTTTTATTTTCTGAATCTTAAATATTAATTCAAATCATGAAAAATACTTAATATAATATTTGCCCTTTTGATCTGATTAAATTTATCAGTAAAAATAACATTAATTATTGCAGGTAATTTACATATAAAATACCTTCACAACAGTGTATGCTTAACAAAAACTAATCAATGCATTTGCCTTCTAATATAAAAAAATTTGGAAATCTTGCTATTAGGAAAATTCACGATACAGAGTTTACAATGCCATAATGCTACTAATCTAACCATCATTTAAGCAATTTTTGATAATTTTTGTAACTTTTTATAATTTGCCAAATTCCAGTTGTCCAAATGCTGCCAGTCTTTAACTCTAACAGTACATTTGCACCTGTGTTTGGGTGTAACATATCTTTCTGACCTTTTGTTAACTGCTGCGTTCCACCACTGCCAGAAACTCAACAATAAAATCCCCAACTAAGTTGACCCTCTGGAGACATAGACCTTCCAGTGGTTACTTTTTTTTCTGCAACCTGTTTCACTGAATAAAATAAATAATAACAACCAAGTCATGGTGAAGATTTCTCTCTCCTCTTACCCCTGCAAAATGATTATTGTTCAAAACTTTCTTTGCCTTAGCAACATGTTTGCCATAGTCAGCAAAACTCAATGCCTACTCTTCAAGAGGGACTGAATTAGAAAGGAACAGAATGAACATTCTTTAGCAGTCATTAAGGTGTGAAGAAAAATTTTCCTGGTTTTATGAAACTCTAAAGCTGTTGATGGTTTTAGATTTCTTGCACCAGTCAGCCCAGCTGCTTTGTATTGCTTTGCTGTTTTCTGCAGAGACCCAATTATCATCACCTAATTAGTGTTGTACAAGGAAAAGGATTTCCCTGCTGAATAGAAGACTCCGAGCAATTCACGTTGCAAAGATAGAGTAATTCTCCTAAGACTTTTGCATCCTTTGCACCCACTTACCCTATTAAATTAACATTGTGTTATGATTCAAATTTCTTTTTCTTTAATGCACGTAAAGTAATAATTGATGAAAGTTTGTCCTTCTTTGGTGCTTATGATGATTTGAAAATGAGGTGCATTGTATTAAATGTAATTCTAGTATTTATTTAATTTAAAAAGCAGAGCTACTGTTGAAAAGTCTTACATTTCGTTAGTACTGTTACAAGTGATTAAACTGTGAAAAATACTGTGAAAAGTAAGTTTTTATGCCCTAGATTCAACTTTGTGAACACACAAACATGGCATTTCCACCAGAGACACTTTTGGATATATAGCAGGTATTTCAGCAGATCAGTTTTAGGAAACTGTATTAAAAAAGCACTGCCCATTTTATTTTAATATGTTTGTCCTTACCTGTTAAGTAAAACAATTTAAAAATGATTCATGCTTGCACTTTGTGTGGCACTTGTTCATTGCATGCAGTTTTATAGGAAAAGTTTACTCTGAGGCAGAGATTCCTTTTTTCCACTTTTCCTGCCATGACATCAGTCTTTAATTGTTGTCGGCCTTGAAGGATTAGATTACTTGCACTGAGTCTGCAGTTATAATGCAAATAAAACTCTTTCTCAAGCTCATTCAGTCAATAACAAATAAGAGGAATTGGTATCTTAGTTTATTGAAATACAAGTTTTGACCTTGCATATGCAAGCAAAGCAACTGTGACAATTTTAAAATAAAAATAAAGACAATTTTTAGGCAAAGAAATGAAAATGGTAAGAATGAGTTAAGTTAAAAAAAAATGAAATAAAGGCATGCTTTGTCAGAGGTTGAGAGAAGCTAAAAGAGATTTTATCCGCATTAAAAACTATTTTGTCCTACTTCAGCCAAAAATCTTACGGAATTTCCTTCTAACCTTAATCATCTGTGGAATTGCACATTGTAAGGACAGGAGACTTCTCTATTTGAAAGCATTTCTTACTCGTGTGTTGGTAAAAGGCATCCTATCAGCAGGCATCAAAATAGGACATCTCTGGGGGTCCTGGGCTGAGTACTGTGCAGAGCACTTCCTGTGGTCTATTCCTCCTCCTGGGAAGGGATTAAGATTTGGTACCTAGATTCAACTGATGTCCTGTTTTCCTTTGCCTCACACAGATTATCTTCCTGAAAAAATACATGTTAAAGCATGCAGAAAATGCTATCTGTGTTTAGTTAAAAGACGGAGCTAAATTCTGTGGTAATGTTTTGAATAATTCTGGCCTGGATATTATAATTTGATTTGATACTCATATTGCTATACTGGGATATGAAGTTACAGAACTCACAATTTGCTTAGATCCATTCTGTACTTTGTTGGTATGGATTTGTCTTCAATTATCAAGCAAGTCAGATTGTGTCCTTAAACATTGTAGCTAAAGCACATGAAATAACAGTTTCTGTTGCAGGATATCTGGTGAACTTTGTTTTAGTCTTTTGCTCTTTTGAAGTGATGAATATAAAAAATAAAAACAGTACTTCTGGTAGGATTCTGTGTGCTATGTTAGATCACAAATTTAAAAATAAAATCTTGATTTTGTTTTTAATAGAGCAGTTTGCACACTGGAGATTATCACTGACACCGGGGGTCAGAAATGCTAGTATGAAATGTTACTTTAGCAAAGCCAGAGCTGGGTCAGATCGCCATAGGATAATCCCACAAGGCTTCCCCGTAGGCTGTTGCCACCAAGAAGTTCTGAAGATGAGAAAGGAAAGAGATTGAATGAATAGTCCCAGCAAACAAGAAAGCAAATGTGCTATCAATTAGCAGAAATAAAAACAAAGTTTATTAAAAAGCTGAGTAATAACCCTTTTCAAATCTAATACAAAGGTAGATTATGTGGCAACAGACACAAGACTGAATTCTGCACGAAACAACATAGAATGTTTGACGCTGCCAGTTACTGAATCACTGGCAAGAGAAAACAAACAACGAAGTGTGACATGGAAGTACACTTTGTAGAATTTAGAAAGTCAAATATCGGATAATCTAATGAACTCTTATAAACAGTGCTTCAGACACTGGTCACATTCAACGTTTACAGCAGTATTTCATTTTAACAGAATTCCAGTAAGAACAAAAGAAAATAAATGGAGAGATGTAGAAGATCAGCAGTAGGTAACAAGAGACGGGTGAAAAGACTGTAATGCTGATTACAAAAAAAATACCGTACATTACCGCACACTCCATTATCTGGGCACAAGCAGGATAAATTATTAAACAACTAGTTATTCAAATGAAAAATATTTATTCTTCACAGTTATTATAATTCTTCACATTTACTTTAAACAGACAGTTGAGGATTAGTGATAGACAAATATTTCAAGTCTCTCTAATTATGTTTTTTTTGCAGTCAAGTATAAATGAAAATCTCTTCACCAGAGCTGAACTAATGATGAGATACAGCCAATATTTCTCCTTTCTCTAGTAGTTGGTGGATGTGTTAAACCATATGTCAAAATGTATCCTTTCATTTATTGATGAAGAAGATGAGCTTGCCTGCTCTATTAAACATATAAATTAAGAATTTTTTTCCTCAGACGTTTAGGAGGAAGAGAAATAATTTTGTCTGTGATGCTCATAGGCCTAAGATTAAGGCACGATGTCAGAAGTATTTACACAGGCATGAGGCATGCATCTGTTAAAGTAATATGAGATTTAGATTCTTCAACAATGTTTCTTTTAAACATATTTCCATATCCTCTTTGTTGTTTAAAATAAAGTCAGAAAAAGGAAGACATCCCAAACAGGCAAAGAACCATTATTTTCATTTTGAACTTAATTTTTAACAAATTTCTCATGTGTGAATGAGATTGGAATCAATACTAAGGTGCTTGTTTTATTGTGGGGAGGAGTCTGATAGTTAACATCTGACACCAAAATCTTTTGACAGAGTGGAAGCATTTAATGCAATACAACCATTTTGTCATGTGTGATCCTGTTATTAAGAACTATGATACTGGGTGCTTTCATGGAACTCAGATCAACTTGGCAAGGGATTCCACAGCATCTTTATGTCTTTTCTTTAACAGCCTAAAAATTAAATTGTCAAATGAAGAGGAAGGCATGTAGCCTGTGAGGAGACAGTGAGGAAAAGTTGAGTGAAGGAGGGATGACATGAACTCATATGATAAAGCATCTTGTATCTGTTTGTGGCCATTTGAATTGCTTCTATCTGTGGATGAATGGTGACTTTCATGATCATATACAGTAGATTTTGTCACGCAGCTTAGCAGTATGAAATATTGGACATAAAGTAAAGGTGATAGGCTGTTTGTGAAGGCCATCATGCATTTCTCCTCAAAGTAAAAGATAGAAGCTACGATCTAAAGACTGAGCATTGACTGCATGGGATCTGTGGAAACTTTACATAATATACAATGACCATTGTTTTAAAGGTGATTGCTTATCATTCTTTTTTCCCTAAAGACTGCCATCTTGTGGCAGTGATCTTGAAGATGGATTTCAAGAACCTGGCACATAAAATGTCTTTCTCTCTAGCTTAAGTACATTCAAATAACATTACTTTAGCATGTCTAACTAACTTGTGAAATTACTTTCAAATTGAACTGAAGTTCTAAATAAATATAACAAAAACAGAAGTCATGATTATGTAAAAATTAGGCATGTGTCTGTATGAGTATTGGTGACAAAATTGATTGTGCAAAATGGGCACTAATGATTTGACATCCTGTAATACCCTCTGCCCAACTTTCTTTTGCCACTGATAAAATATTAGACATGTGTGAAAATAGCTGGTATCACCAGCATGACCATTTTTACTCCATTTTAAACTAATGGGAACAGGCAGGACATACATTGGGTGTCTGATTGAAATATGCCTTGTTTTCACCAGAGTGTTAAGTTAAAATTGAGGGTTAACTGCTCCTTTTGTTTGGGATGAACAATGAATTTGGCAGCAACTTTGAAATAACTTAACAATGCCCTTTATCCAGCTCCTGAGATGTTTGTTTAGTAATCTGATTTTGCAGATGTATTTGGACTATAGATATGTAAAAAAAACATTCAGTTCAGAAACAAAAGTAAAATATGAACCAGACATAATACCTAGGGATGCCCAATTTTTCAAGCTAATCTCAATATCAGTACTGATTAATACTATGAATTTATGAGACAAATGTTATCTCATTGTTAAATCAACATAGTTAAGTAACATTAATAAATAGCATGGTTAAAATTTCATGGCAATATCCAAGATTTTAATGTGGAGATTAATTTGCAGTAATCTTTTCTAGATATTGATTCAAATCTTCCGATCAGCACTGGAACCATTTTGAACAATGGTGATGATGCAGAAAACTACTTATTTACCTGGTTACAAAAGATCCAATTCATGGTGCAAAAAAGCTTAGAACACGGAGAGTACTGTGAAGAGAATCAGCGCAGATGCTAGACTCCCTCTTTATAGCACTGACTGTAAAGGTGTTGTTGTAAATGTTCCAGTAGGTGTTTAAATGACTCAAACCTTTTCAGTGTGTTAGTAAGTAAATATATGAGAAAATGAGTGAGTGAATAAATGGGGGAATGAGTGACTGGGTGAGTGTGTAAGTTGGTAAGTAGATGAGGTAAAAGGGTAGAGTCAGAGTTGGGAGTGTTAGTTGCATAGTTATCTCGGAGTTAGAATAGGAGTTTTCTATCTAATATTTCCTGAGTAACTATTCAGGTAAGAAAGTTGTAACTGCCTGAAGTTTCCAGCCCGGTCCCATTATTCTTAGGTGGGTTTGCTGTCAGGATTGGAAAATCTCATGAGAGGCCCAATCGTGTTTTACATTGGCATGAAGTCTCACCATGATTGTCTCCGTCTCCTGCCAGTGACATAATGACAATCCCAACATTTAACATCAGGAACTTCATTACAATCAATTTTAATCTAATTATCAGACCACTATGCCTGATTGTTGCTTGCACCCTAACCCCCCCACCTCGGTCCTCAACGTCCCACCCTCCTCACCCATTAGATTGTTCATTCATGAATTACCGCTAGTCTTCCACAGCATGCAACTAGCAGCATACTTCCAGAGAAAGTTAGCTGAGTGCATCAGTCCAGTGGGAGACAGTAATGCTCGGGCAGTGTCAGGTAGTAAGCTGAAGGGAGGAAGCTAGTACCAGGGGATGGCGGTGGTCATTGCCCAGGAGGAAGGGTTGGGTGGATGATTGTTATACTGGGGGGATTCCATCCTGACCTTTGTGCATTTGGGCAGCCTGTAAAAATGGCCCCTTGATCTTATAGAATCATAGAATCTTAGAACCCAGAAGGAGCCTTTTCAGCCCATCAAGTCTGCACCATCCACAATCACAGCCAGGTCCTAACCCCATGACCTCATATGCTCACCCTAGCTAGTCCACCTGACACTAAGGGGCAATTTAGCCCGACTAATCCACTAACCGGCACACCTTTGGACTGTGGGAGAAAAGAGGAGCACCCAGAGGAAACCCACGTAGACACAGGGACAATGTGCAAACTCCACACCCAAGCAGGATCTCTGACGCTATGAGGCAGCAGTGCTAACCACCGTGCCAACCCTAACTACTACGCTACCATGTCGACCCTTGAAAAGACTAAGTTGCGAGTAAGGCAGAATCAATTAGAGCCCAACATGCCAGCATGACATTGTGGGACTCCCCTTTTCAAGTTTTTGAAATTAAGTTCTGAGCATGGTCAACAGTGGAGAAAGCTGCTGCTGGGGCTAATGGCTTCAACACAGCTTTTCCCACCCACTGCTACATTCTGCATAAAAAGGGGAAAATTCTGCCCTCCGACTCAAGCTCCTGTCAGAGACTTTTTTGGAGAGTCCTGAGGATGTTCAAACTTTCCAGGCAATTCTCACAGAGTCAATGCATCAGGATTTGTGTTTTATATTCAGTCTCCAATGATCTGGAGATCGGAAGATCTGCTCTAATTGTCAGTGCTTCTGTTTAACAAAAGGATTGAAGAATTTACTGAAGAATCACTTTGACCCTAAATTTGTATTGCAAATTTTCATGGCCAATACAAAACAGACTTAAGGAAAGCTATACATTTATAGGTTGAAATAACTCAGTAAGAATCCATTCACCCACCTGTGCTAGCTCTTACAAAGAACTTAAAAAAAATTTTTTTTTTAAACTTTATTCCAATCAATCCAATCCCGTCAAATTAAAGCTAATTCAGAATCCCAACAAGTTGGGACATTCCTGATCCAAGCTGACAAGACAGGTTCTCACCTCCTGTCTTAGGCTTGATCTACATGATCCAACCTGATTGGAGTAGGGGTAGCTCCTCCTCCAAGGTCTGATCTAACTTGCATCTTAGCCAAAAGGCCTAGATGCCATTTTAAAAAATTGCTTCAGATGAAGCTGAAATGTAACCTAATGACTTCAATCAAGTGCAGCAAGTCAATACTACACTTGATCTTAGCCAAAAGGAGGGAAATAGAAATGATCAAAGAGCTTTTTATTCCCAAAAATATACTTTATTTATAAAAAAATTTCAAATAAACCATTGCAAAATTACATGTCTTAAATTGCAAAAACAGTGTAGAATTCAAACTTTCATACAGTTCTATACAAAGTGCAGTAATATAATTTCAAAACTTACAAACTGTATACATACCCCAAAAACTGCCGTGTGCCACCACTGCTCAGACCGGCGCACAGCAACCACCTTTTCCCAAAAAATATACGTTATATCACAGAACTATTCAATTAAGCCCTTGCTCAGCCTTTTCACCATATAGGTAGCCCTGAAAAATGTTTCCCCTCAAGTACTTATCCAATTCCATTTTGAAAGTTATTATCAACACTGCTTTCAACAACCATTCCAGCAGGATATTCCATATTTCTGCAGAAAAAAAGTCTTCCTCATATATATTTACAATTTCCTACATGCTCTGAACCTGATAGTAAATAAATATTCATCTCATTGTTTGAGCCTCACATGCAAATTTAGCATCATATGCATTAATGTATAAAAGAAGTCTTGTTTATAGCAACAAGATTCTATTAAATTATATCCTTACACTTTCTGACTATTTTTTCTGGCACATTATTTGCTGTCTAGCCTGCTTAAACTTGCCTATTCATTAAATCGTGGCTAAGTCTTCTTGGTTTGCACTTTTAAACATGATGGTACTATTTCCTACAATGCCATCCTTCTGAGGTTTACCAAACCAGGCCTCCAGCCACTGCCATCTCTCTTGTTCTTTCTTCTTCCTGTAATACTGTACTGCCTTCCTCCACCTTCTCTCTGCTTCTGAAAAATCTCCAAACTTCCATGGCCTTTCCTCTCATTTTCTTACCTTTCTCTTGAATCCTGCTTACTTCCTTCCTATGGCCTTCTGTGCACTACAAACTTTGTTTTATGTTTTTATCTTGACCTTCTCATATTTTCACGCAGTCCTCACACTCCCCAACTACCAGCATATTCACAGATGTCTGATTGTCAGATATAGCCTTTTAGTTCTTCAAAGTGTTTAATGTGCTTTTATAAAGATAATCTTGTGCACAGCCAGTAGTCAGACACTAGTAAGGACATAAGAACTAGGAACAGGAGTTAGCCATCTGGCCCCTCAAGCCTGCTCTGTCATTTAATAAGATCATGGATAATCTTTTTGTGGACTCAGCTCCACTTATCTAGCTGCTCACCATAACCCTTAATTCCATTACTGTTCAAAAATTTATCTATCCTTGCCTTAGAAACATTCAATGAGAATAGCCTCAACTGCTTCACTGGGCAGGGAATTCCACAGATTCACAACTCTTTGTATGAAGACATTCCTCCTCAACTTAGTCCTAAAGTTCCAAATTTTACCTGTTTCTATCTTATCTATTCTTATCTAATGCCAACAATGAGTGCGCAACTAAGAGTTTGGTTTCTTGGAAATGAACTAGAAGGCTTGTCTTTCCGATACAATTTTTAAAAAGTTTCCAATGGACTTTGAAGCATGAATCAGGGAGGAGGGTTGGGAAGTGGAGCAACAATTTGTAATGCTGGATCCTCATCAATTGTATGTCCATTTCCTTTTCCATTGTTTTGTTTGATGGCTGGCAAAATGTCAATGCATCTTTAAGAGAGCAGATTTAAATGAGATAGAAATGGTAATGCTCTATGTTCTATTTAAATAATTTCCTGTGCATTATGTTCACTTTTAATAATCAGACAATCATAGATCTTGGAAGAAGAATTACACAGAGGAGGCCATTCAGCTCATTGAACCCATGCTATTCTCTGTTAGAACTAGTCAGCTGCTCCCACTCCCCTCCATCCCCTGCAGCCCAGCATTTTATTTTCTCTTACATAATTATCCAATTCCCATTTAAAAGCCACAACTGAATCAACCTTTACCACACTCTCAGCCAGATCCTAATCACTTGTTGCATAAAAATGTTTTTTTCTCATGTTGCCTCAAATTGCTGTCTGGTTTTTGACCCGGCTACCAATGGGAACAATGTCTCACTATCTACTCTGTCCAGCCCCCACACAGATTTTGAACACCACAATCTAATCTCCTCTCAACCTTCTCATCCCTAAAGAGAACAGCCCAGCTTTACCCACTCTGCCCGCTTAACTGATGCTTCTGATCCCTGGAACTATTTTTATAAATCTCTGCAAAGCCTTGACACTATTTTTAATGTGTAGGAGTGCCCATTTTTGGACAACAAGGTACAGCATTTGCAATTATCAGTGCTCTGACATCAACCTAGTATCTAAGGAGGACAGATTATGGCCCTGTCCTTGTAATTTTCATTTCTACTTCCCTCAGTGTCCTCGGATGTATGTGACCCTGTCTTTGTGACTTATCAACTTAATGTAGAGCCAGCCTATCTAATATCTCACTTTAATCAACCTTTACCCATCCAATCACCTCTTCTTTCAGTACAACTTTAGCAGCATCGTATTTCTTGATAAGGACAGATGCAGAATCGTTTAATATCTCAGTTATTCTCTCTGTTCTTGTGTGGAAATCCCTTTTTTGGACCCTAATCAGCCCTTTTCCTCCTTTCACTGCCATTTCACTATTTATATCCTTGTGGATTCCCTTTTGCCAATCTCTTCTTATGCTTTTACTTTGCTGTTCAAATTTACTTTCACTTTGCCTCTGAACTTTCTTTATTCAGCCTGGTTCTCATTTGTATTGTTAAACTGCTAAACATATTTGTTTTCTGTTTCCTTGTATTCACTATATAATTGCATCATCAGCATAAAGCCAGAGTTTTATCACCAGGGTTGCTGGACACTACCTTTGAGGTAGAGACAAAATTTAGTGGACAGGCCTGTTCAATTATCACAGTTTGATTTTGATTTGATTTGATTTATTAATGTCATATGTATTAACATCCAATGAAATGTATTGTGTGTTGCACACTATACAAAGCATACCATTCATAGAGAAGGAAATGAGAGAGTGCAGAATGTGGTATTACAGTCATAGCTTGGGTGTAGAGAAAGATCAACTTAATGTAAAGTACGTCTATTCAAAAGTTTGACAGTAGCAGGGAAGAAGCTGTTCTTGATTTGCTTGGTATATGACCTCAGACTTTTGTATATTTTTCCCAACAGAAGAAGGTGGAAGACAGAATGTCTGGGCTGCGTGGGGTCCTGAATTAAGCTGGCTGCTTTGCTGAGGCTACGGGAAGTGTAGATAGTATCAATGGATGGGAGGCTGGTTTACATGATGGATTGGGCTACATTCACGACCTTTTGTAGTTCCTTATGGTCTTGGGCAGAGCAGGAGCATACCAAGCTATGATACAATCAGAAAGAATACTTTCTATGGTGCACCTGTAAAAGTTGGTGAGAATCGTAGCTGACATGCCAAATTTCCTTAGTTGGTGAGAGTCATAGCTAACATGCCAAATTTCCTTAGTCTTCTGAGAAAGTAGAGGCGTTTGTGGGCTTCCTTAACTAGCATGGGGAACCAGGACAGGTTGTTGGTGATTTGGACACCTACGAACTTGAAGCTCTCAACTGTTTCTGCTTTGTCCCCATTGATGTAGATAGGGGTATGTTCTCATTTACACTTCTTGAAGTCAATGACAATCTCCATGGTTTTGTTGACATTGAGGGAAAGATTATTGTTGCCGCACCAATTCAACAGATCCTCTATCTCATTCCTGTACTTTGTCTCAGCATTGTTTGAGATCAGATCCACAACTGTCGTGTCGTTGACAAACTTGAAAATCAAATTGGAGTGGAATTTAGCCGCACAGTCATAGGTGTATAAGGAGTATAGTAGGGTGCTAAGAGCACAGCCTTGTGGGGCACTGGTGTTGAGGTTTGATCGTGAAGGAGGTGTTGTTGCCTATCCTTACTGTTGTTACAACAACTGAGTTATAACCAACAGTTACTATGATTGGAACTCTCCAGCCTCGGCTGATGGACCACTGGAATCCCTATGCCCCAGCCTGTCTAATATTTCATTTTAATCAACCTTTAGCCTATCCAGTTGCCTCTTCTTTCACTACAACTTGGCCAACTTCCAGAAAATAGCTAAGTGCGAGAAGATTGCAATCTGACTCACGCCGAAATTGCACCAATCGGCTCGCCCAGAAAGACATTTTTTGAGAAGGGGCAAGTTTTGCATTGGTTCTGAGAGTGGTAGGCTGAAACATTTTATCATTTATTGTTTTATTTATTTATTATTAGTGCCACAAGTAGGCTTATATTAACACTGCAATGAAGTTACTGTGAAAATCCCCTAGTTACCACACTCTTGTACCTGTTCGGATATACTGAGGGAGAATTTAGCATGACCAATGCATCAACCAAGCATATCTTTCAGACTGTGGGAGGAAACGGGAGCACCCGAAGTGAACCTCCCCAGACTCAGGGAGAACATGCAGATTTTGCATAGACAGTGACTCATGTTCGGATAATGAACCCGGGTCTCTGGCAATGTGAGGCATCAGTGCTCACCACTATGCCACTGCGATGCCCTAAACATGCTGCCTTAAACAGGTGGCACTGGCAGGTTGGCATTGTCTAATGGGCGCTGTCCAGCTTTTTCCCTGACATGGGGGTTTCAATAGTCTCAGAGCCACCCCCTCCCCCACCCCTCGGCATCCCCAGTATAGTCATCACATTTGGTCTTCGCTTTTAGAAACCAGTAGTGATTTTCAGTGGGTCCCCACTGCATCTGAGAGTCACAGAATCTCAGGATTAAGATAAATTCGGCCTGAAATCAATTTAGCAAATTTAAACTGTTATTTAACTTGTTATTTAAATTTGCTGATCTGGTCCCTGCTCTCACATCTCAGCATGGTGCCTGGGAGAATTCCAATGAGGAGGATTGCTTTTGTGCTAAAGGCATCGGACCCCTCCGCCATGATTCTCTGATCTGCATTGTCCCAACTCAGTATTTGCCAGGTGCAAAGCAGCCAGAAAATCCTGCCCAAGATTGTTTCGTTGTTTTCACCTGTTTTGTCATTGCTTTATGTGATGTTAGCTCTGGGGCTAACCTCTACCCATGCTTCTATTTTGCAGACAGGACTCAATCCCGTGAATATTAAGCGTTTCTTATTATCTGATTCTTGGGAGAGGAGGAGGAGTACAAATGAAAGGAGAACTGTTGAAGGTGTATCCAAAAAGGGGCAGAAACTTCCACCAGCCATGAAACAAAACAGCAGTGAAGGACACAATATGGGCATGGATCTAACATTACAGGTAAAGTTATCCTTACTTCTAACATCCTGAGAAATAGAGACGTGGTTTATGGCCCCATCGTGGTGGAAGCGGAGCAATAAAATTCAGCAAGTCATTTAAGAGCTCACCGACTTTGGCAGAACTGGAAAATCCCACTGGTGGGAGAGACTAGAAATTCCCACTGGTGGGAGGGATGGGACTATTTCATCCATAGCATCTGCGGAGCTATCTGAAAGAAATGATCAATAACGTGATGCCACATACTGCAGTGGACCTGCAGTCTATTTCCATCACATGCACTGCTGTGCTACTGCTGTTAATTTCACAACTGTCCTTAATTTTTTTTAGAAACCATTGGGTCATTCCAGACTATCACTGGGGACTTATTTCACATAAGCCAAACAGCTGTGCACAGATATATCAAGTAAGCTAAGGATGTATTGTTCTTTCAAGCCAGCAATTTCATCAGCTTCCCTATGGAGAACTGGTGGCAGCATGCCAGGGTACTGTAATTTTACTGAATGGCAGGATTTCCCAAGGTCCACAGAGTCATAAATTGGAAGCACATGGTCATAAATGCTCCCTTCATCAATGGCTATTGATGTGTCAACAGGAAAAGAGTAAGGAATGTGCTGCATACTTGCAGCTAAAGACACGCGATCATGCAAACAATGCTTACTTCTTGGGTGCTACAATGCCTTCATTTTAAGGATGTCCACCATGTCATCATTCTTTATGACAGAGCATCGAGTCTCTGGATGCGCTCTTAAGGAGTACAACTATTCTTGCCAGCCATGGTAAATAGCATGTCTGTGGCTTTCAAGCCTGAGCTACAGAGTGCACTAAGAGGGGCAATCCATAAGCACATAACTAGATGAGTGATACACAAGGCATAGCTCAGCTGGAGTGGTTTATGGAATGTTTGGAGGAAACATTGGCCAAATGACTAGGCAACATCTCTCACCTTTTCTTCAGGTACCCCATAAATCCTAGACTGATCTGTGGTTCTTACTGCAGCCTGTGGAGAGTCTTTAGGATTATGCTGGTATGTTGATACCATGTATGATTTCATCTTAGGAAAAGGCCTCTACACATGATGATGCAGAAGAATATAAGACTCACAACTAGGTGTACCTGAAGAAAAGGTGGGCATTCTTCTTTCAATCATGAATTCGGGATCTTCAACTGAGAGATATCCCCTAGCCCTTTGGTCAACACATTCTCCTCACATTCCACAAATAGTCCAGCCCACCAGTGCTATGTGTATCACTTAATGCACAATACATTTGTTTCTAGTTCATGCTGCAATTAATACAAGTTGGATATTTCTGTGCTGGTGCTGGGGAAAAATCGAACAAGTGACTGTCCAAGTTGTGAATCGGTGGCAGAGACAAGTACAGTGTGACCTGGCTTTTCATCATCTTCTCTAGGCATAATTGAGGAGGGAAATGGAAAGCAATAAAAGAATAAGTTGCAGAGTTCACATAACTTTCAGCTCAATGAGTGACAGGGGGGTTACATGACATATTTACTGACAGGTAATATGGGTATAGTTAAATGAGAATGATGAGAAACAGAATGCAATTGTGAACCTACGGCTTGCACCAGCCTTCTTACTTTCCCAATTCTTCTCTTTTCACAGAACAGGGTGTCCCAAACGATGGAACCTCTGAGGTTACCAGACATTCTGGGATGGCAAAGGCTTCTGTGGAATTTGGACTGTATACTGGCAGCTGAAAGCTCCTTTAAATCCTTGGGAATTTTTTTCTACTATTGAGCATGGCCTAATGGACAGATCTTTGAGAACTGATTGCTGCCGCAAAAATGCCTGCAGCTAAAGCAATTCCCGCCAAACCAACATGTTCCCTTCCGATGCTTAGCAACTGAAGCTATCCCCACCCTGGGGTGGGGAAGGGAATCACACAAAGTTTAAGACATTAAAATGTGGTCACACCAGGAAAAGTTTGTGAATCACTGTCACAGAGTGTGAGAAGATAAAGATTTGCAGATCAGCAATTTATCACTGTTCTTTCTTCTTGTTCTTAAGGCCTCTTTTCTTTATAAGAATTACCTTTGCTACTCATGACATACAGTAAAACCACCATGCATTCCTTAATGAATATGATGATAGATGCAAGCACTAAGCAATTATGTTTCATGTGAAGCTTTAAATTGAGTGATTGCAAACTAAGCTGTAAGTAAAAGGGGACTTCCAGTGAATGCTGGAATGAAAATGCTACGTCTTGAGCATGTATAGGAAACAGTTTAAATACTTTTACAGAGTACGAGTGGAAATCAAATAGTTTATGTGTTTGGTACAACACATTCTTGGAAGGTGGTCCTAAATTTTCCTGCTTTATTTGCCATAACTAATAAATTTATTCTGACTTTTCCAGTATTGAATCAATGCACATAGTTTAAGGGTTGTGGCACTCACTGTCTTGCCATTTCCTGTCATTGCTCTTTTGTTATTCTCAGTGTGGTTTTGTATTGCTCCGTGTCAAACAGTGCTTCCTGTTCTCCACCTGGCTTTATGCAGAAACTGCCTTAAAGCTTTGTCTATGAACCTGAAGCTGTTCTATGCACCTGCTGGATTTTCTTAAATCCAGAAACTTTCTGTTGTGCATGCAACACAATTCTAGCTTGTCACTATCTTTAGATGGCTTGCCCACAGAGTTTGGCATTTATAATACCAAGTGGTTTGCATCATTATATACATTAGACTGGTTCAAAAAAACTCCTGTAGACCCAGTGTACTTCACTCAGATGCCTGTGGTTGGTGCTGCACTAATTTTCTGCTTGGGATTTTATATAAACGGTAAATCTAGGCCTTCATGGAATTTGCAGATATTGAAATATAGGCTATAATGTTGGTTGACTAATCATTCAGTATTCTGACAATATCACAAAAACGTTGATTAATATGTATGTGTATTTAGCCCACTGCACAGTAGCATTGCAGATGCTCCATCCACTGTGTGCTATCAACTCTCTTTCAAATACCACAAACATGATTCAACTTAATAAACACTAGTCCATGTACATAACATTCTTCTGTATCATCTTTTATTCCATGTACTAAAATATAATACTTCATAATGTACTGTATATACTTTTCCACTTATTGTAAACAAGTCTTATATCATATTGAATCTAAAACAACATTGGAATACCAGGACATTCTTCCACAGCTCTTGTCATACAAATCATAAAAACTAGGGGCAGGAGTAGGCAGTTCAGCCCCTCGAGCTTGCTCCAATTGCATCCAATACAATCATAGCCAATCTCATCACAACATCAGCTCCATTTACCTGCCCGTTCACTGTAGCCTTTCAAACCCTTACTAATTGAAATCTGTCCACCTCTTCCTCAAATTACTCCAAGTCCTGACATCCACCACACTCTGGGATTGTGAATTCTAGACTCATGACCCAATGAGAGAAATAATTTCTCCTCATCGCTGTTTTAAATCTGCTACCCCTTATCCTAAATCTTGTTCTCAATTGCCCTACAAGAAGAAACATCCCTCCACGTCTACTTTGTCAATCCTCCTTATCATCTTGTACAGTTCAATTAAATCTCCTTTCATTCTTCTAAACTCCAGGGAATATAGGCCTAAGTAGCTCAATCTCTTCTCATAAGTCAAATTCATCATCTCTGGAATCAATCTAGTGAGTCCGCTCTGAACTGTCTCCAATGTAACTACATCCCTTCTCTAGTAAATGGACCCAAACTGTACTCAATATTTTAAGTCTTATTAATGCTTTGTACAGTAGCAGCAGCACTTCACTACTTTTATATTCTATTCCTTTAGCAATAAATGCTAAAATTCCATTTGCCTTTCTTATTCTGTGCTGCATCTGCATACTAATTTTCTGTGATTCATGCATGAGAACACCCAGAGACCACTGCACTGAAACACTACTCTATTTCGATAATAATGTTCCATTGTATTTTCCTTACCTATATGCATAACCTCACACTTATCCACATTAAACTTCACCTGCCACATTTTGTCCAATTTATTTAACCTATCCATATCCATTTGTAAATTTCCAATTTCATTTTTGCAATTTACTCTCCCATCTATTTCATCTGCAAATTGGGCTATTGTATCCTCTTTATCTATACCCAAGTCATTAATATAGATTGTAACTAGATGGGGTTTGCGCACTGAACCCTGTTTCACCCCACTAGTTACATCTTGCCAATCTAAGAAGTTCCCATTTATCCCAATTCTCTGCTGTCTGTTGGTTGCCTAATCCTCTATCTAAGCTAATAAATTACTCCTAATCCCATATGAAATAATCTTGTGTTTTAACTTTTTGTGTGGCACCTTATTAAATGTCATCTGGAAATCCAGGCATATTGTACCTATACGATCACCATTATCCACCTTGCTATTACGTCTTTGAAGAACACAAGCAAATTCATCAAATATGATTTACCTTTCATAAAACCATGCTGACTCTGATGGATTGCATTTTGATTTTCTATATATCCTATTATTAGTTCCAGTGTAATGGATTCTAACAATTTCTCAACAACAGTGAGAGCAATAAGGGCTTAAGCTCACTGGGCTTGGGTGAGCGCAGGCTTGGACGCGGCGAGTACCTTGATTCCTACCTAATCAACACTCTTTTCCCAACACCTTTAAAGGGGGTGTACAAAATGCCACGACACTTGCCCAAATGCGTCCACTGTGTACGCTGCCATATGTGGACCTTCTTGGAGGCATCACTTCTCCCGAAGGCCCACATATGCGCAAAATGTTTAGAATTGCAACGTTTAAGAGCTAGGGTGAGGCAGCTGGAGCTGCGCTTGGAGGACATGTGTCTAGTGAGGGAAAACAAGGTTACAATAAATAGGGAAGGTAGTCCTGCGGGGACCCCAGGATCTAGTAGTAGGGACGGGCTGGTTATAGATACGAGGAACAAGAATAAAAATCAAGGCACAAAGGCCATCTCAAAGGAGGATTCCCAGAAAACCAAGGGAGGGGTAAAAGCTGTGATGGAGAGGGCAAGTGAAGGGGAACAGAATGCCACAGAGAACAGCAGGAAAGCAGGAAGTGAGATATTGGTGGGGGATGGGATGCTTAAAGGGATTGATAGGCGTTTCTGTGGGCAAAAGAGAGACTCCAGGATGGTAGTCTGCCTTCCTGGAGCAGGGGTCCAGGATGTTTCAGAGAGGGTAGAGGAAATTTTGAAGGGAGAAGGGTCTAAGGCAAATGTAATAGTTCACATAGGACAGAAAGATGTAGGAAGAAAGTGTAGGGGGGGCATACATAGGCAGTTTAGGGAGTTGGGGGCTCAACTGAAAGGTAGGGCCTCCAGGGTGGTGTTCTCTGGGCTGCTGCCTGTGCCCAGGACCGATTGGGTAAAAACAAATGAGGCACTACAACTAAATGCATGGATGAGGGATTGGTGTAGGTCAGAAGGCTTCATATTCATTGATCATTGGGAAGTCTTCAGGAGGGAGGGTCATCTATTTAAGAGGGATAGGGAGCAGTTGACTGGGAGGGGAACACATATTTTAGCTGGGAGGTTAGCTGGAGTGTTTCAGAAGTGTTTAAACTAATAGGGAGGGAGGGTGGGGAGAGAGAGGGAACTGGGAGTGGGAGAGAGAGGGATGATAGGGTAACACCATAAGGTAGAAAGGAATATCCGAGAGCTGAGGGTCTTCAGTGCATGTGTTTTAATGCGAGGAGTGTGACTGGCAAAACAGATGAACTGAAGGCAAGAATGTTCACGAGGAGTTTAGAAGTGGTGGCGGTGACCGAGACGTGGTTGAAGGAGGGGCAAGACTGGCAATTGAATATTCCAGGATATAAGTGTTTTAGGCATGACAGAGTTGGTGTGAGGAGAGGCGGGGAGTGGCTTTATTAGTTAAGGACAACATCATAGCAGTGCAGAGGGAGGGAGGTATGGATGATTTAGGAATTGAGTCTCTATGGGTGGAGTTGAGGAATAGGAGGGGAGTGGTTACTCTGTTGGGTGTTTACTACAGACCGCCCAACAGCCCGCGGGCCGTGGAAGAAGGGATATGCAGGGACATTATAGATAAGTGTAGGAAAAATAGGGTAGTAGTAGTGGGAGATTTCAATTTTCCTGGAGTAGATTGGAGAGAGCCCAGAGCTGTAGGAGTGGATGGGGAGGAATTTGTACAGTGTGTTTTGGAAGGGTCCTTGGAGCAGTATGTGGATGGCCTGACTAGAGAGGGGGCTATACTGGATTTGGTTCTGGGGAATGAGCCAGGGCAGGTGGTTGACGTCGAGGTAGGAGAGCATGTGTCAAATAATGATCACAACTCTGTCTGCTTTAGGATATTAATGGAAAAGGACGAGACCTGCCCAAAAGGGAAGGTATTTAACTGGGGGAGGGCTAGATACCGCCAGATTAGGCAAGATCTTAAAGATACCGACTGGGATAAGCTTTTCGAGGGCAGGTCGACGAGGTACATGTGGGAGTCTTTCAAGGGAAAACTAAATTCCCTGCAGGAAAGATACGTGCCGGCAAGGAAGAAGGATGGGAAAGGTAGGATTAGAGAACCATGGCTTACCAGGGATATTGAGGACTTGATCAGGAAGAAGCGAGAGGCTTACATTAGATCTAGGCAACTGGGGACTGAGACAGCGCTGGAAGCTTAGAGAGAGTGTAGACGGGATCTTAAAAGGGGTTGTTAGAAAGGCAAAAAGGGGCCACAAAGTGGCTCTGGCAGGTAGGATTAAGAAAAATCCTAAGGCATTTTACTCCTATGTAAGGAGCAAAAGGATGGTTAGAGGCAAGATTGGACCTCTCAGGGACAGAGGAGGGATCTATGCTTAGAGCCTGAGGGGATGGGGGAGATCCTGAATGAATACTTTGCGTCGGTATTCACGCAGGAGACTGGCCAGATGTCTGTGCCTGATGTTGACAAAGTTGAGGATCGGTTGAGGGAAATAAAGATTACAAGGAAAGAGGTGTTGGGGCTGTTAGGCAGCTTAAAGACATATAAAGCTCTGGGGCCTGATGGCATTTACCCCAGTCTGCTAAGGGAGTTGAGGGAAGACCTAGCTGGGCCTCTGACGCAAATCTTTGTCTCTTCCTTGGACACAGGCGAGGTCCCAGAGGACTGGAGGATAGCAAATGTAGTACCATTGTTTAAAAAAGGTCAGAGGGATCACCCAGGGAACTATAGGCCGGTGAGCTTGACTTCAGTTATAGGTAAGCTAATGGAGAAGATCCTCAGGGACAGGATGTATGAGCATCTGGAGCGCTGCGATCTGATCAGGGATACGCAGCATGGCTTCGTCAAGGGGAAGTCTTGTCTTACAAATCTAGTGGAATTTTTTGAAGAAGTGACAAAAACAGTTGATGAAGGATATGCTGTTGATGTCGTCTACATGGATTTCAGTAAGGCGTTTGACAAGGTTCCTCATGGTAGACTAATAGAGAAGGTGAAGGCGCATGGGATACAGGGCCGGGTATGTAGATGGGTCGAGAACTGGCTCGGGAGGAGGGGACAGAGTGTAGTAGTGGAAGGCTCTTTTTCCAACTGGAAGCCTGTCACTAGTGGAGTGCCACAAGGCTCAGTACTAGGTCCTCTTCTATTTGTGGTCTACAGAAACGACTTGGAAGTAGGGGTAGGTGGTGAGATCAGCAAATTTGCTGATGACACCAAGATGCTTGGATTGGCGGGTACAGAAGAGCAGTGTCAGGCAATACAACAGGACATAGACAGGTTGGTAGACTGGGCAGATAGATGGCAAATGGAATTTAATCCGGATAAATGCGAGGTGATGCATTTTGGCCGTAAAAATGTAGAAGAGAGTTATAGGATAAAAGGTAAAACTATACGGAGCATAGAGACGCAGAGAGACTTGGGGATGCAGGTTCACAAGTCTCTGAAGGTGTCTTCACAGGTGGAGAAGGTGATAAAGAAAGCGTATAGTATGTTAGCTTTCATCGAAAAGGGTATAGAATACAAGAGTAGGAGTTTGATGTTGCAATTGTATAGAACGTTGGTTAGGCCTCACTTGGAATACTGCGTCCAGTTCTGGTCGCCGTCCTATCGGAAGGATGTGGAGTCCTTGGAGAGAGTGCAGAGGAGGTTTACCAGGATGCTGCCTGGTATGGAAGGACTGTCTTATGAGGAACAATTAAATAGACTGGGGTTGTTTTCCCTTGAAAGACGTCGGCTTAGATGGGATCTCATAGAGGTGTATAAGATTATAAGGGGTATAGATAGAGTAAATGGAGGTAAACTTTTTCCACCTTCAGAAATGGATAGGACGAGGGGTCATGGCCTTAGGGTGAGGGTGGCTATGTATAAGACGAATATTAGAGGGCAGTTTTTCACACAAAGGGTAGTGGGGGTGTGGAATGCACTGCCGAGTAAGGTGGTGGGAGCAGGCACGCTGGGGCTGTTTAAGGGTCTCTTGGACAGCCACATGAGCGGTGTGCAGATAGAGGGATATAGTAGGACTGTTTAACTATGGCTTTTTTTTCCACAGGTAATTCGGTCCATACTTGACCAACAAGAAGCATGCATTCGGCAGGTGGTGCGAGGACAGCTCTTGGATGTTGATTCATGGGTTGCCTGGTGCTCCATGTCGTAAATGAGTGCTTTATCTGGACCATCTGAAGGGCACCATGACAGCTCAGTGACTATCGCTGTAGCTGTGCAGACACTTGGAATTGGGCCGGTGTCTGCGGGAGTTTGCGCGTTCTCCCCGTGGTTGCGTGGGTTTTCTCCGGGCGCTCCGGTTTTCTCCCACATCCCAAAAATTCGCTCTTAGGCTGATTGGGAAACAAATTGTCCCTACATTGAGACTCTTCCATATTAGGAATAACCTAAAATTAGAATAGGATAATGGAATTGTTACTATATAGTTATGACGGCAGCGCGGGCTCGTTGGGCCAAAAGGCCTGTTTCCTGTGCTGTGTTGCTCTAAAAAAAAACAGGGGTTAAGCAAATTGTCCTATAGTTTCCTACATTTTGCCTCCCTCCCTTTTTGAATTAACATTTTCCCAATCTACCAGAACTCCCCATTCCTGCATCTTTTTTTATGCATTCATGGGACAGAGACATCGCTGGCTGGTCAGCATTTACCGCCTATCCCTGGCTATCCTTGAGAAGATGGTGGTGAGCTGCTTTCATGAATCACTGCAGTCCACATGCTGTGGGTTGACCCACAAAATCCAGGGAATTTTGGAATTTTGTCACTCATCTCCCTCAGTGCCCATTCCCTGGGATCAGGATAACTGGCGAGAAAACAGACTAAAGGCTAAAACAGAAGAAAACCACTAAACAAAGAAAACAGGAAACAAGACACAGAGGGAGTTGGGTGAAAAAAATGCTTAGTTAATTAAGTTTTCATTGAAGAATCTTTGACTTTCTTTGCGATTTTGTCACCAAATTTGAATACCTGTCCACCACAACCACAGATCAGGGACTGGCAAGGAACTTGTTCCCCAAATTTCTGCCAACATGCTGTTCTGTCAATGGATGTCAGGAGGTGCAGAAGAGTAGCCCAGGTTATCTCATGTTTTGACATATCTTTTCATGTCTTCGGAAATCTCTCTTTGTACAAGTTCAGATATTTGGCCATCTCCCTCTGCCCAAGCCAGGCCTACTTTTCCAGCCTGGTGGACTGAGAGAATTTAAAGAAATAAAAATCTGTTTAGAAAAACCTGCATCCATTTTACAAAAGGCTGAATTTCTGATTACATACTGGCCTGTTTCACAATGATACTTCCAGGGGGTGTGGGAATTACTTTAGAGAGATGCATTATATCATGAAGAAACAACATAGCAGGTTTAAAATAAAAACATGAGAAGTACGGGCTAGAGTAGGCCCATCGGCCCCTCAAGCCTGCTCAATCATTCAACAAGATCATGGCTGAACTAATAGAGATCTTAACTCCACTTTTTCTGTGATCCATAATTCCTGATTCACAAATGAATTGAAAATCTGGCTAACTTAGCCTTGAATATATTTCAAGACCCAGCAAGCCTCCACTGCTCGCTGAGGGAGAGAATTCCAAACAGTAAAACCTCTCTGAGACTAGACATTTCTCATCATATCTACCTTAAATGGGGTACCCTTTATTTTGAAACTGTGCTACCTAGTTCTAGGTTGCTCCATGAGTGGAAACATCCTCTTAGTATCTCCTGTGTCAAGTGTCCTTAGAATCTTTGGTTTCAACAAGATTATCTCTTATTCTTTTAAACTCAATGGGCAGAATTTTCCGTTTTCTTTCAAAGTGAGTGGAGCAAATCCAAATACAGGGAAACAATATTGTAGGGAATAGCCTACTAATGATATGGTAATATATTTAAGGGAGGTTCCTGAATTTCCTGGGTGTGTTATGCTACTAGCAGGTGCAGGGGCAATTGCAGCAAGGGATCTTGTCAATAAAGTTCTTGTTTTTGGTTTCTTTTAAGATTTTGCATCCATGTTGCCATTTGCACCTGTTTTGTAGGCCCTACCTGTTCATCATTCCTCAATAAGACAAACCCAACCCCAGGAGTCAGATCACCATGGGAGTACTATGTACTGCAAACCTTTCTAGGTTATCATGCCATCATCATTTTAAGGAATGAAACATATTACTAGTCTGAAGAAGAAGTCTTGAGGCACTTCCTATAAGATCAATGAGGCCACAACTAATGACACCGGTGTCATTAGAGTATGAATAGAACATCACTACAATACATGTAACTACCAAAGAAAATAACAACACGCCATGGGCAAATCAAAAACGCTGCTTTGATATACTTGGAAAAATCTGCAAGATGGTCCAACTAAAGTTTAAGTTTATATTTAAGTTTAAATTAATTTATTAGTGTCACAAGTAGGCTTATATGAACACTGCAATGACGTTACTATGAAAATCCCCTAGTTGCCACACTCCGGCGGCTGTTCAGGTACACATAGAGAATTTAGAATGCCAATGCACCTAACCAATATGTCTTTGTATCCTGCCTGCTACACAACTTAATAGCAGAAAAAATCTTGGAAGTACTAGTATAAAGACACAGACAGAATGATGGCTGAGGCAACCTAATGAAAATATGGGGGAGTTATTTTTAATTTGCAAAAAAAACATGCGTACCATGGGAGAGATTTGTTTAGAATTTCATATCTGGACTTCAATAGTCCTTCTACAAATAGGCCACCATCAACAGATCCTTCTTCGTGCTCAATCACCCATTATGCTCCCATTCCTATTATGTCTTGAAGCAAAATCCACACCTTTGCAAAAACAAAGCTCTCTAGCACAACTTAAGCATCACAATGCTTTTGTTGTCAATCCATACTGTGTATGCTGCGTGCACAATAGGAACACTGACAGATAATATAGGGTGCAATGAACTCTCAGGAAACAGATGCTCTCCCTGTTATTAAAGGCTTCATTTTCCAACAAAAAGCATGGAGCAAAAGGTAAAAAGTAAAGTCACTGTGAAATCCATATTGGGTGTAATGACAACTGAATGAATGTAAGACATTTGGGGGTTTGAAAGATGTGAATAAGTGAACACCTCAAAATAAAGACTGACATGGTACTTCATGACCATTAATATTAAGTCATCCATACAATTCAAGATAATTTTATGACGATGATTATTCTCATGACAAACACTTTAAACATAGAGAACAGGAACACAACCCACTGAGTCTATTCCAGTGTCCAATGATATCATTGCTGATCTGTGACCTTATTCCAAATACCCACACTGGTTTGATATTTCTTAGTACCCCTGGTTAACAGAAATCTATAGATTTAGGATTAACAATTATATAGCATCAACTGTCATTTGTAGACAAGAATTCTGTGAGGACACTTTTGTTCTTTTAAATGGTCACGGTTTTGTAGAATTCTCTTTCCCAGTAACAGTGGAAGAAGGGGCATTGAAATGATTCAAGACAGAATTAGTAAGATTTTTGACAGATAAGAGGAGGAAGGAAGGTCAAGGGATATGAGGGGCAAATGGCAAAATGGAGTTAAGATCATATCCATAATCAGCCACAATCTTATTGAGGGGTGGACTGGGCTCAAAGGGCTGGAGGCCTATTACTTTTCCTGAATACAATGTTCCCATGATGTGAAGAGAAACAACCACCATTTCATGGAAGAAGGACTTTGAACTTGTAATTGTTCACATGATTTATATTTTTGTTTTTTGTTTCTGTCTTTTTAAATTAACATCAGAAGTAGTTCAGATCAGAAACATTGGGGTGGGAGGGGGGAATTTTCTATCCCCATTTTTGACAGACGGGAATGGTGAAGAGGATGGAGAATTGAGTGGGAATCTCAAAATGGATTTATGCCTGTGGGATTTCCCTACACCATTAGTTTGCCTTCCACCCATAATGTAGCAGGGTTCACACCATGTAATGATGGGAGCTCTATTATAATAAATATGATTACCGGACCTCCCCACTGTAAGACTGCCCCCTTGCTGGAAAGTACCCGCCCCCTGTAGCGTGATGCCAACTTGTTGAGGTTTACAACAAATTTTTAAAAATGGAGAACTGGTGAACAAAATCTACCAAGGGCCCATTGGTGAATACAGCGCTCAGAGGGGAGATAGTCATGCCAGGGCAGTACTCTGCCACTGTCTGAACTGTGCTGGGAGGAGATGCCAGGAGTCCATGTTCATGACGTTAGAGAATTCTGTGGTACGGGAAGGATTCCATGGTGGGGGTGTTCTTTTATTTTTTTTGTCCTGCAGTGCCTTTTAAAATGGACATTCTGATCTCTCAAAACCTTAGTTTGCTGTTGGGCTGAGTTCATGTAGTGCCTACCCCAATAACATGATGTTGTGGGACCTGCCCCCTTAACTTGTATTGATTATTTGTCAAAAAATATGGTTGGCGACTTTGTGCTTTTCCTGCCTGAGTTGATACTTGGTTAAATATGAGAACCATTTGTGCCCATCATCTGAAAAGCCATTGAACAATCTGCAAAATGATACAGCCAAAGTAAAACAGCTTTACTTTGAAAGAAAGAAAAGAAATCTGCTTCCAACCTGTACTGACTTCAAGTTCACCTGAGAACTAGCTTCCTAGAAATTCAACTACAATAAGCATCTCATTCCTGTGGTTTTCAAGAGTTCGCCTCCAATTAAAATAACCATTTGACTGAGAAATGATAGAATTGCTACAGGAGAGACTGAATTCTTACAACTTGTAATAGTATTGGCTTCTTTGTCATCTGTATCCTTCTCTTTGTGCAGTATATGAGAGAGATGTCATCTTAAAACTCTGGGACAAGTCAGTGAGAATAATTAATCTTCTTAATTTTTAAAGTTCACAAAAGCTTGCTGCTGGGAATGATTTAAGTTAAGACAACCACTCTGAGGGGAGGAAAATTCACACTGACTTCACATTTGGCACATCAAACCTGGCCCTATACCCCTAACTCCACATATTTACCTCACTAATCTCCCTGATACTATGGTGCAAATAACCATTGCCAATCAACATAAAGCTGCACATCTTTGGAGTATGGGAGGAAACTAAAGCACCAAGAGGAAACCCACGCAGATGTAGGGAGAATATTCAAGTTCCACAAATACAATCACTGGAGGCTGGAATTGAACTCTGACACTGTGAGGCTACAGTGCTAACCACTGTACCTTTGCACTGTACATTTTTTATGACAAAGAAATGACATAATGCAGATTAAATTTGCAAATGTCCAGTACATTACACCATCAATACTTTACTATCAGTTCACTACACTTAAAGGGTTAAAGAATAGAATGTTACAAAAAATTGAATAAAATGCTATTTTTACCTCATGCACTGAGATAAGAAGCCAGTGCAGAAATTAGATTCCCCTCAATAACAACAATACTAATCACATACATTTTAATGGATAAATCTTTCTAAAAATATATTTCAATTTATTTTTAGAAAGTAACCACAGATTCTGCTTTCATGTCTATTTATAGCAGGGTATTCCATATCTGAGCAGCTACCATTAATTGACTACTTAATGCCATAAGACTACAAAATACCAGAGATTCCTGCCTTATGTGTACAGTCCCATCAGTTTGTCCTTTTACCTATTTATCTGTGATTCATCTACTGCACTTATTGTTGATGTACCAACTTGCCTTGCTGCCACACTGCTCCACTTGCTTTCATATCATTCCCTTATAAGTGTCCATAAAACCAATTTCTATTGATCTAGCTTCTAGTCACTCATATTTTGGCCCCGTATCAATTTTTGTCTGATGATGTTTTTATCTTGTCTAGCAATGTTTTCATAGAATAACAGAATTCCTACAGTGCAGAAAGAGGCCATTTGGCCCATCAAAGCTGCATTGAGTCTCCAAAGAGCACCTTACCCAGCATTCATCCCCCTCCCCACCCACTTTAGACCAGTAACGCTGCGCATTTACTATGGCTAATCCACCTAACCTGCAATCTTTGTGATACCAAGGGGCAATTTAGCATGGCCAATTCATCTAATCAGTATGTGTTTGGCAGAGGAAATTGGAGCATCTGAAGGAACCATATAAACACAAGGAGAGCACGCAAACACATTACAGACAGCTACCCAAAGCTGGAATTTAACCTGGGTTCATTGTGCAATGAGGCAGCAGTGCTCACCATTGTGCCATCCTATCTTATGCTAAGGTGCTAGATAGGTAAAAGATGGATAGGATTTAATGGGCCCAATGTTGGTGGAGAACTGGTAGGGAACACCTGTCAATTTTTTGGGAGAGGCCAAACAGTCACCTAGTCAGCCACCACTGGGCTTTCCCTATGATTGAAGACTCCAGAGGCAGAAATCCCACCCGCCAAGAGCTACCAGCCAATCAGAGGCAAAGAGCATCTCAGTACCACCAATGCTACTGTCACTTGGGCATTAAGCATTTTGAAAGAAAGAGCTCCCCAGAAGGCAGCAGGCAAACCTGATTGCCTAGTTATTTTCTGGAGGCGTGGGAATGCCAGTCTCACTTAATCCCTCAACTACCATTAAATTCCAGTTGATTCAGGGATAATTGATGTCAATGGGCTCATCACTTTGCCCAGTTGACAACTGGTCAAGTTTCCTCATGAACACAACCCCACCTTCAACTCAATCGCAAGAGATTTTCCCCTTGCTGGAGAGACTAATGTATGTGTTTTCCTTCAAGTAAGTGGGCCTGCCTGCCATTTTTCCTGCCAATGCAGCCCATAGGTTTTGTTTATCTCGGCTGCTTTTTGATAGTCCCAAATCC
The DNA here is from genome assembly GCA_024679065.1 of Sphyrna mokarran. NCBI lineage: Eukaryota > Metazoa > Chordata > Chondrichthyes > Carcharhiniformes > Carcharhinidae > Sphyrna > Sphyrna mokarran. The sequence continues at coordinate 44,551,432 of JAGIQG010000003.1, read as the reverse complement.
CAATCTGGGTGTCACACCCAAATCTTATCTATTTTTGAAGAAAAGGATGAACATCTCCAGACTTCTTATGTGAGGTAGAAATGGCCAAAAGGCAAAAATAAAATCAATTAAGAGCTTGACATTCTTTATCATTTCAATATGTTGTGTTGTTATTCACCAATTCTCTTAGAAATATTAGATTAAATGCAGAAGTGTAATTCCAGATAGCAAGGAGTTACATCACAAGACATTTATGGCATTTGTTTATTTGCACAAAAAGTCTTCAGTTAGGACATATAGGCTTGGATTTTGTATTTGTATGACTGTGAAACATTCAGCATTCATTATCTATACTTTGAAGCTAGCAGCAACTTTGGAAGTCTGTACGTGCACAGAATAATGCAGTTATCCATAAGTTGCTGTTAGGGATGATGGGCTTCACTAGAAGGTGTACCGTTGAAGTGGTCCCAGATTGCAATCACTGTTAAACTGTCCAGATCTGCCACTCAAAAGCTTGCAGTAAAAACTCTCAAAAGAATTATATCTTACTGAATAAGGTCTTTGTGAAAAGCTTTCTTCACAGTCAGTGGCAGGTTATATTGCTTTGCTTGTGACTGAGAAATCTAACCCAGTACAAATCGGAGACAGGATGTTCGAATTTAATGAGCAAAGTGGTTTGGACTATGAGCTTTCAAATATGCTTTCACTGCTGCATCATCCATTATTGTCGTGTTTGCAAAGATATGAACAGTGTTGTGGAGGGTATAATTAGTATGATTTGTCTGATTTTTTTACACTGACACAAAAATGATCAATTTTCTTACTTTTTTTATGCAAACAATAAAACATTTGGCAAAGGGAGGGCAAAGACATTCTCTTTTAAGAAATGTTCATAAGCTCAGATGGGCAGTTGCAGAAATGTTTTATTCGGTGATAATATTTATACTGAATTTTACAATGAAACTTCATCACAGATTCAGCTCTGTTGTGGGGGTATGAAACCATTCTTCTACAAACCTCCTGGGAGCTTTTCAGCATGCCAGGAAGTATTGCAGTGTGCTTTCACCTGGCTGTGCATGACTCAACTGCTCCTATGTCTGAGCTCTGGTCTTGAACCTACATGAGCTGCTCTTAACTAATATGTGGGAAGTAATTTTATGACATTCTTTTTAATTATCCTGTTAATCTTTGGGGAGGTATCAGTTCATGGTTGCACGGGCAAGTGGTTCCGTGGAGGGATCCGATAACATCACTGGCAGACCTCATCAGAGCAAGAAAAAGAGAAAGAAAAGCAGGCGAATTGTCATCAGGTCAGATTGAGAAATGGTTAGAAATATAGCAAGACACAAAGAGAAATGAATTAAAAGCTAAAAGAAAATAGGTGCCCAGGATAACTGGAGCAGATTAGGTTTAAACATTTTCTTCTGCAGAAAGCGGTATTTTTATTTACTGAGCAACATTGCTCTTCTTGCCAACGCCTCTTGTTTTAATTCATTTGTGGGGCATGGGCGCAACTGGCTGGCCAGCATTTATTGTTCCAACTAATGGGGAATAGGAGTACACATCGTGCTGGTGGGGACAGAGGCCATTGAGGCTTCAGACGACGTTGGAGGTAAGGGGACTGCTCCTTGCGCAGTGCCAGCCTGGCACCTTGGTATTGCCTAAGAAGCACCATAATACTGCCCACAGATAGTGCCAATGGGGCAGGGTGATCTGCAGTGGCGGGGGGTGGAGGGGGCAGCTGCCACTAAGTGAGATGGTGGGGGAAGAAGTGAGGCAGCAATTGAGAGTGATCATCGACGGTGGGGCTGGGGGGGAGTAAATCGAGGCTGATCCAGAGTGGGTTTTATTAGGCAGCAATTTGGGGGGGGTGAATCGGGAAGGCTGACATTTGCGGGGGTCTAGGAAAGTAATTGGGAAAGGCAAGGAATACGGTTGCTGGCGAAGGGGAAGCCAGTGCACATCTGCTGATCACTGCACTGACAGGTCGGTATATGCACAGTGGCCCACTCAGCATTCTGCTGCCAGCCTCTCGGGTGGGATGAGGCCCCACCCCCCCATGTTACAACATGAATCTCCCTGAGGCAATCTGTGTTACACAGTGTGTTGGAGATTCATTCAAGTAAGTACGCCCAAACAGCAGGCAGGAAATTCTCCAATTTTCCACCCATTGTGCACTTTGTTTTGTTCTCGGAGAAGCCTGGCCAATATATTTGCAAGTTAGGATGGTATGTGTCTTGGAGGAGAACTTCCAAATGGTGGTGTCCCCAGGTTTCTGCTTCCTTATCCTCCTAGATAGTAGCAGTTACGTGCTTGAAAGGAGACTTGGTGAATTCCTGCAGTGCATCTTGTCGATGGTACACATTGCTGCTAACATGCAGCTAACATGGGAGTAAATATTTGTGGATCCAATGCCAATGCTTTGTCCTGGATAGTATCAAGTTTCTTCAATGATGTTGAAGCCGTACTTATCCAGGCAAATGGTGAGGGGAGGGACAAACCCAGTTTGCAATTCAGTTGGGATGAATCCAAGATCAGAGTGCATAAATAATTTTCAATGATTTTGACTTAGTACTTCTGAAATCTTTAAGATTTTTTTGGTGGGGCCCAGGTTGTAGGTGATGAAAGTGGGAGGCTGAGAGTTGTATGGGCAGAGGTAACTCTTATGAGATACAACAGTTGGGTGTTAGTTCCGAGCAGTTGGAAATTGGGGGAGGGGAGCTGGCAGTCAGTGGAGAGGAGAATTCCAAACACTAGAGAACGAGGAAGTTATGGACCAATGAGTCATAGTATCTAGCATTAGAAAGCAATGGCCCACTGAAAAGCAGTTGAAAGAGCATTGAAGTGGGAAGGGTCAAGAGAGCAGGGTAATCACTGGGGCTTAGTCGGTTGTCAGCGACATGTCGATCTCTGGCAAGAAAAGTAAGAGTGGACTATAGGTTGGCAGGTGGGGAATGGACCCATGTGGCTGAGGTTAGGTGGATGGAAACCATAGTGGGGAGGAGGAGAGAGGAGGGGGAGAGTCAGTGATGGGAGTCAGCAATGAGAATTGGGGGTGCCCCTGGGGAGAGTCGGGAGCATGAGGAGTGTTCAATGCAGGGTTGGTCTGGGTATTTTAACATAGTTTCACTGGAGTTAGAAGTAGTTTTATTTCTTTTAACCTTTTCACTATTAGCGTGACAGATGGTATCCCAGCGCAGTGCAATTGCCCAGGGGCAATGAGCACTTTTGGACCTTTGCCAGCTAAATCTTTACCTGGGAAATCCGAGAGGGATTCCTCAGAGCCCCCAGGGGCTTGGGGGCATGGTTGGATAGTGCTCACTAGATACCCCAGTGGTTGACATCAGGCACCCTGGCAGCGGATATACATCACTGCCAGTATGCCAGTATCAGTGTCAGGAGAATGGGGACATTAATGGGGGAGGTGGGACTATGAAGAGGGGCTGCTCATGATATTTTCCCAGTTCATGCCTCCTTTTTCCTGAGGATATACCAATAAGGTGGCATATTTTAATCCCTGGAGCTGATGTGTTTCATTTTCAAAAGGTTTTTTTCCTTTCATGAGGTGAATTGCACGGAACCTTATAAATAATGTGGCATCCTTTGCCTTAATGATACTGGAGATTGCACTCAATGGTACCAGTTATATCTAATTCTTCCTGTTTCTCTTGACCTTCACCACTTTCTTTGACTCTTTTAATCAGTTGTGGTCTGGAATGTAGATTATAATAGTATGATTCATAAGCGTATGTATTCTGCATCATCTAAGGAGATTCAAATAAAACTGCTGTGTAAGATTTTAAAGTTTTCTTGTAAAATCATCCTCCTGGCTTCCTGATACTCTTACAAAATGCCATTTTGTGCAACATAACACCAGTGGCCAAACATGTGTTGAAGCCAAATTGTAACTTATTAACCCATTTTTAATAATAAATGTTAATAGCACCAACATTTTTGGAGATAAAGTGGGTGATTTCTTGGCAGACTGGTTTCAGAGGATGTGGAATTTCTGGCATTCCGTGTATTGGGCAGGATTTCTCATTTTTAAAAGGAATTTGAAATTCACAACAAATGGATTCAGCTACAGCTCAATCACAGAAGAAGCAACTAAAAGTTGTTTTTTCACATTTTTATTTTGCCCAACAGAGCAGATACAAATGGCGCAACAAGCTGCTACAAGGAAATTTCCCCCATGATGATCTGACTCTGGGAATACCCATCCAATTTCACCAGAATGGCAGAGTTTTATAACTAGAGAATCCATAGAATCCCTACAGTGCAGAAGGAACCATTCGGCCAATTGAGTCCACACCAACCACAATCCAGGCTCCATCCCCATAACCCCATGCATTTATCTAATCTAGCCCCTGACATTAAGGGGCAATTTAGCCTGGCCAATCCACCTAACCTGCATATCTTTGGATTGTAGGGGGAAACGGAGCACCCAGAGAAAACCCACTCAGACAAGGGAGAACGTGCAGATTCTGCGGGAATTGAATCCGGGTTTCTGGCGTGTGAGGTAGCAGTGTAATCACTGTGCCATCATGCCCCCCATTAAGATGCATCCACCAGGCAAAGTTTCAGTGTGGCTGAATACCCCACAGAGTCTCTTTAGTTGATCTTTCTCTCCCTCTCTCTCTAGGATTTTTCCAGAGACTTGAGCAGAAAATCCAGGCTGATGCTTCATTCCAGTATTGAAAGAATGCTGTACTGTCAGAGGTGAAGTCCTTTGAATAACAGGTTAACCTGAGATCTTGACAGCTTTCTCAGATGGAAATAAAAGAAAAGCTTTATTTCAAAGAAGTGCAGAGGAGTTCGTCCCTGTGTCCTATCCAACATTGAACCCTCAGCCAATATTATTAAAACAGATTATCTAGAGATCTCTACTGTTGTTGTGAGTTTGCTGTGTCCAAATTTTGTAAGTTTTCTTAATTACAACAGTGACTACATTTTTAAAGTATCTAATTGACTGTAAATTTCTTTGCAAAGTATCTTGGGATCATAAATGGTGCAATATAAATGGAAGTTCTTTCTTTGATTTTCAAATGTATTGCCAGGTGAACAATATGTATTAGAGACCCCAAGCTAAGTTAACCTTTTCCTGGTTTCTATTATTATTGATGTCAATGGAACAAAAGAGAAGTGCAAAATACATTTGTTCAGTCAACATTCAGAATTTGCAAATCATAATATTTTAGAAGTTTCTGCCACCAATTAGATGCAGGAACCAATTAAGTCAAAGTTGCTTGATAACTGGCATTAATATACACTAATGTGTCTTATGAATATAAGGGCCAAATGCAGACAACTGTGACTAGCTTAATGGTAAAAACTGGGCAGCATGGACAAATTGGGCTGAAGGGCCTGTTTCCATCTTATAAACCTCCACATGCAGATCTATGGGCTGGAGGAAGAAGAAAAATTCAAAGGGATTGAAATTAACTCCCCTGATCTGGCAGAAAACAAGTTGAGATGGCATCAGTTAAAATGGAGCAGAGATCTTACCCACCGCTTTCCTTTCTGAACCTGGTCAACTGCAACTTCAAATAAGAAATGGAAAAACGCTCACTTTCACAATTCAAGTAATTCATTTACAATGATTAACTTGATGAATCCATTTCCTGCTGTTAATTTTGATGTGCTTTATTTCTCCCATTAGTGTAAACATTGATCTAACAACTGAATTTTTATTTGGGTCATGCTGTTACGTACCAGAATGTGAGGCAGTATATTCCAGAGTAATTAGAAGCAGATACACATATTTTTATAAATAGCTTGTTAGAATATTTACATTTACCTGTGGAGAATGTGCTTGGTGAGGAACCAATATAGGCACAAAGAAGAGTTTGAGATATTTGCTTGGTTTACTTCGGTTGCTAGTTACCTTTTCGTAACCTGTGCAAATTTCAATAAATTACCACAAATCAATGAGATTATTTTCCCTCACTGTCAAGTTGATTGATGGTAAGAAAGACGTCACCTTTAATATCCTCAGGCCATTCCAAGACACTTACAATTCAATTAAATATTTCAGAAGTTTAGCAAGGTAGACAAATATAGCAGCCATTCAGCACAAAGCAGGAAGGTGCCACCAACATCAATAAGAAAAATGACAAAACAATATGTGCTGGTACTGTAGATTTGAGGAATTAATATTGATAATGACACATTGAGAAAAGGAAGGTATGCTCATAGTAAATGAGGTGGTGTATAAGGAGATTTGTGTAGAGTATAAGCATTAACATATACCAGCTTGGCTCAGTCCATCTTGACTGCCCTCTTAATATTTGCAAAATGGGGTCAGTGCTACTCAGTGACTATAACATTCCTTTCCTGACCCTTTAGCACCAACACTAGTATTGGGAGGGTGGGGAGGGACTCCATTTTGAAAGAGGCCTACTACCAGAATGTAAAGCACTTACCTATTTCTGGCTATCTGGCTCTTGTAAAACGAAAAGCGAGGTTTATGATGTAAATAAAGCTCCAAGTACCACTTCAGAGTTGAACTGATCAGAGCCTGTGCCTGATCAGAGACTTCAAGCAGTTCCAGCGAGATGGAACCAAAGCAATTCCAGGCGTTGAATTTCTCTTGGAAATCATAGATCATAGAAATCTTCTGGTTCAAATATAATCTGGACAATGTCAGTCCGCTGTGTTATATTGTACTATAATGAGAGGAGTAGACAACCTCATAATCACTGACATTATGTAATCCAGGAAATATGTCTTTTCTGGGTATTTGTTTGTCAAAGTCATGGTGACAGATAAACAAATTAGCCATATCTCTCAAACATAATTAGATCTTAACATTTCAACAGGCTTTGCTAAAATTTAATATATATAGTTTATATATATAACTATGTTGAATATTACTTTCATAGCTTGAATGCTATCATATTAATTAAATTCAAATATTATTACGAGACTATAAAGGGAACAAATCATGATTCATATGCTTTTCACAGTAGAAAATAATATATCTGAGGATCTGTGCTGAAGCTATTTGAATGATTGTTACATTTCAAGAACAGTAGTTGCCCCTTAGGAAATCCATTCATAAAACCTGGCTTTTAATTGTGTTTATGACTTTTGGAAGGATTACACTGAATACTGGAAGAACAAAATATAATTTTGATAGTTAATATTTAAATCAACAGCTCACCTTTCTGTTGCATGGTTACTGTAAGACGTCTTCATTGCTGAACAGCTGCCCCTTTGGAACATGCACAATTCCACTCAGAGTTACAAGTACAGATTAAAAGTTGATGCTTGTTAACGTAGCATGCCATCATGTTTTCACATGCCTAGCAACTTTTCAGATATTTAAAACAACGCTTTGCCTTGAATGGTGCTGTTCAGTGACTGTAACATTCCTTTCCTGAACCTTCAGCAGTCTTTGTATTCTATCAAATGTCAAGATTCCCTTTTCAGTGGCTTTAGGCATATGTTCACCTTTATGGTAAACAGTGATCACATAGCCAGCAACTGGTTTATTATAATAATATGCAGAGTTCTTTGACATTCACACATGACCTAATTATGACCTTCAGAAAAAAAGTTACTCACAGGTCCATTATTTTCTTGGCATCATACTTTTGTGCCTTATATTGTCAGGAAAATAACATTAAAAGAGGATTAAATAAATCAAAACTAGAAAGATGGCTTTTCTTGTAGTCTTTTCATTTTGATAACTTTGTGCCATATAACATGAGACACTAGGAAAGTTTAGCACATGCTTTTGAATGTTGCCAATATAGATTCAGAAGAGGAGGATTCTATCCGACCAACATTCACGCTTTCTCTGAAGAAACAACATTTGATGTGCACTATCAACAGTTTTTGCAAGGTAGGAGGGATGATTTTCTTATTTCTACCACCTTGCCTGTTCATAAAAACATGGTGGCTGTGGGACCTGAATTCCACTTCAAAGAATTCAAAGTGCCACTTTTTTCTCACTTGGCCACAATTTTTAGGTGGATTTTGATCCCAGCAGTGAGAGATCCCGCTAGAAATAAATGGGAGCTTTGTGATAAACTACAAATCAGGGTCAAATAATCAGGTAGTTACAATCACTTTTGCCATGACTTTGTTTCCAGACCTGTTGCTGCCCACCAAACACACAACAGAGGTTGGGAAGTGGCCATTTTGAGCATCCCGGAAAGATATCCTTAGCTGCAGTTTAGAAGCTGATTGGGCATTGATTTATATTGCAGTTACTTATGTGTTTTGAGCCCTAAAAGCTTCTAACATTTGACCTTGATTGTAGTTTCTGGCCCCTTTGTTCTGCAAATTATTATCCCATCTTTTTAAGGTGCAGATACAAATTTATCAAAGTCATTTGCAGTGCCAAATTTCCCCAGGGCTGCATATAAGGAGCATGTTTCATGCAAGGCAGCTTGCCACATTCATTTACATGACACTATGCCATGAAGATGAAGAATACCTAGTAGGTATTCTACTGGGTAGGTGGAATAAGTACTCTGGTTTTGCATGTATGTGTACAAAAATATTATTGTTTAAAAAATATATACAGGATGTCAACCAAAACACGAAATGGGCGAAGAACTTTCCTGTCCTAAGATATCAAATACTTAGAATAGTGAACTCAACACCAAAGATTGTACATGCATGTGTAAGTGAATATCAGATAAAATTATTTCAAGTGTCAAGCGGCACGGTAGCTCAGTGGTTAGCATTGCTGCTTCACAATGCCAAGGACCTGGCTTTGATTCCTGGCTTGAGTCATTGTCTGTGTGATGTTTGCATATTCTCACCACATCTGTATAATTTTTTTCTACCACCTTGCTTGCTCCGATTTCCTCCCACATTCTGAAAGATGTGCTGGTTAGGTGCACTGACCTGAACATACGCCGGACACAGTAACTTCATTGCATTGTTAATGTAAGCCTTATTTGTGACTAATAAATAAAAGCAAGTGTTTAACATGCATGCATGTGTGTGAGCTAAAGAGAAAGGAAGAGACAAACGCACAGATGGATAGGGTGGGGCTCTTGTTGCTCCATTAATAGACTATTCAATTGATCTCAGTGGGTTTAAAATATTCATATTAAGAAAAAAATCCACATCAGTCCGCCAGATTCGTTCAAACTGCAGGCCATGTGCAATCATGCACTCCCTGAAATGTTTTGTAGGAGGTGCACAACCTCAGGTAAAGATATAACTCTCCCCCTACCCCTCCACCCCACCCATCTACAGAGATGCTCAGGACGACCAACTGGAAAACCTCAGTCGGTCTTTTTCAATTGGCCTCATGAGGCTTTTAAATAGCCAAGTTAGGTACACATTCTACCTTAATTTATATCTTTACCTACTCAGGTAAAGATATAACAACTATCGCTTGAAGGTAGCAAGTAAATGAACATAAATTACAATCATCATTATGCAACTTGACCAGATTACAGATAATATCTTGTGGTCTCAACAGGATATACTTGTTAACTTCCACCTATATTTATCCTTCCAATCTTCAGTCTTGTTCCTAACTGGGCGAAGTGAATGAGAGACATCAATCTAAATCGGCTGTAAACGTTGTTCTGTTTAACTTTCTCGAAAACTGACAAATGTAATTGTCTTCATCCTTGATGTTCTTTCTTTGTCTTCTGCGTTTACTTGGAAACCTCCCCCAGCAAAATCATTAAAGAAAAACAGGAAATAAACACACAGTCTCCATGAAAATTCTGTTCGTGTTCTGAGAGAACTGAATGGTGACCAGATGCAGATCCACAGCTGACAGGACTTTTTAAAATTTGTATTTGATGGCGAAGTTGCTTGTGCTTATTTTATTTTGAGGAGCCAGTGATAATATCAAATTCTTAGGGCTGATTGTCGAGTTCTGTTGGTGCCGGGATGGAAGGTGAACAGATTCAAAAAGTAAGCTCACTTTCCAATATGCCACTTCCCCATTTCATTCTGGCCCCCAAGCTATTTTTGCAAGCAGTAAGATTTGAAAGTAGAAGGACCGCCTGCAAAGACAGAATGTGTACCTAACTTGGCTATTTAAAAGCCTCATGGGGCCAATTGAAAAAGACTGATAGAGGTTTTCCAATTGGTCGTCCTGAGCATCTCTGTAGATGGGTGGGGTGAAGAGGTAGGGGAGAGGTGGGGTGGAGGGGTGAGGGAAGAGGTGGGACTGGTGGCAGGGGTGGACAGGTAGGGGTGGGGGATGGGTGAGGGTTGGTGGAGTGGGGGGGGGGTTGGAGTGTATGGGGGGTAGGTGGGGGGTGAGGGTGGGGATTGCCGTGGGGGGTAGGTGAGGGTGGGGATGGGGGTTGTGGTGGTGGGTAGGAGCAGGGAGGTAAGAGTAGGGGGATAAGAGTGGGTTGTGAAGTGTAAGGGTGGGGGTATGGGGGTAAGAGTGGGGCATGGGATAGGGGATGGGATTTGGAGGTGGGGGCTGGATAGGGTGAGAGGTGGGGAGATAGGGGTGGGGGTGGAAGTAGGGGGGTAAAGGGAGGTGTGTGGAGTGCTGTGGGTGGGGTGAGGGATGGGGAGAAGCAGGGGATGGGGTATGGGTGGGGATGGGAGCTGGGTGGAGGGGCAGAGCAGTGTGGGGAGGACACAGGGTAGGGCAAATGGTGGGGGTAGGGGAGAGGTGGAGAGGTGCGAGAAGGGATGGGGCTGGGCTGTGGAAGTGGGGGTAGAGGTGGGGGCAGGCAGTAGGCATGGGGTTGGGGGTAAGGATGAGTGTTTTGGGGGTAGGGGGTCAGGGTGGGTGTGGGGTGGGGTGTTGGGGTGGTGTTTTTTTGGGGTTGGGTGGTTGGGTTGGGGCTAGAGGAGGTGGGGAGGTGGTTGGGGTGGGGATGGGGGGAATTGAAGTGTCCTGGATGGAGTCTTGCAGCAGCAGATCAAGGGGCCAGTGCTTCAGATAGGAGGCTTAGGAGCTCTCTCTGCCTGACTGCAAGGTAGATATATTTGATATTAAAGTTGGAGAGTGGGTACCTCTGTTTTGAAGCTTCCTCCCTGTTATGTACCTTCTATTTAGCAAGCTGCTCCTTTCAAACTGGAAGGATTGTGATTGACCCTGCAGCTTGGAGCATCTGCCCACCACCTTGGATGGCAAAGTTTGAGATCAGAGCTTAAGTCCTGATCTGTTTGCCTCTCTGGATAGAAATTCCTTATCTTCAGGTCGGATGCAGAGCATACTTTTCCTCATCTTCTTCCAATTGTGTCCCCTATCCTCAGCCTTCAAAGAACACTCACCACTGAAATGATATGACATGGTATGAATTTTTGCAGATTTACACAACCATCCTTAAGAGTGAAGGTTGCTGTCAACACGCATGTTTAATTTAAATTATTAAAAAAATGATTTAAAACATAACCATCTCAATTTTGTCATGATTTGCGGCAGGGTGGCACAGTAGTTGGCACAGCAGCGAGCTGAAATATACTGGTTGAACCCACATCTGTTTGTGTTCTGAGAGAACTGAGTGGTGACCAGATGCAGATCCACAGTTGACAGGACCTGGGGGCACCAGGACAGGTTATTGGTAATCTGGACACTTAAAAAACATGAAGCTCTCAACCCTTTCTACTTTGTCCCCACTAATGTAGACAGAGACGTGTTCTCCTTTATTGTTCCTGAAGTCAATGACAATCTCCTTTGTTTTTTTGACATTGAGAGAGAGAGAGATATTGTTGCTGCACGAGTTCACTAAATTTTCTATCTCATTCCTGTACTCTATCTTGTCATTGTTTGCGATCCAATCCATGATGGTGATGTTGTCAGAAAACTTGAAAATCAAATTGGAGGGGACTTTGGCCACACGGTATAGATGTATAAGGAATATAGTCCGGGAGTTAGAACACAGCCTTGTGGGGCACTGGTGTTGAGGATGATCGTGGAGGATATGTTGTTACCTATCCTTACTGATTGTGATCTGTGAGTTAGGAAGTTCAGGATACAGTCGCAGAGGGAGGTGTTGAGGTCCAGGCCACAGTTGAATGGTGTGAGACTTGCAACAGATCAATTTCTGTGCAGGGCGTGAGGAAGCACATGAATGTTAGATGTGAGTCTTGACGTTTGAAGCTACTGGTGTGGTTGGTAGGATTGATAGCAGAGTGGTTAGCACAGCTACCTCACAGTGTCAGGTTTGATGCCTGGTTTGGGTGACTGTCTCTGTGCAATCTGCGTATTCCCCCTGTGTCTGCATGGGTTTCCTCCAGGTGCTCTGGTTTACTCTCACAGCCTGAAAGATGTGCTGGTTAGGTGCATTGGCCATGCTAAATTCTCCCTCAGTGTACCCGAACAGGTGTCGGAGTGTGGCAACAAAGGGATTTTCATTATAACTTTGTTGTTGTGTTAATGTAAATCTACTTATGGCACTAGCAAATAAAATCAAACTTATAACACATTTGAAAATGCAGTATTGACATTGTCTGAATTTTGTGAAGCTGTTGAATTTCTTGTGATACTGCATCCATGTTCCTGGAGCCTAATTCCTGGCATCAACCTAAATGGCTATTTGCTTCCACTATGTGTTCCTGCGGCCTTTTGAGCATGTGTTTGGAAGGATTCCTGCAAATATAGAATATCTCTACTTCTTTCTACCTCCATAGCAAGACTTCCAATGCAGCCTGAAGAATCCTCAGACCTAATCTCTCCTATGTTGTGTCACTTTTTACTCTATTTCATTCAGAATAATTTAACTGCCAGTGTCTGCTTCAGTCACAATACACCAACACATCCCATTTCCTCCCTATTATCTCTACTTTAAAAGATGCAGAATGACTTCAAAGGCTGCTAGAATTTTACAGTTTTGTGTCCCCTCATGACATGTGTAACCAATGAACTCTGCAATTAGCTATGGCTACATGGGACAATCATTCAAATGAGCAAACTGCTCACTGTAATGTCTGCATTACCCTGCAGGGTAGTAGGTTGATCATGCAGAACTATCTCTCACCTATTTTTGGCATTATTCAATTGAGGCACACTTATTTCTCAAATTATTTAAAAATATTGTGTCCCAAGTATTATTTATAAAAATAAATGTCTCAAGTATGTATTTTAATGAATCAATACTATAGACTTCCCCTTGGGACTCTATATCATAGATTGCTCACTTGCCCACAACAATGTTTTATCCCCAGATTAATTGGTAATCAAACTCTTTGTAGCACAATTTTTGTGCTCGGATTCTTCTGTTATGGACCAGGTGAATCAGCTCATCATTACCAGATTGGATTTACTCTAGGATTCTCTGGGATGCTACGAAACAGATTGCAGAGCCTTTGGCTTTGATCTTCATATCGTCATTGGCGACAGGTGTAGTGCCGGAAGACTGGCGGATAGCCAATATTGTCCCCTTGTTCAAGAAAGGGAGTAGAGAGCATCCTGGGAATTATAGACCAGTGAGCCTTACTTCTGTTCTGGGCAAAGCTTTAGAACGAATTATAAGGGATAGGATTTATTATCATCTAGAAAGAAATAAATTGATTAGGAATAGTCAACACGGTTTTGTGAAGGGTAGGTCATGCCTTATCAAGTTTTTTGAAAAGGTGACCAAAGAGGTGGATAAGGGTAAGGCAGTTGTCGTGGCGTATATGGATTTTAATAAAGTGTTTGATAAGGTTCCCAACGGTAGGCTACTGCAGAAAATGCAGATGCATGGGATTGAGGGTGATTTAGCAGTTTGGATCAGGAATTGGCTAGCTAATAGAAGACAGAGGGTGGTGGTTGATGGGAAATATTCAACGTGGAGTTCAGTTACAAGTGGTGTACCTCAGGGATCTGTTTTGGGGCCACTGCTGTTTGTCATTTTTATAAATGACCCAGATGAGGGTGTAGAAGAATGGATTAGTAAATTTGCTGACAACCCCAAAGTCGGAGGACTTGTAGACAGTGAGGGTGGATGTTATAGTTTGCAGAGGGACATAAATAAGCTGCAGAGCTGAGCCGAGAGGTGGCAAATTGAGTTTAATACGGAAAAATGTGAGGTGATTCACTTTGGTAAGAGTAACAGGAGTATAGAATATAGGGCTAATAGTAGGACTCTTAATAGTGTCGATGAGCAGAGAGATCTCAGTGTACATGTGCATAGCTCCCTGAAAGTTGGCGCCTAAGTTGATAAGATTGTTAAGAAGGCGTACGGTGTGTTAGCTTTTATTAGTAGAGGGATTGAATTTCGGAGCCGTGAGGTCATATTGCAATTGTACAAAACTCTGGTGCGGTCGCACTTGGAGTATTGCGTACAGTTTTGGTCGCTGCATTATAAGGAAGATGTGGAGACTTTGGAAAGGGTGCAGAGGAGGTTTACCAGGATGTTGCCTGGTATGGTGGGAAGATTTTATGAGGAAAGGCTGAGGGACTTCAGGTTATTTTCATTAGAGAGAAGAAGGTTAAGAGATGACCTAATTGAGGCATACAAGATGATTAGAAGGTTAGATAGGTGGACAGTGAGAGCCTTTTTCCTCCTTTGGTGATGGCTTACACAAGGGGACATAGCTTTAAATTAAGGGGTGGTAGTTATAAGACGGATGTCAGAGGTAGGTTCTTTACTCAGAGGGTAGTAAGGGCGTGGAATGACCTACCTGCAGCAGTTGTGGACTCGCCAACTTTAAGGGCATTCAAATGGTCAGTGGATAGGCATATGGATAACATTGGAATAGTTTAGGTTAGAAGGTCATTAGATTGGTTCCTCTGGTCGGCACAATATCGAGGGCCGAAGGGCCTATACTACGCTGTAATGTTCTATGTTCTATGTTCTATGGCATGTCATTTGATCATATTAAGACCTGTTTTCAATGTTCAGCATTACCAATGAGTGACTTGACAATCTATAACATGTTGTGACAAATTTTAGTTTCAAACTATTTTTCCCCTTTAAAGAATTTTAATCACCATTTTCCATCTTAAGAAGTTACTTTACTGCAGTAATAAAATGTTTCCCACTGAGGTAGCCTTATCATCATTTTCCTTAATTTGTTTCTTTCTTTTAGTTAGTCTTTCTTGTTGGATTGCATCCTTCTTTTTCCATTTGCTTCTCGGGTGGAAACTGGTCTTGTCAGTGGTGCAAAAGGAGTGCTTTTAATTGGCTGACGATAGTGCATTACATGAACCACATTGGCAACAATGAACTGAATATCAGGTGCTGCGTGCACCAGTCAGACAATTTGATACTGACCATTTTGTGAAGCTAATTTCGGCCCCTTTGAATCTAATTTTGGAATTTTATTGCTCCATTCTATTCTCTTCCAGCTGTCGATTTTAAGCTTTGGTTTTTTCAACCCCTGCAAAACCTCAATGCAGGGAATAGAGAAGCAAAAAAAGGCTTTCACTCTGCGTTAAGGTATTTATCTTAATATCACTCTTTGAAAGTAAATGGAATTTCCCAAGATCTTATCAACTTCTTCAATTTTTAGAAGTCTTTGACAGTGAAGGTAGGCATTTTAACAATATATGACATTCCAGAAAGCACTGTGAGGGCGCTGAAAGGTTTCCATGCAGGTTGTGAGTGTGAAGAAAGAAGAAGGCATCTTAATGACAGAATAGTTTGCAATAGAAACCGATGTTAAACAGGATGTATTAGTTCACCTTTGCTCTTTGCACCAGACTAGATTAAGGTCAGGTTTGTATTGTAGAGGTTTGTGAATGATAATTTGTGATATATAACTGGACAATTTTGATGTGACTTTGCACTAATTACAGAAGAGGGGTGAAATGCAACTGAAGCTAAACAATGAATTAAAAAGCTGAAACCATACAATTTATCATTAAAAAAGAGAAAATGTGGGAAATGTGGGAAATGAGGAAAATAGTATTCAACACTTAACAGTATTAATCACTCTTGGGACAATAAGACATTTTTGATTGGTCCATGTTAATTTTCCAAACCACAGAAAGCTATAAATTTAATGAAATGGAATGAATCAAGTAAAAGCAAAATACTGCAAATGCTGGACGTCTGAAATAAAAATAGAAAATGCTGGATAAACTTGCCAGATCTGGCAGCATCTGTGGAGAGAGAAATAACTTTTATGTTTTGGATCTAAATGATCCTTCTACAGAACTACAGAATGAATCATGTATTCCTTTTTCATTGCTGAGAGAGCTGTGGCAGATTATGGGGACATATGCATTATGGATCAAAGATAAAGGCACAAAGATAAAGTGCTGGTACAAAGTTTCCTCAACAGAAAACAAACCACAATTACAAAGATCACTTTAAGTTAATATTTAATTCATTCTAGCATTGAAATTTTCATTACATTTATATGCTCAGCTGTCTAACTGACCTTTATTAACATACGGACATACTGGACGTTATTATTCATTCTAAACATCAACTTCAAGTGACTGAAACTTACATTGCTGTTCTATTTATAGTCCCTAAATGAAAACTCAACTTCTATGAGTCATCTTGGCTAAATGGGAGTACATTAATTTGCTGTGTGGAGCTTATACAATTCAGGGTTGAAAATACGCGGGCAACTGATGAATCCACCCTCGAAAGTACCCTAAAATCCCAGGAAAATTCAATCATGGGTCTAACCAATGAGAAAAAAAATCACACTTGTACAAGGCAGTGACGGAATCTGTGAAGAGCTTGTCATCTGATCTTTGGCTGTTTCTGTCCTGTGCTTGCTACTGATTGGATCAATTGAACCTATCAGTAGCATTTGTGGGAGAAAGCCAGCCTGTGGTTAGAGGGGCAGTGATCAATGGGATGGTGAGTAGTAGTGTGTCAGCCTGAGTAGTCGTGGTGAGAGAAGTGGTGATGCACAGAGGGGTTGCAATGGGGAGATAGGGAGTGGGATGGCAGGGACTGAGAGAGGAAGAGGCTGTGAGGGGGGTAAGACTGTGATGGAAAGAGGGGCTGCAATGAGGGAGAGGGTGAGGGAAGGCGTAGGTTGACACTGGGAGAGGTTGTGAGGGAGATGTCTGTGAAGGTGAGAGAAACTGCCATGGAAAGAGAAGTTGTATGAGAGAGAAAGCAATTTTAAACCACCCAACAAAAGAATAGCAGCTAACTGGGAGCCAAGAAATTTCAAAGTCAATGAAGCATTGAATTCCTTGCAAATTAATGTGTAATCCCTAGCTTAAGGTTGCATAAATTCAGGAGCTAGTAAATGTTGAAAATGGATGCTTTGTAATGAACACTGTTAATTGGATAATTTAATACTGAATATAAGAGTATGAATAAAGCTACCCAGAAATATAAAGACATCTCATAAGGGTTTCCAAAGATACTTCAAAAACAAAGAGTTAACCCAGTGAGAAACTCAAGAAAACTGCCATCACTGGGAAGTGACCCTGAGCAAATTGTTAGAGCTGCGGGATGATAAATCCTCTGGTCCTCATGGACTTAATCATCAGGTCTTAAAATAAATGGCTAGTGAGATAGTCAATGAGTTTGTTTTAATTTTTTAAAATTCCCTAGATTCAGGTAAGATTCTATTTGATTGAAAAATAGTGAATGCAATTTCTTTATTCAAAAAGAAGATGGGAAGCAGGAAGTGACAGGCCAGTTAGCTTAATATCTGTCATAGGGAAAGTATTAGAAGCCATTGTTAAAGTCATTATGGTAGGACACTTGGATAAATTCAAATTGATCAGGCAGGGTCAACATGGTTTTATGAAAAGGAAATTGAGTTTAACCAATCTGTTGGAGTTCTTTGAAGAAGGTACATATACTGGGATAAAGAGGATCTGCTGGATGTCTTGTTCTTAGATTTTCAGAAGGCATTTGATAAGGTGTGACATCAAAGGTTACTGCAAAAAACAAAAACTCATGATATAGGGATAACAAATTATCATGGATGGAAAACTGTCTCGCTCACAGGATACAGAGAGTAGGCATAAATGGATCATTTTCTGGTCATTGCCAAGGTGTGATGAGTAGTATACTACAGGGATCAGTGTTGGGGCCTCAAATTTTTACAACTTTTAATAAATAGCTTGGATGAAGGGACTGAAGGTATGGTTGCTATGTTTGCTGGTGACACAAAGATAAATAGAAAAGTAAGCTGTAAAGAGGAAAGGGACACTATAAAATGATATAGATAGTGGGGTTTGTACACAGACTCCCAAACTGTAGTAGTGATATTAGGATGGCATTAAACAAGAAATTAGAGATACATGCAACAAGGGAACATCTGTAACTATGGGTGACTTTAATCTACATATAGATTGGGCAAATCAAATTAATCACAATACCATAGAGGATGATTTCCTGCAGTGTGTACAGAATGATTTTTTGGACCAATATGTTGAGGAACCAGCTAGTGAATAGGTTATCCTCGGCTGGGTATTGTGTAATGAGAAAGGAATAATTGAGAGATTCCTTGAGAATGAGTGACTATAATATGACAGAATTCTTCATCAATGTGGAGAGTGACATAGTTGACTCTGAGACTCGGGTCCTGAATCTTAATAAAGGAAACTACGATGTTATGAGGCACGAGTTGGCAACAATAGATTGGGAAATCTTACTTAAAGGGATGACAATGGTTAGGAAATGGCAAACATTCAAAGAATGCATGGGTGAACTACAATAATTGTTTATTCCTGTTTGGTGCAAAAATAAAACATAGTTTACAAGGGAAATTAGAGATATGATCAGAGATATAATTAGAGATAAGAGGCATACAAATTGGCCAGAAAAAAAAAACAGCCATGAGAATGGGGAGCAGTTTAGAATTCTGCAAGGGGGACCAAAGAATTGATTAAGAAGATAAAATAAAGTCCAAGAGTAAGCTTGCTAGGAACATAAAATCTGACTACAAAAGTTTATTCAGATATGTGAAGAGAAAGAGATTGGTGAAGACAAACATAGGTCAATCACAGTCAAAAACAGGGGGATTTATAATGGGGAACAAAGAAATGGCTGACCAAATAAATTTATACTTTGGTTCTGTCTTCACAAAGGAGGATATACATAACACACCAGAAATGTTGGGGAACACAGGGTTTAGTGAGAGAGAGGAACTGAAAGTAATCGGTATTAGCAGAGATATGGTTTTGGGAAATTCATGGGATTGAAGGCTAATACATCACCAGGGTCTAATAATTTACATTCCAGCGTACTTAAGGAAGTGGCTCTAGAAATAATGGATGCATTGATGGTCATCTTCTAGTATTTTATAAACTCTGGATAGCTAATTTAACCCTACTTTTTAAAAAGGAAGGTAGAGTAAAAACAGGGAATTATAGACCAGTCAGCCTGACATTGGTGGGGAAAATTCTAGAGTCCATTATTAAGGATTTTATGGCACTGCACTTGGAAAATTATGGTAGAATCAGACAGAGTTAGCATGGATTTATGAAAGGGAAATCATGCTTGACAAATCTACTGGAATTCTTTGAGGATGTAACTAGTAGTGTTGACGAGGAGAAGCCAATGAATGGGGTTTATTTGGACTTTCAGAAGAGTTTCAACAAAGTCCCACAAAAGAGATTCATGTAGAAAATTAAAACACATGGGGTTGGGGGTAATGTGTTGAGATGGATAGAAAACTGGTTGGTAGACCGGAAAAAAGGAGTAAGAATAAACAGCTCTTTTTCTGAATGGCAGATAGTGACTAATGGGGTATTGCAAGGATTGGTGCAGTGACCCCAGCTTTTCAAATATATATAATGATTTAGAAGAGGGAAGTAAATGTAAAACCTTCAAAGTTGGGTGGGAGGATGAGCTGTGAGGAGGAGGATGCAGAGATGCTTTCATGTGATTTGGACAAGCTCAATAAATGGGCAAATACATGGCCGATGCAGTATAATGTGGATTAATGCAAGGTTATTCACTTTAGGAGCAACAACAGGAAGGCATATTATTATTTCAATGGCTATATATTGATAGCAGGAATGAACAGTGAGAGCAGGGGTTTCCCTATTACACTAGTTACTGAAGATAAGCATGTAGGTGCAATAAGTGGTAAAGATGGCAATTGGTATGTTGGTCTTCATAGTGAGAGGATTTGGTGCAGGAGCAGGGATACCTTACTGCAATTATTCAGAGCCTTGACGAGGCCACATCTGCAATACTGTTTGCAGTTTTGGTCTCTTTATCTGAGGTAGGATGTTATTGTTATGGAAGGAGTACAGTGAAGATTTACCAGACTGATTCATGGGTTGGCAGGACTAGTATATGAGGAGAAATTGAGTTAGTTACGTTTACATTTGCTGGAGTTCAAAAGAATGAGAAAAGACCTTAGAGAAACCTATAACATTCTAACAGGATTAGACATTTAGATGCAGGAAGGATGATGGGAAGGGCGCCTAGAATTAGAGGTTATGGTCTAAAGGGCAAATCTTTCAGGATTGAGATGAGGAGAAATTTCTTCACCCAGTGAGAAGCAAGCCTGCGGAATTCACCACCACAGAAAGCAGTTGAGACGAAAACATTGTATGTTTTCAAGAAGGAGTTAGGTATAGCTCTTGGGCTGAAAGGGATCAAAGGATATGGGGAAGACAGGATCAGATTATTGAGTTGGATAAACAGCCATGTTCATAATGAATTGTGGAACAAGTTCAAAAGGCTGAATAGCCTACTCTTGCTCCGAATAATGAAGTGATCAGGCAAAGAGCTGGCAAATGGAATACAATGTGGAAAAATGTGAAATTGTCCATTTTGGCAGGAAGAATAAAAAAGAAGCATATTATTTAAATGGTGAGAGATTGCAGTGTCCTGAGATGAAGAAAGACATAGATTTTCTAATACATGAATCACTAAATATCATGAGGATACAGCAAGTAATTTGGAAAGCTAATAGCAGTGGAATTCTCTGGCTGCTCACTGGTGGTGGATTCTCTGATCTTGCTGGCAGCATACCCCTGCCGTGGGTTTCCCAGAGGGTGTAGGATGGCAACGGTGGGAAACCCCACTGATAGTGGCAGGATCACAAGAACCCACTGCTAGCGAATGGCTGCTTCTCATTGCTGAAAAACCCACAGCCAGGAGACTGGGCAATTTCAGCCAGAATGTTATACTTTATTATGAAGGGAACTGAATACAAAGTAGGGAGTTTATATTTCAACCATACAGGGCATTGGTGAGACACATCTGGAGTATTGTGCGCGGTATGAGTCTCTTTATTTAAGGGGAGATGTAAAAACATTGGAAATAGTTCAGAGGTGGTTTACTAGAACTAATGCTTGGAATTGATGAGTTGTCTTCAGAGGAAAGATTAAACGGGCTAGGTTTGTATTTGCTGGAGTTTAGAAGAGTAAGAGGCAACTTGATTGAAACATAAAATCCTGAAGGGTCTCCACAAAGTGAATGTGAAAAAGGAAGTTCTCACATGTGGGAGAATCTGGGGCTAGGAGGTCTTTGTTTAAGATTATGGAGTCACCCATTTAAGATCGGGATGAGGATTTTTTTTTCTCTGTGTGTGTTGAGTCTTTGGAACTCTTCCTCACAAAATGGTGGAAACAGGTCTTTGAACATTTTTTAGGCTGGATAGATTATTGATTAGCATGGGGTGACAGGGTAGGTGGGAATGTGCAGTTGAGGTTACAATCAAATCAACTCTGATTTTATTGAATAGGACGGTTTAGGGACTAAGTGGCCTAGTTCTGTTCTTAATTTATATATCTGTTACATAAGGAAGGTTTGCATTTATGTGTCATTATATCTCAAGTGTTTTAGATTCTTACTTGAGGTGGAGTGACTACTAGTAACAAACATTAAATGATTTTGCATAAATTACAATCCAAAATAGTAATCAATTGCCTTTAGCTTTATAACATTTTTTATGACTTTTGGATACCCTAAATGTTTTACAGCTAGTGCAATACTTTGTAAGTGTAGTCACAGTTGTAATGAAGAAAACCCAACTAGTATCAACTAAATTGGAACAAGATCTTTCAGCAATGAAATTAGGAAACAATTTTACACATCAAGGATGGTAAAGATTTGGAATTCACTTCCACAAATAGCAATTGCTGCTAGATCAGTATCAATGTTCAATTGTTAAATTTATATCTGAGATTGAGATCTGAGAGGCTGTAGAAAGGGTAGTAGCTGCCTGTTTAAACTCTTCCAGCTTCGTGCACACGTGATGAAAATATATTAGCTATGACTTCATCAGTCTGCGGAAGGCATGTTTTGGATGATGATTTTTTTTTCCACATAGAAGTGCGTGTCAGTTATTTGGGAAAAAAATATTTGTTGCTTGCTGCTTTCTTGTGCCAATTTAAATAATGTGACATCCAGGAAACGAATGCTTTCTTCGTGTTGTGTGGTTTTAAGTTTAATGGAGGGATGATGATTATTGAAGATACTGCTGAATTCTTCTGGTTCTGCTGCTATGAGTGTCAAAATACCCAGTATGTCAAGACAAATACAGAAGGTAATGTTACTACATGTCTGCATCACCTAATAAAGGAGTGATTAGTGAGAATGAAAGAGGTATCTCTAACATGAAAATCAAAAAGTAATCCAGAAGAAATTCTCAAGAGAATCCTCAAAAAGATACATTTAAGTCCTGACACTCTCTAAGATAACTCTCCAATACAATTCAGAGGAATGTGTTTTTAGCAGAGGAATTTGTTGAGTGACACATTGAAGGGAAACCCAATGCATTCAGGTGGACCTAACAAGTCCAACAGTAGTATTTGAAGAGTAGAAAGTTCTTCCTATGTGCTGCCAAACATTCCTCCTGCAATTAATTCCCTTCAAAAGCAGAATTCATCACATTGTTATTTGTTGGATGTTGCCATGTTTTATTTTATAAAACTATTTCTTCCTTCAAAGTAATTTAGGACGTTTCTGAGAAACATGCTAAATAAGGAAGAAAAATTTGAAATACCTTTGAAATGCATTGTTATGCTGTTGAAAATGCAATCGTCAATATATGCTCAGCAAAAATCCTCTAACAGCAATGTGACAATGAACAGATAATGTTTTTTTGTGATGTTGACTAAGGGATAAATATCGATCAGGATATCAAGAAGAATCTAATTTAATTTTTTGATGAAGTTACAGAATAGGTTGATGAAAGAAAACTAGGAAAACTGTCCATATGAAATTAAATAAAAACTTTGACAAAGTAAATATAAAAGATTGATAAGCAAAATTAAAGCTCATAAAATAAGAGGATCAAGGTCCACTTAGAGTTTTAAAAAAATGGGCCTAAGGATAACAAAACAGTAAGTCATGGTGGTTTTTCAGATTGTAAGATTGCAGATAGTGATGGTCTTCATGATTCAGTGCATTACTTTTTGATGTATATAAATAACTTGGATATTGGAACAGAGAGTAAAATTTCAAAATTTGCCAATGATACCAAACTTGGACATGTGCCAATCAATGAGGAGATACCAATTGACTGCAATGGGACACAAATATGCTTGCAGAATGAACTTGCAGGGTTATGAGACAGAAGAGGGGAATGGAATAAATTGAATTGCTATACAGCTGGTTGGCCAGGTCTCAATGGATGAATTGACCTTCTGTGTCATAATGTCTCAAATGTGAGATTGCTTAATTATTTCTCATGTTTAAAAAAAATTATCCATAATGGGTTAGTCAGAAGTGGGAATTTTATAACACACAGTGGAGGCAATAAGCAATTGTCCCACCAAAGCAAGAGCTCTTTTAATTTCCGGTTATGATGTACTATCTTAAGATCGATTTTGAATGCATGACAGGCTGGAAAATAAAAGTCAAATATCGTTATTCAATGGCAAGTCAGCCAAAAAATAATAGTCTTAGTGCTCCTTGGGGCAAGACATGAACTTGACACCCGAGGTTCAGCTAAAACAGATTTGCAAAGGGAAAACATGAGAGAATATCTTAATTTAAGAATAAAGCATCCTACTTATTAATCCAGTAAATTGCAAAGAAATCAAGTCCAATATATTTTCTATCTCTTTAAAACTGTCTGCAGTTCATCCTAAATTAATCATTTTTATCTCCTGAGAGTCATTATACAATATCCTCCCATCTGAAGTCATTCTCTTGGCCAAATATATATTGCTATAATTGTTCCTGCTGTCTCTCTGGTTGAATCACAGAATTGCAGAATTGTTACAGTACAGAAGGAGGCCATTTGGCCCATTGTGTTTGCTCCAGCTCTCTAAATGAGCAATTTATTTAGTGCCATTCTTCCACTTTCCCCTCTTAATCCTGCACATTTTTCCTGTTCAGATAATAATCCAGTACCCCCTTGAATGCCTCAATTGAACCTACCTCCAAAACACTCATAGACAGCACTTTCCAGATCTTAATCACTCACTGAGAAAATGTTTTTCCTTATGTCTCTATTGCTTCTTTTGTCAATTACCTTAAACTGTGCCCTCTTGTTTTTATTCCTTTTGCCATTGAAAACAATTTTTCCCTGTGTTCAGACCCATCGACATTTTAAATACTTCTATTAAATCTCCTTCAAGTCTTCTTTTTTTCAAGGAAAACTATTCTGAATTCTTCAATCTATGTAGCTGAAGTTCCTCATCCTTGGAAATACTCTTACAAATCTTTTATTATATTCTTTCTAAAGTTTTCACAATTTTCCTAAAATATGGTGTCCAAAACTAGATCCAATACTCCAGCTGAGACTGAGCCAGTGTTTATACAAGTTTAATATAAAATTTTTGCTCTTGTACTCTATGTCCCTCTTAAAGCCTGGGATAATCTTCTTTACAAACAGAGATTAGAGGGACTGAAAGCCCTTATTCTATTCCCTTACTGTCCACATGAAAAGGAATATGTGGATATTTCTTAATCCCTGAGTGTATGATCAATTTAAATGTAGTAAGAAGTCTGACAACATCAGGTTTAAATTCAACCGATTTATTTGATAGTAAACTCACAAGGTTTCGACCTGTGGACTTCGTCACATGAATGAGATGTTCTGGTCTCCACCAGCACACATACCCAGCACAGACTGTTTACAGATTACTGATTAGAATGCGAATCTTTACACCTAACCTGCTATTCAAGTCTTAAAGTGACTAACAATGTGAATGAAAGGAGCACTGAGCACGGGTTAAAGGGATGTGTATTGTCACCTGACAGCACAGTAAGTGAGGTTTTTTGCTAACCCAGGCAAGTCATGGGT
Source organism: Sphyrna mokarran (assembly GCA_024679065.1). Taxonomy (NCBI): domain Eukaryota; kingdom Metazoa; phylum Chordata; class Chondrichthyes; order Carcharhiniformes; family Carcharhinidae; genus Sphyrna; species Sphyrna mokarran. The sequence continues at coordinate 44,526,436 of JAGIQG010000003.1, read as the reverse complement.
GTTACAGACAGTGTGACATAAAGCCAAGATCCCTGTTAAGACTGTCCTCATGTGTGCGGAACTTGGCTATCGGTCTCTGCTCAGCGTCTCTGTGCTGTTGTGTGTCGTGAAGGCCCTTTTGAAGAACGTTGTATGATCAATTTAAATAACCAGCAGCACAATTGTGGGTTTAAATAAATTAGTTTATTCATACATTATTTATTCATACATTTGCTCCGAATATTTAATGTTCATCATTCACCACCATCACCCCATCCCCAAACACACAAAAAAGTGCAGTGACAGAGAATAGTGCACAGTTACAAATGAAGGAATAGTTTGTATATCATATGACTGGTTCACCTTGGTCTGCTAAAGAAGAGGCTGTACCCTATTCTTGAAGTGTAGCTAGGTGAATTCAATAAAAAGTCATATATACAGGATTCTGTCAAAGAGGATATTTAGTAGATCACAATGTTAGTTGCTTGTAGTCTCATTACTAGGAGGTCAATTTTCTGATGGCCTTAAGGTATAGGCATTGCTGTCTTTATTGCTGTCTTTATTGCTGTTGCACTTTCATGCTTTGTTGTTCGTAAGCTAACTTATTTCTCCTTGGTGCTTGGAGAAAGATTAGTTGGTTGAAGAAAGTTTCGATCAGGCCTAAACAACATTTCCATTATCCACCCCAGAATTATTTGAAGTTAGAAGCCATTGCTATATATTGGAGGGTGGAAGATGGCCATTCACAACTACTTATAATGAACTGGCTTCTCTATTGCTGTTTATCTTAATTTTTAAGTTTGGAGACATTGGGAAGAATCTTGTGCCATTGCTGGTAATGAGCTTGGAGGCTGGAAGGATAGCTACCTAGGTGGGATTACCTCAACTGCATGAGGGCCTGCTGTCATACATATGCAGGACAATTGTGATCCAGCAGGTAGCTTGACATCTCTGGGATGGAGCCTCACTTGTGACTGGGCTGACAGCATCAAAAGTTCAGACACCAATCTTAATCTTCAACCAAAGAACATTTTCCAACATGCATTCCGTCTGGCAGCTAACAGAGAAAACAGTCTTAATCCCTCTGCTGACTATAGCAGTTGCTTTTCTTATCATACTCTCTGGAACATACTCACTTCTCTGTCGACGGTTTTTAATCAAATTGTTGGAGAGTCTATAAGTTCAATCAGGACAAAATCAGCTACTCCATCCATTGCTTTCTGGTGTTCAACTTGGCACATAGATTTCAATAGCACCTGACTTGGCTCTCTGTCCCCATGGCAACACTGGGTAATTGTAGTATAGAACTAATAGGAGAACACATGTTCCATTTTCATTTTGTCACTTTCCCTTGAGTTAAACTATAACCATTAAAAAGATGATCAGACACCTTCAATTACCACTTACTTTTACAATCTTCTTTTTCTTGAGATTAATTATTCCTCTCTCTCAACATCTCCAAAAGCCTTACATCTATTTGCAGTCCCATTATAAACTCATTACAGCAATTCTCATTATTTATTTCCCTTTTCTCCAGTGACCTTCAATAACCCACCAAGGTTCAACAGTTTGCCCACTCTTTTCCACTCTTCATTGTTGCATTTTCAAATATCATTGTAATTTTGCTTCTCCATTGCTTTCTGTATATCTTTAAATTTCCATTTTCTAACACTACCTGTGTTTTCACCCAACTTTACATTTTGGGGACAAGGAAATGATTTTAATATTTTACATTTCTTTATTAATGTTCATTTCATTGTCCTCATACATCACCACATCAGGTTTAGTAACCTTGCTTGTGTTATTGCTAAAATGATGTGCTTGAAACATATATCCCCATGCGTCAATTTCCTAAGGGATGTGAAAAATAGAGTTGTCTCTATTTATGATTAATCTGACTTGAAACTTTGGCTCTGTTCTCCCTCTACAGATGATATCAGACTGCAGAGATTTTCCAGCATTTTCTGTTTTTGTTTCAGATTCCAGCATCTGCAGTATTTTTTCCTTTATCTTATGAAATTTCTCATGGCCCATTAGAAATATTGAGAAAACCCCATTAATGAATTACAGGTCAAATATCCTTTATCTATGAATCTGAAAAACAAACACACCCAAAAACTGCACTTTTTTTGAACCTCATCAACTTTAACATGGGAAGTCCAGATGCTGTCTGCACTGTTTACTTTGTGATTTATGTGATGAACATGTCAAAAAGAAACTTATTGTAGATACCCTGTCTTTATTATTCAGTGATACATTTTACACTTTGAGCAATTTTATTTACTTTAGACGATAGCTAGGCCTGGGCTTAGGCTACTTTTAATGTAAGTTTATAGGTGGTATTGAAAGCTAAAATGATCTGAAATCCAAAGCCTCGAGGGTTTTGGATAAAGGATACTTGAGTTGCGCTTCACTTCCAATGTTAACGCTACCTTTACAGTTAGAATGTTTTTTAAATTTTACTGTCTTGTTTCAGTGATTTTGTTTTTACTTAAAGTAATTTCTTGTAAATGGAACATATTTTCCTGTTTGATCACATAGCAAGCAGATCAAGCATTCACTTCAAAGGACTGTGCTATCCAAAAATTAGTCTCACACCCAACATTACAAGGGCACCCGATTCAACACAAGTGTGATATTTTCTGTCTCCTGTTTCTGCCCTTCCTTTGTGTTGAAATTGCCAATTTAACACTGCTTAATTTGAAAGCAAATTGTTGCCAGTTTTGAACTGTGAGCATCAGTGTCCATTACAAACTAAATGGAGATTGGACAAATTGATTTGATGTTGAGTTTTTACTGTTGACAGAAAAGATGATTTTTATCTCATCATTTTGGGCTTCATTTGAACAAAGGCTTTCGCATTAAAAGGATAGTAAGCGGTTTAATTCTAATATTATCTTGTATAATAAACATATTTAGATTCATGAATATAAAAACACATGGGAATTTGTTGCAAGAGCTGTGCTCTTAGAACTACGCATTCAGGAAACAGTCCATATCAAAGACCACTTATGCTGCACATTTTAATGGAAGTAGGTATCCTTTAGAAGTATTTCACAGTCTTAATTTGATTATTTTAATGTGCATTTAAGTATTTTTCAATACTTCAGGTACTGTCTCTCATTTTGACCTCCACTTGGCCAGAAGAATCATTTTTGGCAGCTAACAAATGTGCAAGTTCCAAAAGACATTGATCCAAATTACTTCAGTTTACAACAATGCTGTTAGGATTTTATTCCACAAATCATGCACAGCAATTGATTGTACAATCTTAAACTTCTCGCTCATTTTAATCATACAATTGTTTATCTGAACTTTAGAGATATTTTTCATGTTATTATAACCCTGTCCTGCCAGATCTTCTGAGGAAATAATTACATTATCGAACCATGGAATAAGATCCAGTTTAAATAGAAAGTGCACGTGCCCTTGAGGAATGCCAGACTATGGGAAAATAACTTTATTGGATACTGTATATTCAATATGGAAGAAGAGAGTTTCCATTATCTTTCTGTCCTCAGTCTTGGATCAGTACAAACATTTAAATTAATTTACAGTTAAACTTATTTGATGTGCATACCTTTCTCTGCTAACCCCCTAAATAAATTTATTTTGGAAAGTCCAGAACCACAGAATTACCCTTGTCTGAAACTTGATTAATGTCCTTTTTCTCATTTGCTAATTATCTAAGTTCTGTATGTTAATTAATAACATTATATTCATCTATATACATTTTATTTTGGATCTAAATTTTTAATGAAATTGCACCTAACTTTTATACTTTCTCCCCCCACATCATGAATAGAATGCATGATATGTGGGCTCTGTCTGAAGCCAGTTCATTGGTTCATTGTCTGATGATGCTATATCTTGTGCGTTGTGAGCCATGTGAAATGTGAACTATTTTCTTGACAGTTTTTTTTGTCCATGGTGGTTTGCCATTGGCTTCTACTCTTCGGGGTGGAGTGAGGTATAAGATCCCCAAGCTACCTTACCCAAAATGGGAATCAAATTCATGCTGTTGGGTAGGTTTTCTTGAATCACATACTATCCATCTGAGCTAACCAGCCCCTATACAGCATGAAAATGATCTTTCTAAGTCAAATTTGTCAGGTGAATCACTGCTTTTGTGCTTAGAGAAAATTTGCCTTTCATGCCATTACTGGCTTAATATTCTTTTGAAATTAAAAGTGCCACTTTTGAGGGCAGGAAGTGCTCAAATAACTTTAAACCAGTTCCTATTAATTGTTTAAATACAAGTCTTAGTTTTCTTGACTCCAGTTTGAGACTGGTTTAGGACTAATGTTGTCAATTCCAGTTGTACATGTGTCATGTTCCATCATATTATGTATTTTTAGTCAATACTTCTAAAAACTTAGGGCATGATTTTCCCTGCAACCTCCTGCGCTTTTCATGGCGGTGGAAGTGGCTCACCATTGGCTGGTGGTGGCATCTTCTTGTCCTGCTATTGTTAACAGGGTTTCCCATTGAACACATCTTTTGATGCTGGGAAATCCATGGTGAGTGTGCATTGGCACCACACCAAAAGATGCCACTGATGTGAACAGCCAGAAGATCTCACTTATACAGTAAAATTGTTATGGAAAATTATGTGTCCTTTGGTGACTTGAGCTTCAGGCAGTCCTAATTCTCAAGATAAATATCTAATTAAATATAGATATTTAATGCAGATGTCCATTTGTTTAAAGATAAATCCACGAGAAGACAATAGAATTTCAGCTGACCTGACTCTTTGGTTCCCCTTGGATGAAAGGGGACATAAAAAAAAGTTTATTCATTAGTCATAAATAAGGCTTACATTAACATTGCAATGAAGTTCTGTGAAAATCCACTGTTTGGCACATGTTCAGGTCAAAGCACCTAATCAGCATGTCTTTCAGACAGTGAGGGAAAACTTGAGCATCTGGACGAAACCCACACAGACATGGGGAGAACATGCAAACCCCACCTAGACAGTGACCTAAGCTGGGAATCGAACCCAGGTCTCTGGCATTGTGAGGCAGCAGTACTAACCACCGTGCTACCATGCTACCCACATAGAAACTCAACGGGCAGAATTTTCCCATCCCACCCACCACAGGAATCATAAAGCGTGGGGCATGAACAATGGCAATGTCTGTTAATCTCAGGCAGGATTTTCTGGTTCTGGGACAAGCATGGCCAAAATATCCCATCCAATATGTGTAAGACAGAAGTGAATGGATCTTATCAACTTTCCATTATATTATGATAGTTTCCCTTATCCAGATTAAAATGTATGAACCTTTAAGTTTAAAGTTTATTTATTAGTGTCACAAGTAGCCTTACAGTAACAATGTAATGAAGTTACTGTGAAAATCATGTGTCAAACTACAACACAGGATGATTGGAATCAACACACACACTAATAACACTAGCTTGATAGAAAAGGGACTTTGAACTTGTGAAAGTCACATGATGAGGAAACCATTTTGCTGTATACTTTTAAAGCCAGCAAGAAACTTCTTGCAATTAAAGTTGCACAAAATGTGAGGTCAGTTACACACTAACTGCAATATATCCAACCAGCCAAGGCAATGGACAGCAATACTTTGAAATTGGGAGATTTTGATAGAGCAATGGACTTCCCAATCTGCTGCAACTTTAAATTCAACTGAGATTCAATCTACTGGAAATTCAACTACAAGAAATCTTCAACTCTCTGAGGATCTTTCTCTTTCCCAGACTTTCACCTCAATTAAATCATTAAATTAATCTAAGAAACAACAGGCTTGCCATGAAAGAAGCTGAGAAAATTATAAACTATACACATGTATGCATGGGATGGTTGAAGCATTGCATCAAATTTGGTTAAGTGTTGGATAATAAATAACACAAATTTATGTCTAAGATATATGCCTGGGTGTTTTATCATGTACATTTTACATTTAAATCCTGCCCAGACAAAGAGACTTTTTTCCCATTGATAATATTTTTATAGAGCCATAGATCCCTATAAAGAGGCTATACAGCCCATTGAGTCTGCACTGACTCCCTGAAAAAGCATCCCATCCTGGCAACATCCTGTCCACACTTTCCCCATAAATCTGTACATTTACCACTTTCGGCAGCATGGTGACACAGTGGCTAGCACTGCTGCCTCATAGCACCAGGGATCCAGAGTCAATTCCTGGCTTGGGTCATTATCTGCATGTTCACCCTGTGTTTGCATGGGTTTCCAATAGGTGCTCCGGTTTCCTCCTACAGTCTGAAAGACATGCTGGATTGCTTATGCTAAATACTCCCTCAATGTACCTGAACAGGCGGTTACAATGTACCTGACGGAGTGTAACAATTTCCACAGTAACTTAATTGCAGTGTTAGTATAAGCCTACTTGTGACTAATAAATGAACTTTAACTTTAAATTTTAACCCTGGCTAATTAATCTGACCAACACATCTTTGGACACCAGTGAGCAATTTAGCACAGCCAATCCACCTAACCGGCACATCTATGTATAGTGGGAGGAAGCTGGAACACCCGGAGGAAATCTATGCAGACATGGGGAGAATGTGCAAACTCCACACAGTCAATCACTCAAAGCCAGAATCAAACCCAGGTTCCTGGCATTGTGAGGCAGCAGTGCTAACCACTGTGTCATTCATTATAACCAAAGAACAAAACTGTTCAAAATGATTTAAAAAGAAAGCAATTTTTATTAATGTGCACAAAAATCAGAGGGATGAATTTTAACTTCTTCAGATTCCACAAAAGTTCTGGAGTGTCAAAAACCCTGACTGGGTAAGTGGTCATGTTAGTCCAGGATGAGAGGAGGCCAGATATCAGTACAGGAAAAGGTCTGTCAGCTAAAAGAGTGAACTTGAATCCAGACAAATTGAAGAAGGAGGTACAGCCGCACGCAAGGAGCTAAGGGTCTGGAAACATCAGCAATAAGTTAGTATTTGGAAGGGCCTGGTGGCCTTGGTAGGAAAATGTCTCAAAGACTGGGCCCAAAACATCCTTTGCCTCTTTTGGACTCAGGTGTAAATCTCTGTCAAATTTCCTCTGACAACCTAACTCGTCTGCAGCATGTTTCGGTTTTCTGACATCAAATTGCAGTTGCACTTTTGTCAGGCTGTTGCTATTTATTTTTCTGCCTTTACATACTACATACTGCCTTAATATACTACAAAATAGTTGCAGCACAGAAACCGGCCATTTGGCCTCACAGTTCATGACACTGTTTAGGTTCCACACAAACCTTTTCCACCCTTCTTGATCTAACATCATCAACACATCCTTCCATCCTTTCATCTCTCACTTGTTTAAATAATTTTCTTTGAACACATGGTCAGCACAGTGGTACAGTGGTTAGCACTGCTGCCTCACAGTGCTAAGGACTCAGGATCAATTCCCGGTTTAGGTCACTGTCTTGTGTAGTTTGCACATTCTCTCTGTGTCTGCGTGGGTTTCCTGTGGGTGTTCTGATTTCCTTCCATAGTTCAAAGATGTGTGGGTTAGGTTGATTGGTCATGCTAAATTGACCCTAGTATCAGGGGATTAGCAGGGTAAATATGTGTGGTTGCAGGATTAGGGTCTGGGTGGGATTGTGGTCGGTGCAGACTTGATGGGCTGAATGGCTCCCTTCTGCATTCTAGTAATTCTATGTTATTTATGTGTATCATGTAGAATATTTGCTCAGTGCCTCAACTATTCTTTGTGGTATTGAGTTCCATGTTATAGCCACTTTGTGGGAAAAGAAGCTTCTCCTCAGTTTCCTCTTGAATTTATGAGTGACTTTCTTATATTTATGGATCTGTAATTTTCAGTAATTTCTCAGTCTTTTGGTTAAGATTAAACGTAAAATTAAACTTGAAATCAAGTATAAAGACTGCACTTGTCAGCTTGAACTAGTATGTCTCTCCTGTGGTGACAATGAATAAGATTCAATTTCAATTTGAATTTGAATTAGGTTTTGAAGGAAGCAAGGAAATGAATTAAGGGCTTCCTCTTTCCACTTGGCACATCAGTTTTTAATTCTGAGAAAGGAATACTTTTTTTTAAAGTCAATTTTGTTTTGAAGTTTTCCTGAAAAATCCCAGAAATTTCACATTGTGAAAGAGAAAAGAGCGAGAACTTTATGTCTCAGTTCAGAGAAACCTACTAATGCATGCTGGGAAAGTCTGCAAACTGCACTTGCTTCGAATGGCCTCCTTCTGTACGGTACATAGGATTCTAACTATGCTATTTATTTGTATTATATAGAATATTTGTCATTTGCCTCAGCCACTCCTTATGGTAATGAGTTCCACATTATAGCCACTTTGTGGAAAAAGAAGCTTCCCCTCAGTTTCCTCTTAGATTTATGAGTGACTTTCTTACATTTATGGATCAGGTTTGTTAAGTTTGTTATTCCTTCTGACTGTTTTCAGATGGACTGACAGTGAAGCAAAATGTTTAATGGAAATATTAAAAGACTCAGTAATTGCTCCATTGGTAAATTTAATCATTTCAATTTGATAAGAGGACAGACAAGAGTTAACTCTTCCTACTAGCTGATGATACACAGATTTAAGATTTTGAGCAAGAAATGCAAGGAGAATGTGAGAAAGAACTTTTCTTCCACAGAGAGTGGTAATGATCTGGAACTCGCTGCCACTCAGGGTGGTGGAAATAGAGGTGGTCATAGGAATGTTCAATAATTTCAAAAGGATGGGGCGAAGGAAAGAAAGTTTGAAGAACCAGTCCTCTCAGAAGGACAAACTTTGTTTATTTTCACTTGAACATCAGAGGCTGAGGAGAGACCTGATAGAAGTTTACAAAATTATGAGAGACATGGATGGAATGGATAGTCAGTGTCTTTTTTTCAAGGTAGAAATACCGATTACCAGGGGGTCATATGTTTATGCTAAATGCAGGAAAGTTTAAAATAAATGTGAGAGGCAAGTTTTTTTTTTGCACAGAGGGTGGTAAATGCCCAGAATATGCTACCAGAGAAGGAGGTAGAAGCAGATACAATAGCAACGTTTAAGAGGCATCTTGATAGTTAGGCAGGGAATAGATGGATACAATCCACATGCAGGCAGAAGATATTTAATCGTATGTTGGTGCAGGCTTGGTGGGCCAAAGGGCCTATTCTTATGTTGTTCTTTGTTCTCTTTGAAATAAATTTACAAGGCTACAGCAATTTCGAACAGAGTATGGAACTGATTAGATTGCTCTGCGGACAGCCAGTATGGATTCATGGACAGAATGGTTTCCTGCAGTGCCATAATTGTCTCTTTGTCATATTGTTTTGTTATTTATATTTTGTTTAAAATCTTAACGTTAGAAATTAATGTTATTCAGAGAACAAAAAGTGACTGAAAATTCTTTAAATTCATTTTGATTGTCTTTCCCTCTTTTGGTGAATCTGCTCTCCCTGTTGTCAAGTTTTACTGTGAGTCTAGCATTGTGTGTGACTTCTGTAATGATGAATCAAAATGGAGTAGGGGTTCTGATTGTCAGAGAAACAACTTTTAGATATTAATTAGATCTTTGCCTGCCTATAGTGATGGACTTTCATCAAAACGAATAACTTAATTGAAACAGTAGCACTACAAACACAATAGTAACTTGCCTACCCCGTTCTTATCAGTAACGTTGTCCTAAATTGGATATAGTAACATAGCAAGTTTTAGAAATTAATTAATGGGCTAGGCCAGCATTTATTGCCCATTCCTAATTGTCTTTGGAAAGGTGGTGGTGAGCTACATTCTTGAACTGTTGCAGTCCATGTGGTGTAAGTACACCCATACTGCTGTTCAGAGGGAGTTCCAGGATTATGACCCAGCAACAGGGAAGAAATGGCAATATATTTCCAAGTCAGGATGGTGAGGAGCTTGGAGGCAAACTCGCAGGTAGTGGTGTTTCCATGTGTCTGCTGCCCTTGTCCTAGATGGTAATGGTTGTGGATTTGGAAGGTGCTGTCTTAGGAGCCTTGGTGAGTTCCTCCAATGCATCTTGTAGATGTGCATCACTGTGCATCAGTGGTGGAGGGAATGAATGAATGGGGTGTCAATCAAATGGGCTATTTTGTCTTCAATGGTATTAAGCTTCTTGAATGTTGCTGGAGCTGCACTCATCCAGACAAGTGGAGAGTATTCTATCACACTCCTGACTATGTAGATGGTGGAAAAGTTTTGGGGGAGCAGGAGGTGAGTTACTTGCTGCCGGATTCCTAGCCTCTGACCCGCTTTTTTAGCTACAGTATTTATGTGACTAGTGCAGCTCGGTTTCTGGTCAATGGTAATCCTCTGAATGTTGATAGTGGGGGATTCAGCAATGTTAATCCCATTGAATATCAAGAGGCAATATAAAAGAGTTTGATTCTTTCTTGTTGGAGATTGTCATTGCCTGCAACTTGTATGGCACAAATGTTACTTGTTAGCCCAAGCCTAGACATTATTCAAGTTTGCTGCATATGGACAAGGACTACTACAGTACCTCAGGAATAGAGAACGGTGTTGAACTTTGTGCAATCATTAATCAACATCTGCACTTCTAATCTAATGGTAAAGCTAAGGTCATTGATGAAGTAGCTGAAGGTGGTTGGGCTAGGACATTACCCTGAGGAACTCCTGCAGTGATGTCTTGGAACTGAGATGATTGACCTCCAATCAGCACAACATCTTTCTTTGTGCATCACATGACTTCAACCAGTGGAGAACTGTTTCCTTAATTCCCATTGATTCCAGTTTTGCTTAGCTCCTTGATACCATACTCAGTCAAATGCTGCCCCTAAATTTGATTAGTAAGTATGTAGACAACATAAAAGTTGGTGGATTTGCAGATCATCAGAAGATGCAACAGGATATAAATCCGTTGAAGGTTTGGGCAGAGGCTTGGATGGAGTTTAATCCAAACAAATGTGAGATAACGCATTTTTGGAAAGTCTAATACAGAGACAAAATATACAGTAAATGGCAGAATGCTTAAGAGTATTAATAGACAGGGATCTGGGTATACAAGTATACAGGTCACTGAAAGTGGCAACACAGGTGAAGATGGTAATCAAGAAGACAAACAACATGCTTGCCTTCATTGACCAGGGCATTGAGATTAAAAATTGGCAAGTCATGTTGCGACTTTATAGAACCTTCGTTAGACTGCACTTGGGATATACTGTTTAATTCTGGTTGAACACTACCAGAAGGATGTGGAGAATTAGACAGGATACAGAAAAGATTTATCAGGATGTTGCCTGGAATGGAGAACATTAGCTGTGAGGAGAGGTTGGAGAAACTTGTTTTCTTCTCACTGGAATGGTGGAGGTCGAGGGATAATCTGATAGAAGTCTATAAGATTGAGGGGCATGGATGGAGTTGATAGAAGCTTTTTCTCAGGGTGGAAGAGTCAATTACTAGGGGCAAGGTTTAAAGGAGATGTACGAGGCAAACTTTTTTTTCATGGAGGCCCGGAACACATCTCTCATGAATACATTGAAAAGAATGTGTCTTAGCTCAAAGTTTTGAAAATGTTATGGACACGAATGGGTATTCTTTTAAACGTCCAAATGTTGAATTCTTATGTGATTTATGAATTGGATTTTCTTCTATTTAGGAATAACACACTTAGAAATACACATTATCAAATGAATTTTGCTCCATTGAAAGTAGTATGGTGATGTCCAAGTAGAAAAAAAATTAACTATAGAGACCTAGATCAATTGCCTAGTTTCCCACTGTCATAGCCAGGTCATATAAATTTGATTACTCTCTTAAAAAATAGCTTTAGTGTAACTAAAAATGTATTTGATTCTACAACTCAGATATTTTCTTTGAAATTATTCAATTTATTTTCCTATCAGGTTTTCAGGTGCAAAATCTTGGTAAAGTCAGGTGTAAAGTGAGTAGCGGAATCCACGCCCGCCTCTGTGCCAGCTCCCCCTTTATCAAGGCCAAAAATGGACTCAGTCAGGGCTATGCCCGAAAGAGGTGCGACAGCCATTTAAATTGACTGGATGGGCTATATGCCCAACTTTACCACCAATCTGGAATTGGCACGAAACAGACATGCTCCATAAAAGTCTGATCCAAGCACTCCATCAGTGAGGGTTAGTCAGGAAGTAAGTACATAGTGTCTGACGGCTTTCTGCTGCTCATGGGCATCTTTTCGCTGCAGTCATTTCCTTTTCTGGGTCAGTGGCTGCTGTGCAAGTGTTTGGGGGTAAGGGACTTGTTGCTCAGCAGATGTCCGACTTGCAGCACAGACCCAGGTCTCAGCACTGACCTTGGGTCTTGCGATGCTGCTGGGTCCTAGTGCACTCAGCTCACTTCCAGCTGAAGGATATGCACAAAGCCCTTGCAAATTCCACTGCTACAGCCTTTCAACTTTGCAAGGAACTTGGATTGTGGGGAGCATGTGGCTGAGGGAACTGGAGGAGGGAGTTGTGATTGTGGGGAGCATGTGACTAGGAGAATTGAAGGGCTGTGATTGTGGGGAGAATGTAGCTGGAGTAATTGGGAGGGGCTCTGACTGTTGATGTGCTAGAGGCAAGCAGAGTTCCTTAACCTCTCCATCTTTCCACCCCTCCAGCCCCACCTCCCCCACCCTCTTCCTCCCTTCTCCCACAACGAGCTGGCTTTTGCAATGCAACCAATTGATATTGACCTTCTTTTGGTTGGTGCTGGATCTGGAGGAAGAATTGTGGGCAGAGGAGGTGCAAGCCTTACCACTTGCAGGAGTAGAGGGAGATGATTACCAGAAGTAGGAGATGGCCATCATTCACGAGGATGTTAAGGGGAAGAGAGGGAGTAGAAGAAGGAGGGAGCAGAGACCCCAGTAGTTCCATGCACGAGTTGCTGGACCTGGCATTGAGAGATGTGAGGTGTCATACAACCAACAAAGTTGAGGAGATGGGGGCCTTGTGCAGGAGGGTTCAGAGGGAGTCACCCTGCCTGATACCTGTAGACAGCTCTCTGCCTGAGATCAGTGATGGGGTGGGGGGGTGGAAGCCTGTGATTGGTCTAGCTGGTGGGGGATGGGGGTGGGGGGGCCGAAGATGTTGTGGAATGAGGCAATGTCCATGGAGCCATGGTGAGGAATTATCCAGCCTGGGAGAGATGTGGCAGGAGAGTATTATTCCATAATTATTTTGTCCACGCATGTGCAGTTGGAGACGCCGATCGGAGCTGCAGGGCCTTGGACATGTTAAGCCCCACCAACAGGCTTGTGCAGCATGATTCGGACTCGATGCTATTTTTGCAGACAGAGTGTGTATGGGGGCACCTGAGAATGGGTCTAAAAGTCACATCTGAAACATTCCCAGCACATAGATTCAAAATGGTAAAATAGGGCCCTATAATAGAAATTACTGATTCCTTAACACATCTTTTAATGGATGCATAAGACATTCCATCATTTGTGTATTATTGGATCTGTAAAATCATTTTTAATAAATAGGATAAGAAAAAACAAAGTATCAATGCGCAGATATGTCACACGTATATATTAAATTGTCATCCACTAACTCACCAATTTGAATACTTGGAATTTTAATCCTACTGTGACACAAGTGATCTTTTAACCAACAGCTATAAATAAAAACAAAACATTAGTACTAGCTTGTTGTGTTCAGTTACATAGCAACCTGAGTTGCAGTTGGAGAATAATGTGCTATTGTATAGATTTCGAACATCCACTCCTATCTCTCTAAATTTAGCATCCAGTCCAATGATTTTGTGCACGCAGTTGAAAATTACAAGTTTCCTTCCGTTTTCATAGAATCAATCATCTTGATTTGAAACCTTGGCAACGTATGAAAGATTCTGCGTTCAATTAATTTTTAAAATGCAGTATTAAATGATCTCAGCAATTTACGTCTTACTCCAGATATCTGGGCACAGAGGTTGTTTATGGCCCATTTTCAGGCAGATTGGGTTCATGCTGATTCTTTGCAGGGCAACCCAGTTGGTCCTACTTCCACTCGATAGCCTTAGCCCTGCGTGTTTGCTTTCTTCTTTCACTAGTGAGTTCCAGGAAACACTGCTCACTGAGTAAAATGACAGTTATAGCTCACGGCTGACAATATATGAAGGATATATATATATAAACTAATGATAATTATAAATACAATCAAAAGTCACAATTAATTTGAAATTCAGCGGCAATTGATGTTTTACTGAGTTATCATTTTACAAGCCCCAAGTCAGTTGTTCCCACAAACAAAATGTTCGGCTGAAGCACACAAACTTTAACAAAGATCCACACAAAAGGATATCAGGTTTGTTTTGTATCTTCACACAGATTTTCTTTTCCCTTTGGGGAATAGCGGGAAAGTGTTGGAAAAACTGGCATGATTATCAACCAGTTTGGACCTCATTACGAATGGTCATTCTCTGCCATTTAGTCTTGGAATGACACTTGACCTGAGAGCATTTTGGATCAGTGGCAGGGATGCTACCACAAAACTTCCCTAGGATATCATGTAAATTCACATCATTGTAACAAACAGCAGCCCAGTAGACCTGAGAAAGATAATATTTTACCTTCTTTTGCATATGGTCAAATATGTATTCAACAGTTTGACAGCTTGTTTCAAGTCCAGGATCAGAATTGAAAATTTAAACCTTAAAGGAATCACTTGATTAAGTATCCTTTTTAAAAACAGAGTGGGGTTTTTGATATTCAGATTTCAACATCACTGGGGGAACTGACTTGAAGAACTGTCTACGTTTGACAGTGTTAGATAGTCAGTACTGTTATTAGTTTAGCACCATGTTTCAACAATTTTTGTCACTTCAACCACGTGTTAACTCGTGCCAGTCACAAGTTTAATATTGCAACTCCAAGTGACTTCAGATGAGACTGGTTGTGAATGTGATCCTATAGCGAAGGTACAAACTTTGCATACTAACCCAGGAGAAACAAATGAAAGATACAAATGATCGACATACATGAGGTTGTCAAGTCAACAGCACATTTTGGAAATTGAGGCTTAAAGGTAAAAACTCTTCCAAAATCGCCAGTCAGTTGCCTTTATCCATAGATACATTACAGTTTTTTGTTATAATGCTGTAATCAATGTGCTGCATGCAACCCATTCTATTGGACAGCCATGGAAACAGGACATTGGAGCTAGATTGCCCTAAGAAACTGAGCTCATCCAGAAGCTCCCTGCCTCAGTTTTATGCCCTTTAGGTGTGTGCGTTTGGTGGTCTCGTTAAGTGGGCACGAAATACACTTCTGATCTTGAGCAGCCCTGGAACGTAATGTTGCATCAGCTGGCCAACTGATGGGAAGACAGCACAAAACATGCTCTGGAAAAGGCTCAGTTTTGCCATGAAGGAAAGAAAGAATGTGAGCACCGAGGAAAGGAAAGGTGTGGGCTGGCTCATCTAATGTACTCCTCACAGACAGCGAATGCAAAGGTGTCTCAAAGAACTGCAAACCTGTAAAGAAAACAATTACAATGGAAAGACATTGCAAAGTGTGTCTAGGCAGCACATTCAAGCACAAACTCCCAATTCCCAAACATTTTATTTTACCCTGCCTATATCAGGGTTGCAGCAAAAATATAGATGCTGCCTTGCCAATTGGCCCAAATGCTAACTGTAAAACAGGCCATGCAATACTGAGATCAATTGACCTCTGAATGAACTAACATGTGATTGTGAGTGGCAAGCACTTGTCTGATTCTACTGTGCATCAGCTGACCAAATATTACGCAGATGTGGGATATATGCCTGGCATTTTTTTGCATGATTTCACAGCCTACTGGGTCAGGTGCATGCCTGCCCAAAAATGTAAAATTTTGGCTCTTAAAAGGGAAATAATGAGTGAAAAAAACATTGTCTTACATAATGTATGTTAAAGCAATAAAACCATTCAGTTCCATTTTAGTGATATATACATATGTAATACACTGTGTAGGTACAGTAGCTAATAGTTGCCACATAGAATTAGCCAGAGTAATTTCAAAAGAAAGTGCTGTGGCTGCTTCCCAGATGCTGAATTTATGCCTATGCATCTGGTCAAACATCCCCATGAGGTAAAAATAGAAAAAGCACCCCAAGCCCAAAACAAGTGTTAGAAACCTTTGATATATACAAAGGGCACACAGTGTGCGGCAAAATTTCATCTACTAGTGTCCTAACTACTGGTTCTTAAAAGAAGCACTGAAGGCCGCTATTGAAAAAAGATAAGTAAAAAATAATACTTTGCTGATTGTGTAGTGTTGCACTTGGCTGCACTGTAGTGGCAAAGATGGTTGCCAATCTCAACTTGATTGCATTCCCATTGTGCTGCACCCCCAATTTGATAGTTTCCACCTCTCCCAATCTTGTCCCCACCAACCCACAGCTTTTGAATGTCCAACTATTAGACCATGAGATTGAATTACTTTATAGTATATAATGTTTCAAAATATTTATTAAATTACAAAATAATCAATTCTGGATAGCATTACAAGGCAGTAATCTAATTAAGATGTTCAGACAATCTCAATAACTACAAGAGTAAAGTTCAGGCAGGCAGCTTATAAAAGTCATTGAGCACCATAATTAAATTATTCTCTTGAAATTTCTCCAGATTCCTTTACTTTTAAAAGTATGAAACTAACTTCAAGGAGGTCTTGTGGCACAATTATACAAAGAACAAAGAACAAAACAGCACAGGAAACAGGCCCTTCAGCCCATCGAGCCCGCGCCGCCACCCTGATGTTCCCACCTCTACCCACGATCCCTATCCATGTTTATAGATCTATGGATTAAAGACCAAATTTGAGACAATTTAGGGAGAATTTGTTTTGCCAATTAGCCTAAGAGCACATCTTTGGGATGTGGGAGGAAACCGGAGCACCCGGAGAAAACTCACGCAAGCACGGGGAGAATGCGCAAACTCCCACAGACGCAGGCCCAAATCCATGTATCTGCACAGCACAGCGATAGTCACTGAGCTGTCGTGTTGCCCATCAAATGGTCCAGGTCAAGCGTACGCTAACGACATGAAGCACTAGGATCCTCTCGAAAAAAAATCCAAGAGCAGCCCTCTCACGACCCATCACGTGTATGTCCCTCGTTAGACAACAAGGTGGACCAAAGCATCTGTAGGATAAAAACAAGTACATCAATATCATCATCTATTTTCATGCTTCCCAGGGACTCCCAAGGCTTCCATGATCCCTATTTTAAATCAGTTTTCTATACCCCTCCATTCCCATTCTGTTCATGTGCCCATCTCAGTATTTCTTAAATAACTCCAGATTGCCTGCCTCCACCATGTTATTTGGCAGAGCATTCCATACACCCACCACCCTCTGTGTGAAAAAACTTCCTCTAGCATCCAAATTATACCTTACCCTCCTCACCCTAAGCCCGTGACCCCTCGTGCTATTAGAGTCCATCCTAGGAAAAAGCTTAACCCTATTTACTCTATCTATACCCCTCATAATCTTGTACACCTCTATTAGATCTCCTCTAAGTCTACATCTTTCTAAGGAAAACAGTCCCAATTTGCCTAATCTCTCCTCGTAACTCAGACCTTCCATACCAGGCAGCATCCTGGTAAACGTCCTCTGCACTCTCTCCAGAGTCTCCATGTCCTTCCGATAGTAAGGCGAACTGGACGCAGTATTCCAAATGAGGTCTAACCAACCTTTTATACAACTGCAACATTAAAGGCCAGTTCTATATCCTTTCCTATAAAGGCTAACATACTATATGCTTTCTTCACAACCTTCTCCACTTGCTCTGCCACCTTCAGGGACTTGTTCACCTGCACCCCCAGGTCCCTCTGTGTTTCTATACTCTTAATACCCTTTATTATATACCTCCCCCCTACATTCTTTCTCCCGAAATGCATCACCTCACATTTATCAGGATTGAATTCCATCTGCCATCTGTCTGCCCAAGCTACCAGCCTATCTATGTCCTGCTGCATCGCCTGACAATGCTCCTCACTATCCGCAAGTTCAGCCATCTTTGTATCGTCTGCAAACTTGCTGATCACTCCGCTTACTCCCTCTTCCAAGTCATTTATATATATTACAAATAGAAGAGGTCCCTGTACCGAGCCCTGCGGCATACCACTAGTGACCGACCTCCAGCTAGAGAAACACCCTTCCGCTATTACTCTCTGTCTCCTATTACCAAGCCAGTTACTTATCCATCTAGCTACCTGTCCTTGTATCCCATTAGCCTTGACCTTCTCAACTAACCTCCCATGAGGGACTTTGCCAAACGCCTTACTAAAATCCATATAGATGACATCAACGGCTCGCCCTCTGTCCACCGTTTTCGTCACCTCCTCAAAAAATTCTACCAGATTTGTAAGGCACGACCTCCCCTTAACAAATCCATGCTGCGTATCCCTAATCAGATCATTGTCTCTATCTCTGAGCCAGAAGTTCCAGGTTCAAGCTCCATTCCAGGACTTGCTCTCTAAGGAAGGTTTATTCATTACATGATCAAACAGGTTGAGTATCAACTTGTAAATCCTTCCAACATATACCAATGGTGGGTGACAAGAATGAGAATGATCCCTGCTCAGCCATGTGATGGAAAGAAATTGGAGCTTCGACCATCACTATCTAAAACTCCAGGTCACAACACGCAGTAAAAATGTATGTTGCTATAGGAACGCAGTGCCTTCTGGGATCCAGGCTGTTGTGGGCCAGATTTGTACTAGCAGCAAAGTATTAGACAGAAGAAATCCAACTTCATTTGCTTGTTTTATTTTCCAATAACAGGTTCCACTGAATGACACTATGGGCCTGATTGTACTATTTTCATTCTAAGTGCTGATTCTAGGCATTGTACAGATCCAGTTTAGAAATTCGCTTTCAGGCATCCCCATATGCTCTCAGCCATCTCCAGTCTGATTCACGTTGTGGGCGGGGTTTAGCTCTGCTGGAATGATTGGAGCTGTGAACTATGCCTGCACAGTTAGAAAAAAAGTATTGGAGAAAGCACAACCATGTTGGATCGCTCCTGAGCCGCAGAAAGCAAAGAAAGTGGCCCAGGAGCGAAAAGCAGGAGTGATGGTGTACCTCGATGGGGGAGGAGGGAGGCAGTTAAAATGTATCTCGGTGCAGGGGGAGGGAGGCAGATAAGATGTATCTCGGGGGGGGGGGCAGATGGATCTTGGGGGGCAGGGGCTTCCGCTGCCACTATGTGGGCAATCGATCTGGGTAATGGGGGTTGAATAAAGCAGGGCAGTGATGTGTGTAGGTAGTGAGATGTGAATAAGGGACACCCACACACACACACACACAGTCCCCCTTATCCAGCTCTCCCACTACCCAGGCCAATAGTCACCGCTATCCTCCCCCACCGTGTGGCAGCAGACCACCCTGCCTCCCCCCAGAGATCCATCTGACACGCCTCCTCCCCACCACCAGACAACGATCAGCCTTCCCTCCCCTGCCCAGAGATACATCTGACCGGCCTTGTCCTCCTCCTTCTACAAACCAGATAATGATCTGACCTCACTCTCCTCCTTCCTCCTCCAACCAGAAAATAATGCAACCTGCCTCCCCTCCCCACCCCCACCCCCACCCCCACCCCCACCACTAATCTGAGTCAGAACTGTTGGAATAACTGAACACACTCTTCAGAGGCTGGAGAATCCTACTCAGACTTTTATTCAGCAGGTCCCTAAAAGCGCGATTCCAGATTGGTAAAGTCGGTGGTAAAGAAGGAAATGTTGATAGAGTTGGGAGGGCAGTTCATTAATTCAGTTTAAATGCATGCAATTTGTGGGTCCCGGTAAAGTAGCGATCTGCTCAGACTTGGCTGCTGATCGCAATAAAAGCCTCACACCCAACTTTACCACGATTTCATGCCTGCAAACGGGCGCAAATTGTTGGTAAAATCAGATTCTATGTGTCATTTATACTGTCAGCCATTAACTAATCAATCACTAATCCTTTGACAAAGAAAAATTCTTTGCAAAGTAGATAAACAAGCCATTTATCTCACCACTATTGGTACAATGTTGAAGAAGAATTGGTGTCATATTTGCCGACTTAAAAACTGCCACTGCACTCCAAAAATAGTAGCTAAGAACAGAATTTAGCTTGGGTGAACTGGGGTCAAGGTACTTCAAACTCAACTATTTTTAGGCCAACAGAGATGATAATAATCTTATTCCCAGTAGGTTGTGATGGTCTAGAATGTGCAGTCTGGGAGGGTTAGAGAGGCAAGTTGCTTCTCATCTTTCAAAAGTACTTGGATAAGGACTTGGCTATAGGCCAAATGTTGGTAAATGGGAATAGGTGGAAGGTCAAGTGTTTTTCTCATTTCAGTGCAGACTCGATGGGCTGACAGGCCTTTCCTGCACTGTATGATTGCAATTAGCTTCAGCTCATAGGAAAACCATAATTTTTTTTGTTGAGGTCACCTCCAAGCAATGTCATTGGAGGTTGGGGAGCATGGAAGTGGATTGGGAGGGTGTGGGCAGGGTCTTTTCTGTACACTCAAGAGAGCATTGAAGGATGCCAGAAGGCACGATACATAAGAGACTAGTGGCCTTTGCAGTTTCTGCTCAGTGGACAAGGATTGCTTCCCATTTTTTGATTCATTTCAACACGATAATGTGCATTGTTAAATAGATTGCCCAGCAGTTAATTTGCCTTCCAGTTTCAAATTCCATCCTTAACAAGAACCCTTAGCTACATTTCTGGAGCAATTTGGTGGAGCCTAAACTAGAAGAGAAATGAGCAAATTTTTTTTCAAAGGTCTGCAATGAGAAATTAACCATTATTTCCTGAGGGTGTTTTCAATCACAGAATGCTGCATTTTTTAGTAGTTTTCATTTTAGTTTCTGCAAGTCCATTGTCCTTGTGTCACACCAGACATGGAGATAAGGGATCATTGCAAATGATGGCTCCATAAGATAATAGTACACATTCTTTATCAATGCGAAAGGAAATTGTGGTGAGAATGATGACTGTTTTGGCAGTTTGTGGCTTGCTTTCCACACTATGCCCTTTAGTGTAACATCCCTTGAATACTGAGATGTCTGAGAAGTAGGAGTGGAGGAACGCATTATTGCCAACATGATGGTTATCAAAACAAGTGGAGATGGAATTCTAACAAGGAAAACTTACAATTTTTATTTTTAAGAATAATTACTTGTTAAAACAGGTTTATAAAGAAAGTAATGATTTCATTAATAATTGACTTCATTTGAGCTCTGCTTTAACCCTTCATGTGAATTTAAAACAACTTTACCACTTAATGTGCTTTTTCTTTTCCACATAGCACCCAAAGATGTGCAAGATTAGGTTGATTGGTCATGCACAATTGTCCCTTAGTGTCAGGTTTATTAGCAGGGTAAATATGTGGTATTATGGGGGAGGGGGGAGAATTGCAGTCAGTGCAGGTTCAATGGGGTGACTGGCCTTTTTCTGCACTGCAGAAATCCTATAATTCTATGTACCAAAGTGGTTGTAAAATTAACTTCCATTTATTATTTAACGTTGTGTAATTTCCAGTGAACTTTTTTTTGATTTAATCTAAAGCCAGGGATGACTGTTGGCTTGTCAATGACATTTTTATAGAAGAAGTGAGCACACAATGCTAGAGAGTTATGTGTTGGACCTCTGGCATCCCAGAATTTAACCTAGCAGGAAGAGAAAGACATTCAATGTTATTTGCAAGGGACTTGAGGTTCTACACCCACAATTGCTGCTTATAGGAAAAGCTGCAATAATGTCTACAAATCACTGCAGAAGCAAAATACCCTCTGCCACACACATCAAGACTGGAAATTCCTGCCCAAGCTCAACGAACTTTCGAGTGGTCCCTCAGATGTTTTGTCCTGCCTGCCATGATTTCCATGGTGGGAAAGATGGGGGCACTTCAGCCTTGATTGAGACTGATTTGGTGAGAATATCACAGCAGAATCCAGATAATCAATGTTCTACTGTAGTTAGAGCCAGTAAAAGAGGGGCAGACACTTTGAAGCAGTTGAAAATAAGTTAGATCACAGACCAGTCTACATTTGCTGTTGGTTGCAGCAAATGACCCATTTCTTCACTTCCAGTCACCAGGTAGAGATAGTATGAATCATCAGGTATTGAATCATTATTGGATGAGTTACAAGGAAGCTGAAGGATTGAAAGTAGGGCATGATATTGCTGAACAAGCCTTCAGAAATGTCACTCACAACAGAGCAAAAGAGAATGATCGAGGGATGTAAAATATACCAGCAGATCATCTCATACATGTGGAAATGCTGCATGCCTCTCAACAGATGAGGATTCCAATGCCTCCTTAGGATACACAACCCAAGCAGGATTTTCTTCCATGGAATGCCTGCTTGAGAGAGTGGCAGCTTTAGGGACAACAAGGAATACATTTTCTGGCCAAAGATGAAGTAAAAACATTGATGACAGACTTTTGGAACTAAAATTGGATGTGTCATAAAACAGGTTTACAATTTATTTGTGGAAATGTTCCAAAGATGACAGTCAACTTCTGTTTCCAAATCAAAAGATTGTTCTTTAATCTTGGGCCATTTGTTTTAGAAAGCAATTTGGCTGAAAGAAACAAGGTAACTTTAACAATCGGGAGAAAGGAATCTGCTTGATATTCACCACCCTTGGCTAGGATTCCTGGAAATTTAATGCCCTGTTCCACAGCAGTTAATCTTACCTGGGATGTTTTGATGCTTAGGAACATCAAGCATTGATGTCAGTTGAAGTTTGGGGCCAGATTTTCCCACCCAATTGCAGAGCAAGCCCTCACTGTGTGGGATCAGAGATGTGTTGATGATCCCTCATCCAGCGGTTTCACTCAATTTTTGTGCCAAATACTTTGAATGACACAGGAAAGAACGTTTGCTGAAAGCTCACATTTAGCACTCCAACCTGGCTAGCTGCATTGTACAGGTTTATATGTTAGACCCCTTGCTATTTTAGGGAGTTTGGCCTTGTTTTGGTTGGCCAAGTGATGCACAACAGCTCAGGTGTGTGATGAGCCACACCTCATTCCTAGTCTGGAATCAGGAACACTTTGTCAGATAAGTTCAGAATTTATTGATGACTTCATATCATAATTCAATGCTTTATAATCAGTTAAGTGTTTTCCATAATAATCGACGAAAGGATTCCATTCTTAAAAAGATGAGTAACCATTAAAATGGCTGAAATTGTGAAAGTGGAAAAGTGTTCAGATGCATTTGAGTAAATTATCCAAGGGATAAAGTCCACTTCAGCACTGAACTGCATTGGTATTCACATTTGACTGTATCAGTTCTTCACTGTGATTTAATCTTTTAATTGAATGACAGCTCAGGCATCCTTTAAGCTTAATAATATGGTTGCATTCTTTCATTGACTTTAAAGGTTTTAATGCGTTCAGCTCTGGATGTTTGTTTGTACAATTGTGTGATGAAATCCCATTTTGAAGGCTTGGCTGAGTTCCAAATCTCACTAATACATTCAGCTCAGCAGGATTTGTTAATAGAATCTCATCGTACGTGGTAATTTGAGTTCCAAATGCTACATATGGATTCAGTTCAACATCAGTTGCTGACATAGTTGCCAAAGAGACTGTGCATTTATTAACTTGCTAGTTATGAGCACTTTGTTTATTTTGACAATTTTATGAACATCTCAAATATTTCCCAATATTATTATAGGACTCAAGAGTTTTGGACATGGTGGATACTGGATGCGTGGCAATGGGATGTGTATGTGAAGGGATATGGAGGTAAGTGAGGGGACTTGGAGCAATAACATAGGAAGCTCACACTTATCTGCAGAGCTGGGCTAGTATCAGAGAGAATTAAGGTGAGACTTCAAACAGATTCACCTCTATCTGCTCACCACCAGTTCTACCTCCACCCTACTCTTGGAGGCCACTTCAGTTCATTCTTGACTCTGGGAAAATATGGTATGTGGGCACAGCAGTCAGAAGGTCGGATCATTGCCTGAAGAAGTGACCAGATGCTCAGCTCAAAGGGCAAATTTCACCCCTCTTTGTCTGATGGGGAGGAAGACTGCACATAAGTGCTAAAATATTGTGGACTGGTCAAAAGTTCACATATAGTTTTATCAGTACTTGAACTATAAATCTTCTAAAGTTGAACCTTAAAGAAATCTAGATTCTCACTCTCACAGCCAATGGATATTTCAACAAATAACAGCTAATTTCATTTCTGAACTGATCTTGAAATTTTCAGAAATTGGTTTCAAGTATTAGGTTGGCCTCAAGACATTAAACAAACATTGAACTACTATTTATTCTCAACTTGCAATTGGCTTTGCAGCTGAATTTTTATTAATAGCAATGCGTTGCTATAAAGAGTCATTTAAAAGCCCCATTTCCTCACCCTCTGTTAATGAATGAAATGAAAGTGGCAGTGGTGTTGTTGTTAGGAAGCATCTCTCATCATCTGATGGGGGAAAGAGATAGGCTGCACGAAAATGGGCTTGATTAAAATGTTCGGGCTCTCATTCTCCCTTCCTGCCACTGGCTTCCCACAGCCATCCCTTGCAAAGAGCTCACGGCAACAGATCAACAGTTAATCATTTTCAATTCTTTTAAAAATTGAAACATGATATCCCTGGGTACTTTAACAATGAATGTGTTTAAAATAAAACATTCAGGATTTGTCATTTCAAGATTGATAAATTGTCAGGCTAAAGAAAAGGCTATAAACAGTAAGTGGCAACATATTCTGACAATTTAAATTTTTATCAAAATACACTTCGAACACAAAGGATTTCTGATAAAAAGAAATTTGGGTGTACATTGAGCTAAGTATATGAAATAGACGAATCCCTAACAATTCAGCCAAAAACTCCAACAAAACTAACCTCAACACTATGCTAAAAATTTCCTCCTGATTGTTGATGTGTACGTCTCTAGACTAGTTGTCAAAGCCCACATGAATCAAGTTAAGAGCTATTTCACAGGAACAGTCTATTTCTTTAATATTATTTAGATAGCTCAACTTATAGTTTGAGCCCTCCCTTTACATTTGTTCCAATTCAATTTTGCAGTTAAGAGTAGGCAATTATGATGCATTCAAGATATCAACTATTTTCCAGAAAGTAATCTGGAGCAAAGATTTCCAAATTAGTTCTATTATTTTAAACAATATAGGCAAGGCTAGGCCAGCACTTTTTGCCTATCCCTAATTGCCTTTGAGAAGTGGACGCTGAGCTGTCTTCTTAATCTGCTGCAGCCTGAGGTATATAAGAACAAAACAGCACGGGAAACAGGCCCTTCAGCCCAACGAGAATGCTGAAATTCCATGATTTTGACTCTCAACAGTGAAATAGTGGTGATGTTGTTCTAAGTTAGATGGGTTGATTATCACTCTTAAAAAGAGAAAATTAGTTTTCAATATTCTCTATCCAAAATTTGCTGGTTATATAGTTTTACTTAAATATTTTGCTTCTTACGAGGAAATAAAGGAGAACAAGGCCTTAAAATGACCAGGGTACTGGTGATAAAGGAAGTGAATATTTAAAGGTCAGTCATTTTGCTTGCATTATGCAAATCTTATATCAATGTTTCAGTTTGGAAAGGTAAATTGTAAGTTATCAGTATTTACTGTGTAGCCTTTACGTATAAAAGTGTACACAATGAAGTGTAGATACCTTTATTATAAATACAATATAGATGTAATATTACTCAAATGAGAAAAAGAGCAAGTTTCAAGAATACATTGCCGAATAATAGAATTTAAAACATGAACATGTCACTGAAAGGGTTAAAGAACGAGAGGAAAAATAAAATCAGTCACTGACTTGTTGTCGTGACTTCTTTGCAGGAGATGCCTGTGGGAAAACAGTTGAAGGAAGTGTGTAGGGAGTGCTAGCAAATTAATTAAGTCACAGTATGATTGAAACCTTTTTCTACTTTACAGTAAGCTTTACATCATGCCATTACCATGTAATAAGATGCTGCTGCTATATATAATGTCATGCAAAAGTTAAGGAAGGATGCAATGTAGAAAAACAACCCACGCAATATTAAATACAATACACTCTCAGATTCCCAGATTTAAAAAAAAACCTGAAACTGAACTGGGCATTTGCTTTAAAATTTCTCATTGTTCACCTGCAGCCTCAGCGGGCACACATTTAACTGGTCCTCTAGTTCTAGTACCCCCCACAAGAGCAAATATCATTTTAGTATCTATGCTACCACATCACCCTATGCAAATGGCACGGTGGCACAGTGTTTAGCTCTACTGCCTCATAGCTTCAGGGATAGGGTTCGCTTCCTGGCTTGGGTCACTGCCTGAGGGAAATCTGTATGTTCTCCCCCAGGTGCACTGGTTTCCTCCCACAGTCTGAAAGACATGCAGGTTAGGTGCATTGGCCATGCTAAGTTCTCCCTCAGTGTACCCAAACTGCGTTGGAGTGTGGTGACTAGGGGATTTCACAGTAACTTTATTGCAGTAAGCCTACTTGTGACATTAATAAATAAACTTTAAAAACTACCAAGTCCCTTCAGGATCTCATCTATGTCAGTAAGATTATCTCTTTTAAACTACAATGGGTAAAGTCCCAATCCGTTCAACCTTTCTTCAGAAGTTAAGTTGTTGAATGAACATTCTTGGAACTGTTTCTAATGCAATTACATCATTTTTCAAATGAGACCAAAACTGTGCACAGCATTTGGGGAAGCATAGTGGCACAGTGATTAACACTGCTGCATTACAGCCCCAGATTCAATTCTCAGTTTGGGTCACTGTGTGGAGTTTGCACATTCTCTCCGTGTCTGCGTGGGTTTCCTCTGGGTGGTCTGGTTTTCTCCCAGTCCAAAAATGTGCAGATTAGGTGGACTGGCCATGCTCAATTGATCCTTATTGTCAGGAAGATTAGCATGGTGAATACGTGGGGTTACAGGGATAGGGCCTGGGGTGGAATTGTTGTTGGTGCAGGCTTGATGGGCCAAATGGCCTTCTTCTGCACTATAGGAATTCTATGATTCCAGATGTGGTTTAAACAATGCTATGTATAGCTGCAGTAAAATCTCCCTACTTTTATATTCCATGTGCCTTGCAATAAACATCATTCCATTTGCTTTTCTAATCATTTAGTTTATCTGCAGGGTAACATTTTATTATTCATGTATCAGGACACTCAGATACCTCTGTACCACTCTTGTCTGAGAATATTAATTTGCTCAGTCTCCGCACATTGTTGTGCGGATATGGATGCCTGTGAACTTTCCCCTTCTTTGTATTGCCCTACAGCTATAGTTCCATGTAAACCTTCCATCTGTTGTTTCTGCTTCCCATTCTCTAGTCAGAATAGATTGGCCAGTATGGTTCTTATATCAGAAGCCAGTATCACCCTAAATTTATAACAGACTATGAAGGCACTAAAGCAAAAAACTAACTGGTGATTCTACATCCAAAATCAACTGTAAATTAATAGCAAGATCTTTGTCAAATTTTTACAGTAATATCAATGAAAGCAGGTAAGACTTCTATAATGTGTGCTGGAACTGATCACCTCCCACTTGGTGCTAACCATGATTTGTGGTTGGGTTTAGGAAGTGGGGGGAAATATTTATTCAATTAATTATTGTATTTGGATATCACATATGAACTTCAGTTTGATATATTAATTAGGCTTACACTAGTTGTGGGTAGGAGAGATGGCTGCCTAAATTAAGACCTGCCTCAAAAAAAAACTGGTGGATTTCCAGCTAGTGGGGCAGATCTTGACTTTATGTGTTGGTGTAAAATGGGTGATGACAAAACAGCAGCTTATTTTGCATCTTTCCTGATTTTTATTTCCATGACTTTGTAACTTTTTTCTCTTTAGTATCTCTTTTGCATCAAAGATAATAAGGAGGTGAATCTTCACAGAATTGTTTTAGTGCAGAAGGGCTGTAACATGGCCCATCATGTTTGCATTGGTTTTTCAGACAAACATGACTTAGTGCCATTTCCCTACCTTTTCCCTGTATCTCTGCAGATTAGATGATTACTTGAATAAAAATAATGTTTTCTTAAATGCCTCAGTTGAACAAACCTCCACCACATTTCCAGGCAGTGCATTCCAATCTGAACCACTCAGGGTGAAAAAGTTTACTTTCATATCACATTTGTTTCTTTTTCAGATTGCCTAAATCTATGTTCTTTCATTCTCGATTGTCTCATGAGCGGGAACAGTTTCACCCTATCTACTCGGATTAGCCCTCTCATAAGTTTGAACATTTCTATCAAATCTCTTCTCAGCCTTCTCTCCAAGGACAATAGTCCAATAACCTCTCCAATCTATCCTCATAACAGAAATTTCTTATCCATGAAACCATTTTTGTAAACCTGTTCTGTGTTGTCTCCGATGTGTTCACATCTTTCCTTTAGTGTAAAGTTCTGGACATCACACCATACTCCAGCTGGGGTCTAACGACTTTTTTTTGTGCAAGTTCAGCATCACC
The DNA here is from genome assembly GCA_024679065.1 of Sphyrna mokarran. Classification (NCBI taxonomy): domain Eukaryota; kingdom Metazoa; phylum Chordata; class Chondrichthyes; order Carcharhiniformes; family Carcharhinidae; genus Sphyrna; species Sphyrna mokarran. The sequence continues at coordinate 44,498,080 of JAGIQG010000003.1, read as the reverse complement.
TTCTTTTGAACACGATGTCCCTATTAATAAAGCTTAGAATATTAAATGCTTCATTAACTGTTTGCTCCATCTGTCCAACCACCTTCAATGATGCATTCATATACGCATCCAGGTCCCTCTGTTCTTACTTTCCTTTTAGAATTTTACCTCCTTTTTATATTGTCTCTCCATATTCTTCCTGCCTAAATGCATCACCTTGTAATTTGTTGTATGAAATTTCATCTGTCATTTATCTGCCCAATCCACCAACTTGTCCATCTCTTTCTGAAGTTCCACACTGCCCTCTTCATAATTTACAATTCTTCCAAGTCTTGCGTCATCTGCAGACTTAAAATTATCCCCTGTACAACAAAATCTAGATCATCAATATACATCAGGAAAAGCAAGGGTCTGAATATGAAACATTGGTCAACATCACTACAAATCTTCCTCCAGCCTGAAAAATATCCAATGACTATTACTCTCTCCTTCCTATTGTTCAGCCAATTTTGTATTCACATTGCTGTTGTTCTTTTATTCATTGAGCTATAAACTTCTCACAAAGTGCACCACATTGACATCATTCCCCTCATCACTTGCCTCCTCAAAAGATTAGTTGTGCCTTTGCCACTTCAAATAATTACAGCAAGTTAGTTAAACATGATTTCCCCTTTCAAAATGCATGCTGGCTCTTCCCAATCAGCGCACATTTTTCCATGTGATTACTCATTCTATCTTGAATAATTATTTTGCAAAGTTTGCCCGTTACTGATGTTAAATTGGACTAGTCTGTAATTGCTCGGATTATTCTTACATCTCTTGATCAAGGGCACAACATTTAGTTCCAGGTTTCGTCTGCTTTGCCACAACAATGTATCTGAGACTCAACCTCTGCAGGGTAATAGACAGCAGAACCTGCGGTGGCCGCTTGTCAGCACCTGGTATGCATGTGATCTGGGGATCATCCTTCAGGAGCTCCCAGGTGTATGTGTGCAGAATCTCTACAGTTCAATAAGAAGCCATTCAGTCCATCAAGTCTGCACCAACTCTCCGAATCCCAGCCAGGTCTCCACTGTGTGCGCACATGTGTGTACATGCATACGAAGCCTTGGATGTGGTTCTCCCAAATGGTTTCACCCACTCACGTCATGCAAGCAGAATTACTGTCGCTAACATCTCCTGAAATATGTACAGCCTGTCGATTCATATTTTGGCCCTAGAGTGAGGTTGCATGATACTTGTGTACAAGCACTTGATGGACATCTCTAGAATTTCAGGTTTTGATATTTTAGTGGAGGCATTAAATCATTTAAAAATAAACAGGCTAATATTCTTGCAGAGAAGAGTTTTAGATAAGTTTAGTTAAGTTTATGCATGTTGGTATCTAATGGTATAATTTGGATTACTAATTTGCAGGGGTAAAAGTTTAGTATACTTCCATATTGCAGGATCCACTCTCCCCTGGTATGCTGCATTAATCCAAAATGAAAATTAGAAAAACATTAAAGCATTTGAAGTTTACAAAAAGTATTAGCACAAGATTTAGAAGTTTTTAGATTGCTGCATCCACTGAAGAAATTCCAAAATAATTTTTAATCACTAAAACAGATTATACCGCTCATCACATTATTCTGTCGCTATGAGTGCTCACAATTCAATTACTGCATAAATATACTTTTACACACATGCTGGATTAGACAGACCGATACAATATGCATAATTCTCCAGTACAGAGACTGGAATACTGTGATAAACAAATGACCTTTTCCCTAGTGTGCATCTCATTTTACGATTTTAATCTACATAATTGCTCTAGTAACTTATACATGCTAAGGTGGAGAACAATTTCAGAAACCTAGGCTTCAATATTGAATCTAGGATTCTATGTAGGCAGTGCTATTTAAATGAGAATACTGTTCCACAATAAAGTCTTCAGATGTGGGCATTCTGATAGAGTTTGCACTATGCAGGAAAGGTGTAGGGAGAACATGAGAACTCTGGACAAGGTAGACTTAATCTGATAGTGTGAACACTGGTTTCATATGAAGTTCAAAGGCAGATCTGGATCACTTGTAAAGGTCAAGTGTGAATGCTGCACGACTGACATTTCCTGTTCAAAATCAGCCTGAACACTGGTTGCTTGACTTTCAATGGATGAAAGTCAATCCAAAACATAGACATTTTTTTGTCCTGACAGGATTAGGCTTTAGAAAACAGGAACATTAAAACTAAACAGCTTTAGGAGTAGTTCCTCATAAGGTCAAGCAATTCACCTCTTACCCTCCACATGGAAAGAAGTGAACAAGAATGCAAATAACATGAACCCACTTTTATTTCTGTCCTTGGATCAATTTATCACGCACAGAAACATAGAAATTAGAAGCAGGAGTAGGCCATTTGGCCCTTCAAGCCTGCTCTGTCATTAATTTTGACCATGATGATCAAATTCAATATATTAATCTCCCTGGAATAGAACATAGGACCCGGCAGTGCAGAAACATCGAGTCTGCACCAATCACAATCCCACCCAGGGCCTATCCCCATATCCCTACACATTTACCCGTTAAGCCCTCTAACCTACACATGCCAGGACACTAAGGGGCAATTTTAGCACGGTCAATCAATCTAACTGGCATATCTTTGGACTGTGGGAGGAAACTGGACACCTGGAGGAAACCCATGCAGACACAGGGAGTATGTTCAAACTCCACACAGACAGTGACCCAAGCCTGGAATCGAACACAGGTCCCTGGAGCTAAGAAGCAGCAGTGCTAACCACTGTGCTACCGTGTCACCCTTTAGCCCTAAGAGCTATATCTAATTTCTTCTTGAAATCGGATAAGATTTTAGCTTCAACTACTTTGTGGGTAATGAATTCTCTACATTCACCACATGAGGGAAAAAAAGTTTCTCCTCCCCTCAGTTTTAAAAGGCTTGTCCCTTATTCTCAAACTATGACCCCCTGGTTCTGGTCTCCCCCACCATTGGGAATATTCTTTCTGAATCTACCTTGTCTAATCCTGTTAGGATCTATAAAACCTTATAGAATTCTATCTTCATTTCTGAAGGCTGCGGGGTGGGAGACTTTCAACTGCTGCTATCAGCATGGCAGCATGAGATTATTGTATCATTGAAGATCACGGATTGCAAACAGTGTAAAAACAGACTCATTTGTGCGGCAATTCCTTGTGGTCATTAACCAAAAGGTATGTGTGCAATCTTGTCATAATGTCAGAATGGGTATTTCACACTTTTATGTTTGAATAATTTGATTGTACTTGCAAAGACTTTCGGAACTACATGCATTTGGCTCTCCATCTTGCATGATGCATGCTCTTAACTCTTTGAGGTACGTCAATCTTTAATATCAATTCCTTTCTAAAAGCATTGGAATGCTATGGAACACATTTCTCTCCTGACTGCTTCTTTAAGTGACTTGAATATGCATTGATGTTCTTCCTGCTATACATAAGTCTCTAAGTGATGAAGTTTTGGCGAAGATGGGTATGTATGAAAAGAAGAAGTAGAAGAATAGAGGCATCTCTGCATGTCCTCTCTGTCGTGGAGAGTAGGAGTGTGTCACATATCTTTCAGTTTGTTTGGATCAGAACAGATCCCAGAACTCAAAAAAATAGAGCTAACATTTTAATCTATCAACATTCAACTGGTATTTCTTGCTATTGTAGATTAGCAGATCTAACTGTTGGAAAATCCAAATGGTAATCTCTGGAAACAATACCTTCTAAATAGCTTCCTATAAGCATCGATTTCTTGAGATTCCTCCACCAAATAAAGCAACCAATATCTATGTTTGATGCTCAACTTAGAGAAAAATTTTGCTCCTGTGAAGTTGGTATTCAATTCCTGTAATATTGAGTGGGCACCTCTTTGGAGCAAGATTTATAGATCCTAAGTCCAATATACCTGGATTGTGCCATCATTTTTCAGTACCTACATAGAGCTCATCAGCCAACCTACTGATACAAATGATGGATAGTGCTGTTAGGCTCCATGTCTTATAACTCACTCTGAAACTCCTGTATGTGCTTAGTGCATTTTCAAGTAGAGTCGATTGATAACAGGATTGTATTATTTCTATGTCCGAGTTACTGGGAATCAATAGCACAATTTATGACAGACAAATTAACTGCATTCAATGGGTCATCCAGTCATTGCATTTGTACATTAGCATGGAAAGGCAGTAATTGCCAGTCTGCATGGAAACTATAAATATTCTATCTGGTCGATATGAGTAGGCCAGCAACAGCAGAGTTACTGGTGTGTGCCCAACTTAACATTGTGACCAAACAATGATTGCCAGTGCATGAAATGCAGCAATGGATACCAAAAAAAAACTGTATTGAGTCAGCCCATGATCTATAACAGAAAAGAACTTACATACTAAAATGATTGTGATTTTAAACCTGGGTCAATTTTTTGTGGAAGGGAAGGAATCAGATCAGTTTGTATCTCACTTGCTGCTTCAGAAACTAAAGGCAAGCTGCTTTAACTACTGGGTCTCATTTCATTCCACACAGACAACATTGTGCACTGGTGCAAAGCAGTGGAAAATTACTGCAGGTCAGAGGCCACCGATTGACATGCAGATGACAGGATTGAATTCTAGATGTCTTTGCTAGATGTCATGTTCACCGTCATTTGAAGGTTTCATGCTCAGCTGTCTGGGATGGGACCTGGAATGGAGAGGACAGTCCATGGCAGGGAGCAAAGTATACTTTCCTTATTGGGATCTAGAGTAATGCTTCTGCTTCTCTTGGCCTGATGTAGAGATGCCGGCGTTGGACTGGGGTAGTAAGAATTCAGTAAGAATTTTACTATCAAATAAATCGGTTGGATTCTCTTGGCTTCAGCAGGAATGAAAATGTTCACTCTGTTTCTCTCTCCATAGGTGCACCAGACCTGCTTAGTATTTTCTGCATTTATTTAATTAAAACTTACTTGTTTGGGCTTTAGAAGGTCTCTATTTCCATTGCTACCTTCACTTGGCAGGCAAACCATTACAATCTTCTGTACCAAGCCACTAGTTAAAATTGTAGATGGGTTTTGATGATTTAATTGAATCCAAACTGTCCCAGTGCTGTGTCTTTAAGAAAAGTATTTATATCATGTCTCTTAAAAGGAGTATGTTTAAAATTCAGTTCTGTTTACACAGTGCTGATTTGTCTGCACAGGCAGCTCACATGCTGGGAATGCAGATAAAAAATTGATTTTAGCCAATGGGATTTTTGTTTTAATCTGAGTAAATGCATTTACGTTTATTTTTGGATTTTCCCCCAGGATTTCAGGATAGAGTTTGATTAGGTTGCTTGACAAAGATATGTGAAGGGGAAAAGCAGGCAGTTGCTGATCGGTTCTTTCAGAACCAAGAAGTGACTTTGACTGTCTGTCTATCTCTTGCTGTCTCAGGACACTGCTGTTTTGGAGCTGTCATTAGAGGTGTTTCTGTCGAGAGATGTTCTAAAATTCTGGGACTGTTAATAAATACAAATGATGTGGAGATGCCGGTGTTGGACTGGAGTAAGCACACTAAAAAGTCTCACAACACCAAGTTAAAGTCCAACAGGTTTATTTGGTAGCACAAGCTACAAACTTTCAGAACACTGCTCATTCATTAGGTGAGTGGGAGTTCTGTTCACAAACAGGGCATATAAAGACAAACTCAATTTACAAAATAATGGTTGGAATGCAAATCTTTACAGGTAATCAAGTCTTAAAGATACAGAAATGTGAGTGGAGAGGGGGTTAACTGTGCTTAACCCTCTCTCCACTCACATTGTCTGTACCTTTAAGACTTGATTACCAGTAAAGACTCACATTCCAACCTTATTTTGTAAATTGAGTTTGTGACTATATATGTCCTGTTTGTGAACAGAACTTCCATTCACCTAATGAATGAGCAGCGTTCTGAAAGCTTGTAGCTTGTGCTCCCAAATAAATCTGTTGGATTTCAACTTGGTGTTATGAGACTTCTTACTGAACAAATACAAACAAAAATTTCAAAATCAGTTAGCAACGCACAAGTTTATGTCTATAAGAGAAATATTGCTTAAATCAGAACTAAGAGATAAATCAATTTTGTCATGTTTAAGTACTTCAGTTGATCGAATTAAATTAATTCATTTGTTATGGTTAAACAGTCTTATTAAATAAGGGTCATTTTGATAAAAGCTTTTGAATGTGTTAACAGAATCACATTAATACCAAAATAGAAAAACTGTTGGTGTCTAGTCAGGCTCCATAACATGCTTTGAGGTTTCTGCTCTGGTATCCATATACACACTACCCACATATACTGATCATAAAATTTAGCTGGTCCCTTTGTGACCTGTTCAGTAAAGAAAGCTAACATTTGGTGTGCTGGTGGCTTTTGGTCAAGTAAATTGCCTGGACAAATTTAACTACACATGTGTATAGCTTTTGCAGGTATGGTTTATATGTAATAAATATCAAGTAACTCAATGCTCATGGTATGAATTGAGGTGCTGGAAGAGTTACGTTCAGGAAACAATGGAGTTGAGGACTTTTTTTGAGTGAGGGTGAGCGGTAAAAACATTGTGGGCCCGTTGTTCAGTTTCACTCCTTCATATAGAAACCACTCTGAAGATTTTGTTATGCACATACTATCCTCAATAATCATTAACCAAACATCAAAGGCTAATTAATTGAATTGGCGCACAAATTGTAAATTTGCTTGCATCTTGAGTTTGCATTCTGAGAAATATATGACATTGTGCAGTGGGGCACGAAAATTACTTTTGAGCTTAAATGTTGATTCAATTTTTGCATCTAACAACCTGATAGAGTTTCTCAATGAAATACCTGTGACAAGTGTGTGAAGAGTTCTGTTTCCTCTGTGTTTACGTAAAGTTTTTTGCATTGAATCAGAATTTCTACGAAGGTAAGAGGGATAGATTTTCTCTCAACTAACTGCAACTATTATTGGCACCAATTATGAACAAACTGGAAAAATCCCTGTTCTGAACTCTGGACAACATCCAAAAGCACAATCAAAGGACTTGTGTCTGAGCCAGTTGTAGTAGTTCAGAACTCTTAAAGGGAACTTCATGGTTTTACATTCATGGATTAGCATGCTTACCTATAACAACAAAATAGAATTTTCAGTTTAAACAAAACTAGGTTCTGCAACAAATACATCAAACAATACATAGCTGCCTGGAATTCTGATGTCAAAATGGCAACTGCAACAATGTGAGCTCTGGTTATAATAGCACTGTGTTTAATATAGACTGAATGCTCAGGTAGGATCTGAACACCAAACCACTGGAACCGTAATGATGTAAATGACAGCAGAAATTTTACAATTTACACCACCACAATTTAATATTTGGAGCACCAACACACTAAATGATGGATGCTGTCTTTGTGCCAAGCCAAATCAAAGTTATGCTATTTTATGAAGCATAATCTTCAGCTAAACAGAGACAGCTGCAAATGTACATCAGCTTTCTATGGCAGAAATAGTGTCACTTTCCCTGTAAGCAAAAATATTAAAAAAGCTTGATTTACTATGATGTTGAAAGATCTCATATCACCTCAAACCACAAATTACTTCACAACCAAATTGAGCAGATTTCTATGTCAACAAAATCCCATTGACAGCAAAAGGATAAGTTGTCAGCTAATCTTTTGTCTAATAATGTTGGCTCAGGGAGGAATTTTAACTAAGACAGCAGAAGAATTTGTTCCCTTCGAATGGTTCCTTGGATTTTGATGTATTTTACTATACATTACTCTATATGAGAGCATGTAGAGTATATACTACAGTATGTATTTCACAATACTTGTAATTGAGTTCTATGAGAATTGTACATAGTATATATTGTAATTTAAGGTGTTGGATACTTAGTGATGGACCCAAGGCCAACACTTATCTAATTGTTAACATTCTATGAATTCTTTCCAACAGAAATAAAGGAGCCTTGATTTAATATCTGATCTGTAAGACAATAGGCATAATTTTCCCCGGAAGAACACCAGTGACATTCCAGCTGGTAGGGTTGAGGGGCAACATTTTCCCCATCACTAAATGTCTGGGTCATCTCCCGCAACGCCACAGGCATAAGGATCACCCCTCCACCCCAAAGGTAAGCAAAACCCTGCTATGAAGTCTGCAAAGGTCTGACCTACTTCAAGAACCCCACTCAGGCCGCATCACTTGCCAGTACCAACCTATCTCCCATATAGTGCCAACCTACCAGGGTGGCTGCCAGGGTCTCTGGAGCAATGCCAAGTTACTGCCCCCATCACCAGAGGACTTCAATAGCCTCTGAATCCTGCCTCCCCCCCCACCATGGTAGCGTGGCCATCATGACCTGCCTTCATTTGAGAGACCCAGAAGTGATTTGTGCCAGGATCCTGCTATTCCCAAGGATTGGTGAATCCTGGTAGTCGGAAGAATCTGGCTTAAAACCAGTTTTATCGAGGATCTAAATGTACTAATCTGGTCCCCTTTCCCTAGCCAGGATGTGAACCAGATTACACTGGAGCATTGGGGGGTGGGGGGGTGCAGGGAAAATCCTGAAAGATTCTTCCCAGTGCTTCAGGTGCTATGGGTCCTTTCTAGATTCTGTGGCCCTGTGCATGACCAGCACAATCTGTGCACAAACACACATGGCCAGAGCATTGCGGCCAGTATTTCCTCAGCGCTATTTTGAAATGTTACCCTCAATTGGGCTCATATTCTTGTTTGGAACTACATTCCATGGTCAGGATTGCTACTGTCCGAGCCAAGCTATTACAAGTATTCATTTATTATCACATCATTAAATGATCATTATGTGCTATCTCAGGTTTGGTTGTTAACTCTCGGTTTATTTTCTCAGAAATGTTTTTAACAATGTGACAATGTAACCTTGAAGTTCTGCTAATTCTCACTAAATCTACAATGAGTCTGGAATTCGCCAAAAAATTTAAGGAAAAGCAGATTTATTGGATTGAACATGTTTCAGATTCAATACAAGAATTAGCTAACCCCAGTCATGCCAAGAGTAGTAGCATTGTAGTTAGTGTTGCGAAACTATGTTTTATGGGAAAATGACTTGATAAATTTATTGACTGGAAACTGCCAATTGAATTTTTAAAAATACAAAATCCACACTTCAGGGATTTAAAATCACAGTTAAAGATGGATACACATTTGCATCACTGTACCTTCTACATTCCGAGGCTATTCAATGCAATCAATCTGTCTTGAAAACTGAAACAACTGCTTGGAGTAGTGTGTATGGCGGGCATCCCCAACTGATTAGCAAAACATCCAATCACCCATGACTCGAGTGGGTGGAGAGAAACTATTAGACGTAAGCATTTGGATAATGGGTCTCGGGCTATGAAAATAAATGGTCTCAATTTCATCTATCATGTAATCTGCTTATTTGGCATAAATGCGCAGTTGGAGAGCAAAGGTCATGTGACAAGCCAGTGAACCTTTTGTGTGTCTAGGTGATTAGGGGATTTTCATAGCAACTTCATTAAAGTGTGAATGTAAGCTTACTTGTGACTAATAAATAAGCTTTTTTTTTCTGCAGATCAGCAAAAAACAAATGAAATGCCAAAGCAGCAAGATTCCTGTTTGGGTTTCTTGCTTGTTCTCTCTGTCTCCGTACAACTTCAAGGATGGAATTCTGTGCAGGTGGGGTCTTACAGTGTGAGGTAACTTGGCTACAAAAAGATAGTCAAACGTGTTGTGTTATTCAAACTTCTTTACTTACAAAAATATCAAAGTACAGTACGCGTGAACTCAGAACTGGAGGCAACTAGTTTCATAGGTCTCGCATGGTAAAACTAAACTGCTACAAACCTGCACTTCTGATGACATCACTCGCACCTGCCCTTACCTGCTGCAAATACATTCAAATGGGTAGATACTGACTGTAACACTCCATAACAGTCCCTTTGAAGTCAAAGAATTTTAGCGCTGTTATGATGGAGCTGTAAAATTCCATCTCAATTTTGGAACTTTTTCTGCTGTTTGTGACTCTCCACATAATTCAGAGATTTTCTTTAAAAAGAATTCAATGCCATGGCTGATATTTTAGAAGCGCAGATAAATTAAAGAACAAAGAATAGTACCGCACAGGAAACAGGCCCTTCGGCCCTCCAAGCCTGTGCCACTCATTGGTCCAATTAGACCATTCGCTTGTATCCCTCCATACTCAGGCTGCTCATGTGACTATCCAGGTAATTTTTAATCATGTTTGCCTCCGCCACTCTACTTGGCAGTGCATTCCAGGCCCTCTCCACCCTCTGCGTAAAAAACGTCCCTCTGATATTGGAGTTATACCTCACCCCATTCACCGTGAGCCTGTGACCTCTCATGATCGTCACCTCTGACCTGGGAAAAATCTTCCCACTGTTCACCCTATCTACACCCTTCATAATTTTGGACACCTCTATTAGGTCTCCCCTCATTCTCCATCTTTCCAGGGAGAACAACCCCAGTCTACCCAATCTCTCCTCTTGGCTAAGACCCTCCATACCAGGCAACATCCTGGTAAATCTTCTCTGCACTCTCTCTAAAGCCTCCACGTCTTTCTGGTAGTGCTGCAACCAGAATTGGACGGAATACTCCAAATGTGGCCAAACCAGCGTTCTAGCTCCCCCCTACATTAGTTCTTCCAAAATGCATCACCTTGCATTTATTTGGATTAAATTCCATCTGCCATTTCTCTGCCCAATTTTCCAGCCTATCTATATTCTTCTGTATTGTTCAACAATGTTCATTGCTATCCACAAGTCCAGCCATCTTTGTGTCATCCATAAACTTGCTAATAACACCAGTTACACCCCTTCTTCCAGATCATTTATATATATCACAAATAGCAGAGGTCCCAGTACAAAGCTCTGTGGAACATCACTGGTCACAGACCTCCAGACGGAAAAAGACCCTTCGACTGCTACCCTCTATCTCCTGTGGCCAAGTCAGTTCTCTACTTATCTAACCACCTCTCCTTGTATCCCATGAGCCTTAACCTTCTTAACCAACCTGCCATGAGCAACTTTGTCAAACACCTTACTGAAATCCATATAGATGACATCCACAGCCCTTCCTTCATCAACCGTTTTTGTCACCTTCTCAAAAAATTCCACCAAATTTGTAAGGCATGGCCTCCCTCTTACAAAGCCACGCTGTCTATCACTAATGAGATTGTTCTGTTCTAAATGCACATACATCCTATCTCTAAGAATCCTTTCCAACAATTGTCCATCTACATCTCTAAACCACCTCAACGCTGACTTGGAAGGACCATCAAGTTCAGGCCTCAAGCCAGCCAAATCAACAACCTTCAAGAACCCTATTCCTCTTTAACGTTACTGGATTTTAAATTGCTTAATCTACCCTTCCACTTTGTAAACTATTTGTATATGCATGTAAAAGTTGGAGCATTTTAATTAGACTGGTTAAGTGCAATAAATGCTATTCTCTTTTCCATTTTAAAACTCAAGGAAACTTGTCTGATTGTGCTTTTTATAACCATAGCACACAAACAGTTCAGCATTCATTGAAAAGAGGGCAGCCATTTAACCCAACCTCACCAGGCCTAACATTAACATAAGGTTGTCGATTACAGAGCTCAAAAACTACTAAAACCATACTCATATTGCCAATAACTCCCATTGAAAGCATACATACTTGGATATTTGATCAGGACATCAGAAATAAAGCTTGACTCTCTTGTTTCACTTCCTCATCCATTCCTTTCCAGCTGGAAGAACTTGTTGAAAATCATTATCAATGCTCTTGTGTGAATAATGATTGTGAGGGAAAGGTGCCAGAGGAGAACTGGGGTCCATGCCCAACAGAGGAAGCAAAGATTTCAAGAGTGGAGAGAAGGCAGGATTTGAGAGAACATTTGTTAAAGGTAAACTTTAAAAAGTCTGAAAATTTATAAAAACAAAATAGAACATCAATAAAATGTACTTTGTATCAAGGATGGTGGGGGAGTTGGGGGATGACAGGTGACTCACACTAAGTGACTATTTATATCTCAGTCACAATACCTCACTATCTTTGTTTTGACATTTATCATTCGGGACTTATCTTGTATAGAACAGTCCTCAGCTTGTAGCCTCTGCTTAACATTCACTACCTAATGGAATAGAAGGCTCTCCAACAAAAAAAAGAACATGATAATAAAACCAGAATAAAGGGAAATAATGAACTTCAAAATAATGGTGGTGAAATTGGATGTGGGAGATGGTGCAAAGGGAATCCAAGCAAATTGACAGCATATTTAACAGTCCATTTGATTTCCTTTTCATTGAAATCAAATAGAAAAAGGAATTTGGACTTGATGTCAAACAGGCTGTTGTACTATTTGAAATGCTTTTGGTGAAAATCCATTTCACTCACCATGTTTTTGAAAATATTACAATAGAGGTTGGAAAATACTTCTGCCTCACAGCATACGATATTTCCTTCAAAATAATGTAAGAAAAGCTGATAGTATTGCTGGAATGCATCACCATAATATTTTTGCTCAATTTTTTTAAAATTAATTTTCTCTTGTTTAACCATTCATTGTTAGCACCTGGAATAGCATGGTTTTAGGTATAGAGTAAGGTACCTAGCTCAATGGTGTGTCAGAACCCCAACCTGATAATACTCTTGCATCCTCCAGGATCTAGGATCAGACTTCTCAAATTCACCAACAGCCAGAAAAGTGGGAAGCATTTATTCCATCAGATTGGGCTAAACTCAAAGATCCCTGAGGTAAAAGGATTATGTGTAATCATTCAGCACTGACATATCTACTTAAATTGCATTTCCTAATTACGTGAGTTTCAGTGTTTGCCAATAATAATAATGGAGATTGGATATAAAGAAACTAAAACTAGTATAATTCGTAGCACAAATCAATTTAAGGTGATCGGAAAACCAATTTAAGATGATCAATTGGGCTCACATTGTGTCTCACTTATGTACTTTAAAAGCTACGTATATTCACATAAAGTCCTATATAGAGAGAAGAAGCATCTCCACCCATTGCTGCTAGTTTCAACAAACCAAAAGCATGGTGAAAAGCCATTTCGTTCTTCATTCCCCATGACACAGTCTTGACCAGAGTTGGTCTGCCTGGTTAGAATTTGAACAAAACCTTGGCAGTTAATGCTTTCCTGGTGCATTCTACATGGCAACTGCTTCACTAATGAGTTCATTTGCCAATGAAACTCCTCTCATGCAGTACAAATTATCCCTTTACAATTGCTATTCTTGCCAAACATAGTTAAGAAAGCCCACCCATGCCTCTACTTTCTCAGAGGACTAAGGAAATTTGGCATGTCAGCTATGATTGTAACCAACTTTTACAGATACACCATATAAAGCATTCTTTCTGGTTGTTTTACAGCTTGGTATGGCTCCTGCTCTAGCCAAGATCACAAGAAACTACAAAAGATCATGAATGTAGCCCCATCCATCCCACAAACCAGCCTGCCATCATTTACTGCGTCTAAATGTCCCACTGCTTCTGCAAAGCAGCCAGGATAATTAAGGACCCCATGCATCCTGGACATTCTCTCTTCCACCTTCATCAGTCAGGAAAAAAGTACAAAAGTCTGAGGTCGCATACCAACTGACTCAAGAGCAGTTTCTTCCCTGCTTCTGTCAGACTTTTGAATGGACCTAACTTGCATTAAGTTGATCTTTCACTACATTCTAGCTATGATTGTAATACTACATTCTGCACTCTCTATGAACAGTGTGCCTGTTCTGTATAATGCTAATACATGTGACAAGATGAAAAGTCTTGACAACATGTCTAGCCCTTTTGCTTATCAATATTCAAAATCTACTATAGAACAAACAAAATTTGGGATTATTTGCATTGATTTTTTTGAGAACCACAGTTGCCCTTAAAAACTCCAAAATGGCACCTACGTTGCATGCTGGTGATTGCTGTGAAGCATGCCAAATGTCATATTGATGAGTACATTAGTGCAGATGCAGTGAATGGCCTTAGGAAGTCCACAGAGCAGACCGATCATGGCATCAATCAGCAAGCAATACTGATTTGATAACAGTGGTACAATTGGAGCTCCAACTGATAACCTCTCTTCACTTGCCCGGCTACTATACATTCAGAACAGGAAAGATCTTCCACCAGCAACATTTAAAGAGGTCAGCAACTACATTTGGTTAGTTATTTACCTTTGAGTTGATTTATTCTGACTGTCACTTCAATTCTGCAAATGTTTGGTGCTTACTGTCAATGTTTAAATACACAAAAGCTAAAGGGATTGGTGTTATAAGTGCTGAAAAAGGTTTTGCTGAATTCACAACTTCTACACAAATCAGTTGTTCTAACATATAGGGTGCACTAGTATACATTCCATTGAAATGCAATTTGACGTGGTGTATCAGCAGAGGCCACACAGAGTAGGACAAACTACTAGTCAGAGGATAGGGAAAGGGGTTCTCACCAGGAGGCTAAATTAGTCCAGGATGTTCAGAGAGCAGTGCTCCTAATTGGACCATGAAGAAGAACCAGATGTGACTCAGCTGTGCTTCAGTATGGACGTCTCACTGTAAATGTTGCAGCAAGGTGATAACTGCATTGCCAGTGAGAAAGCAACCCTTCATAGAATCCCTATAGTATAGAAGAAGGCCACTCAGTCCATCGAGTCTGCACCAACTCTCTGGCTGAGCATCTTACTCAGACTCACCCCCTGCCCTATCCCCATAACCCCATACATTTACCCCATTAAGTCACCTAATCTACATATCTTAGGAACACTAAGGGGCAATTTAGCAGTCAATCCACATAATCTTGACCTTGTGTTAGATTCCAGAATTCACTGACATCTCGTGGTAAATCTTAAGAATTTATTAGGAGTTAATTCAAGATGTCTCTCTTACAAAATGTACATCAGTCTTTCGGTATCAGTCAACCTCTTTCTGTCTCCCACAAGATGTCTCCAATGTCTCTCTGTCTTTCTATTGTTCTTACAGTAAAGATGTTACCAATCTTCTCCTGTCTCCTCCTATTGTTTCCTCTTGGAATCATTATTGGATATTACCTCAGAGAATACCCAGTTACATTCATTGGTTAATTAAACACACCACATAAGTTGGTTAATACTTATTGGGCTGGATCTCTGATCATGCAATCTATACAAATTAGTATGGTCTTTGCCCAGGTTAGCTGAGAGCTGGGGGATGTGCGCAACACATCTCAGCATTTTGTAATCCTGCAACATGCTATGTCCCAGCAGAAATATAAGTTGAAACTACAACAGGATTTATCCCATAAAAAGGTGTTAGTTCTGTAGCAAATGTTATGAAAGTATTATATAAAAAGTAAAATAAAAACAAAATAAAACAGTGGCTTCCCATACTTGGCAATTAACTTATGTGTAAGTGATGTGCATTAGAGATGGACAACAAGTATTGGCCTTGCACTTCCATGTGATGAAAGAATTAAAAACTTCAATGCTTCAGGCACCTTCTGGGTTAGAGATATTTGCAATATCTTCCAGTCCGCCATTCTGTGGGTTGACCCACAGAACATGAATTGTAGTGATTCAGGAACGCAGCTTATAAGCATCTTCTCAAAGGCAACTAGGGATAGACAATAAATGCTGGCCAACCAGTGACACCCATGTCCACAAATGAATAAAAAGAATCCCCATCTGTTTTCTATTTATATCAGGTAAGCTGGTTCAGCTGACCACCAAATCATGTTACCATTGGTGACATTGTCTATTGGGTCGGCTGATCTTCACAACCTATTATCATTAATTACATTATAACTCACTGACTGTATGTACATTAGAGGGGCTGACTGAGATTGGGATGACTGAAAGAGATTCTATTCCCTCAATGTGCAGTTGGGTGTGTGACCAGAAGCAGTGAATTATGCAGTTCGATGTCTGATATCCTAACAGCATGCACAGTGCCATCCTTTTGCATCTCTCTCCACTTCTTCCCCTTTAAAGGCATTCCTTAAAATCTTTTTAACCAAGCATTTGCTCACCTGTCCCAATATCTCCTTAAATGGCTTCTGAAATTTTGTTTGATTATTGGTCCTGTGAAGTGCTTTGGGACATTTCAAAGTTACTGTTGCAACTCTTATTCTTAATTATATTAATCTGAGAATTGAGAACTTCTAGGAGTGAATGATATAGAGATTCATAGCAATCATACTGTATAGTCCAACTGACAGAAAGCAAATGCTTTTTTGCATAACATAAGCATACACATACTAACACTAAATAAGTTTTCATTAAAATCCCTTTGTCTGCTGTTGTCACAGAAATGCTAATCATTAATTTTAAACAGGAATCTCAGATGACATTATTTGATATGTAACTTCAAGGAACACAAGCTTTCTGCTGAACAGCTTAAGCAATCAGATGGCATTGCTCATATAGCCAGAACCAAACAAGTCACAAAGCTATTTCAGAAAGTTTGTGCTCATATCTTGTACCTATTTTATAACAAAATAAAATGGCGTTTAAGAGGTTAGTAGATAAGTTTATGGACAAAAAGGGAATGGTTTAGGTTAGAGGGTCATTGCTTTTTCTTAATTGGTCGGCGCAACATCGAAGGCCCTGTTCTGCGCTGTAATGTTCTATGTTCTATGTTCTAAAATGATGGAGATTGAACATTCTCCAAGGGGTAAAAACGCTACAGTACAAATGCCATTATTAGCACTTGCTAACTTAAAAAAAAGGATGTGCAATTGAAAAGTCCAAGTGAATTATCCTTTATTTTAACTTGTACTCAATTTACAGTGTAACTCTCCATAATGGGCTTTTGTAGGTAACCCATAGGGGAAGCTGCACAACCCCTTAATCACATAATTATAGTGTATTAAGTGGAGTATATGCTACAAAGGCAGCCTACATGAGAGATCAAAGATAAACTGAGAACACAAAACAGACGGAGGAACTGAAAAGTAATCTATACAACATAACTGAATTATGGCAAAATAATAAATAAAATGCTACTAGATTGTTTGATGAATTTCTCTAAAAGGCTGGAAAATGGAAAAGAATTGAAATATGAATAAACTTTAGGCCATCAGCAGTTTTAATGTTCCCCGAATACTGAAATGGGACTATCAGAATTTAAGATAAAAAAGGTGAACACAGAGTTTAAATAAGCAATCATCAATTGAAGCATAACTGAAAGAGACAGTGGAAGACTTTGATGAGAAAATAAAACCAGAAAGTCAACAAATCACACTCATAATTGAGAAACTTCAACCATCCACAACAAGGGGACTGAAGAAGCTCAGCTTATAGAGGGTAGAAATAATTAGAAAAGTAGAGCAGTGGAACTTTTCAAAGTTAAGACGTCAATCAAATTTGAATGGGTGTAGTGAGCATTTAGATAAATAAGTCACAAACATGTATTGATAATCAAGTATTGGACTCTAATTTAGTTTTATGGCCTCATTTTCCACTCTGATTTAACCTACAGAGCAATTAACATTGGATTAGCTAAACAGTCACTTAAAAAATACTTCGCACTTATATAACACCCTTCCTGAATTTAGAACTTCAAAAAGTGCTTTACTCTCAATTAAATTGCTCCGAAGTGTGGTCCCAACAGCAGTGCAAAGGTAGTAATTTAGTATTACATTCTGAATCCGAACTATATAGCAATAAAAAAAAATTGAAAGAGAAGCAAGCAAGGAAAAAAGAAAGATCATTTGAACAATTAAACATTCTCTCTTTGATAGAGAACATACATCCACCCTTACCTGGCCTCTAATTTATCCATGTAATGTCCTGATGGAAAACTGTTGAAATATTCTCCAATCCCAAAAACAAGTCAAATAAAAGCCCATTAAATTCAACTATTCTTACGCATCTACTATTTAACTCTAAAATAAAAATGAAGTATTGTGGATGCGGGAAACTGAAACAAAAATAGAAAATATTAGATAAGCTCTGGCAGCATCCGTGAAGAGAGAAAGAGAGTTAAATGCTTTGAATCCATATGACTTCTTCAGAACTAAAGAGAGGGAGAAATGTGATGGATTATATTCTGTATAGGAGAGGATGGAATAACTAGAACAGAGTAAGTTAGTGATTGGTAGGAGTTAGGCGAGATTGGAACAAAGATGTGTCAGTCACAAGACAGAGGAAGTGTTAAGGGCAGGATAAAATGCCAGTAGTAACTTAAAAGAAGATATCAGAATGAGTTAATAGGAGAATCAATGTTAGTGCTCAGTAAAAACAAAATTGAAGAACAGTGTAGTGAACCAGATGGGATTTTATGACAATCAGTAGTGATTTATGGTCACCATTACTAAGATAAGCTTCTCAATTCCAGACTTTTAAATAATTGAATTTAAATTGTACCAGTTGACATGATGAGTTTTAAACCCCTGTCCTCAGGGAATAAAACAGATTAGGGTTTGGGGGATGGAATGGGGAGGGGGGAAAGGTGTAGTTGTTTGCATTGGAACAAAAACATTTGTGACATTAAATAAAGTCAAGATGGAGGAGAAAGTTCATAATCTAAAGTTGTTCAATTCAATGTTAAATTCTGTTGGCTGTAACAGGCCTAATTGGAAAATGAGGTGCTGTTCTGCCAGTTGCATTGGGTTTTTCTAGAGCATTTCAGGAGGCCAAGCACAGACATGTGAGCTCAAGAGCAAGATGCTGTGTTGAAATGGCAAGCAACAGAATTTTGGAGTCATGCTTTCAGGCTAAGTGAAGGTATTCCACAAGGCAGTCATCCAATCTATATTTAGGAGACTACATTGGGAACAGTGAATATAATAGACCAGATTGAAGAAGTGCAAGTGAAATGTTGCTTCACTATTTTGCAGACCTACTGAGCAATTTTCCAGCATTTCATGTTTTTGTACTATTCAACTCTGACCTGGTTATATGCTAAAACAACACTTTTCTGGCCTCATCCAAATACCATTATTCTAAGCACTACTTATCATCTAATTCTAAATTCAGAGGCTTTGTTTGCCCTCTGAGTGAGTATAAGGGATCCCATGATACCATTTGAAGATGAGCAGGGAAATTTACATCCGTATCCTGGCCAATATCAGTCATATCAATTACATCATCATTTTTATAAGGGATCTGATCACTTAGGACCAAGTTGAAGAGAAATTATTTCACTAAAAGATTTGTGTATCTTTGGAATTCTTTACCCAGCGAGTTGTGGATACTTCACCATTGAAAACATTTAAGTCTGGATCAAACAGATTTTTGGTCTCACTTAAATTAGGGAGATGGGGAGTGGGTGGGAAAATTGAGTTGAAACCAAAGATCAGCTGCGAACGCACTTAAAAGTGGAGCAGGCTCAAATGAGTTGCATGGCCTGTTCTTGCTTCTATTTCTTGCAATCTTGTGTTCTATTTAATTGTTTTTTTTTTGGCAATGTCACTGCAAAAGTAATTCAAAGGTCTAGGCTCCTTTTCTGCAGTCATGGGTTCAAATCTCACCATGGTAGCTGGTAGAGTGTAAATCCAATAAGGAAAAAATCTGGATTTGAGAAGTTAGTCTCAGTAATGGTGACCATGAAACTGCCATTGATTGTCATAAAAACCCATCTGGCTCACTAATGTTTATTTTTGGGAAGGAAATTTGCTATCCTTACCTGATCTGACCTGTGTGACTCCAGACTCACAACAGTGTGGTTGACTCTTAGCTGCCCTTTGAAATGGCTGAGCAAGGCATTCAATTCAAAGGCAAATAGGGATGGACCACCAATGCTGGCCTTGTCAATTATTCCCATATCCATGAAAGAATTTAAAAAATGTTGCTGTGCCCAAATTGGCTGCCGTGTTTCTTGTATATGACACCAGTGACTACACCTAAAAAGTATTCAATTAGTGATAAAATACTTTGGGACCTTGAGGTCATGTATAAATACAAGTCCTTTCCTCCTTCATAATTATGTAGCTATCCTCATAGTCACAAACCCTTTGAAAGTATGCCATTCAAGTAGCAGCCAGTCCATTAAAAGTGTGGGAAATCAAGATTAAATTTATCAGTCTACATTGAACATTAGTAGAACATTAATCTTGCATACTAAAGTAGAACCCGTAATTGAGAGGATAATAAATTTATAAAGAGTCACAGAAGTTTACAGAATATTTTTCATTCCTGAATTAGGTGTCATTTCCCCTCCAATATTTTAATTGTTAAATTCAGATGCACATTTATGAAATATATTTCCTTTATTAAGGAGTAGAACACCGATGCGGAAATAAAATAATTGAAAGGATGGAGGAATAACAAGTCTCTCGTGACTCTGGCACTTGTTAGCTGTACAAAGAACATTGAGAAGGCAAAGCTCTAGACAGTTAATAACAGGAAGAGGGAGGCAGGGAAAAGAGTTAATTGGGCCTTTTTCACTTTGCCAATGTAGTCAGTGAGCCACAGATAAGACTGGTTTTACTAGTGATACCTCATTTGTCCCTTCCTCCTCTCCGTTTTGCACATTTTGTAAATGCATTCATGACGAATGAGCTTTCTGTTCAACGCCCATGAATAATGACCTGTTTACACGGTTTATTCAGGAAGAGTGGAATTGGGACTATTCATTTATGTCCACTGTAACCTTGAAAACAAATACCCACACGCTTCAATCAACAGTATCTACATACACTAAAAATAAATGACTGGCTAACTAATTTAATAAATAATGATAATGAATAGACCTATCTCCAGACATTTAATAGCTTTAAAGCTGATATTGAATTTTCAAACTGGCTTTTCAAGCCTGCCTGCTCATGACTGCATTATTTTCTGAACTGTCCAACATTTGTCTCAAACTTTAATTGTCAAAACGGTGTATAAAAATTGCAAATAGACTGCTCCTACAAAAACAATTAGAATAATGACAGGCATTGCCTGAAAATGTAACATTTCATCATACCAAGGAATTTCTTCACTCACATAAGACCGTGTGAAGTTTTGAATACTTAATGTATAAGAGTTATACTTCATGGGCAGCATTTTACAATGCCTCTCCCCACCATCCCCTCAAGGTGGGTTCTGAGGTGGGGGCGGGGGTAGAGGCATAAAATTGAACACACACGATTCCCTTGGGAAATCCGTTTGACCAAACCCTGACGCAGTTCCATGCTTGGGTGGGTAGGACCTCGGACAGGAATCACACCCATTTACCTATTAAGGCCTTAAAGTGGCAATCTGGGGCTTATCCCATATCCCACCCAGCCTCAATTTTTAGGTTGGTGAGAGTGGCTACAGATAGGTTTACACTTTTCCAATCTCAGCAGAAAGGTGGGGCGTGGAGGAACTGAATGGTGTACCTCATACTGAAAACCCCCTTAGATCTGGTACACTCTTTTCCCAGAGCATTGGTTTTCTGCGATCCTGTCCCTAGTCCCCCCTCCCAACCTCTTCCAGGTCTACTCCCTGATGCCACAATCACACCTCTTCCTCGTGCTACCAAGATTGGCTGGCAGTTCTCACGGGCACGTCTTCTTTCCAAAGGCAGATGGAAGTCCTGCCCACTGTCAATCAAAGTTCAGGTTAATTTGAAAGTCAGTGGCTGCACACTAAGTGCCAACTCTTGAGGTGACAACCATCAATTGTTCACCATCCCTAAAAGTCTGCCCCACGTCCAAGTTGATCAAAAATTTACATAAATTAATTGAATTAATGAATACCAATTAATATTCTATATTTTAAAAAAACAATATATTGATTGCAAATGCTGTTTAGTGAGTCAATGTTGAATGGATGATTAAGGCATTGGTTTTCAAGAATCCTGATCATTCAGAAGGAGGTCATTCAGCCCATTGAGTCTGCACTGACTCTGTCTGACAAAGCATCTTACTCAGGTCCTATTTCCATAGCACCAGATATTTACCTCACTAATTCCCCTAATCTACACATCCTGGAAACTAAGGGACAATTTAGCAGTCATACAGTGACTTAACACCATGCTGAGTTGTTCTGAAGGCACTTGACCGGTTCTCCTTTAATATCAAAGTGATTTAATGACAAAGACTTTCCATTTGGATCTGTCTGTAATTGGATTTTCTCCATGTACTGAGATACAGCTTGCGAATCCCATGGTTGCCCTTTATACCAAAGTTTGGGACATCATGTGGTGTGGGTTCCCAAGCTAAACTGACTTTGAAGTAGGGAATCCTCCATGCAAACCATATGACCAACCTCACGAAATTGAGCTCTGATCAACACGCTCTCAAGTTAAGATATGCAGCATTTAGCAAGAACCTCAAATATTGTGGACTTTGTCCTTCAACCTAATATTCCAAATATATCTCACAGTGTGAAAGTGGAATGCTTCCAGTTGTTTTAAGTGATGTCAGTAGGTTGTCGAAGTCACAGACTCAAAGAAAAGATTTAAGAACCATTGCCAGGTAGACTGATCTGTGTCCTAAGACAAACTCCAAGCTCTTTCTAAAGTTGGTGAGTGAGGCTGTCAATCATTCTGTTATTTTTATCATGTGATGTTGATTTTGTTGTCCAGTTTAGTTGTATTGGAAGCAATTCTCCCATGTTAGCAAAACCTCTGTACTGAATTGAAGGGTGTGTTGTTGATCGTGACAGTGGGGTCTTGGAGTACATGGCCAGGAGTGCATTGACTTCTTCAGAGTAATTGTTATGCCAAAGTGAGTTAGGGCAAATTGATGAAAAAGCAACTGAACTTCTTTGGAATATGTGCTAGGAGAGAGCAGACACATATGAGATTAAGGCCAAAGATGAGCTACCATAAACTTTAACAAAAATACTTCTTTTACAAAAAACATTATGAAGAAATATGAAATTAGTATTTCAAAGTCATTACAGCGCAATAGCCCTAATGCAGAATTCAGTATGCTGTTAAAACTTCCCATTCAGTATTGCTGGTGGCTGCATCCTTCCAGCTACATAGGACACATATGCAACAGATCCATTGAGGGTGAGATAGTTTCAGATGCTGCACTTTTACTGCTGGCCAAAGAGACCAATCAATGAGAGGCAGGTTCTGCCACAAGTGTCTCATTTGAAGTGGTTACCAGATATTGTTATGGGGTTGGCACTCGTTTCCAGGCATCGATCATCCTGATCGTCCACACAACAGGTGAAGTTGTCATTTCCCTCAGTCGTTGGTTAGTGACTCCTGGGAGGAAGAAAAATCAAAGTTTAGGGCTGTCTGTCATGCTTGGAAGCATCATTGAAGTGGTGCATTGGGCGTTCTGCCAGTGTTTTGATTCCATCTTTCTCACCATAGAGAAATTGGGAATTAATTCAACAAGATAAACATTTTCAAGATTTTTAGAGAGCAATGAATGGTACAAAATGACAAGTTCTCATCAGTTCACAAATTTCTAATTGACTGCAATTTGGGAGGTCCTCAACCCTATGTGGAAACCTACTCTCGTTGACAACAAGCTTTGGATTGCTGTATTTTACTGAGCATGTGTGAATTCTAGGATTTGCTGTCAGTTTCTCAAGCATTAGGACTGCAAAATCTGGATTAGGATAATGTAAAATCAGAGAAATCAATTTGTAATTCACAGATTTCCAGTTGTAGACTTGAAAGAGTTAAAAAGGTTTCTTGGCATGTGAATTGGTGCAAGATGCAAAAATTGCAGGAATATATCACACAAACATTCAAATTAGTTTAACCTTGTTGAAACAAGGCTTACTTGTTTCTCTAATCATATACTCCTTCGAAAGATAGAAAACACTTCACCGCGCTGCTATCACAGAGTGACTCCTCCAATATACTTCTCAGCATTGTAAAAACGAAGCACTGACATTATCTTCAGTTTGACAGTGAATTATGGTGTGGTTTTTGTGGAAAAGCTCATGTGCATAATGACCAACTATTTTTATGCTTCCGCATATCTGAAAAACTGCTCATTACGTGCACACATATATAGAGTTTCCTTTGACCTACATTGAGCATAGTGCAATCGAGTGTGCTGTGAAAAGTTACACTGTAAATAGGTCATGTGATGTAAACTATTACTGCACATTCATTGAGAAGCAATGATATTCGCGTGCACCCTGTTTACATATAAGGTAGAGGAACCTAGGCTAAGGATATCACTTGCTTGTCTGGGTTGATAACATTCACCTTTATGAAAGCTGATTGTGATTTATTAATATTCTTAACCTTTGTCAGCTGCATTTTATCATAACAGTCAGACACGTTCACATATTAAACAGATACTGAGGAGCTTTAAATCAGAAGTGCATTCTCTTCTTTTGATAGAAATACACTGGATACTGCAACGTCCAGTAGAACATACTGACAAAAATATTGAAAGTGTAGGAATGTGAGAGCATTTTTTGTATTCTCCCTTCAATAGTTTTTCTCCCTATCAAAAAAGAATAACATTGAAAGAGGAATAAAAATCAGACTGCAAAGTAAACCAATCTGTTCTTGTGCACCTTCTAGTGGCTGTTAGAGAATTTAAGGTCCTCAAAATGGTAGCAAAAGACTTTACTATACATAAAACCAAATAAGTAGACAAGCAGGCTTCAACATTGTGAATGAAAGGATCTCTTGATCTACAGCCAGGTATATTTTATATATGAAAAATTCTATATATTTACATTGCAATCTTTTCCTAAATTTCATATCATATTCCTTATTCTGTTAATGCAACAGTTTTATGAAGTTGTCTAACTATATGACTATTCCAAAACTGTGATCTGGTAAGTAATATCAAAGAACAGAATTTAATCTAGCCTACTCTTTCCTAATGATTATTGATTGTGTTGATTGTGCATAAAATCATTTTGTTACTGTTGTAGAAACACTGTATTACATAATGTGAGCCGGATCACACATGATAATGTGCATTTCTTCAGTCCATATCCTGTGAAAAGTGTGGAACAATGGGAGTGTACAATCATGACTATATACTTATTTTTAATGTTAAACAAATTTGTAGTTATAAATGCATAATTTTATTCTTACAAATGCAAAATATTCATTTCTGAAAGTTAATTCTGGGAGTGGCAATGAGATTCATAAAGCTAAAGATTTGTCCAAGTTGTCTAATACTCTTGCATCACCCCTGCACCAGTTCCTGGAAAGAACCCAAGACAATGTAATTTAGAGTCATGGTGACCATTATAGCTACGAGCAGTACTGTCTTCACCCTATTCTGAGGTCCTCACATTTCACATCTCATACTGTACTTCCAACAGAAACCACATTACAAACTCCAAAATCATATCATCAACCTGCGACTCAGCATAGGCCTGGCCTTCGACACACTTCCAAATGTCAGTGGCCTCACCTTTCACAGACTCTGACAGCTGGCCAGGTGCGTGAATGGTGTTTGTACCATCTAATACATTCCCGCTGATATGGAAGTATCTGTACTGGTGGAGGGTGCAGAGGAATAGAGTCATAGAGCATAGAATCCATATTATGCAGAAGGAGCCCATTCAGCCCATCAATCTCCAAAAGAGCAACTTACCCAGGCCGAGTCTGCTGCCATATTTCTGTAACCTTGCACATTTACGATGGCTAATCCATCTAACCTGTACATCTTTGGACTGTGGAAGGAAACCAGAGCACCCACAGGAAACCCACACAATCACAAGTGGAATGTGCAATCTTCACACAGACAGTGACTCAGACCAGGAATCAAATCCAGGTCCCTAGTGCTGTGAAGCAGCAGTGCTAACCACTGTGCTAAATTTCATTTTTTAAAGTTAAAATGATAAAGCTTATTTATAAGTCACCAGTAGGCTTACATTAACATTGCAATGAAGTTACTGTGAAATTCCTCTAGTTGCCACACTCCAGTGCCTATTTGAGTCATTTCATCTAACAAGCATATGTTTCAGACTTTGGAGGAAACTACTAGCCTACTTGCGACTAGAGTGCAGCCTCACCTTCTGTGATGGGATGGCCACCACGATGGCCTGTCAACTCTAGAACCTCCTCCTCCGTGGGTGAGAGGCTGGCTACAATCAGAGACCCACTGCTGGTCCATGAACTTTCTTGGCCTTTTGCACCCACTTCTCAAGCAGGGACTCAGATGAGAAATGTTAATATTCACAATAGGAAACAAAACACTTCTCTGCCTAACACACTGACTGTTGTCATTCATGTGACATTGGGTCATTTTGGAGAGACTTTACAAGGATTGTGTACGTCAGATATGTGCCCACTGCCAGAACTGATGTCATTCCTTTCCAAGGAAATGCTGCAGCTTTAAGCTATTGGCACCAATATTATGGATTTCTCCAGTTCAGTTGCCACACTTCCATATTTATGCAAATGCTAACTTCAAATCAAACTGAGGTATGGAGTACTCACCCTGGTATAGTGCAGACACCTGGGCAGTGAGAGTTACAGGTCCCTGGGGATGGGGATGAAGGGACAGGCCCTTGGGCAGGAGTGGGGATGCGTGTTGGGAGGGTGTGGTGTCACAAGCTGATGGCAGGATGGTCACAGGCAGCATTCTGGTGCTGATGAACATTTAGAGATGGCACTGGCAGTTTTGACTGCATTAGCTGATAATGCAGCCCGCCACCTCAGCCACCACAACCAGCCAGCAAATAGTTGTCTACCTTGATTGCTGGTTGTTAATTGGCCAGCTGGTGCGAGATCACTCTGAGAATTGGCATCATTGGGTGGGGGGGGTGGGGTTTGGGCAGGACAATATCTCTCTACCTGCCTCCCTGTCCCCATCAGGTCAGATAAAATCTCAGCTCCAAGCTCAAGCTCAGAGGAATTCACATTGTCTACACCCAGGATGGCAATAGCAACTGGGCTCATTTGATTGGTGATCTTAACAGAAGCTTTGATCTGGCAGCTGATATGCAGCTGCCAACTTGAGCAGCACTCAGATTTCCCGGACTTTCTTCCAGCAATCAGCCCTGTCAGGGGTGGCCCTATGATGAGGTGACAGTGAGCCGTCTTAATGGCCTGGGACAGAAGTTCCAGTGCTCCTAGACTGCTACAGGAGCAGTTTTTGGATACACTAAGGGAGAAATTTAGATAGATAGATAGATTTCTGATCAATAAGGGAATTGAGAGTTATGGGGAGCGGATGGGTCAGTAGAACTGAGCCACTTTTCAGATCAACCATAATTTTATTGAATGGCAGGGCAGGCGCAAGGGGCTAGATGGCCTACTCCTGCCCCTATTTCTTATGTTCTTACGAAATTGGCATGGCCAGTGCACGTGTCCTGTATGTCTATGGGAGGAAATCAGGGCATCCAAAAACACTCACACAGGCAAGGGAAGAACATACAAACTCCACACAGACAGATTTCCAAAAAAAATGGGAGGGAACCTTTCAGAAGTTTTTGTTAAAACATCTGCTGCAACTTGCAAAATCTTTGTTCACATGAATTCAATAAAAGATAACTCAGCCTAATTTCTCCTGGAGGAAATTAAAACAACTAGATAGGAATTTGTTTAACCATTGAGCCAGTGTAATTTCAATGATGGAGGAACTCAGTCTTTTGCATTGTATCTGTATTTTTCAGATCCTTCATTGAACTGGTTCAATGCCAGCAAAATCTACAAAATGTAAAGGCGGCACTGACCAGTGAGGAGTTAAACTTAAGAAAGCCTTTACAGATTATAAGTACCAAAAAAGAAAAGCAAGACCGACCTTTATCCAACCATTCCTATTGGCAGCTTCTCATCCCTTTAAGCTGTGCTACAAATGCCATGACTCAACCTATTTCATCCACAATTTCTGGCAGGTCAAGGAAGCAGCAGTGGCAATGTTAATTGAAACCAAAATTGCATTAGAAGTGGGTGGGCAGGAGGGTTGTTGGGTTGGTCTCAAAGATATAATTTGAATCCCTATTTAAATATACTAATATGGCTCAATTTGTTGAGCCATATAAGACAAGTCACTTCAACTGCAATGAGCAGATCTCCAATTTTTTTCTTTGTAATTAAGTTTCTGTCCCTCTGTTACCCCTATTATAGGTGTAAACAAGGCAGGAACAAGGTGAAAATAGGCCCGGAGGTATTAAGGAATTTGGGTATACAAGTTTTCTGCTCTATTTTCCCTACCATTATGAGGTTAGGTGCCTTGACTCGAACAGGCCCTGGACTGTGGCAACAAGGGGAATTTCACATTAACTTCATTGCAGTGTTAATGCAAGCATTATTTGTGACTAATAAATAAACTTTAAAAAAAAGCTTTTACTTTATCATTCTTCAGAGCTGGATTAATGTTCTTGTCCATTAATATGCTTGGTTATTACCTGTCTATGCAAGTCGATATTGAGACACTTGGAGACCGCAAAATAAGGATGATAGCAGGTAGGTTCTGGTTACTCACATTTCAGTTGGGAAACATGAGTGTATGCCTATTGAACATACTGAGGTAAATTTTCAGGTGAACTGGGTGTTCTTGATCTCCCACCAGAATGTTGGTGGAAGATTGGTGGAAACTTGCTCAAGAAATGATCTCTATAGCTGTTTCTGATTTCCCTTTGGGGCTACTGCCAATCTTCCACTGAAGTTGCAATGGGAAATTGGATGAAACCCAATGCAAACTCTACTTCCAAGTTTTATATGGCATATAAATATGATTGTGGCATTCATAACCTGCCAACCAGCATTATCTATGGAGTATTTTTAAGCAGTGGATGACATGACACTAGTTCAATTGTTCAAAAAATGAACCTACTCTAGTTGGAGAACTCTGTGAGGGGTTGTTCTCTCTTCCCTCATCAGCCTCTAAATGAGAATTCAATAGCAGGAAATCCAATGGGAAATTTTCTGATTGGCCAATGTAATTTTGATGTAGATAATTCATTTGTAAGATCTGTCCCAGCACTTCGCTCCTAAGTAAGGAGTGAGGGAAAGGGATCTCGCTCTGAATCATTCAAGTAATTTTAAATCAAACCAGCTGCAAGAATGTCCGGATACCTAGTCTGGCATGGAGATGGGTATATGTATCTTTGCAAAAGCTTCTCAACTTTGAACTTTCAAACTTTTGGAGGGTAGTTGTCTGATGGCACAACATGATTTCAATGACATGCACAAGGAGATCTGTTGTCTTCTAGGAACACCCCTCTACACGATGGTGGGTCTGTGACAGCGATCTCACTTACAAAGTGACCTCTCCTCTGAAGGGCGTTCTGAAATTCTTTTTCTTCTTCAACTCCCACAGGTCTGGAGAAATTTCAGGAGGATGTCCATGCCCCAATTGGAATGATTGCACATTACAGTGAAATGGCAAGGTGGGAAAAGATGAAAGAGAAAACAAGTAGCTGAACTGAAAACATTTCTCAAAATCAAAATAACAGATGTAAAGTTTAAGAAAAAGATAATATTTATCAATTCAAAGGCATTGTGAATTGAAGCAATGCATTTCATTTATCCACAATAGTGATCCAGCTTCAGCTTGTGGGATCGGAGCACATAGCCTTAATTTAAATAATTGCTGGAGGCTTAATGAATCATGAGCAAGGGAGTAGGCCAAGCTGCCTATTCAGTAAATTCTAGATAGTACTGATATTTTCTCAACACACTTCCTGAGCAAAGACTGCACCCCACCATTATTCCCATTCCTACCTATGTGCCTATTGTCTGTCTGAACTGCCAGTGCATTCTGACTGACAGACAAGCTGCGTTGAATGCTGTGGCCATTTTGTGCTTCAACACTGAGGCAAAAAGAGATTGAGATAAGATAAAGCTGTAAAGTAACCTTGGTAACTGCTGTAGAACATACTGCAACCACAGCGTGTAGCGACAAGGTGGAGAGTGGGTGAGGGCTAGGCGCATGATGGACACTTAGCTCACTAGCAGCACGCCAAAACAAGTCCTGGATTTTATCCAACTAAATAACGAAGCTCCTGTCTCTTGAAATCTTTCGTAAGTAGCTACTGCAGATATTACTATGCAGTGCGTAATTGTCTGGATTGGGGGTGTAGAGCTGGAATATTGTTATATTCCATAGACCAAACAGAAGACAAAGGTGGTTAAGTTTCTAAATTTAACAGAAATGGTATCAAACAGTACTAACTGTTTCAAAGACCTCTGCTTGCAGATTCCTATTAACCGGATAACAATCTGTGTATCAGTTACAATCCTATGCAGACATCAAATCTGAGCACATTATCAAGTTTGACTTGTTCTTTGGAAGGAAGCAAGGAAGTGACAATCAATACAATTCTTAGGCTAACCAAACTAATGCCTGTCACCCATATTCAACAACTTCAAAACCTACAAAATGTTTAACTGCCTTTAAAACTCGCCTCATTTTTCACTGACCAGCCATGAGCATAATTCTATTTTTATCATCTCAATATGGTATAAATATTTCCCATTATCACAGAGTACAGCAATGGGTCTTCAAAGAAAAAAAATGAGGTTTTAAACTGGTGCACTGGAAACATGCATCCCTTATGTAGTATTGAACTATGCAACCTGTGAAGATCCCAGGTTAAATCTCTGCTCTTGATCACCTCTGCCCAGAAACATGGATGACAGCTAAATTAATGATCAGGCTTGATCAGATCGAGAATGCACAAGATTCACTTACAAATTCTGAATCTGTGATTAAGGTTAACTTCTTCAAGGCAAAGATCATCAGCAATCTGTATCATTTGCTTACAAATGCAAGTGTTACTTATTGTGCTTCAGATGTTTAGTCTTGTGCAGGCAGCACAGTAGAACAATAGTTAGGACTGCTGCATTACATTTGATTCCCGATTTTGTGGTCACTGTCTGTGTGGAGTTTGCGAGTTCTCCCTGTGTAAGTGTGGGTTTGCTCCAGTTTCCTCCCACATTTTGAAAGATGTGCTAGTTAGGTGCATTGATCCGAACAGGAACTGGACTGTGGCGACTAGGGGAATTTCATAGTAAATTCATTGCCGTGTTAATGTAAGCTCACTTGTGACTAATAAGTATAATATGTAATTTGTATTCAATACTAGAAGTTTGACAAAGCAACCTTCTGCAGAGCTTTGAAGTAAATGATATATATTGTTGTCTAAAACCATAGATTCTGATGGTCCTCAATGCTTGACATATTAATAACGTGCATGTCCAAATTTTGTTTTTCAGGTCACCTTAGCAAATTTCTATATTGTTCATTATGCTACTGTTTACAAATCAGTTAGTAAAGAAGTACAGAGGTCGGCATTTGTGACATGACATTCAGGAAAGTTATATTTCTGATATCAACACTTTTTCCATTGTTTCACCAAAATATAAACACACTTTATTCTCA
This sequence comes from Sphyrna mokarran, assembly GCA_024679065.1. NCBI lineage: Eukaryota > Metazoa > Chordata > Chondrichthyes > Carcharhiniformes > Carcharhinidae > Sphyrna > Sphyrna mokarran. Next base: position 44,466,923 of record JAGIQG010000003.1, on the reverse strand, counting down.
TTACAAGATGATGCTTAGCAACCAAGAGCTTGGTGTGGTAGTGTTTACTGTGGTCAAGTTCCAAAGCTTAAAGAAGTTAGATTTAGGAACCAAATTAGAGTTTAGGGAGTGGAGCATAGTGACTTCTTGTAAGCTGTGCCCAGCATATCCTCTAATTCTATCTTTTATTCTCATTCTATGCTTTTAAATCAATCATTCTCTACACCCTAGCTATGACTGTAACACTAATTCTGCATCCCCTCCTTTCCTTCTCTATGTACGGCATGCTTTGTCTGTACACAAAGCGCACAAGAAACAATACTCTTCACTATATATTAATACACTAATAATCAAATCAAAACTACGTTGTAATGGAAGCAAACTCTTACTGGCTGCCCTAATAAGACCCCACTTACAAAACTTCAATTCAACAAGTATGAGTTTTGGAAATTTTTGGCTTTAGCCTATCTCAGAGCTATGTTTACAGATCTTTCATAGAATCACAGCATCTAAATTTGATCATTTTTTCTTTTCTAACATATTAACTGCAGTTAGACCAGATCAATAAATAGATAGGAAGATAACTGAGTTCAGAGTTAGATATAAAGCATACGAGTTTGTCCGCTCTTTGAGCTTGCAGCATTCTGGATATTTCACCTATAGGTTTGAGCTCCCAGTGCATGCAATACATTTACCAGAAACACAATGAAAGGGATATGGGCCAAATGCGGGCAATTGGGATTGGCTTAGGGGTTTTAAAAAAAAAGATGGCGTGGACAAGTTGGGCTGAAGGGCATGTTTCCATGCTGTAAACTCTATGAATCAATGATTAATGTTAATGAGGGAGGCTGTAAAAGCCTGAATTTGTACTCAAGAAGCCCGTTGCACCTAATTTTCCCTCTTCCGAAAGATTTATGTTTCTATTCATTACAAATTTCCAACATAGCAAACTGACCAAGCTAAGCCGCCATTGTGAGATTCTACTCCAGTTTAAAGTTAATTTATTAGTTACAAGTAGTCTTACATTAACATTGCAATGAAAATCCGCACATCACACTACACTGAGGGAGAATTTAACATGGCCAGTGCATCTACCCAGCATATCTTTTGGACTGTGAAAGGAAACAGGAGCACCTGGAGGAAAACCACGCAGACACTGGGGGAACATACAGTCAGTGACCCAAGCCAGGAATGGAGTCCAAGTCCTTGGTGCTGTGAGGCAGCAGTGCTAACCACTGTGCCATCCTATGACCAGTAACATGCAGGTGAAGTGTTTTTTTTTCAGAGAAACAAGAGGGGGATAGATTATGAATTCCCTCTAATGTCTACACATGGTATGTGGGGATAAACATAATACTTTACAAATGTCACATTAAAAAATTAAAAATTGGAACTAATTTAAATAAAATGTTCAGGCATGAGAAAACTGTTACAGATCAAGTTTGTACTTCAAGTTAGCTCAGACTCCATCAAAGCTACTGTCTTTTATGCAACTGTGCAGGTTCTGCAGGTTTCATGGTCATGAAATGTCTGCTGTAACAGAAATAAACTCCAAACTACAATGTGTTTCATACGTAACTTTGATACATAAAACCATGTAAAATTTTCTTGTGTATAAGCCACTTGAGTATTCATGCTACCACTGAAAATAAAACAAATATGTTTTAGCATGCAATACTGCACAAAATAAATAAGAGATTGATGAGTAGCAGAGGGCACATTGAGAATGGTCAGGTCGATCTAATGCACTAGACTGCAGGCAAATTGCTTCAATCAGCCTGCTTTCCTCAGTGTCTTGGGATTGCAAAATGAGTTCATTGCAACTTCAAAAATGATCACTTGGATTGAGATAGTTCCAGAGAATTCTTTATTCTTGATAACATACTGAGTTGGGAGAAGAAGTGGAAGCAAAGCATGATCACAGTTGGTACCCATTCACAACTCAACTATGTTTTGAACAACAAAATTTTAGCTAATCAGATTTTATATCTTATGATATAGAATTGACCTTTGCTGAGTTTATTTTGCTGCAGGTAAAAGATAGTAAATTGTGAAAGTGTACTTAAAACTAAAAACAATTTTATAATAGTGCTGTTGAAAATATCTATGCTATAACATACCAGGTTACACGCCATATCCTGGAACATGGGATTAGAATGGACAGGTGCTTAATGGTTGGTGAGGACACAACGGGCTGAAGGCCTCTATCTGTGCTGTAAAACTCTGTGGCTGGAATTTTATTATCCAGCCTGTCACGGGAATCAGAGCAGGCGAGGGAAGGACAATGGAACGGTCCATTGACCTTGGACTGGATTTTATGGTTTCAGGACAAGAGAAGCCGTAAAGTCCTGTCCTGTGGGCTCTCACTGATTGCAACCTGATGGTATAAAGCAGCACAATTTAAACGTGCTTACATTTAAAGGTTACCATTTTCATAAATAATGTTTGTTTGACTATTTTGCTTTATGTATTAAGACATTGTTAAAAGGTAGGTCACCCTTACTTCCGTAAATGTTAAAGGTAAACTATTGTACTCTCAAAATAGTTTTCAGAGGTTAAATAAAACAGATTCTTTCTGAGCAGAAAACAAACTTGTTCATAGTTAGATATTATTCAGCCTCAAATACATCTTCTGCATCAGCAGGGTACATCCTGATCACTTTTACCAGCCTTTAAGCCAAAGATTATATTATTCAACATACAAAGCAGTTAAACAACAAAAACAAAAAGCAAACAGACATGATCTTTAGGGATGAAAATACCCAATTCTCTTCAGGTTAACAATCATTGCTATTAGCAAAATTAAAATAAAGGATCTTGAATGTTCAAGTTCATCCAGGGCAGATAACATTACATTTAATTACATAAATAACTAGGACAGATAATTCGCCTCTAATTCTGAGCTTTCAGGCACTGCTGAATTCAATGTTGTTATGTTGAGGAACAGACAGTTGATCATCACTGAAACCATCACGAAATTAAAAGGTTTGCAATTTCATCTACTGATGGAACAGGGATCATTGTGCAGATCAACAGGTAAATCCTCAGTAATACTATCTTACCGATCCAAGTGCTCTACGTAATACAAAGACCTGATTTGCAGCTTTGCTGCCAAAGAGGACATTGCTTGTTGCAGGAAATTTTACTTTTTAAATGATGTAGTTTATTTTCTTCAAGAAATCACGGCCTTGTAGCTTTCTCCCCAATCACAAACCCACCTGCCTTCCTACCTTCATGAATGCTGATTGTTCAGCTATTTTTCCCTGGGAAACAGAGCAGAAAAGTCTCAAACTGATGTCCTTGGTTGAGCAAATAGACTAAACACAAAGGAAATATAGTTTAATACCTCCTTAACCTTACTGAAGTTCTATACAAACAACTTAGATAGCATGGCAGGCTGCAATATTTATTTCGCAATGGTATTTATTTGGAATAATGCACAGTCAGTTAGCCTGCCATATTACAAACCCCATCATATCGAGCGCAAAGAGGATTTATCCAAATCTGTGTGGAAAATGTAATGATTTGCAAAATTTTTTGAGGTATTTTTAAGATATTGTGTTTCAAGAAGGATAATGAAAGAGACATCAAAAGATGGAACTGAGGGTCCTAACAATGTTTTTATGACTCAGAATTAGAGCAAAACTGAGTTTGCAGGGCTAGGCAATGCAAAGCGCAAGCCTCTGAAGGATAAGACAGTTGGCTCTGTGAATCAGGCAGGAAATACAAAGCCAAGATTGCGGGGTGTACAAGTCTCTGAGACAGAAAAGGACCATTGACCCTCCTTTTGAACATTTGGAAGCCATATTCCTGAAGGCAAAAGAGGAAGGCTAGCAGCTGAAATATGGTTGAAGCTCTGTGTGCCAGTAACAGTGCCAGTAGTGGCAACAGTGGCAAATGAGGAGATATCACCAAAATCATGGAGACCAGGATGAAGAGTTGACTGATTATGAGCAATACTTTGAATCAATGATCTTTATACTGAACAGGAACAGGAACAGGGGAGCACCAATCATGGGTATGATGAGTCGGATTATACCATACCCTCAAATGAAGCTGTCACTGGATCTATAGTTCCAGATCAGACTCTGATGAGCTACCTGATTGTAATAGACCTACATCCAGTACTCTGGTTAAAGATGGACCACTTAAAGGAAACAGATTGTTTCATAGTTTTGTCACCAATAGCCAATGTGAAAAACAATCAATTAGTTTTGCATCAAAATTTGTGTTCTCCATTTCTGCTCTGAGAATGCGGACCTGCAGCATGAAGAATGTGCAGAGTGTACCAATTTCCTTTTAACAAGTGCCTTTGGAGAGCAGTATATATTGGAAACATGCCAGAGGTACATCAAGTCTGATAAGTGCAATTTTTTATCTCAAAAGTGAATTCCTAGATTTGGCAAAATTGAAACACTTGATGTGCAATTTGGACATGAAACGTCAAAGGTACCAAAGAAGGAGGTCACAGCTCTCTCAAAATCTACAAATGACAGTGTTGTCAGTGTACGTCAACAAGATGCTTGGTTCTGCTAGCCTATGCTAGCATTGAGCTGGATCAGCTCAAGAAAGGCTTTATAAAACCTGATCTTAACAGGAGATGCACATACCTGTGCAAATGGAGTTCAAAGACAACACAGTGGCTCTTTGAAAATGATTTACATAAGACTGTGAAAAACAAATGAGGATCAAAAGAATCCACGTCTGATGGAATATGCTCAGTTTAAAGGATGCTACAGCCCATTTTGCAGTTTCGTGACAGGCAGTACATTTAGTCCTGTTCCTTTTCAGAAATATCAGGATGTTGGATGGTTGCCACCCACAGGGACAGCACCTCGCCCTCTTTTTTGGGGTCAACCACCAACGCAACCACTTACAAAATCTGCGGAACAAGTATGGGCAGGGAAAGTCTCCCAGGACACAGGTATAAGAAACCACACAGCATTCTTTAGCTGGTCAGGCAAACAGGGAAGCATGGTGGCAATGTCACTAGACTAGCAATATAGGGACCCATGCAAATGCTCTGTGGACATAGGTTTACACACCGTGAGAGCAGCCAAGTGGAATTTAAACAAATATATCTGCACTTAAATTCTAGACTAATGAAACCATTGTTCATTGTCAGAAAAGAATTATCTGGACAACTAATGCTCTTTAGGGAAGGAAGTCTGCTATCCTTAACAGATTTGGCCTGCATGCAACTCCAGATCCACTGCAATGTGCTGACTCTTAACTGCCCTCTGAAATGGCAAAGGGTTTAAAGATTTGTGCTCCAGAACTAGTTGTCCCTCCAGTCAATTTGTTCCAGCACAGCTACAATGTTGGTAACATGGAAAATTGCCCGGTTATATCCCAAACACAAAAAGCAGAACAAATCCAACCATCCAATTACTGTCCATCAGTCTACTCTGCTCTTGGTCATCAGTAAAGTGATGAAAGTTATTGTCAACAGTGCTATCAAGCAACAGTTATTCAGCAATAAACTATTTACCAGTGCTCAGTTTGGTTTCTGCCAGGGCCACTGAGCTCCTGAACTCATTACAAATAATATTCATGTCACACAAATGCCAGGCAATGACAATCTCCAATAAAAGAGGATCTAACCATCACCCTTTCACTTTCAATGGTATTAACATCATTGAACCTCCTACTATCAACATTCTGGGATTGACATTGAGCAGAAACTGAACTAGATCAGACATATAAATACAGTGCTTATAAGAGAAAATCAGATGATGGAATTCTACAGCAATTAACCTCTCTCTTGACTCTAGAATCCTGTCCATCATCTACAAGTCAGGAGTGCAAAAAAAATTCTCCATTTACCCAGATGAATGCAGCTCCAACAACACTCAAGGAGCTTAATATCATCCAGGACAAAGCAACCTGCTTAACTGGCACCCCATCCACTACATCAAATATTCACTCCCTCCACTACCAGTGCAGAGATAATTTGCTCTCCATCTCTTAACATGACTTTTCATACAATTTTAAGTTGATGTTATAATGAACTACACAACAGCATAGGTTTCCACATAGATTTTGTTACTGATTACATATGCCATTCTTCACTCCCTTGCATAACAGGAAATTCAATAGTTGGCGCTGACAAAAAGTTCACAAATTCTGCTCTCACTTTAAGACTGGCTGCACGTATACAAATGGCATTCCACATCATTCACTCAATCTACCTCAAAATCAAACATCGAACAGGTAAGTTTCCCTTTAATCTTTCCATTTTCTAATTATCTTTCCGAAACAGTAGTTAACAGCATTTTTTTAAAGAACTTAATTATTATTGAAGAATCATACAATTAGATAAAAATAGATCTACAGAATAATTTCTGAAAGGCTTTTTCATCTTCAAAATGCACGAAGGTTACTAGAGAACATCACGATGAGCCAATGATTCTTTATATTACTAAATGTCAAGTGGGGACAAGACAAGTTTGGGAGCTGAAGCTGTAGAACACAAGTAGAATCTCGGTGGCACAGTGGTTAGCGCTGCTACCTCACAGACCAGGGACATAAGTTTGACTCCTGGCTTGCTCACTTCTATGCAGAGTCTGCATGTTCTTCCCGTGATTGCATAGGTTTCTTTCAGATGCTCCAGTTTCCTCCCATAGTCTGTAGGAGGTGCTGGTTAGGTGCATTGGCCATGCTAAATTCTCCCTCTATGTACCCAAACAGGCTTCAGAGTTTGGCAACAAGGGGATTTTCACATAACTTCATTGCACTGTAATGTAAGCTACTAGTGACACTAATTAAAAAAAAAACTTTAAACAAATAACCCTTTAATTGGAGAGAAAGGAATAAATGCTACAACAATAGAGTACATCAACATACTTGTTAGACTTTTGGGAAAAGTCACAAATTGTACATCAGGAACCAATCAAAACACCATCAAATATCCATCAAGGAATATGAGCACCCTATTCTATTCTCCTCAATTTAGTAGGAGTGAGATACTTTTGATCTGATATCATTCTTGTGCCAATTCATACTTAGTGCCTGCCAGATATTTACTGGAGCAAATGTGTCAGAGAAAAATCAGTGTTTAAGCTACATACCTGGGCCTATGCCAGTGAGACTGGAGACTTCATTGTTTAGTTATTAATGATGACTACAGACAGGATCTGGAAGATTTTCAACCCATTGGGTTTGATTTTTGTTTTACAGACGAGGAAAACATCAAGTCAGCCATTTATAGTACAGAGTGAGATATGTGAAGGAACACAGATATCCTCGTAATCTTCATTCTGACCAATATGGTAAAGCTTGCTATGTTAAACAAATTTGAGACCTAATTGAAATATTACTGAAACCTTCATTTGGCTTTGCTTGTTGGAAAACATGGAATCCCAGCCATTAACAGTTGCAGGTTATTGGCTCGGATTCTATATTGGAATAATGGCAAACTTATAGCACTCAGTATCTTCATATAACCGACAGCAATTTTTGGCATCTATACCCACACATGCACAATTGAATGTGGAAATCCAGAAGTTAATGCGTCTGATTCCTTGTTCCTTTATAGGTTGTGCTGAAGCCATCTTTACAAATGTAGGCAACACTGAAATTGTTGATTTGACACATACTTCAATTTTTATGCATTATTCTTTCTTTAAAAACCATTGAAAATGTTATATCTTGTAAAATGAATTATAATTTAATTTTTAATGATATACTATGTGCTGAACCAGAACCCCAAATTGCATTAAGATGCCAGAATAGAGTCCAGCATTTTTTCTATTTTGGCATAAATGAGTGGAAAGGATGCTTTCTTCCAGGAGTATTTCCACTGACAAATTTGGGATTGTTATAATAAAATAAACTTTATTTAAGACACAGCTTAAATATACCTCCAACAAATGAAGCAACTTAACTATTAACCATTGAACAATATTTAAAAATCAAAGAAAGTAGGTTTACTTTCTAACTTATCACTGTTCCCGTTCCAAGTAAGCAACATTCCTCTTACAGGCTTAAATACCAATTTAAATACAGTTAGCAACCATCAACAGACCCATAACTGCACACAAACCACATCATCACATGATCCTGTCAATCCTATACCCAAGGAAACTTAAATAAACAAAAGTCCATTAGCACTACTTAACAATTTGCAAGACAAAAATGAGTAATATCCTGCTGTTCCAGCATCTGAGCTTTTTAATTACCTATAGCATAAAATTAACTTTTAAACATTCCCCTTAAGCACAAAAATAATATATATATATAATATCCATATTAATTACACAACTGCACTATCACAAAAGTCATAATTACTTCTAAAAAGCCTCAATGACTCTGTAAACTTAATTTTAGAAGTTGAAATATGGGGGGGGCGATTCTCCCATTGTGACCTGGTGGGGTAGGTTGGGAGATACATGTGTTGGCCATTGGGGATTCGCACATTTATCCCCAATGCATGCAGTTCTCCCAGAGCTGGAGAACAGCCGCAGTTGGAGACTGGCAGGAAGAGAGATAAGTGATTTAAAGTATATTTTAAATCTATTTTAAATGTGATCATTGGGCTCGGTATGGAACTTGTCCAGCCTGATGACATTTCTCACCCCGTCAGGAATATTTCATTCTGGCGAGGTTTACAGTAGCTCCCCATTTTTGGTGAACTAGCAGGAGACCCCGCCACAGAGGGAAAGGCTCCCACAGGATTTGGCAGTGGAGAGTGCTGTCCCTGGGCTTAGGCAGCCTGGCAAAGCAGTCTATAACACCTGTCACTGCCCAAGGTCAATGTGCCCCTAACCAGGATTCACATTGGCACTGCCCATTGGCATCAGGCAGTGCCAAGGGCATGGGGCCTGTGGATGTGTCCTGAAGGGCAATTGGCAGTGGAGGTGATCCCACTGCCACATTGTAGCTAGGATCGGTCTGGGTTGGATGGAGGCCAGTAATTGGAGTAGGCTGTGGGAGGTGTGGTCTGCTTCAGGGGGAGGGAGGGTATCTGCTTCCCGTCCGGCAGGGAGGTTGGTCTGGCAGTGGGGGTCAACTGTGGTGGGGGGGCGGAATCGCCACTGCTGAGTGGACATGGACTGGATATCAGGGCTCTCCTGGACTGCGGGGATATGGTTGAGGCTGGCCTGGTAATAGGGGCTGCGACTGGGACATGGGTGGAGGGGCGCTGGTGGGGCAGCACTATGGGAGTCCTGGGATAGCGAGCAATTGAATTGGCCAGCAAACAGAGAATCTGACAGATCAAGGCCATTGCACATGTGCAGAGTTCTGGAACTGTCAGACTCTGGTACAAATAGCCTGCCATCTCCTAGGGTTTTTAATTATATTCACAATTGTGACCTCTGCATTGAGTGGGGCGATTCGGGTTTAAAGTTGCACTGAAAAAGCAGTCATGATCTAACCAGTTTCCTCTCTGATACAACACTTTTGGGAGAATCACCAATTTTTAGTTCTATACATTAAAAAATCAAATCCTTGCGGTATACCAGTAGTCACTGAACTCCAGGATGAACCTTCCCCATCAACCACCACCCTCTGTCTCCTTACAGTTAGCCAATTTCTGATCCAAATCGGTAAATCACCCTCAATCCCATGCCTCCATATCCTCTGCAATAAGAACCTTTATCAAACACTTCACTGAAATCCACATGCACTATATCAACTGCTTTACCTCTTTGGTCACCTTCTCAAAGAACTCAATAAGGTTGCTTTCCTACCTGCAGAGAAGTATCATTTAATTCAAAAAAGACTGATAAAACACAGCATTGATATTTCGGGGGATCACCTCAGATAGATAATAAAGAAACAATCTGCACCATTATTACATGTGCCTTCTTAATATGAAGGCATTTCATATTCTCACGCTCATCTCAAGTCATGTTAACAAAAAGATATGTTCCAGATTAATTAGGTCATGAATTTTTAAAAATGCTAAAACTTCAAACTATCCAAGTATTTTGTGAGTATTGTATTGGAAGGAACTCAATGAGATGAATAAGTGATTCCTCAAAATTTCCAAGCTTTTCCGTAACCAGAAAATTACTGAAAGCCCGAATAAAGAACAAAGAACAAAGAACAAAATATACAATTGCAGCACATAAGACAACCCCAGCCTCCAAAATCGCTTCTTTGCTTAGAATCAACATACAAGTTGAGCCCCATTATAGTGACAGCATGCTATACTTGCATTGGTAATTTACCTAAGCTTTTCATTCCACAAATGGACATACTACTTACTGTATCTTATAACTGGGTGCAAGTGATCAAAAAGGCAATACAGGTTATAGAACATAGAACATAGAACATTACAGTGCAGAACAGGCCCTTCGGCCTTCGATGTTGCGCCGACCATTATAAAAAGCAATGACCCTCCAAACTAAACCATTCCCTTCTCTTCCATAAACTTATCAACTAACCTCTTAAACGCCACAAACTTGGTGCATCTACAACTGCCGCAGGCAGGGCATTCCACTCCCTAACCACCCTCTGGGTAAAGAACCTACCTCTGATATCCGTCCTATAACTTCACCACCCTTAATTTAAAGTGTGTCCCTCGTGCTAGCTTTCTCCATCCTAGGAAAAAGGCTATCACTGTCCACCCTATCTAAACCTCTAATCATCTTATATGTTTCGATAAGGTCCCCTCTTAGCCGCCTCCTTTCTAACGAAAACAACCTCAATCCCTCAGCCTCTCTTCATAAGACCTGCCCTCCATACCAGGCAACATCCTGGTGAACCTCCTCTGTACCCTCTCCAAAGCCTCCACATCTTTCTTATAATGTGGGGACCAGAACTGCACAGAATACTCCAAGTGCGGCCGCACTAGAGTTTTGTACAGTTGCAACATGACGTTGCGGCTCCGAAATTCAATCCCCCTACCAATAAAAGCTAAGACTCCATATGCCTTCTTAACAACCTTATCGACTTGACTGCCTACTTTCAGGGATCTATGCACAAATACACCAAGATCCCTCTGTTCATCAACACTATTAAGAATCCTACCATTAGCCCTATACTCTACACATTTATTATTCCTGCCAAAGTGCATTGCCTCACACTTTTCCACATTAAACTCCATTTGCCACCTCTCGGCCCAGCTCTGCAACTTGTCCAAGTCTCTCTGCAAACTATAACACCCCTCTTCACTATCTACCACTCCACCGACTTTAGTGTCATCTGCAAATTTACTAATCCATCCTTCAATACCCTCATCCAGATCATTTATAAAAATTACAAACAGCAGGGGCCCCAAAACAGGCCCCTGAGGTATACCACTTGTAACCGAACTCCACGATGAATATCTCCCATCAACCACCACCCTCTGTCTTCTATCTGCTAGCCAATTCCTAATCCAATTAGCTAAATCACCCTCTATCCCATACGTCTGCATTTTCTGCAGAAGCCTTCCATGGGCCACCTTATCGAACGCGTTACTAAAGTCCATATATACCACATCAACCGCCTTACCCCCATCCACCTCTTTGGTCACTTTTTCAAAAAACTCAATAAGGTTAGTAAGGCACGACCTACCCTTATGCTGCAATGATGTGCAGGAGTTTAAGATGTGTCCATGACCCCATATGACAAATGACAAAGATGACAATAACCTACACTTTCATATCTGGTCAATAAATCAAATTCCATTTTTGGATGAATTCTTAAAGACTTCAAAGTCCAGTGTATACATCACCATCCATGGTAGCCATGCAGGAACTTCCCAAGATTTTCTTGATTCATCAAGACATGCTTTAAACAAGAGAATCTGTGAATTACAATAATAAAGCAGACTCTTTTTCCATCCAAATCCACTTTTTAATATAGACAGAGTCAATTTTGCCTTGTTTTGCCGAAGGGATTAAAAGTGGTGGGAGGTCTTCGCTAGTAGTGATGGTAGCCTGCCTAAACAAATTTGCCTCCAGCATCGAACTGGTAGAGGAGTAATTGTCAAGAAAGTATAATAACTGGATAAACAATATAACTTCTTTCAAACTGCTTTAAGTCTGTTGCCAAATTTAAGTCCACCAGAGGGATTGGATGCCGAGTGAATGAGTAGCTCAAGATTTCCTTGTAAGATCCTGAGGAGCACTTTAACTCCACTTAGCCTAAAGGAAACTAAAAAGAAATATGCAACACTTACCTGGCTTTGCTACCCGACATGTTTACCACCACTGCTCCCTTACCTTGGCTTCAAGTTAAAAGAGCAGACTGAATTTCTCTGATGTCCTTGGGCTCAATCTTTTTTTTATTCATTCATGGGATATGGTCATTGTTGACTAGCCAGCATGTGCTGCCCATCCCTAGTGGCCTTGAGAAGGTGGTGGTGAGCTGTCTTCTTGAATTGCTGCCATCCATGTTCTGTGGGTTGACCCATTAAGTCATTAGAGAGGGAATTCCAGGATTTTGACCCAGCGGCTGTGAAAAAACAGCAATGTATTTCCAAATCAGGATAGCGACTGGCTTGGAGGAGAACCTGCAGGTCGTGGAGTTCCCATTTATCTGCTGTCCTTGTCTTTCTAGATGAAAGTGGTCATAGTTTCAAAGGTGCTGTTTGAGGATCTTTTGTGAATTTCTGCTGTGCATCTTGTAGATAGTACACACTGCTGCTACTGAGCATCTGTAGTGGAGGGATTGAATATTTTTAGATGTGGTGCCAATCAAGTGGGCTGTTTCTTGGGTGTTATTGGAGCTGCAACCATCCAGGCCATTGGGGAATATTCCAAACACACTCCTGACTTGTGCCTTGTAAATGGTGGATAGGCTCTGAGGAGCCAGGAGGTGAATTATTCGTCACAATATTCCTAGCCTCTGACTTGCTCTAGTAGTCACTGTGTTTATGTGATGAGTCCAGTTAAGTTTCTTATCAATGGTAACCCCACAGATGTTGACAATGTAAGATTTAGTGATGGTTACACTATTGAATGTCAAGAGGCGGTGGTTAGAGTGTCTGTTATTGCTGATGTTCATTGCCTGGCATTTGTGTGGTGCAAATGTTACTTGCCACTTGTCAGCCAAACCTGAATATTGTCCAGAATATTGAACATGAACTGATTCAGTATCTGAGGAGTCGTGAATAGTGCTGAACATTGTGCAATCATCGGCAAACATCCCCACTCTTGACCTTATGATGGAGGGAAGGTCATTGATGAAACAGCTGAAGATTGTTAGGCCTAGGAAAGTACCCTGATGGATTTCTGCAGAGATGTTCTGGAGCTGAGATGACCTTCCGCAACCAAAACCATCTTCCTTTTTACCACGTACACATTTAAAGATACCACTCCTGGTGCGAATGGGTTTATTTACCCTCTGTGATTAAAATTATAGATGTCGAGTTTGCAGGTGGAGAGCATCTGTTTTGACCACAACAACACAGGCCAGTAGGCAATAATATGGACTGCCCCAAAGACTTTGGCTCATTGCATATTCTATTCACATTGTTAGTTAATTGTTCTCGCTTATCAATGAGACAACAGTATTACAAAGAAAGGTTCCCAAAATTATTCAATTTTTTTGCTCTCCAGGTGGATTTTCCTCTGTACAGCAATAAGAACAACAATCAGCATCCATGTGATGTTACTGTTATTAATGTTTAAAACCTAAATACCAGGCTAAAGTTCTTAACAGGGGAGAAGAACAGATATACAGAGTGGGATAGTTATAGAAAAAGGAAAATAAAAAGGCAGTTGAGTTAATAATTAAGAGATGTACCCCAGCAGCACTTGTCAGATCATTAAATTTCATCAATAACTACAGCTAAAATACTTAGCAAATGGTATTGTGGGCAGGAGGATCAAAAACCAGATGTCATAATTTCGCAATTACGAGAAAGAAATTGAGAGAGAAGAGATTTGTAACTATATGAAAGGTTAGTTGAACTTGGAATGGCAAGCAGATGAATATTTTAAAAGAACAATTTTCAAGGAAATTGGGATAATTCTTAATTCACATGCATTTGTTCTGTCAATTATATAACGTTATACAGCATACGCCGTTGCAGCATTCTATTGCAAAAAAAGAGCCTGATTCCCTTCAAAACATTGTAAGTGCCGAAACAGTGAGAAAAATAGTGTAAATCACGATTGCTTTTTCAGTAGAAGTTCAGACTCGAAACTAGAGGTCTATTCATGATGGATTGACAGTTCTGAACCTCTACACATCCGGGAGGCTGACCTCCTCTGCCCCGGGAGACAAACCACCCCGGGAGGCAGGCTCCCCCAGCAGACTAACCCCCAGCCCACCCCAATTGCTGGCCTCATCCAGCCCTGACCAATCCTGGATCCCGAGCATTGTGAGGCAGTAGTGCTAACCACTTTGCCACTGTGCCACCAATGATCTGGCTAAGGTAAGTCTTCTAGTTACTATTTCTCATTATTTGCTGCTTAATCCTGAAACATCTCTATGCCAAGTGTTCACAATCCTTCTCTCCCACGTTTCCAATTCTTATTCTCCATTAACTGCACCACACTTCACTCAACCTCCTTCTGCTCCTACTCTAAAACTTTCCCCTTGGTACTATCCTCATGATCACTTCTCTCACTTCCCTATGTTGTTCTTCACACAGTATCTACATTGTTTTATGCTGACATGCACTGCACCTCATTAAAGCTACCATTAATATGCTGCCTTCTTTCTTACAAGACAAACTCAAGGGAGAGAATGAGGACAGGAACAGGGTGAAAGTCAACCCATATACTGTTCCCATGAAGAAGTAATGGATATTGTGGGCAAGTGACATTGCCAAAATGTGGCAACTAACTGGCTGAAGAATACTTCTCTCAGTTTTTTGATCATTTTATCCTTCTTCTCTTTTCACTGAAATCTCATGCTCATACACTGTGCAAAACCCTTCTGTGTTTGCTTAGCTCTGTCACTTAAATGTTCACCATAATGGAGACCCTGCCAATACGTTTAATGGGGGATCGCATGGCGGTCAACATGTTGAAGGGGTTGATCATCTCTAGCTTTCAAGGCACAGAGCTGAACATTGGGACTGTAATGTCAATCCTGTGCACTGTCCTTGCACAGTGCAGTTCCATGGCAGTGACACTGGCTCCATATGATATCCTCTCTCTGGGTGACCAGAATAGAAACATAGAAACCTTACAGTGCAGAAAGAAGTCACTTGGCACATCGAGTTTGCACCAACCACAATCCCACTCATTCCTTACCCCATATCTCTACATATTTACCCACTAATCCCTCTAACCTACACACGTTAGAACACTAAGGGGCAATATTTTAGCATGGTCTAATCAACATCTTTAGACTGTGGAGAAAACTGGAGCACCTGGAGGAAACCCACGCAGATACAAAGAGAATGTGCAAACTCCACATAAAACCTGACCCAAGCCGGGAATCAAATCCAGGTCCCTAGAGCTGTGAAGCAGCAGTGCTAACCACTGTGCTACCATGCTGCCTCTTCATATTTAAATTAAGTGAAGAAAACCAGAGTAACTTGTTATATGATACCATGGGAAGTCTGGCAGCCACCAAGTGGAGTAATTAAGAATTGTTTATTAAAAGATTAACTATTTATAGAAAGTGAAAAAGATGCTTCTGATTACTTTGACCCTAGTCTTTAGACTGTCTGGAAGAGCCCACGTCCAGCTCCAGGATTTGTACATTTTGGCCCGATTGACCGAATGGGTCACATGACCCACTGAAAATTCACCCCTTAAAGGAATGTCTTAAATAAAACTATTACTATTAGCAATATCTAAAACAATTAGGAATAAAATTAGATCAAGAACAAGTTAGATTTTTTTTCAACTAGAATGTGGATCAAAAATCATGCGATAAAAAATGTAATTGAAGTTGACTCTATTGTTTTCCTGTCAGTTTGTTATTCCTTGTCTAAAGATGAAATGGATAGCTTAAACAGCTAAACACTCTAGCTGTACATCTGTTTATCTGTCAAGTTAACAATGCTTCTTCCCACCTGTAGGTTAATGGTTCAGAGGTGAAAGGTCAATTGTCAATTCTTCCACAATAATTCCGGGAATCCTTGACTTTTAAACTTTATCCAAAAGTATTGTACAAGGACCCATGGTTCCTTGCCACAGGTGCATGCTTTCATTGTGTTGAAATGTGACAAAAATCTTGGATTTTCTTCTTCCTCATCACAATATTTCTTTGATGTTGACTGCTGCACTTCAGGTATCTTGCAAGTTCCTGCCCTCTTAAAGCTTGGTTTATCAGAGTAAAATGCCTTGATCATTCAAAGGTACAATGAAAGCTTTTGGCAATGGATCAATGATGTCACAGATTGCCAAATGAACCAAAATCAGCTTTCTCTGCCTTTACATAAAAATGTTTAAAAGAGGGAGATTCAGAAAAATCACACAAAAAAAGTTTTCATTTTTAGTAGTATTCCACACATTTGTAGAGCAAAAATGTGACTGAAACTTGCAAGCACGCGACTTTTGGCATCCACATTACTGGTTGAAAATAATCACATCATTTTACAGACTAAGTTAACATCAGAATCAAATACTTTTACTTTTGGAACTTCTTAACCTGTATTTTATGACCAATCTTCCTGCTGATTTGTAATATACAAGAGTCCATAATTGTACAATAGTTGCATGGATAAAATGTTAAAAAAAACAAGCGAATATAGGAAAAAGAATCTATTTTATTTTGCTTGCTTTTTGTACAGCAAATAGGATAGGAGAAACAAGCCTCAGATTGTGCTCTTTTATATCCACTCTACCCTGCAAATTCTGCAGCTGTCAAATCAGATGCAATTGATCTTCTTGGCGCACAATGTGTCCACCTGAAACAGGCATTTTGATGTCTGAATTGTGCAAATTAGATACTGATATATGTTTTGACCCCTGGTGTGAAATTGGAGCAAATGAGTAGATTGCCTTCCATGCATAATCATAGTTGGTCCCAGTCAGAGCCAAGTGAAATTCCCAAGACAACTGAGCTCCATCAGGTCAGTTGTGAGTATCCACAGCCTAATGGTTTGATGTAAAGGCACAGTTTTGAACAGATCTCAGACTGACAGCTTTGAATGCACGTTTGCACTGTGCCATCCATTTTGCCCCAGATACAGGCCTTATTCCTCCTCAATATTGTCTATAATCATTGAGGGCTATAGGGAGGGGTGGCACAGTGGTTAACAATGCTGCTTCACAACTCCAGGGACCCGGGCTCAACTCTGGCCTTGAGTGAAGCTTGCACATTCTCCCCATGTCTGTGTGGGTTTCCTCTCGGTGTCTTGGTTTCCCCCCATCAACGACACTAAATTGTCCTTTAGTATCCAAAGATGTGTGCACTAGATGGGTGGTAAATATGTGGGATTACAGGTACAGGGCAGGGCAGGGAAAGGAGCCTGGATAAGAGACTCTGTTAGAGAATAGTGAAGACACCACGAGCCGAATGGACTCTTCTGCACTGTATGATGACTCTCTTTAATACAATCTAATGAAAACCAAAGTAAGTTCGCTTTTACTAAGTAGTTAATTTTTGTATCAAGTGTGGCAATATTTGACATCGATTGTGATCTTGTGGCGGCTCAGATTTATCATGTGCAATTATCATTGGAACATGTGAGAACAGCAATCTGACATTTAGTGCACTGACCTACCTTGTTCTCACCCCTAATAATTCTATATGAGAGATCACACGACACCATGTCATAGTCTAACAGGCTTATTTGAAATCATAAGCTTTCGGATTGCCACTGCTTTATCAAGTGAAAGAGCAGTGCTCCAAAAGCTTGTGATTTCAAATAAATCTGTTGGACTATAACCTGGTGTCATGTGACTTCTCATCTTGTCACCCCAGTCTAATACCAACATCTCCACATCATGGCCAATAATTCTAGCTCGTTCGCATAATACAAGTGAACGTATGATATTGCAAACATCTGCCATTGATGTTTAGCCTGTAGGATAAGAATTCATCTGCTTCCATGTTATCTAAAGACCTTCTCTGACTTATTGAGTCAGCTCGAATGAATTGTGAATCTTCAAGTTGCTTTGGGTAATTATCTTCCCTTGTATTTGAACTTGACAAGAAGTGAGGCACAAAAGAGGAGATCCATTTGAGATGGAGCATGGTTGGACTCTTGTGCAAACTGTATTATAGGAATGATTGGCCAGCATATGAACATAGCAAGTGGAGCAGGATAGGCCATTTAGCCCATTGAGCCTATACCAAATTCAATCCAATCACGCCTATCCCGATAACCTTTCACCTGTTTGCTTGTCAAGAATCATCTACTTATGTCTTCAAAATATTCAAAGGGTTGGATTATCCATCTCTTTCTGCCTACAGGATCTTTTGGTCCCAACAAAGGAGAACTCCAACCACCACTGGCGGTTCCCTAGCAATGGGATGGGCAAGGCACGCAAAGTGCTATTGATATCCATGGTGGCTGTTGGCACCTGCCTCTGCTGCCAGAAAGCACGCCATGGGAGGCTGGAAAATCCAGCCCAAAGATTGTGCTTCTATTGATTTCTGAGGAAAGAAATTCTAAAGTATCATAACCCTCAGAAAAAAGATGTCTTTTCATCTCTACCTTAAATGGGCCACCCCTTATTTTTAAACAGTATTCCCTAGTTCTAGATCCTCCCATAAGATCCTAACCCTAATACTCTCCCCATCCACCCTCTCAAGACCCCTCAGTTTATATGCTTCAATCTAGTTTTCTCTTGCTCGCCTAAACTCCAGCAGCTTCTACAAAGTTTCTCTGAATGTTTCCAACGCATTTATATCTTCCTTAAATAAGGACAATGCATACTAATCCAGACATGGTCTCACCAATGCCCTATCTCTGTATTCAATTCCCCTCATAATAGGGACTTGCTCCAGAGTCATAATCAGATTGATTTCTTGGTGCACAGTGTGTTCACCTGAAACAGACATTTGTTGTCCTGATTTTACATTACCAATAGTTGCTTAATTAGTTTACTAGGTTAGCCAAGTTACAGAACTCATTGCTACTTTATGGTAATCCAGAATGCAATCCATCCATGACACTCATAAATAGCTGTCACACAGGTTCAATAGGTTTTAGTGAAGTAAGATTCACTTAGCAAAACTAGCATATAATATAGCTTCATTCACTATATACTGTTGGTCATGCTGATATGCCATTGTGAATCACTGTGACACTTGGAAACTCTGCTCTGTTAATTCTGTTTTTTTAAAATATATTGGCCACACAAAAAAAAACTAAGAACACAAATAAGAAAACAACTTAAAGTGTTTTTCTGAAGTGGCTACCCTGTACATTTGTGGGGGATGGGGAAAAGCTACAAAGAAGCTGGAAATCATGAAAGGGGAGGAATTATTATAGCTGAACATTTATGGGAACTTCCTCTTGTTTCATCTTTTCATTCTATTCTCGCAATCATTGCTGACAAAATATATACAGGTATTTGCTATGTATCTTCCTACTTCAAGCTTTAGGAGATGAATCCTCAAAAGGAACCACTATTTCTCTGGGTAATCTACATAAAGCCAAGTCAAAGACCATAAATATTGCCACCTACGTACTGTCACTCTATCCTTCATAACTTGAGAAGGAGATAGAAATTCTTGTCCACAGGGCCACTTTTGTCTTCCCACAGATTGGCACCTGATGGGGCCTGTATCTAAAACAAACTGCTCCCTGAGGCTTCCTTGTTGGTGCCATCTTCAAGGACTGTGCCAAGCAGCATGTTTGATAAAGTGACTTGAATGGAAGAGTCCAATTGCCATATGTGCACAGCTTTCCACAACTACTCTTGCAGTCCCAAGATGGAGTGTGTGGCATCTCCGAGGCACTTTCAGTGAAGCATCTTACTCCTAGGCACTCAACATTTTAAAGTATTCCTCCCATTCATCTTCAGTCTGCTGCATTAGAGATCAACATTTCCACTGTAGAGTGGGCTCTCCCTCTGACAGACTTGTGAGTCACTTTGGATGAACCATGAGATAGGAATTTACTGATCTCTTTGATATTAGTTCTTAATCATGTCAATGCAAGATCCTGTGATGCATTGGATAATGTCTCTACCTTTGAACCAGAAGCTTCAGGTCGAACAGCCATTTCAGGATTTGAAGGCTACAAAAGGTATGTGCATAACATGACCAGACAGGTTGATTATCAGCCTGTAAATGCTTCCAACACAGCTGATGACAAGTGGTAAACATGGGAATAGTTGCCTGGTTGGTCATACAGCAAAGGGCTATAGCAAATCACTGCAATACTTTGCCAAGCATTACCATGGAGCAATGCAATGTAAGTCCATGGTGCCGAATGCTCACCTGGGTTACTGTATCTGAAACAGGAGGTGGAATCATGCCTAAGAGTGATTATAGTGAGGCTTTGATCAGTAACATGGAAAACACAATGCAGAGAAATTACAGCATTGTCTCTCAGGATATAAATATATCTGGATCCTGTCACTAGCTTCAATAAATGCCTGCACACATGCCTGAAACCATACCAAGTCATGCTGTGCAAGCAAATGGTGCAGTGTTTAATGTTTCATGTCAGGACACATTGGCTGAGGAGCTAAGAGTTACTTTGCTGATAAGAGACTCTTATAAATTATTAAAGCCAACTATTTTATATGTAAGATAATATAATGTTTGGCTGCATTACAATGGACTGCAGGCAGAAAGGTTTCTGCGTTACATTCAGAATTATGGTTCAAAAGCTGGCAAGAACAACTTTCCTGCAATTTGATCCGGAGAGTTGAGCCAGATTAGTGGAAGTTGCATTCTCTGGGTGGAATCTTCTCAAAATTGCACAGTTGGATCAGGTGAGAAAAGCTGTCTGAAACTCATTGGTTTCACAGATGCCTTTTCTCTGACTTAACAGTGCTCTGTCCAATTTCAAAGTCAGTTAAAGATCACACAGCCAGCTTGGGGAGCAGGGGGGAGGGTTTAAACATGCTGGGATTCTAAAGTTACACTGAAGGCCCCCTTCCCCCCAACAGAGGTTAGAACACTACCCCATGGGACTGGGACCCCAGCCGAAGTATTGGGGCACCACCTGCCCCACACCACAATGCCAACATTGGGACGTATCCCCTCACAGGCATCAGATTTCTCTTCTCCATCTCCTCTCCATTCTTAAGGCTCTGCTCCTTCCCCCTGCTAGAGTTCCTTCATATGCTGTAGCTGTCATGACTATTCAGATAATTTCATAATAATACTTGCAATGTGTCTTCCTTTTCCCCAAACCAAAGACTGCCTCTGCCCTACTGTGGTTGATGAGACCCTCAAAATTAGCCATTCAATTTCACACACCTTAATTTTTATGACCTCCCAGGAGCATGGAAGAATATCCCTTTGCCTCACCTTCAGGAAGCATAATGGAAGGAGAACATGCCCTTGTTGACATCAACTGGGACAAAGTAGAAATGGTCAACAGCTTCAAAGGATTCGGTTCCAGATCACCAACAACCTGTACTGATCCTTCCATGCAAACACTATAGTTAAGAAAGACCACCAAAGCCTCTATTTTCCCAGGAAACTAAGGAAGTTTGGCAAAGAACATAGAATATAGAACATTACAGTGCAGTACAGGCCCTTTGGCCCTCGATGTTGCACCAACCAGTGGAACCAATCTAATGACTCTCTAACCTAACTCTTCCAATGTTATCCATATGCCTATCCACTGAAATTTGAACATTCTTAAAGTTGGCGAGTCCACAACTGCTGCAGGCAAGGCATTCCATGCCCTTACTCCCCTCTGAGTAAAGAACTTACCTTTGACATCTGTCCTATAATTACCACCCCTCAATTTAAAGCTATATCCCCTCGAGTTAGCTATCACCATTGAGGAAAAAGGCTTTCACTGTCCACCTTATCTAAGCCTCTGATCATCTTGAATGCCTCAATTAGGTCCCCTCTTAACCTTCTTCTCTCTAACTAAAATAACTTCAAGTCCCTCAGCCTTTCCTCATAAGACTTTCTCACCATACCACGCAACATCCTGGTAAACGTCCTCTGCACCCTTTCCAATGTCTCCACATCTTTCTTATAATGCAGCGACCAAAACTGTATGCAATACTCCAAGTGCGACTGCACCAGAGTTCTGTACAGTTGCAACATTATTTCACGGCTCCAAAATTCAATCTGTCTACCAATAAAAGCTAACACACCGTATGCCTTCTTAACAACCTTATCAACCTGGGTGCCAACTTTCAGGGAGCTATGCACATGTACACCGAGATCTCTCTGCTCGTCAACACTACCAAGAGTCCTCCCATTAGCCCTATACTCTGTACTCCTGTCACACTTACCAAAGTGAATCACCTCACACTTTCTTGCATTAAACTCCATTTGCCACCTCTCAGCCCAGCTCTGCAGCTCATTAATGTCCCTCTGCAAACTGTAACATCCATCCTCACTGTCTACAACTCCTTCAACTTTGGTGTTGTCGGTAAATTTACTAACTCATCCTTCTACACCTTCACCTAAGTCATTTATATAAATGACAAACAGCAGTGGCCCCAAAATAGACCCCTGAGGTACACCACTTGTAACTGAACTCCAGGTTGAACATTTCCCATCAACCACCACCCTCTGTCTTCTATTAGCTAGCCAATTCCTGATCCAAACTGCTAAATGACCCTCAGTCCCATGCATCTGCATTTTCTGCAGTAACCTACCATGGGGAACCTTTTCAAACGCTTTGCTAAAATCCATATACACCACGTCAACTGCCTTACCTTATCTAACTCTTTGGTCACCTTTTCAAAAAACTCTTACCACATTAGATGCAAGTTAGAAAGCATTCTTTCTGGTTGTATCACAACTTGGTATGGCTTCTGCTCAAAGCCACAAGAGATTACAAATGGTTGTGAACGAAGCTTGATCCAACACTTAAACCAACCTCCCATCTGTTGACAATGTCTACACTTCTCGCTGCCTCAGAAAAGCAGCCAGCACAATCAAGGACCCCACACACCTTGGACATTTTCTCTTCTGCCTTTTTCCATCGGGAGAAAGGTATAAAGTCTGAGATTATGTATTAACCACCTCGAGAACAGTTTCTTCCCTGTGCCATTTTTGATGGACCTACCTTGCATTAAGTTGTTCTTTTTCTATACCCCAGCTATGATTGTAACACTACATTGTGCACTCCCCTTTTTCCTTCCCTATGTATGCCATGTTTTGTTTGTATAGCATGCAAGAAACAATATTTTTCAGTGCATATTACTACATGTGACAAGAATAAATCAGATCAAAAATTCCATCCCCTAAGTTCTAAATTCAGTGGATCTGCTAGCTACATATGATACCACCACAAAGTATATCTTTCCCATTCTTTCTCTTTTACTGTTTCAAAAGGACTGTTTCCTCGGTGATATCCTGGTACTCTGTTTCACTCCTCAATCACCAAGTCCCCCGACAATCACTCCTCTTGTCTTGTTATCTTTCCAGGCAAGTACAGGAGATGCAATAGCTGTCCTTTTATCTCCACTTTTCCCACTGCCCAAGCTCCCAAACACACTTTCCAATTGAAACAATTCATTTGTTCTTCTTTCAATTTAGTAAACTGTGAATATTGCTCACAAAGTGGTCTCCTTTACACTGGGTTAATCAAATGTACATTAAAGTGATCACTTTGCAAAATGCTTCAGCTTGGTCTGCAAGTCGGAGCCTGAGCTTTCAGTTGCTTGTCATTTTAATTCTTCCCCCTTGTTCCCACTTTGACCTCTCTGTATTTGGCCTATTACAGCATCTCATCTAATTTGGCACTTTGCCGCCTCCTGGAATCAACACAGAGGATAGAACTTTCTCACCCCACCCACCATGGCTATTGCAGCAGTGGGATGATAAACCACGCAAAGGTCCATTGATCTTTGGGTGACCGTGGCTGGAAAATCCTGCCTTGAGTTCAATAATTTTAAACTATAACCTCTGCGTCCATTTTGTTCCCCTTTTCTTTGTTGGTGTAGACTTTTCTTTCTTCTTCCTTTTTTCACTGTTTAGAAATGGCAGCTGCTCATCTTTTGGCCATTCACATCCTCCTCCACACACTTCTGTTACTTCACTTGTTCAGTGTCATATCCTTTGGCCTCACATGATTAACCCTTTTTTATTTAATTTCTCCTACCTTTCATCCTATCATAAAACTTATCTTTTGTTTGCTTTCCCACCCTTCTCTCTCTTACTTGCTAACTATTACATCCCAGTTCTGATGAAAGATCATTCTACTTTCATTTAATGCAGGAATGTTTGTAATGAGCAATGTTTCATAGAACATAGAAACACAGAACATTAGAGCACAGTACAGCCCTTCAGTCCTCAATGTTGTGCCGAGCTATGTTCAATCACAAGATTAAGCTACCCCTGCCCTATAATTCTGGAGTGCTCCATGTGTCTATCCAATAACTGCTTGAAAGTTCCTAAAGTGTTCAACTCCACTATTACAGCAGGCTGTCTATCTCACATTCCAATCACTTTCTCATTGATAAAGATTTTCTTCCTAAGATCTTGTTGAATGCTAAAGATGAGAGTTAATGATTTCATTCTTTTCATCTCTTCAGCCTCATCCTGCTGATGGTGGGCCTTTGGAAATATCACAGACTGTTCATTGAGAGAAGTCGGAAGGAAGGCATCTATGAAAACCTTCACTGAATCATTATCATGTGTGCTGTGTAAGATGGTAGGGTGCCCTTGCTATATTTACTTTCCCACTGGAGCAAGTGTTGTACAATAATGAAGGCAAAATATATATATGAAACATGAGGCAAAAGCAAATGTTAATCAAGTACAGAAATAGATAGGTTCTTGATTGGTAAGGGGATCAAAGGTTATAAGAGAAGGCAAGCGAATGGGTTTGAGAAACATATCAGCTATGATCGAGTGGCAATGCAAATTCAATGGGCCGAATGGCTAATTCTGGTCTAATGTGATTTTAGGGATGATGTTTAACAGATTTCACTAGGATTGTGTAAAAACCTAAATCAATATCCATTTTCTATTCAAATAGCTATTAAAGTTGTCAGCAATAGCTTTTAAGTGAAGTTTATCAATGGTAGGTACAGATCCTTCAGCTTCTTCCTGTGAGGTGGCTGCTGATAGAAAGATTCCCCAATCACAACATATAAAGTACAATGTGAAACACAACAAACCAACTGAGCACAAGTAATGGAGATATTTTATCTGCAATGTTTAGCTTTAGTTGAAGTAAAATCATGTGCAACTTTTAAAAAATTAATGGAAGCATCCCTTGCTCATGTTATTCCAGTTGTCTGAGATAGGGGTGTTAATTTAAACAGGCACAGAAAACAATGATTGCAATTTCTATCCAGCTCAGGGTTTTTTTTTTGAAGTTCAGTATTTGCACCTGCACCTATCGGCTTATTTGACATTTGCTAAAAACAAAAAGAGCTTCATAGAATTTTGTCAGTGACCCACTTGGACCCGATCATGTTCCACAAGGGCAAGTGTGGCTGTGTCATCACTCAGCTTCTATACCCTGATTAGATGAAATAATAGACACCAGCCAGCTGCTAGCCCACAAAGTTTTGCCATGGATCATATATTAGATGCAATTTACAAGGCAGATGTTACAGTGGCTCAACTTCTCAGAGATTTATCTTTGTTAATCTATTGATGATTAATTTGCACAGACAATAAATACATAATGTATGAGGCACAGTTCATTCACTTACATCGAGTCCAGGATGCCCCCTCCTCCCCTCCACCTCCCAACCCTTTCTCTCCTGTCCCTTATTCTTCCCTCCTCACAAAGCTTCCATTTGCTGTCTCCTTTGGTGGTCATGTCACAGACTTGGCAGTTACCCACAGACCTGGATCCAAGAGTCCTTGCTTCTTGGCACCCACCATTCTCTGTGTGAAATACTTTCCCCTGCAAGTTTCCCTTAAACTTTTGTCCTCTCACCTTGAACTGTATCCTTTTACAGTCTACCCTTCCACAGTTTTATATTCAGAAACTGCCAAAACTGCCAAGAGCTTAGCACAGTTGTTTCCGCCAACTGTGTCTTTGCAAAAGTTACTCTTAAGTATCTTACCTACAACTTATGGAGGGGTCCTTTAATTAGTACAGATTCAGGTCCCAAATTGCAGCTTGATCTTTGGTGAGGTGATAAACAAATTTATGGCCTCAGTGATTCAAGTCTTGATCATGTCAATTAATTGGATCATATGATGTCAACATAACATTTATCCAAAATCTTTCAATGCACTCTTCTTATCCAGGAGCAGGACACTACACAGGAGAGGAGGTGTAAGGCTGCCATGATGGTACAATGCATGATCATTTTGCACCCATTGTCTTATATGTCCATTGCAGATATAAGATGGTTGTGACGTTGTTACTTAATTTAATAGAATTCACAGAAGAGTTAGGAGATCATCCTTGCAACTTCTGATTTGTAAATTACCAGGTTATTCATAAAATGTTTACAAAAAGTGTGAAGAAAGAAAGCAAGAAGGAACGGCTGCTGGAGAAACACTTAGCAGATCAGACGATAATTGTGGAGGGAATAGAAAACAGTGCAGCCAGAGCATTTTCTCCAGATGCCAGCTGTGATTTGAACAGTTACTACTTCTATTGTAGCTATTAAAATAAGTGGTAAGATTTAAAAAGTTGGTTTTGAAAAGTAGAAACTATTCTTCTTTGGGTATAAAGTGATCATTTTTCTGTTGTCATTTCTGATCCTTCATCTATTGTGAGGTGATGCATTTTGAAAGATCAAATTCAGGCGCAAATTATACAGTAAATGGCAGAACCTGAGGAGCATTGACAGACAGAGTGATCTGGGCGTACAGGGTCTACACATTCCCAAAAGTGGCAACAAAGATGGATAAGGTGGTCAAGAAGACATACAGCATGCGTGTCTTCATTGGCTGGGGCATCATATGTAAAAGTTGACAAGTTATGTTACAGTTGTATGAAACTTTAGTTAGACCATAATTGGAATATTGCATGGAGTTCTGGTCGCCACACTACCAGAAGGACGTGAATGCTTGGGGAGAGTGCAAAGAAGGTTTACCGAGATGTTGCCTGGTCTGGAGGGTTTTAGGTCATGATGAGAGGTTAGATAAACTCGATTGTTTTCACTGGAAAGACAGAGATTGAAGGGTGACCTGATAGAAGTCTACAAAATTATGAGAGGCATGGATAGGGTGGATAGTCAGAGACTTTTGCCCAGGTGGAAAAGGGTACAAGTTCATGGTGAGAGTGTGAAAATTTAAGGGAAACTTGCAGGGAAAATGTTTCACATGAAGTGTAGTGTGTCCCTTGAACGCCTTGTCAGTGGAATATGTGGATGCAGGCATGTTAGCATCTTTCAGGGTGTATCTTGGTAGACCAATGAATGGGAGGCAAATAAAGAGATAGAAACTGTGAACTGATGCAGGTTTGGTAGATTAAAGGGTCTGTTCTTATGATGTATTCTTTGTATTATTTGACTATTTCAGTCTGAAGATCATTTCAGATCTGATTTCTCTGTAACATCAGTCCTTCTGGGTATCACAAAATGCAACAGCTTGTAAAGATCAATCAAGTGACAGAAACCACAATTTCTCAAGAAAGGCATAAATAGTAAAAGATAGCTGAAAATTCAAAAAGTAACATTTTGCTAGCTTATTTAAGAGTATTATGAGTTGATCTTCAGCTTGCAAAAATGTTACACTTGTGTTTGAAGTATTAAGAGCCAGGCATTGACTTCACTGTTGTTTAAATTAAGCTACGAGCTGAGTTGAATGACAACTTTGGCCTCCTTCATATACACATATGGCTCTATTGAGAAATGTCTTGCCAATGTCACTTTTTAAGTGAAGTGAGCAGACCAAACAACCATGAGACAAGTTGCTGAGGTTCTATAACTTCATGCTCTCAAAAAGCATGATCATCATTCATTTGATGATTTTATTTTGAAATCATCATGTTCTCTCTGATACCATCTGCCCTGTGGCTATGGTTACACTAGTATCTTCCAATCTTGATGAGACTTTTTTTTTTTAACTTTTTTTTAAAGTTGTGAAACACATGAACACACAAGCTACACTTTTGCAGTGAGCACTATGCATTGAAATTTGGTACTTGTGACATTTTATGGAGAGTACATCCATCCTTGAAACACATGATTAACAACTTCGCTGTAAAATTCCCAACTACTCATTCTTAACCTAGTAATAGCACCCCAGGACATGTCTTTCAGTCACAAGTCAGTGGGTACAGGTTTAAACAGAAACATAAAATCATTTTTTAAGCTTAGAATGAGTGATGAGGAAAAAACATATGCTTTTCAGACCCGAAGAAAAGGTTGACAAATGGAAAAGAATAACATAGTAACATAGAAAAACAGAAAATAGGAGCAGGAGTAGGCCATTCAGTCTTTTGAGCCTGCTTCATCATTCATTATTATCACTGTTGATCATGCAACTCATTAGCCTGATCCCACCTTCACCGCATATGCTTTGAAAATGCATTAAGTTATGCAAAAAAGTAACTCCACAACTTCAAGTTCAGGGGATGGAGGTATAGTGGTAGTATTACTAGACCAGACATCCAGAGCTATGAGAAATCTGTGGGAATACTGGTACTAATATGGCAACTGGGACAAATAGGGAAGCACAGTGGCACAGTAATTAGCCCTGCTGCCTTATAGTGCCAGGGCCCCGGGTTCAATTCCCGGCTTGAGTCACTGTCAGTGCGGAGTTTGCACATTCTCCCCGCATCTGTGTGAGTTTCCTCTGGGTGCTCTGGTTTCCTCCCACAGTCCAAAGATGTGTGGGTTAGGTGGATTGTTCATGCTAAAGTGCCCCTTAGTGTCAGGGGGACTAGCTGGGGTAAATGTATGGGATTATAGGGATAGAGCCCGGGTGGGATTGTGGATGGTGCAGACTCGATGGACAGAATGGTCTCCTTCTTCACTGTCAGGATTCTATGATAACTGGCAAAAGTGTCAACACAGCTATCAGATTATTACTAAAAACCACAGTAATACCCTTTGGGGAAAAATTCTGATGTCCATACCTGGTCTGGCCTACATGAGACTCCAGACAGACTGAGAGCAATGTTGTTGAATCTCCATTGCTCTCTCAAATGGCCTAGCAAGTCACTTAGCTGTATCAAAACTGTATAGAAAAGTTGAAGAAGAAGAGAACTAGGCAGATCACCCAGCATCAACCTAGACACACCTTGGCCCAGTTAATCTTGCAAAGTTCCCCTGCCTCACATCAGAGATCTTATGTCAAAGTTGACATAGCTGATCCCCGAATAAGTCCAGCAACAGCTTGACATAGTCATATGCACCTAACCATACAATGCAGCCAATGCTCCAGACTCCTCTATCACCCTTTCTAGCTACATCCTGTCCCAAGAAAAGGTCAAACTCACTCATAATATGAGGAGGAAAATGATAAATTTAGAATCGTATCATGAGGCAGACAAAATGGGAATAATGCACACAGGGCTGAGAAGATGGTACTAGCTTTCATCTTGAATTGTTGTAATCATGAAATAGCTGCAATAGTATTTGGTAGAAAATCCCAGGATATGAAAGGAAACTGAAGAGCAATATATGTTCAAATCCAGATCGTGCAATCTCTGCTGTGCACTTTGGATCTGTTTCAATCAAGTTACCTCTTACTCTTCTAAACTCTAATGAATTCAAGCCTAGACTATCTAGCCTACTCCACAATACGCCTCATCCATTCCAGATATTAGTCTGGTAAATCTTCTCTGAACTACTTTCAATGCATTTACATCTTTCCTTGAACAAGATGACCAACACTATACACAGTACTCCAAGTGTGGCTCATCAATGCTCTGAACAACTGAAGCAAAACTTTCCTACTTTTGTATTCAATTCACCTTGCAATAAATGATAATATTCTATTAATTGAATTGCTTGCTGTATCTTTGATTTGATTTATTATTGTCACAGTAATAAAAATATTGTTTCTTGTGCCCTATACAAAGGATACTGTTCATAGAGAAGGAAATGAGAGTGCAAAATGTGGTGTTATAGTCATAGCTAGGGTGTAGGGAAAGATCAACATAATGCAAGGTAAGTCCATTCAAAAATCTGATGGCAGCAGAGAAGAAGCTCTTCGTGAGTCAGTTGGTATGTGACGTCAAACTTTTGTATCTTTTTCCCAATGGAAAAAGGTGGAAGAGAGAATGTCCGGAGTGTGTGGGGTCCTTGATTGTGCTAGCTGGTTTGCCGAGGTAGCAGGAAGTACCAATGGATAGGAGGCTGGTTTGCGTGATGGATTGGGCTACATTCACTACATTTATGGTTTCTTGTGTTCTTGAATTGAGCAGGACCCATAGCCCAAGCTGTGATACAACCAGATAGAATGTTTTCCCTGGTAAAAGTTGGTGAGAGTCATAGCTGACATGCCAAATTTCCTTAGTCTTCTGAGAAAGTAGAGGCATAGACTATGGAGTTAGCATGGGAACACCAGGAAAGATTGCTGATGATCTGGACACCTACAAACATGAAGCTCCCAATCCTTTCTACTTCATCCCCATTAATGTAAACAGGGGCATATCCTCTTTTATGCTCCCTGAAGTTGATGACAATCTCCTTCATTTTACTGGCATTGAGGGAGAGATTATTATTGCCATACCAGTTCACCTGATTCTCTATCTCATTCCTGTGCTCTGTCTCATCATTGAGATCAGACCCACCACGGTAGTGTCGTCAGCAAACTTGGAAGTTGAGTTGGAGAGGAATTTTGCCACACAGTCATAGGTGTATAAGGTTTATAGTAGGGAGCTGAGATTACAGACTGGTGGAATTAGGTGTCGAGGACGATTGTGGAGGAGGTGTTGTTGCCTATCCTTACTGTTTGATTATCTGTAAATTAGCCTGTTATTATTCATGACTTGGATATCTATGTCCCTCTGCACCTCAGACTGTGCTCTGAGGTGCAGAGTGGCATGCTGTTACAGTGATTAGCACTGTTGCCTCACAAAGCCAAGGACCCACCGCGTTCGATTCTTGGCGTTGGTTGCTGTTTGTGTGAAGTCTGCATGTTCTCCTCATGCCTGTGTGGGTTTCTTCCTGGTGCTCCAGTTTCCTCGCACAGTCCAAAAGACATGCTGGTTACATGCATTGCCCATGCTAAATTCTCACTTAGTGTACCCGAACGGGTGCCAGAGTGTGGTGACGAGAGATTTTCACAGTAACATTGCAGTGTTAATGTAAGCCTTCTTATGACATTAATAAATAAATTTAAAACTTCAATCTCTCATCATTAAGATAAAATTTCTTTTATTCTTCCTGCCAAAATGGACAGTTTTACATTTTCCCACATTATACCTCATTTGGCAGATCTTTGTCCACTTCGCTTAATCTATATATATCTTTTTGTACCTCCTTCTGTCCTCTTCACAAATTATTTTCCTATCTATCTTCGTGACATCAGCAAATTTGGCAATCATCTCTTCAATTCCTTCATCCAATTCATTTATATAAATTGCAATCAGTTGAAGTTCCAACAATCATAGAATCTCTACAATACAGAAGGAGGCCATTTGGCTTATTGACTCTACAGCAACAACAATCTCAGCCAGGCCCTACTCATGCAACTTCACATATTTACCCCAGTAACCCCCTGACACTAGGATCAATTTAGTATGGCCAATCAATCTAACCTCGACATCTTTGGATTGGAAGGAAACTGGAGCACCCGAAAGAAATCCACACAGACATGGGGAGAATGTGCAAATTCCACACAGACTGTGGCATGAGTCTAGAATTGAACTCATGTCCCTGGCACAGTGAGACAGCAATGCTAACTACTGTGCCACGTGCCACCCACTCATTACATTTTATTAACCTGAAAATGACCCATTTATGCCTACTCTTTAATTCCTGTTCGCCAGCCACTCTTTTAGCCATTCCGACATTGTTACGCCCATGCTTTTATTTTCCATGTTCTGGCACTTTATCAAATCACTTCTGGAAATTTAAGAACAGTTCATCCACTGGTTTCCCTTTATCCACAGCACAGATTACTTCCTCAAAGAATTCAGATAGGTTCGTTAAACATGACATCCCTTTCACAAAACCATGTTGACTCTGCCTGATTATGTTGAGCTTAACTTAAGTGCCCTGTTGTACCTTTTTTAATAAGGTATTTATTTGGACATTTTCCCCATGACAAATGTTAAGTTAGCTGGCCCGTAGTTTCATATTCTTTGCCTTCTTCCTTTCTGAGTAATGAAGTTCCGTTTTCTGTTTTCCAATCTTCTTGAATCTAGGAAGTTTTGGAAAATTAGCTATCAAACTAGTCACTTCTTTTAAGACCATAAGATAAAGTCCATAAGAATTCAGGTGCCTGCCAGCTCAACAATTTACTAGTACCACTTCTCTGGTGCCTGTAATTTTCCTGAGTTCCTCCCTCCCTTTCATCTCCTGGTTTATAGCTGCTTTAGGGATAGTACTTGTATCCTTTACAGTGAAGAATGATGCAAAATTCGTGTTCAATTCATCTGCCATTCTCTTTGTCTTCCAATCAATTCTCCAGACTCATATTATGGGACCAATATTTACTTTTCTTTTTAAAATATTTATAATTCCTACTATTTGCTTTTCTGTGTCTAGCAAGCTTACTGTTGTACTCCTTATTAATCTTCTTGTCATTCTTTGCTATTGTTTATATTCTTCCCAATTTTCTGACCTGCCACCTATCTTTGCACAATTATCTGCTTTTACTTCAAGTTTTTACTATCTAGTTTATTTATTAATCACAATAGACTTGCATTAATACAACAATGAAGTCACTGTAAAAATCTCCCAGTTACCATATTCCGAGTGAGAATTTAGCATGGCCAATGCACCTAACTAGCACACCTTTTGGACTGTGGAAGGAAATTGGAGCACCCAGGGGAAACTCATGTAGACACGGGGAGAATGTGCAAACTCCACACAGACAGTGACCCAAGCAGGGAATCGAACCTGGGTCCCTGGAACTGTGAGATAGCAGTGCTAACCATTGTGCCATTGTGCTGCCAAAACAAAATTCAATGGAGAATATGTCTTCAACTTTTCAAGTTAACTGTGGATGATGGGTCCACCCATTGGACTTTTTCTTACCTGTTGGAATGCATCCATTCTGTGTATTTTCAACATAACCTTAAATGTTTGCTAC
Organism: Sphyrna mokarran; assembly: GCA_024679065.1. Classification (NCBI taxonomy): domain Eukaryota; kingdom Metazoa; phylum Chordata; class Chondrichthyes; order Carcharhiniformes; family Carcharhinidae; genus Sphyrna; species Sphyrna mokarran. Next base: position 44,433,875 of record JAGIQG010000003.1, on the reverse strand, counting down.
TGCATCTGTATTAACCTTACCTGTAATCTAATTTGCTAGTTCACTTTAGCCAACTCAGCTTCCATATCCTCATAATTGCCCTTGTTTAAGTTTAAAAACGTTGGATAAGATTTTGCCCGTGATATTTGGTTGAAAGGACGACAGCCATTATAAATTAAACAGCACAGTTTTTCTATTTTGTCATGTATAGAACAAACAACCTCCATAAAAATTGCAAACCCTCAAACTGCATGTGCAGTTCTTGCTCCAACACTTGATTTCCCACAAAATTGTTAGCAAGCATGGGAATTACCATAAACTGCTTTCCCTATTCACGTGTGCTGCTGAGAACAGATTCTTGAATAAATATGATTAAATCTGAGTTAAACCAAACTTAAAAGCTGATTAATTGATTTTAAAAACATAGATTTGACATTGAGAAATAGCTTAAAAGAAAAGAATAATGATCATCAAAATTTATTACCAAACCTGACTACAGTTATAACAGAGAAGCTTGCATTTTGTAAATTTGTCACTATAGATACTTTAAGCTCAAAATCCATTACATTTTTGATAAGCCTTAGGAACAGTGAAACAATTTTTTAAAAAGCAGAGAAATGACATAAATGTATAATATACTTAAGGAGAATTTAGCATGGTCAGTTCATCTAACCTGCACAACAGTCCGTGCAATGCAAAAGAGAATGTGTTGAACACAGGAAGAGTTTGCAGATAATGTTTGGCAAAATTGATTTTTGATAGGTGACACTTTCATTCTCTGTACTCTTGGTGGATCATTAATCAGTTTCTAAACCTGCAGTTTGAAAACTCTTACAGCACAGGAGTCAGTTTGATTTGTTCCAATTCCCTTCAGGCAAATTATTTTTTTTCTCTGCCTTCTTTGCAAGCTTTGGTAACTTTAACAAGGAAACTATGCAAACCAATTTTCAGCAATAGTTAACCCCTTTATGTCCATGTAAAGATGAATTTCTCTACACGTCATCACAAAATACAATGAAGAAGTGTTTTAGTTAAAAGTTAAAGTTTATTTATTAGTCACGAGTAGGCTTAGATACACACTGCGCATGAAGGTACTGTGATAATCCCCCAGTTGCCACACTCCAGTGCCTGTTTGGGTACACTGAGGGAGAATTTAGCATAGCCAAAGAACCTAACCAGCATATCTTTGTACTGTCGGAGGAAACCGGAGCACAGACACAGGGAGAATGTGCAAACTTCACACGGACAGTGATCCAAGCCGGGTCCCTGATGCTGTGAGCCACCCATGTACATCTTCAAGTGAACATTCTAAGCTATTCATGTTAGACATCAACTTGTTTCAATAATCTTACCTCGATGATGGCCCTGGTTATAATGAGTGATACATTATTGAAGGTTAAGTATGCTCAATGTTCATTCAGCTGTTCCTCCTTGATCAACAAATCCCAAGATCAGAAGTAATAATACACCCCATTAACAGTCATCTCTCTATTAAATCTCAAAATAAGAGTGATTTCCTAATGGATTCTTGTGCTGATAATGGGACCTCCCATTAATATCAAGTTCCAGAAGCAGAGAACAACCATCCAGTGGATAAATCATTTTTGATAACAATAATATACCTTAATTGTAATTCAGAAGTGCACAAATAGTATACCAAAACAGGGTTTCCTCTTTTAAAACAGCATTTCCTGTTCATATATTAACTTTACTCCTGTATTGTATTTCATAGTTCTCATATTTTATAAGTTGTGAGAATTAATTAATTTGGTTAATTTGTTTAATTTGTAAAAATGATCTTCTGCAATGGATATAATATTAAAAAATAATAGTTGGAATGCACCCAGTTACATTCCCAATTTGCACGTACATATTTTCTAGCTGTTACATGTATTTTCTGAACTCAGCCTCCTTACTAAAAATAATAGAAATCAATTGAGTATTATTTATCACAAATAGTTCTTGACTGGTATGATTCCTACCTGGACTCGAAAGATTGTGTGATTAAATTCTACTATAAAGCAAGGCCATCTCCTCTGACCCTGTAATTCATGATTTCAAGATATTATTAAGTGAGCTCCTCTTGGTATCACAGAGAATATTCCTTCCTACCCTGCCCAAGTCCAATGGCTATTTATGGGATTTTGCTTGTAAAAAACTGGCTGCTACATTTACCATCATAACACACTCCACCTCAAAAATTGTTGTAAATGAAATGTTTTGGGATGCTTTGCAGAATGATCAACTACCATGTCAATGTGATTTGTTTGGCACTATATTTGATTTCACCCCTTGATTACTCTTTATAACAGGGGGTACTTGAATTGTCAAGTGAACTTCAGTTCATCAAATAATATTAAACACTTCTGTTTAAATTTGATGCTGTGAATATTTACTAGTTGGATTTGAAAGGAAAAGTCCTTAGCACGGGGCAAAATACATCAACAAATTAAAGTGGACATATGGGAAGTAGAATATTCTACTGTTATGGAGTACATTTTAACCAACTTCTGGCATATATCTTCATTGTAAATCAAAAAAAGGGGGCAGAAATTTTCTGTTCTCATGTTTGGAGATAAAGGAATTTCCTGCACTTGCTGGTTTTGGCTCCAGAATGGTAATCACACATAGCTTGAAAAAAAATCAGTAGCTGTCCGGAAAGGCTGCTTGCAGAGTTCCCTTGCTCAGTGTTTTTTACTTCAAAGATTCTAATTTGCGAAATCTTGGTTTTTACTTCCTCTTAGCTGAATTTAGAAGTTGTGATTCTCCTGGATTTCTTAATTGTCTTTTTCCATTTTGATACAAGCATGGCATTCACGTGTTGGACAATGACTTAAGGATTAGATTTTAGTTGTGGGATTTTTCAAATTGCATTTCTGATTTTAAATTATTTAAAGATTTCTCATAATTTGCTGTAGCCTCAAATTTTAAAAGATTTAACTCTCTCTTGCCAAAACTGTACTCTGAAATTTGAAGCTTGACTTCAATAGAGAGATCCAATGGAGTCTTCTGCTGTAGTGAAGGATTTAAAATGTCTGTCTTCAGCTTCCAAGCTTTTCTTTGGAGCCTTTCCTTCTTGATTTTTAATCTGCACCTTTCCTTTCTGACCTTCTCATTCAGTTGCATTGCTTTGTTACTTTTTTCCTCAGACTTCCAACATTTTAGCTTTTCTCTGCATTTTCTGTGAGGTCTTGAAAACCTCACAGAAAATGCAGAGAAAAGCTGCCACCCTGTTGTAGGCTGTTGATTATAGTTTGGGAGATTTGAAGAATGCATATGCAGTTAACTATCTTTATTGACCCTGCAAACTTTTTACAAATATACAGTGGGGCTACATACTGGAAGCTGTCTCTATGCTTGCTGGTACACATGGCTCTGTCCAACACTTGACTGACCCTAGGTGCAGATCATATGCTCTCTTCCATCACTGTGTAGGCATTACTATTCTCAGCTCCAAATTAATCTTATGAATGGGATTTTACAGCCTCACTTGACCCGAGACCAGAAAATCCCACCCAAGGTTAACAAATATTTCCATTCTCTGCCCCTCACCCATTCTGATTCTTTGGCAGGTTTGGCAGTAGAATTCCGGTGTATATGTACCAAATCCTTATACCACAGAAACCAGTGTAAATTTCTTTGCTCCAGTTTGCTCCTCTAGAAGTAGGGGTGACAGTTTAAAATAAGGGGTCTGCCATTTAAGACAATGAGGAAAAATTTTGCGCTCAGAGGATTCTTAGTCTATAGAATTTGTTTCATAAGAACATAAGAAAGTAAGAAATAGGGAGCAGGAGTCGGCCATCTAGCCCTTCGAGCTTGCCCCGCCATTCAGTAAGATCAAGGCTGATCTGAAGTGGATCAGTTCCACCTACCCGCCTGCTTCCCGTAACCCTTAATTCCCTTATTGATCAGAAATCTATCTATCCGTGACTTAAACATATTCAACAAGATAATCTCCACCACTTCAATGGGCAGAGAATTCTAGAGATTCACCACCCTCTGAGAGAAGAAGTTCCTCCCCAACTCTGTTCTAAACTGCTCTCTCCCCTGCCCCTTATTTTCAGGCTGTCCCTGTAGTTCTGTCTTCCTTTCTAAGTGGAAAGAATGTCTCTACCTCTACCCTATTTAGCCCCTTCATTACCGTGTAAGTCGCTATAAGATCCCTCCTCAGCCTTCTAAACTCCGACAAGTACAACTACTCAATCTCTCCTCCTAAATTAACCCCCTCATTTCCAGTATCATCCTGGTGAACTTTCCCTGTACCCCCTCCAAGGCCTATATCCTTTCGCAAATCAGGGGATCAAAATTACACACAATACTCCACTTGCGGCTTCATCAGTGCCATGTACAGTTACAGCAAAACCTCCCTGCTTTTATATTCTATCCCCCTCACGATAAAGGCAACATTCCATTCTCCTTCTTGATCACCAGCTGCACCTGCAGACTGGGTTTTTGCAATTCGTGCACAAGGACACCCAGGTCCCTCTGCACAGTAGCATGCTGCAACTTTTCTCCATTTAAATAATATTCCTTCCTATAATTATTTCTTCCAAAGTGGATAACCCCACATTTGCTAACATCATATTCCATCTGCCAGCTCCTCGTCCACTCACTCAGCCTATCCAAATCAGAGAGCAGTGTTCTCTGATCAGCCAATCAGAAAGAGTTTCTGCAGACAGCAGTGGGGGCAGGGTTACTAAATATTTTTAGGGCTGAGTTAGATAGATATTTGATTAATAAGAGAGTTAAAGGACACGGAATAAACAGGAAGATAAACTTGAGGCTACAACAGATAGGTCATGATCTTGTTATATGGTGGAACAGACAGAAGGACGAAATAGCTTACTCCTGCTTTTAATTCATAAATTTGTGTCCATCTGTGATACAAAAACATCCAATTAATGATCTATGAAATTCTTAAGTCTACTCCTAGAAAGCAAACTCCAAAAATGGTATGTTGCATGTTCATTGACAGATACAGAAGTTGGAACACAATATGGATACCATGAGGTTTGGCATTATAAGAAAGTCTTATCCTGTGAAAAAAAACAATGCTCTGCAACACTGCTGATGACTTTCCAATGGTAAGTGACAGAAGTGTCTGCCTCAAGTAAACAAACATTATTTCCTTCTCATACATAATAGTGTACCATGATCAGTTAGTTTGTCGAACGTCACTGAGTTTGTATAGAGGGATGTAATGGCATAAATTTCAAGGCAGTTTTCACTTTCACCTATACCAGAATCATTTACGATTCTAAATATAGTTTGATGTTCAGCTGGGCAAGATGCCATAGCTCAGTGACTGCCTCCAGATAAAGTATTGACATTGAACTCATCTTCAAACATACCCAGGTAATGGTGCTGTTGGAAAACAAAACACAGAAGAAAAGAAGTAGGCTATAAACTCTTCAAATCTGTTCAACCATTAATTAGGTTCTATTCCATTTCCTCACTTTTGAATCATATCCCTTGAAAACCTTACTGAACAAAACTCTGTCAATCTCCCTATTGATAATTTCCATTGGCCCACCATCCACATTCTTTGAGGGCAGCAAGTCCCAGATTTCTATCAATTTTTGTGTGAAAAATACTTGATTATTTTACTGATGAGTGGCTTGGCTCTAATCTTATGACCCCTTATTGTGGATTATCCCACCAAAGGAAATTATTTCTCTGTATTCAAGGGCACGTGAACAGAATGGAAATGGAGGGGTGTAGAAAACTGATTTAAAATAGGGATCGTGAGCCTTGGGAGTCCCTGGGAAGCGTGTAAATAGATGATGATATTGATGTACTTGTTTTTATCCTACAGGTGCTTTGGTCCACCTTGTTGTCTAACGAGGGGCATACACGCGATGGGTCGTGAGAGGACTGCTCTTGGATCTTTTGAGAGTATCCTACTGCTTCACGTTGTTAGTGTATGCTTGACCTGGACCATCTGATGGGCAACACGACAGCTCAGTGACTATCGCTGTGCTGTGCAGATACATGGATTTGGGCCTATGTCTGTGGGAGTTTGCACATTCTCCCCGTGCTTGCGTGGGTTTTCTCCGGGAGCTCCGGTTTCCTCCCACATCCCAAAGATGTGCTCGTAGGCTAATTGGCAAAACAAATTCTTCCTAAGTTGTCTCAAATTTGGTTTTTAATCCATAGATCTATAAACATGGACAGGGATTGCGGGTAGAGGTGGGAACATCGAGGTGGCGGCGTGGGCTCGTTGGGCCGAAGGGTCTGTTTCCCGTGCTGTTTTGTTCTTTGTTCTTTGTTAATTCCATTGAATCATTCAATCAATTTCAGCACCTCAATTAGATTACTCCTCAAACTCCTAAACACAAGGGAATCCAAGAAAAGAAGTTGCAACTTGGCTTCATAATTTAACCATTTAAAGTCCAGCATCAATTTTTGATCTGCAAAACACTGTCTTCTAACCTGCTGAAGTGTGGTACCTGGAACTGAATGCCTCATTTATCCCCATTTAACATTGTAGTTCCAAGAAACAGACAAATGGGAAAAAAAATTGCCCAAAATTCCACAAGAAATACAGAAATTCCAAAAATAAAAACAAATCCATAAACAATAATGTGGGTAAAATAGCATTGAAAGTATAAATTCAACAAGATAAATTGCAATTGTATAAACAACCTTTAATGTAACACCTCTCCAAGAGCAGACTTGCATCTCCAACACTCCTTTCCACATGAGTTTAGAAACTGACAGCATACTATCGATGTAAAAGCAGAAACAGAGCATCTATTCCATATTTTTCAGGCTCTGGAATACTTTGTGCTGAACTTTAATCTATCAAATGTTGATGCTGAGATAGAATGAGAGATAAGAAACCAGATTCATACTCAGATTGATGCCGGCAAAATGTTTCCTCAAAAATCAGCATTACTGCACATTGAGAGATATCCCCGTTCCAAACATAATGACCACAATGAGAACAGAAGGTGCTGTTCATGCATCAGTTCTTCATAAAAAATAATTCTTATTGAACTATTGTCCCTTTCAGCTTCAGCATCTATGAACTATCACCTCACTGTCAGTTAGTTTGATTTAATTGACCTTTAATTAGTGACACTGCAACAAATCTCGAACTGCAACAAGACACTACCAGTACTGAATGATTTGCCATGAAAAAGAAAAATATACCAGACATAATTTATGAAACTAGCAGAATACATAAAACTGAATCGAGAATAACTGACATCTTTCTCTGGCACCACCATACTAAAATAAAGCACCACAGTCAAAAATGTAATAATCTTCCTCTGTGCTGTTGAAGCCCCTTTGTGTGACCTGCCATAACATCAGTTCTCATCTGTCCAAAAAGTGTCAACTGGAATGTGCATACCTCACCAAGCTGTTGACAGATTGGCTGTAGGCACCGGATAGAAACTGCCATCATTCCTTATTACAGTTTCAGGTGTAATGTTAATAAGTTAAAAACATGTAAATGCCACTGTGTGAATCAAATAACATATTTATAACACTACAGTTTAAATATAGACTGTCATATTTGCTTTATATTAAAATTCTGTTGAACTATTTTATGCAGATGCATTAGAGACTTCTAAACTCTCCTGAAGTTGAAAGTGGCATTTAATTTAGGTTTGCTGTCTTGCCATATTAGGTCATGACATGTGGTGAAATTTAAGCGACCATCTTGAGGAGAGATGCTCCATTAATATCTCTGATCTCAGTAATAGGGAAAGCTAATTCATCAATGCAAAAGGCAAAGCTGAAACATTTGCAATGATCTTCAGCCAGAAATGTGAATGGATGAACCATTTCAGTCTCCTCTGGAGGTCCCTAACATCACAGGTACCAATCTCTAGCCAATTCGATTCACACCACATGATATTAAGAAACGAATGAAAGCACTGGATACTGTGGACACTATGGGTCCTGACAACATTCCAATAATATTACAGAAGTTTGAATTTGAGAACTAGCTGCATTTTTAGTCAGGTTGTTCCATTACAGCTGCAACACTGGCATCTGCCTAGCAATGTGGAAAACCGTCCAGGTATACCCTGTTTACAGAATGCAATACAAATCCAACGTAACTAATTATTGTCCCATCATCCTATTCTCAATCATCAGCAAAGTATCCTGCCAGGGCTACTCAGCTTCCCATCTCATTAAAACCTTGGTTGATCTCATTAAAATCTTAACTGAACTCAAAAGGTGAGGTGCCTTTGATATCAAGATAACACTTGACCAAGTGTGGCATAAGGAGCCTGAGCAAAACCAAATTCAATGGTAATCAGGGTGAAATGTTTTCACTGTTTGGAATCATACCTAGCACAAAGGAAGACTTTTTGCGTTGTTAGCGATCATATCATATCAGACGTGGGGCATTGCTGCAGGGATTCTTCAGACTAGTGTCTTAGGGCCAACCATCTTCAGCTGCTCAACAATGACATTCCCTCCATCGTAAGGTCAGAAGTTTGGCTGTTTGGATCCATAACTCCTCAGGTACTGAAACAAGTCCATGTCCATTTGCAACAAGATCTAGGCAACATTCTTACTTGGACTGAGAAATGGCATATAACATTTGCACCATATAAATGCGAGGCAATGGCTACCCCAACATAAAATAATCCAGCCAGCCACTCTTGACATTAAATGACATTATCAGTGATGAATCCCCCACTATCAACATCCTGGGTTATCATTGAGCAGAAACTGAACTGGACCATCCATTTAAATACTTGGCTACAAGAGCAGATCAGAGGCTAGAGATCCTTTGGTGAGTAACTCGCTCCCGACTTTCCAAAGCTTTTCTACCATATATAAAGCACCAGTCAGTGGTGTGATGGAATACTTTCTACTTGCTTCGACGAGAATAGCTCCAACAACACTCAAGAAGCTTGGTAACATCCAGGACAAAGAGCCTGTTTGATCGACACCCCATCTAAAATCTTAAACATTCACTCGCTCCTTCACTGACACATTGATAGAAGTGTATACAATTAATAATATGCACTGCAACAATTTACCAACAGCAATTTCCAAATCCATAATCCCTCCAATCAAGAAGGACAATGGCAGCAAACGTGTGGAAATACCACCCCCTCCCCTTCAAACTACACTCCATCCTGACTTGGATCTATATTGCCATTCCTTCATAGTTGCTGAGTCAAACTCCTGGAATTCCCTCCCTCATAGCACTATGGACTTACCTGCACCACATGGACTACAGCAGTTAATGAAGGCAGCTCTCCACCACTTTCTCAAGCATAATTAGGGGTGGGCAATTAATGCTAGCCTAGCCTGCAATGGCCTCATCCTGTGAAAGAATAGAAAAAACATTTCTTTACACCTTTCAAAGAATAGAGGTGGAGCCTGGAAACAGACTTTTTCCTCAGTATTAAATTATTCTCATCTGGAATTATGAAATAATTTCCCATTCTAAGCACTGGATTTGAAGGAATTTGAAGGTGTGCGGTTTGCTTGAGTTTAACATGGTGAATCATGCTGGATAACCCAGGATTATTAATATTCACTGCAAACTCCAATTTAGACAGTGCTTCAAGCTTAAAGTTCACCAAAGGGCTTCAAATATCTCCTGCAACACGGAGCTTTTACTGAGTTTGAAAGGATACAGCCAGTTATACTGAATTGAGAACAAAATTTGTTTGCAGCTTTTTCAAAAGCAATAGTGAAATTGACAGGAATAAAAATCGCTGGGTGGCAAAACAAGTGGGGAGTTTACAGATCCAGCGACGGAAGAGCTCGGCTCCCAAACCCTTTCTCGTTTCTTTGCATGCAAAGTGAGGTTCATGCTCCATGAGTTAGTTGCCATGCTTGGCTCTTCAGGACATTCTTCTCAGATGCCAGTCAACATCTATAGAACTTGGAAAAATGTGAAAATGATGGCACACCGTAATAAAATCACTAAGATACAGCTATGCAACAGAACCTAAAAATGCCTGCTGATAGCATCACCCGTTCATTTGCTCTAAAAATACCGTTGGCCCTGGCAAGTTTCTCACACATCCTTACAACTCCTCCATTGTTAACCATGTGCACCTATATTCCCGAATGGCACACATTCAAAGTGCAACTTACAATTGAGTGAGTTAAAGGAATACAGCATAGTAAATCATTGTAACAATATTAGCTGTATGATAGCTGAAGAACTCTGGAAATCAAAAAGGAATTATTGCACTTTTAATTTTCATTGACAACTAGGTCAGTTCCTGTTTTCATCTTTCAGCGATTGGTTCTGTGCAGTTTATGGCTGAGCAAAATTCAATCTATAAAAGCTTACTTGACTAAATGATGGAACATTTTAATGAAATGTAAATACAACCACACACAATACCTAGATAATACCGAAAGCAAAACATGTGAATGAATGTGGTCTTCTAAATGACAAAATGTTTCTCACTTTTTTTCCAAATTAATAATCACTAACAAAATCTGATTCTCAGAAATTGCAAGATTAAAAAGCATATTTTTCTGGGATAAGTTTTGTGGTGCTAATCATTATACGTTTTGTAAAAAGTGGAATTTCAGTCTCAAAATTAACAGGTTTATCTAGACCTGAAACCAAACCTTAGCATTGAGAAATGTTTGAAGATTGAGACAAACTTGTGAAAATGATCTAGGATGTGTGGGCTAAACTTATATAAAGTAAAAAGATTTAAAAAGACAGCAAAAATGTAACAGTTAGGTATATTGATGTAACATATAATCTGCAATATTCATCTGCTTACATAATAATTTATCATCCAATCTCAACTTTCCAAAGTATCATCCCTCAGTGATTTTTGAATGAAGAATTAAAATAAAATGATTGAACTGATCTGTTTTACTTGTGTGCTTGCTGAATTTTCATGCAAGAGTTGAGAGCAAGACTGTATTAGCCTCAGGCAAAGGAAGGCAAGTCAGATGACAACACTGAGAAGTTAAGCTATTTTGCAGAAGGAGTATTATTTCCAACTTTAACAAATTACTGACACAAGTACCTGAGTAACCTCTTTTTAAACAAACTGACAAATCAAAGCTGGTCTGTTCACGAAATGTCTATTAAAAAAAAACAGGTACAAAGGACTCATGAAGGATAGTCATTTCTGTCTTATCAGAAATAAGGGTGATTTAGCAGAGCTCCAAGCATTCAGTCAGTTCTTGACCCCATGTACACGTTGTATTGTGGATTCTTTGTAGCAGATTCAGATGTGTTGAATATTGAGGAGTGACATGATTGAGACATTTAAAATGTTGAAAAGGATTTGAATAGGAAGATAAGAAGAAATCCCTTCTTCTGATTTGTGCATGCAAACATACATGCAAGCATACATATGAAATAGGAACAGAAGTAGGTCATTCTGCCCTTTGAGTTTGTTCTGCCATTTGATAAGATCACGGCCAATCTGTTTATGCTTCAAGGTCTAAATTTTCATCTAGCCCAATAACAATAATCTACCTTCCTCTACCTTAAAAATATTCAGGGCCCTGCGCCACTGCCTTCTGATCACAATGATCACGACACCACACAATCCTGCCACAGCAACCTCTGTAAGATGTGCTGGATCATCGATAAGATGCCATTATCTCATGTGAGAACACATCAGGTACACGGTACATATTCTTGCAACTCGGCTAAAGTTGTCTACCTGATACGCTGCAGGAAAGGATGTCCGGAGATTTGATACATTGGGGAGACCATGCAGACATTACGGCAATGGGTGAATGAACACCGCTCCACAATCACCAGGCAAGACTGTTCTCTTCCTGTTGGGGAACACTTCAGCGGTTATGGGCATTCGGCCTCTGATCTTTGGGTAAGCATTCTCCAAGGCAGCCTTCAGGACACACGACAACGCAGAATCACTGAGCAAAAATTGATAGCCAAGTTTTGCACACATGAGAACGGCCTCAACTGAACCCAATGAGAACTTGGGTTCATGTCACACTATCTGTAACCCCCACAACCTGCCTGGGCTTGTAAAATCTCACTAACTTTCCTGTCTGGAAACAATACACATCTCTTTAACTTGTGCTTAAAGCTCTTTCCACTCACATTGTCTTTAAGAATTGAATAGCTGTAAAGACTCAATTCTGATCATTATGCTTGTAAATTGAGTTTGTGTCTATGTCATTTTTACGATCAGAATGCCCAGCCACCTGACGAAGGGACAGGCTGTCCCAAAAGCTTGCGGCTTTTGCTGCAAATAAATCCTGTTTGGACTTTAAACTGGTGTTGTGGGATTTCTTACTGCCTTCTGTGGCCGAATTCTAAAGTTGCACAACCCTCAGAGAGAAAATTTCTCTTCATTTCCTAAACGGTGATCCCGAATTTTAAAACAGTGTCCCCTGTTGTATATGGGTGAACTGATGCTAGGAAGGATGAAGGGTTAAAAATAACAGAGTTTTATTTATAGGATGGTGGTGTTCACTGCATGGCTGCTTCTTCACTCTGTTTCCCGTGCTAGTGATCTGTGGCATCAATTCCAGCTGATATATGAATATATTAATACACACTGCTTAGTGCAGCTACCAAGAACCAGTGATAACACATAGCATTTCCTCCCCATTAAACATAATGTCCCCAACAAATTTGAACAAATACAACATGAACAATAATCAATAAGTCGGACACTGTTTCCAGAACAGTTGATGCTGAACTTCTGACATCTTCTCTGCACTAATTGTAGCCTCTGCCATTTTTATCTTTATACAAACATCATCTGTAGATGGTTTGCCAGGTATCAATGTTGCAACTAGAGGTTGACTCTGTGTTTGGTCCACAGGTGAGGTGTTGCTTTTCTCAAGTGTCTTTTGGTGTCAGGTTTGCAGCGAGGTTCAGGTCAGGGTTTTGTATAGTTGAACCCAGATTTTCAGTAGATTCCATTTCCAGTGAATCAGTACTGCCCCACAACAGCTGGTCTACTTGCTCTCTCCAGACAACATCATTTCTAATTAGATGGTATATGAGTCAAGTCCAGTATGTGCAACGATTGTGGCAGGAACTCATTTCTCTTCTGTGGAATAATTCCCAGCCACAACGTCTTGTCCTTATTGGAAGATATGATGTTTTGTTTTTCTTTCCCACTGTTCATTCTGTCATTATTGCTGTTGTATGGTTTTATTTTGGAGACTTCAACAAGTTGAATGCTAAACATTATTATTAATAACGCAAGTGGGGATTTGTAGAATTTGTAGAATTAATGGTATTCCTATTTATTAGTCAGAATTAATTAGGGTGTTTGATCTATGAACCTTGTTCCCTGGTTGCTCTCAATGTATGCTTCATAGTTTGGACAAAATATTCAGCTAGTCTGTTCATAGCAAGATGGTACAATGCAGATTTAATGTATTGAAATTGTATTTCTCTTTCAAGAAACTTTCAAATTCTTTGGAGAAAAATTGAGATCCACTGTCACTTACCAATTGTCCAAGGAATTCAATTATACTAAAGATTTCTCTCTTAGCCCTTTGATAGTCTTTTTTGATGAAGTAGATTCATTACAACAACTTCTGGCTACTTTGAATGAGTACTGACCATAACTAAGAACATATGTCTTTCAAAATCCTGCAAAGGCTGCATAATCCTGCACTTATCACCGAGTCTCTTCTGACCTTTCACTTTGATGCAATATGGAGAAACAGGGTTCTTAGCTTTGTATATGAAGAATGTATTTCAACTTTCTCTTCAATTCCTCCATTCAATCCATGGTACCAGAAATAACTCCTGGCTATTTACTTCATGCAGAAATTCTACAATGGCTCATGTAGCTTGTCGAACCACAGTCTTCTCAAGGGTAGTGGAATTATCACTTTCAGCCCCCAAAGAAGACATCTTGACTGTACTGACTGCTCCAATCTTCTAAAGGAATACAGTTTTAACTCAGGTATTAGTTCTGAGATCTTCCCTTGTAATATTATATCCATCACTTCTGAGAATATCAGATTGCTCTGAATGTATCTCCAAGTGACTGGTGAACTGTTGATCTTTTCAAAGTAGAAGATACTACCAATTAAGTAGTTTGATGTGCTACTAGCTGATGAATTACTTGACAGTGGTAATCTTGACAATCCATCCGCAATATAGTGCAGACTTGATTGTCGATACTTGGTGGTATAAGTATGTGCAGACAGCAGCAATGTCCATCCCTGCATTCTACTTGATGGAATTCCAAAAATGGTAGTGAATGGATGATAGTCCATCAACAGGATTATGGGGATAGGACCTGTACGCTGGATGGGATTATGATTGGTGCAGACTCGAATTGGCCAAATGGCCTCTTCCTGCACTGTAGGGATTCTATGATATATGTTTGGTACAGCTACCAAGAATCAATATTAATACATAACACCCCTAGTTCTGGACTCATCCAAAAGAGGAAACATCCTTTCAACATTCACCTTGTCAAGACCATTCAACATCTTATACAAATCAATCATGATACCTCTCCATTATTCTAAACTCCAGTGGAAAATAGCCCAGTCTATCTAATCTTTCCTCTTAAGATAACCTGCTCATTCCAGGTATGAAGCTACTAAACTTCCTTGGAACCATCTCCAATACATTTACATCCTTCCTCAAAGAAGGAGACCAAAATTACTCACAGTATTTGAGATGTAATCTAACCAATGCTCTGTATAACTGATGCATAACATCCTGACTTTTATGCTCAATTCCTTTCATAATAAAGGATAGAATTTCTTCAGCCTTTTTTAATCACTGTACCTGCATACGAACTTTCTGTAACTCATGCATGAGAACATCTAGATTCCTATGCACCTCAAAATTCTGCAACTGTTCTCCTGTCAAAGTGAACAGCTCACATTTTTCCCACATTCTACTCCATCCGTCAGATTTTTGCTCACTTGCTAAACTTAACCATATCCATCTGCAAACTCATGTCTTCTTCACAAAATACTTTCCTATCTATCTTTGTGTTATGTGTAAATTTAGTTACCATGCCTTCACTTCTTTCACCTAAGTCATTGATATTATTTATAAATACTTGAGGCTCCAGCACAAACTTCTACAGGCCTCCACTCATTTTGCCAATCAGAAAAAAGCCTCATTTAAGAATACATTCTATTTTCTGTCAGCCAGCCAATCTTCTATCCATATCAATATGTTAATCCCTACACCATAAACTTTTATTTTCCACCATAACCTTTAATGTGGCATAGTATCAAAGGTTCTCTGGAAATCTAAATACAGCACATCTACAAGCTCCCATTTATCTACAGTGCATGTTACTCCTTCAAAAAACTTCCATACACTGGTTTAACATGATTTCCCTGTTCAAAAAAATACTTACTTTTCCCAACTATTATGAGTTTCTCTTCATACCCAGCTATAACCTCCTTAATGATCAATTCTAACAACTTCAGATATTAATCTAAAGGGTCTACAGTTTTATGCCCCTCTCCCTTCTTGAATAAAAAGGTTATATTTCTACTTTCCTTTCTGATGGAACCTTTCTAGAAGCTAGCCAATTTTGGAAATGTGTCTACTACCTCATTAGCCATCTCTTTTAGGACCCTAGGATGAAGCCCACAAGACACAAACTTGTCAGCCTGCATTTCCATTGGTGTGCTGAGGACTGGTTAGTGTTCGTAAATGCATAGAATCCCTACAATGCAGGAGCCATTCGGCCCATTGAATCTGTACCAACTCTCTGAAAAAACATTCCATGCCTCAGGCCCTCCCCTCCACCCTATCCCTGTAACCCAAGTACTTATATGGCTATTCTGCCTAACCAGCACAGCTTTGGACACAATGGGGTCATATAGTATGGCCAAGCCATCTGGCCTGCAATCTTTGTACGATGGAAGGAAATTGGAGCACCCAGAGGAAATCCACCCATGCATGAGAAAAACATGCAAACTCCGCACCCAAGGTTCTAATTGAATCAAGGTCCCAGGCACTGTGAGGCAGTAGTGCTAACCACTGTGTTGCCAACTCCACCAATTTGTTCTCTCTCTTCTACCTCCTGATTTACAGCTATTATCATCCTCTATAGTGAAGACATCATCTACTCCTCAATATTCTGGACCCAATCCTTGTCCTCTTGCAGCCACATTTCCATAATGGCTATCAAATCATATTTATTAACTTTAGTTTAAAGCCCTCTCTACATCCCTGGGTACATGATTTGCGAGAACACTCGTCCCCGCATGGCTCAGTTATAAACTATTCCAACTGTCCAGCTCTGATTTTCCCTAGTAATGATTCAATGCCTGGTGTACTGGAACCTACTTCTCAAATACAAGTTTTTGAGTCACACATTAATTTCTCTAATCTTATTTGCCCTATGCCAATCTGCTCATGGCTCAGGTAATAATCCAGAGATTACTTTTGAGGTGCTGTGTCTTAATTTGGTAGATAACTTTTCATACTAACTGTGCAGAATCTCTTAACTTGTCTTGCCTATGTCATGGGCAGCTGCATGGATTCCACCACTGGATCTTTCCCCTTCCCACTGGCAAGATCTTCTCCAAACTTGAGCGGATGTCTTGAACCTTGGCATAGCCTTCTGGATTCACAATCTGCAGCAGAAAACATCTATCCCTCTCAGTATATTGTCCCCTACTACTACTACATTCCTGTTTACTCCCTCCATTTGAGATAGCTGTATCATTGTGCTAAGGCCAGCCCGCTCATCCACTTCGTAAATCTAGCTTTCATCCATACAGGCTGTGAGCACTTCAAACCTGTTTAACAATTGCAAAATCTGAGGCTCCACAATCTATCTGCTCATTCCCTTTACATGCTTCACTCATAGTCAGATCCCCTATCTCTTAATTTTGTTCAAAATAGCTGATGCTATTTTTCTGGATCAAAGTGTCCAGGTATTTCTCCTTTTCTTATTGTGCAGTGTCTGCAATTTGGCTTTGAGATCAATAACAAGGGGATGTAATTTTAAAACTATAGTTGGTTATTTTGAACCAACTTTTCACACAGAACAGAAAAAAACATGGAACTGTTTCCTCCTTTGACCCACCACTGATTCTCTTACGCCAACCGTAAGATGTTGTGAATGTTGGATCATTTGGAACTTTCAATGTCAAGATCAATAGATTTTTTTGTTCAGTATTGAAGTGGACAAATTAAATTCAAGTGTAGATCAGCCATATTAAATTGAATTTGAGTGTCCTAATGCAAAAATCCTAAAAGGCCACTATACAGGTACAGCAAATAATTAAGAAAGCAAGGGGAATTGATTACAAAATCAGGGAGGCGATGCTTTATTTATGTAAAGCATTGGTGAGAATACAAAGTATTGTGCACAGTATTAGTCTCCTTATTTAAGGAAAGACATAAATCCATCAGAATTATTTCAGAGAAGGTATACTAAATCAATAACAGGAATGGGTGGGTTATAGAACATAGAACATTACAGCACAGAACAGGCCCTTCGGCCTTCGATGTTGTGCCGACCAATATAAAAAGCAATGCCCCTCCAAACTAAACCATTCCCTTCTCTTCCATATACGTATCAACTAACCTCTTAAACGCCACCAAACTTGGCGCATCTACAACTGCTGCAGGCAGGGCATTCCACTCCCGAACCACCCTTTTGGTAAAGAACCTACCTCTGATATCCGTCCTATAACTATCACCCCTTCATTTAAAGCTGTGTCCCCTCGTGCTAGCTTTCTCCATCCTAGGAAAAAGGCTATCACTGTCCACCCTATCTAAACCTCTAATCATCTTATATGCTTCAATAAGATCCCCTCTTAGCCGCCTCCTTTCTAACGAAACAACCTCAAATCCTTCAACCTCTCTTCATAGGACCTGCCCTCCATACCAGGCAACATCCTGGTAACCTCCTCTGTACCCTCTCCAATGCCTCCACATCTTTCTTATAATGTGGGGACCAGAACTGCACACAATACTCCAAGTGCGGCCACACTAGAGTTTTGTACAGTTGCAACATGACGTTGCGGCTCCGAAATTCAATTTATCTAATGTGAAAAGTTGGTGAGGTTAGGTTAGATTATAAGAGCAAGAGACAACTTGATCAAAACATTTAAGATCTCAACAGAATGGATGTGGAGAGGATGTTTCTTCATGTTGGAGAATCTAGAATTAGAGGTCACTGTTTAGAATTAAGGAGGATGGATTTTAGACATGTGTTTGTCATGTCGTTGGGGAATTTACACAAGTAAATACAGCTCTGAGGGAGAGAAACATGGTAGGACAGTACCCTGGCATTGTCCATTAGTGCTGCCAGGGAATACCAGGAGTATTGTCAGGTGGCAGTGCTAGAGCTCCCCTGGAGAGCTCCATTTCTTGGGGGAGGAAATGGAGTTGCACACGTACACGTGTGTGTGTGTTTGTGTGGGTGAGGGATAGGGTTTACAGTGTGCCTCAGTTGGAGAAGGGGGTTCTTTTCATTAAAAAATCAGAGATTGGGGCATCCTTTAAACAGCATTGCTGATATTTTATGACCTGCTCCAGCAGCATGGCTCATACATCCATTTTCTTTGCACAAATTGCTGTAAAATGTGGTGAGAAAAGCCAACTGTGCAGCCAACAAGCTGCATGCCTATTTCCACATGTCAACCAACAGCCTGTGCAGAAATGGAAAAACTCTGTTGTTATGACCCCTGCTGATGTGATAGGTGGGATTATCTCAACTTGAAACATTGGTATATATTTGTTTGGATCAATGTGAGGAGCTGCATGTAACCCAATCCACTCTTTATGTAAATAAGTAATAAAGAGTACTTACTGCAGTAAAAAAACACAAAAAAACCGACAAAATATTATGACACTTAAGTATATTAATAATTAAGCACACACCATTTCCGAGATTACCTCTCATTCCCAAACTATACCCACTTTCCATGGACTCACTGAGACATCCCTTTTCACGAACAACATCCAATTTTTTTAACTCTAGTCAAATCCAGGTCAGAGTTACCACACAATACAGCTTAGACAATCAGGTCTAGGAGATTACATCTTTTCAGTTCAACAAAGTTATGGGGGAAGGGGCGCTTTGCTGCTTTCGTAGCACAGTGGGCTGAGAAACTCAGATAGAAGCTGTTTCGTGGACTTCCTGCCTGGCACCATGGTCTCTGCGTGTTTCCAAATGCCTGATTTTTGATGCTGTCAGCTTCGTGCCAGAAATTGGTGCAGATTTTAATTTAATATATTTAAATCTCAGTGGCGGCCCAGGATTGAAATCTTTGAGCCCACTAGCATCCCTCCCCAACCTCCCACAGGAGTGGTTCACTGCAGCGGGGTTTAGTATAGCTCCCTACTTGCAGGGAGCTGGTGGCTCAACCCCACTGGAGTGAAAGAGGTCCTCAAGGACCTCCAGAGGGTCAGGCAATGGAGCAGGGGATTGCCCCGTGCATTGCCAACCTGAGGCACCTTGGCACCGCCCACCAGGATTGGGGAAGGACACAGGGCCTAATGGGGGAGCAGGACCTTTTGGGGTGCAGTTAGGGTCAATCAGTGGGGGGGGGGGGTGTCCCTCTGTCACTCTGCATTTGTTGTCTATACAACATGGCAAGGAAAAAATAATAATGCAGTAAGTCAAATGAAGCAGTTATAAACAAGCTTTTTTTGCAATATTAGTTTAACAACTTGAATTAGAGATCTGAAAATCAAATAATATATTGTATTTACATTATTCAATAAGATAATTGAAACTGTATATATAAGTAGATCAATTTTTTTTAATAGATTCAGTGCTTAAGGTGAATTTTAAGATAGAATGACATCAGTGTAGAAAGAGTATAACAACATGGATCATGTATTTCCTCAGACATTCTGCTGTTTTCCCACTATAACTAGTTCAAGGCTGCTGGAACTTAATAGTAACAGGCTTCTACTGCTTCGGAGTCTTTTAGGGACTCCACATGGGCTGGAAATTTCTTTTCTTCTTTAAAAGGAAATTGATTGACCCATGGTAGAGGCAGAGTTTCCTGTCCTAGGCATGAGGATCCAATGTGGGAATTTGCAAGTGATCTGCACCAAAATAGTGAGGCCAACTGGAAAATGCAAGGACCTCAGAAAAAGAACTTTCAATATTGCAAATGAAATCTTAAATAACCCACTTTTACATCAGATAGCACTTGGGAATATCACTTGTTAATGGGAAGGCAGTCAAGTAAGGTGGTAAAAGATTCAGAAGAGTATGAAAAATATACCCGAAAAGGTATTTCTGTTCATTTACTCCATGCAAATGAGTTACTCTTTCAATTTACAAACTCCCAATGTTGTCCCTGGGATATTACAAATCATCTTGTGCCTTAGATCAAGTCCTGTATTTGCAGTGTTATACACCCATTGTTTTCTCTTTATGATCAACTTTCTTATGGATATAGCCAATTTAAATAATCAAAGTTAGCAAATTTATTAATCTAATGATTTCAAATATTGCTTGATAGTACTTTACTGACCAAAACTTTGAACAGAATCATAGAATCCTTTCAGTGTGCAGGGAGACAATTCAATCATCAAGTCTGTACCAACTCTCCAAAGAATGTCTTACCCTGTCTCCGACCATCTAGCTACCTGCCCACCCTGTCCCTAACCTTATGCATTTTACCATGACTATTTCACTTAATCTAACATTTTAGACGCAAAGGGACAATTTAGCTTGGCTAATTAATCTAACCTGCACATCTTCGGACTGAGAGGGGAATCCGGAACATCTGGAGAATGTGCAAGTTCCACACTGACAATCACTCAAGCCTGGGATTGAACTACGGTGCCTGGCACTGTGAGAGATTAGAGCTAACCACTGTCACCATGCTGCTGTGAATAAAAAGATATCACCATTACCAAAGGAGCACCTTTAATGCTGCACAATGTTTAACGTTATAAGAGAAAAACTGATGGAAGGATTTTCTTCACTGAAGAAAATTCCTGATTCACAACCATAAACAAATCAGGTATCTCATTGAATCAATAGCATTCCACTACTTTTATGGCTGCTTCAATTGAATTTGTTTGGCCAAGTTACTTATTTCTCTATTCACAAAATTCCACACAGTGTCAGCACTTACAGAGCTTCTTCCTATATTTTACTAAATGAAGAAAAGCATGGATTGATAAGTGAAATGAAAGCCAAGACTGCCAATGAACCAATCTTGAGGTGCAATTAAAAATATGTTCTTAATATGTTATGAAGAAAAAGCTCATGTTATTAGATTGTTTGACATCCAATGGTATCACCAGGATTTTGATTTACAGATTAAATTTAGGCACTGCATAACCTCAGATTTAATCATATTGCATTAATATTGTGTGCCTGGCCAGCTCTAGTTAATGATTTGGGCATTTTTGCAGACTCTTATCAGAGTAGATATGAACACTCCAGAGAGCTTTGGGTAGCACTTTCATGTCGTGTAATTAATTAGCAGTGCCAGGACAAACTGACATCCATTGAATTGTTGATACTCATCTATCATAAGTTGATAAGAGCTTAAGGGCAAAAAGAAAAGAAGTAGTTTTGTAAGAATTATGTTTCACAAATGGCTGGATAAAGCAATGATTAGCTTGTCGGTTTAAACATTTAAAACTCAACGTTTTCACAGTTGATAAATTTAATGAAAACCTGTGAATTGTTGGGAGAAGTAGCAATGGAGAAATATTTGCAATTATAACTGCTTTCAGTGTTGCTACATAGAATTGCTATAGCACTGAACAAGGGCATTTGGTCCGTTGAGTCTGTACTGACGACAATCCCACACAGGCCCTATTCCCATAACCCTCATTTACCCTGCTAGCCCCCCTGAAATTAGAGTCAATTTAGCATGGCCAATCAATCTAACCCCTGCACATCTTTGGACTATGGGAGGAAACTGGAGCACCTGGAGGAAACCCACACAGACATGGGTAGATTATACAAACTCCACACAGTGACCCAAGGCCGGAATTGAACCCACGTGCCTGGTGCTGTGAGGCAGTAATGCTAACCACCATGCCACCCTTGCAAATAGTT
Organism: Sphyrna mokarran; assembly: GCA_024679065.1. Taxonomy (NCBI): domain Eukaryota; kingdom Metazoa; phylum Chordata; class Chondrichthyes; order Carcharhiniformes; family Carcharhinidae; genus Sphyrna; species Sphyrna mokarran. The sequence continues at coordinate 44,411,955 of JAGIQG010000003.1, read as the reverse complement.
AAAAAAAAGGACAATTTAACTTTTCAAGTTCTTGTCGAAGGCCAACAATGAAAATGGTATGTGCTATCATGTCTCTGTGGAAGATCTTTAAATAATGAGTAATTTATTTCAGGTTAAATTGTATATGAAGATTTCAAATTTTGACACAAGATTCAGAAAATTGAAAAGTGTCCAGAGGTTTTTTTGTCCAAGAATCTAGGTCTGGTCCCCACTGATAGGTCTGCCATTGTTAAGATGAAGAGGATAGGATACCCATGGAATACTAAGAGTACAAGTCAGGAGCATGTTTACTGCTAGAGAGTTTCTTCATCGACTTAATAGCAAAGAAGGAAGCTCAACCTCAACAAGAAGATTATAAATTGCACCATCTAGTCCAAGCGATGAAATGAAACAGTTGTTTGGTAGTACAGAATTGAGTATTATTAAAAAAAAATAGACTTGCTGTCTAAATTTTTGGTCTGGTATTCATCAGGACAGATCACAAAATTACCAGCGGTAAAGGAATTGGTCAAGGCATTGGTTCACTTACGCATACGAGAAGACACATACATTTGCACATAAGGCCTTGCTCTTCGCAGATAATGTACGTTTTTCAACAAAAGCTTGGGGGACATGGCAATGTCTTGACTAATCAAAATTGAGATGCCTGATTTGAATTTAAACAATGTCTTGAGAGTTAACTGTTCTCTACTGCACTCTCCATGGCAACAATGACCAATTTGCAGTCACTTCTCAAGCAGTATAAATTGTCGTTCCATTTATTGATCTTAATAATCTTCTTATCTGTCTAGATGAGTGAAAGACCAAAATCTGAGGCAATACCAAAAGAAACAGTAACAACTGTTGATGAAAGTCACTTTGCCCTTAAACTTTATTCCACATAAATCTTCAATGGAAGGCAGTCATAGGAGTGAGCTGGGTGATCATGTGTTGTCCCTTTAAGGAGATGACTAATGCTCTGTATTATCATTTCAGGTACCTTAGTAGTGATTAGCATCAGGAGTTACATGGGTAGCAACAGCTTTACAAAATATTAAAGCAGCACTTAGTCTGTGGATGTGATCATTTATGCGGTTAACAACAACTTTGTAACATCCCAAGACAGGAAATGCTTTTATTTTATCTATCAGTAAATAGTACACAACTACTGCAAAGGGATAATGTGCCTCAATGCAGCAGTTTCTGGGAATGCATATGGTTAGGTCATTCAGAAGCAATCAATCAATCTGCAATGAAAATATACACCTCATGTGTGACCAATGACATTTCTGCACAGCCCTTATACTACATCAAACAACAGATATAGCAAGGCTGATGAACGAGCCAGGGCTAGCAGGCATTTGTCATAGATTCATAGAAATCCTACAATACAGAAGCAGGTCATTCGGCCCATCAGGTCTACACTAACTCTATGACAGATCATCCCACCTAGCCCCTATCCCCATAACCCGATGTGTTATTCCACTAATCCCACCTAACCTACACATCTTGGGTCACTAAGGGGCAGCTTTTGCATGGTCAATCAACCTTGCCTGGACATCTTTAGAATGTGGGAGGAAACCACAGTGCCCGGAGGAAACGCACGCAGACATGGGGAGAACATGCAAACTCCACATAGACAGTGATCTAAGACTAGAATCGAACCCAGGTCTCTGGCACTGTAGAACAGCAGTGCTAACCACTGTGCTACCGTATGGGCCTTTAGGATACTAAAAAAGATGGTCAGGAGGTATTACATTATGTGCTGGAAGGATTTGCAAACTACAACAATATGTTGCGAATTGCATATAATACTGCCATGGATAGAAATGTCTTTCTGAATTTGGATAAGGAACAACTGCAAATTATGGAATATCATGGGAAACATGGTACAATGTGGCAGACCACTCATTGGAGGCAAACAGACAGACACACGAAGAACTCATTGTTCTATGGTATAGTTCTGCAACATGGTTTCAATTGGATATCTTTACAATTGATGATTGTAGAAACAATCACTGCTTTTGCCACGTGCTCAATGACAGATTGCAGTGCTGACAAATATTGGTCAAAATTAACCAGACCACCTTTCAATATGTGCGTGGAGGTAAGTTCAGCATGACCACCATGTATTAATAGCTTTTGTTTGACAGACCACGAAAGCCAGTATTTATTTGAAATACATCTCTCAAACAACTAATCCGTCATCACCATTAAGGCTTCCTTCGTCCACCACCATAATAATTTACATTTCTATTGTATCCTCCGAGGCAGGAAGTGATCATAAAATGTTTAGACTTTTAAGAAAATACAGTAAGAGGGGAAAGGGGAAAATGTGTAAGAATGTGACAGGAACCAAAGGGATTATCAAAGAGGAGAGGTTTGGTGGTGTTGGAGGGAGCTGGGATGTTTTAAGCAGAATGTATCTAGCAAGGAAGGAGAAACGGGGAAGATGGTTATAGAGGACTGAAATGTAATGATTAAACAAGTCTAAACTTAGAATATAGAGGTTGTGTGTAGAGAAATAAAACCAATGCTAATGTAGGGCGTTTGACTATTGTAGTAGTATATGACTACTTGAGTAAGGTGGAATCACTGGGGGTAGGCCAGCTGTAGTCAAGCATTAGGCTGGGGTTGTAGGCACAGCAAAATGACATAAAAACTGACATAGAAATTGGTCTGCTGGGATTTCCTCAGTCCAAAACAGTCTGGACTTAGGCTCTTTGCAAGATTTAAGCCTAGACAATTGAAAACCGATATTGCACCAGAATACCAGCGTGTGGAAAAGGTGGTTATGCATTTGCTGAGAAACAAATCACCACAGTACACATGGGACAGACATGCATCAGTAAAGCAATGTGATGCATATTAGAAGCTGAAACTAGACATCTTGGTATGTAGCACACAAACACAAGGGGTTCACCAATGAAACTCATTAACACCCATTGAAATCCATCAAAACAATGCAAAATTGATCAATCCTAAACATTGATGGGCCAAATGCTCAGAAGATTCTGGAAGGTAGCTAGACAGGTGTAAGAAAACTGTGCTAAACAGCGTTTGGGAGAACCTACTTCTTCAGCTGCCCGCAGAGGCATGCCAGGACACAGCAGCAACATAAGCTATTCACCTCCAGACTATAGAGAGATACATTCAATATACTGACGGAATCATAATGATCCAGGATAGTATACAAATTTCTAAATGGTCAGTTAGCTAGAGAGAGAGAGAATTGTTAAAGTTGTAAAATTTATGTCTTTTGCTGTTTGGAATAAATTTGCGACTTGGCTATTTACTATTAGTTTGCGTGCGTAGTCTTTCTGCCTCATATATACAGAGGTTTTGACTAAATTCCATTATACACAGGTGCTGGTTGAGTGAGTCTGCAGGATATTAGAAATATACCAGACAACTGGGGCATAGAAGTTCATGGAACTTGGAAGGATCGAGTGATGGCTTTGGGCATGTGAAGACATAGGCTACAGCTTTATTCTTGAATTGGAGCTCGTGGAGGTTCAAACATGGAGGCTAGTGAAGGGTTGAAGCAGGGAGGAGAGCATTGGAGCAGTCCAGCCTTGTAGTGATGATTGCCAGCAGCAATTGGGGAATTAGATATCATCACAAAATGTTATTTTGGAAAATCTCTTAGTTTTCCAACTCTAATAAGGTGGATTATCACCTTATTTTAGCTGATTGTACAAGATAATGTAAAAAGAAGCACCAGACATAATTTAAGATAAGTTAATCTAGTGAAGCTTTATACAGTTTAAAACACCAAAAGCAGCAAGTCATAGATTGAATTCAGGGGCTCCACAACTAATGAAACAAAGCAAACTTCTGCAGGCTTACTGCATCAACACCATAGCTGCAAGAATATTTCAATGACTTTCACCTCAGTGCTTCTTCACAATCCATAAGGCTCAAGTCAGGAATATGTGGAATACTTAACATTGATTTGGATGGGTATAGCTGCAACAATACCAGAAATGTTTGGTAGCATTTAGAAGAATGTAATCCACTTGTGATCAGCAAATCTGCCAGTAAGCACACTAACCACCATTTGATTACCAGTGTTTTCAAGGTACAATATCTGTTATCTACAGCATGCACTGCAGCAATGTTGAAGTAAACCTAGACAGTCATTCCCAAATTTGCAACTTCCATCACTCAGAAGGATAAGTGGAAGCTCATCATGGAAACACTGTCAATTGAAAGTTTCTCTCCAAGTCCTATATCAACCTATCTTGCACATGCATTACTGTCCTCTTATCATTACTGGGCTCGTATATGAATTTGCTGCTTTTGTCTATAGAAAAGTTTGAGAATAGTTCAGGAGAAGTCCCACAAACATCTCACTGAATGAATAATGGTCAGTAAGTGTGCAGGCGTTTGAGAACAAAAAAATAAAAGATGTGAGTACTGAGTGGGAAAGAGAAAGAGTTAGGCAAAGTAACGTTTACTGGACCAATACCAGGAATGGACAGGTTGCCTTATCAGGAGAGGCTGGAGAGGCTAAGTGTTTATCCACTAGAATTTAGAATAATAAGAAGTGATTTGATTGAAACCTTTAAGATTCTGAGAGCATTGATAGGGTAAATGTGAAGAGAATGTTTCCACTTAACAAAGCATCAAGAAATAGGGGCCACTCATTTACGACAGAAATTAGGAGATTTTGTTTTTCTCAGAGGATTGAGTCTCTCTGGAATTCTCTTCTTCAGAAGCAGTAGAAGCAGAGCCTCTGAATATTCTGAAGGCAGATCCAAATAGATTCTTGAATAACAGAGAGATTATCGGGCAGAAATGTGGGAGTTGAAGTTACAATCAGATCAGCCATGATCTTATTGAATGGCCGAGAGCCTTCTCCTGCTCGTAATTTGTATGCTGGAAATGACGATGGAAGACAATGGTCTTAGTAAGTAGACAACAACACATAGATGATTAACAAAAGGGACTTAACCCCTCAGAAATCAGAAGAGAGAAATCATGGGAGGAAAATATAGTTGCTCAGCAGATAGTAAATAACATAACCAGCAAGGTAGATAATGGGGATCCTGTTGTGTGATCTATCTGGACTTCCAGAAGGCATTTGACAAAGTGCCACACAAGACACTGATCCAGAAGGTTAAATCCCAAGGCATTCAGGGTGTAGTAGTGGTTTGGATTGAGGATCGGCTGACTGACAAAAAGCAGAAAGTTGGGATAAATGGGTCCATTTCCAGTTGGTGATCTATAACTAGTGGACTCCCATGGGGTTCAGTTCTCGAACTACAACCATTAACAATCTGTATCAATGATCTACAAACTGGGACAGGCTGTAACATGGTGAAATTTGCTGACAACATGAAAATAGTTAGGAAAGCAGGCTGTGATGAGGAGATAAAAAATTACAAATGGATATCAACAGGCCAGGGGAATGGGCCAGAATCTGGTAGAAGGAGTTCAATGTGGATAAATGCAAGGTTATCCATTTTGGCAGGAGAAATAAAAGGGAAAATTACTATTTAAATGGGAAACAGATTCAAAAGGTGTTTACGCAGAGAGACCTGGGTGTTCTTCAGTATGAGTCTTAGAAAGTGGGTGTACAGGTGCAGAATGTTATAAGGAAGGCAAATAGAATCTTGGCATGTATGCAAAGGGTCCAAAGTATCGAAGTAGAGAAGTATTGTTACAATTGTACAAGGATCTTCTCCAATTTGACTTTCAGATTTGCTGACGACACCACTGTGGTGGGTCAGATCTCAAACAAAGTCAAGTCAGGGTACAGGAATGAGATAGAGAATCTCGTGAACTGATGTGGCAACAATAATCTGTCAATATCAACAAAATTAAAGAGATTGTTATTGACTTCAGAAAGCACAAAGGAGAATGTGCCTCTGTTTACACGAATGAGGTTGAAGTAGAAAGGATGAAGTCATTCACAACTTTACGTTTCCAGATCACCAACAACTTGTCCTAGTATCCCCATGCCGACACTGTAGTTAAGAAAGCCCACCAACCTCTCTACTTTCTCAGAAGACTAAAGAAATTTGGCATGTCAGCTACTACTCTCTCCAACTTTTACAGATGCACTATAGGAAACATTCTTTCTGGTTGTATCACAGTTTGATATGGTTCCTGCCCTGCCCAAGCCTGCAAGAAATTACATGAGGTTGTGAATGTAGCCCAGTTCATCACGCAAACCAGCCTCTCATCCATTGATTGTATCTATACTTGCCCCTGCCTCGGCAAAGCAGCCAGCATAATTAAGGGCCCCATGCACCTGGACATTCTCTCTTCCACCTTTGTCCGTCAGAAAAAGATACAAAAGTCTGAGGTCACAAACCAACTGATGCAAAAGCACTTCTTTGCTGCCATCAGACTTTTGAATGGACCTCCCTTGCATTAAGTTGATCTTTTTCTACATCCTACCTATAACTGTAACACTACATTTTGCATTCTCTTGTTTCCTTCTCTATGAATGGTATGCTTTAAGAACATAAGAACTAAAGCATGAGTAGGCCATCTGGCCCCTCAAGCCTGTTCCACCATTCAATAAGATCATGGCTGATCTTTTTGTGGACTCAGCTCTACTTAATCGCCCGCTCATCATAACTCTTAAATCCATTACTATTCAAATTTTATCTATTCTTGTTTTAAAAACATTCAGTGGACTAGTCTCAACTGCTTCACTGGGTAAGGAATTCCACAGATTCACAACCGTTTGTGTGAAGAAGTCCCTCTTCAACTCAGTCCCAAATCAGCTTCCCCTTATTTTGAGGCCATGTCTCCTCATTCTAGTTTCACCTGTCAGTGGAAACAACTTCCTGGCTTCTTTCTTATCTATTCCCTTCATAATCTTATATGTTTCTACAAGACCTCCCTTTATTCTTCTGAATTCCAATGAGAAAAGCCCCAGTCCACTCAGTCTTTCCTCATAAACCAACTCTCTCAATCTATAATCAATCTAGTGAATCTCCTCTGCACCCCGTCCAATGCAGTATATCCTTTCTCAAGTAAAGAGACCAAAACTGTACACATTACTCCAGCTGGCCCTCACCAACGCTTTATACAGCTGCAACATGATCTCGCAGTTTTTAAACTCCATCCCTCTAGTAATGAAGGATAAAATTCCATTTGCCTTCTTAATTACCTGCTGGACTGCAAACCAACTCCTTGTGATTCTTACACAAGGACGCCTAGGTCCCTCTGCACAGCAACATGCTGCAGTTCTTTATTATTTAAATAATAGTCTATTTTGTTGTTATTCTTATCAAAATGAATGACCTCACATTTACCAACATTGTACTCCATCTGCCAGATCCTCACCCATTCACTTAAATATCTAAATGCCTTCTGGAAATCCAGATACACTACATTCATAGGTTCCCCATTGTCCACTGCACGTGTAATGTTCTCATGACCTTGTAGTATTGGAGTCAAACATGACCTTCCATTCATGAACCCATGCCGCATCTAAACAAAGAGACAATTTATACCCAGATGTCTCACTATTTCTTCCTTGATGATAGATTCAATCATTTTCCCTGCTACAGAAGTTAAGCTAAACCAGCCTATAGTTTCTACTTTCTTTTTTAAACAGTGGCATCATTTTTGCTGTTTTCCACTCTACGGAAACCAGTAGAGTAGAAAACAGGGTCCAGCAAATTTCGGTAAACTATCACTAGTGCATTTGTTATTTCTCCCACCATCTCTTTTAGTACTCTGGATGGATTCCATCAGGACCAGGAGATTTGTATAGCTTTAGCCCAATACCTTGCGCACTACACAGCCTTTGTCTGTATAGAGTGCAAGAAACAAAACTTTTACTTATGCTAATACATGTGACAATAATAAATCAAATCAAAGGCATTGGCAAGACCTCACTTGGATTATCATGTTCAGTTTTGGTCATTTTCTTTGAGGAAGGACATAGTGACACTGGAGGTGGTTCAGAAGTGGTTCACTATATTGGTTCCAGGTTTGAAGGGGCTGTCATATGAGGAGCGGTTGAGTAACTTGGGCTTGTACTCGCTGGAGTACGGAAGAATGTGGGGAGGGGGGTGAAATTGAGGTATATAAAATACTCAATGGGTTTGATAAAGTAAATGTAAACCAACTGTTCTCCCTTCTAGAACAGTCTAGGACATGTGATAATAGTTGTAGAGTTAGAGCGAGAAAGTTGAAGACAGATAAGGAGAAGCTAATTCTTATAGAAGGTTGTGAATCTATGGAACTCACTGCATCAGAATGTACTGGATGCAAAAATCAATCAATGCATTCAAGAAAGAGATCAATAAATATTTGACAAAAAGGGAATAAAGGGCTATGGGGAAAAGGCAGGGAAATGGAACTTACATGACATGGAGATCAGCAATGATCATATAGAATGACATAGCAGACTCAAAGGGCTGAATTATCCACTCTCATATCTATTTCCTATGTTCCTATGTTCCTAAAGAGAAATGCTTCAGGGAAAGCAAATGGGGAATAGTATTAAAGAAAGCAAGACTACTGTGCTGGCTCTTGCTTCAAATGGGATGATGTTTAGGTATCCACTGGCTTCATTCGTGTTGAGAGAAACATAATAAAGATCCTTGACCTGGAACAATAACTCTATTTCCCTATCCATAAATGTGGCAGACCTATTGATTGTTTCCAGCATTTCTGTTTGTTTTGTTTCAGATTTCCAACATCTGCAATTTTTTTTATGTGATCGATTTGGGGGAGTATGAGGTGGGATGGGGGGTGGGGGCGGTGGGGCAGTCACCCAAACAGGATATTCTGATAAGCTTCCCTCCAATTCCCTCATAGCTCCCCACAGTCAAAAAAAAATTAGTCCAATAACTGGCCACTTAAGGGCCTCAATTGAAGTAAGGATAAGGGGTCTTCAAACTAGAAATTTCCTAACCTTGCCATGTTGCAGACAGGTCATGAGGTCATGGCAGGCAGTGAGTATTCCTGGCCCTACTGCCAACTGCAAGTATACCAATGTGGACTGTAAAATTCTGCCTACATGTTTTAATCTGATGCTTTTTTGAATGTCTAATGCTAAAATGTTCTGATTCACATTGCTTCTCCACATCTTACTCTAGAAAGAGCAGCCAATATGAAATCCTAAATTTGCATCAGTTCTGTGTGGGCTGCAAATTTATTCCTTAAAGTTGAGGCATAGTTGAGGACCCATTATGTCAATTGTTAAGCATTTTCTTTTAAATTTTTTCCTCATTGATTCCAACAATTCAATTTCTAGACTTTGGCATGCATCTTCACGGCATCAGAACAATTTGCATCAATTATTGAAAATTTACACAATTGTAATTTATAAAATGTGCTGTGTCTAATGCAGATAGATGATGGTTTGAAGGCTCCAGACTTTAATTTTCATGGATGAAGGAGGGCTTGATAGGGTGGGATTGTACATTCAGAACTTCTTTTGGGCCCCAATGTGCATACTAATACAATTCTCCTCGACAGGAGGATTGGTATATATTTCAGCATAACTTGCTGATTATACCATTTCAGAAACTTCTGGGCCACCAGTTCAAACTGCACTAGATAGATGATAAAGCTCACATTTTACCCACCACCAACATGGCCAAGTTTCTAATTCAGTCTGATCTAGAAATAGAACTGTCCAATAAACTCACAAAAGATGATAACATCACCCCTTAAGCAGTGCAAGCAATCAGGAAATCCTTCGCAGCCACCCAACATGCAGAACTGTCTAGAAAGTCTACATTTTGCAGTCCTTGCTCAGGAAAAGCTTTTTTTTTGGCATTGCACTTCCCCGGAGTAACACATTACTAAGTACACCTCCAGGTGTTGCTGAGCTTTAACAGAAGAGCTCTTAAGAATGAATGGAATTCTCCTGCACTGCCTGCCACAGCTGTCACTGCCTTTTGTTTCCATACATCCTCATATTCTGCCAGCTACAGCCATGTCCCATTTTTGAATCAATGACAGACAGCTCCCACATCTCGACCACCTGGCCTGTATCAATAGGCAAAAACCACAAAGCCCCGAGGACCTAGACCAGATGGAAACTAAATTTCAGCAGCAACAGTCATCAAAAGCACTTAAACATTACAAAGTTGTTGTAGTTGCATGGAGGAGTTTGGTATCATTTACTGACAGGTCAGCACTTTCAGGGGAGGTAGCTAAACCTGCAGGGGTTAGTGTTAACACTTTCTTACTAATAACCTATTATTATGTAAACTCTGACAAATATCTTGCAAGAATAGAGCTTGGAAAATGCTGTTGTTGTGAAAAGGGATAACTAACGCATTTGCCATCTACAAGCAAACAAAAGTTCTTTTTCTACTTTTGTGGGCTACACGTTGGGAGTATGCTTATGGTACAGCTTTGTATTGCATCAAACAGTTGTCAAAAACAATTTCCAACCATACATGATCTCCACAAGCATGAAGACTGATTACTGAAAGGATAATGTTTCCTTTTAATAGCTGCCACTAAAAAGATGTGCCAAATTATTTTGCAATTTTGCATTTAAAACAACATTCCACCATTCTAAATGACATGGGGAATTTCACAGTAATTTCATTGCAGTGTTAATGTAAGCCTTATTATGACTAATAAATAATAAAATACTCCAGTTTACATATCATTTGTGTAAATTAATTATAGGTTGAAAGATTTGTACTCACTTGTACTCAGTAAAGCATGTAAACAAAATGTGGCATTGAACTTCAAATATAAAATTGACAATGGAATATTGAAGAATATTGTGGATTGAAGATCTGACAGATTAGATAGCTGGGGTTTAAATAAGCTTTGATTTATTCCTCTGTACTTTGTTGCTAATTTTCTCCATCTTCTTTTCAAACCAGTCGGCTGGCTCTTTGTTGGCTCATCTAGCAACGTAACATAAAATGGGTTTCAATCCACAGCTGGTTAATATCAAGTACAAGCTTTTGCCTACCAGCATTCCCACGTGAGGTTTATCATTGGACAAATGAACTGAACAAGGCAGGAGCCTGTTTTACTGCAAACTGTCTCAGTCTTAAGTTTTGATACAAATTAAATCAACCATGTAGGTGATAAAATTTGTGTATTTTTTAAAAAATGAAGTAACATGAAGAAGTTATGTTTTCAAATAAAATTATTAATTTTTTTTGAATTTGCATATGATTTCAAAAGCTATTTATGTTGCCATCAATAAAAAAGTTAACAACAAATCAAAGAACAATCAACCAATGAATTAAAATCAATTGAATCTCTTCTTTGATCCTATTTCTCTGCCCTCTTTCCGTATCTGTTTTTGTTCCTTAATTTTAAATTACATAGTTTCTATCTTGAATTTTTCACAATTGAAAGAAAGAAAACATCCTGGGGCAGGACAGCTGTCACACAAGTATGTGGGTCTAGCTCAATTTTGGGGCACTTGATGATTTTAATTTTTGGGTTCTCTGATTTCTAATACAGAATGCTGCTGGGCACTGGGATGCATAATGATGGCAGTAATATTGGAGGCCTGTCTCAATGCTACATGGCCAATGACTCTAACCCCAATTTGAATGCCCATTGCCTCCACCATGTCTGTAGTTGCAATGTACATAATCCATAAAATATACTGGAGCAAGTCACCAGGGTTTCTTTGATAATGTGTCCCTATACATGGGGTAGGACTTTCCAACCATTCATGGCAATAGGATTCTTTTGTCTCACTGCAGTGAATGGATATTTGTCTGAACTCCAAATCCTCTGCCCTGTCTGACAGTGGCTGTGAGCCGTGCATGGCTGGAGAATTCAGCCATGATCTCCACCACCTAAAAACAGTAAGAGCAATAGAAGTATATGGGGGCACCCTCATCTCCAAATCACACCCATTTTGACTTGGACAGGTCTTCCTCAAAACAACTAGAATCCTGAAACTCATCCAGCAACCTTTACCCAACTGATTACAATGGTTCAAACAGAAACACCAGGGTGTCCAGGGATGAATAATATCTGCTAACCTTACCAGGAAACAACAACATCCCAAGAATTAACACATCATAAAATTGTTGTCTGATAAAGCTTAAATACTCTAAAAGGAGTCAACGATTTCACAACATTTTTGTTCTTTACTTTAAAATCCTATCCTCATCACACATGGCAACACTCAATACCAGGAAAATACATCACCCAGTTCTGGCTCAGCTAATATAAAATGCATCAAGTTACATATTTTGACCCTCTCCACACAAATACATGTTTCCATTCATGTAATGTGTGGCAAATGTTTGTGTTTTGCGTATTTACCCAGCCTCATAAATAGAAAATCTCAGCAATAATGGGAGAGAGTGAAAAGCTAATAGAGCTGTTCCCAAAGACTGTTCACGCGATTCACAGTTGGGCACTGAGTAATTTGAGAGGAAAATCTAGGCTTCAGCCTCAATAGTCACTTACGGTAAAGCAATCTGTGTTCTAATAACAAATTGTGTTAAAAGAAAATCTTCTAAGAACTCCTTTTGCTTGGCATTGAATTGATTCAGTAGGACATCAATGTACAAATGCTCAGCATGTTCATGTGAAATTCCTTTATCCATTCTTTAAATAGATTCATTACCCATTTTATATAAAATGGATTAGCACCTCTGCTTAACATTTCATCATTAAATTGACCTTTTTAAGCTGTATGAATTATTTGACACTTAAGCTTCGTGTTTTCTTTGTGAATTTGATGTTAGAAAGCTCATGTTAAACCTATTATTATAGAATTAGCATTAGAGTCAATGTAAATTTTCAAGCTTAGCTTGACAATATATTGAGTTGTTGGATATATGAATATTTTCATTAAATGAGCTAAAGTGTAAATATTATAATTTCTTTTGACCAAATTGACATCTTTATAGCACAGATACATTTCTTACTAATATATTAAACATTTGTTTGAGAAATCAAGAACCTAAGTACTACATTACAAAATTGACTATATTTCAAAGCACTTTATTGATTCTAATGCACATTGGACATTGTGAAAGGTATTATTTGAATTCAAGTTTTTCTATAAAACTTAGGTGATGACGCAGAAGCAAGCCATTTGGCCCACTGTGTCTGCATTGGCTCTCCAAGCAAGCATTGATTTGATTTCATTTGTTATCATCATATGTATTATTATACAGTTTCTTGCACACTAAACAGACAAACCATATTGTACATAGAAAAGGGAAGGAGGGAGTGCAGAATGCAGTGTTACAGTCACAGCTAGGGTGTAGAGAAATATCAACTTAATGCAACGGAAGTAATTCAAAAGTCTGAGGGAAGCCGGGGAGAAGCTGTTTTTGAGTTGGTTGGTACGTGGCCTCAGATTTTTGCATTTTTTTCTGATGGAAGAAGGTTGAAGAGAGTATGTCTGGAGTACATAGTATCTTTGATTATGCTGGCTGCTTTTCTGAGGCGGCATAGTGTAGACGGTGTCAGTGAGTGGGAGGCTGGTTTGAATATTAGTCTGGGCTTCATTCAGTTTCTTATGGTGTTGGACAGAGCAAGAACCATACTAAGCTGTGATACAACCAGAAAGAATATTTTCTATGGTGCATCTGTAGAAGTTGGTGAGAGTCATAGTCGACATGCCAAATTTCCTTAATCTCAAAGAACAAAGAAAATTACAGCATAGGAACAGGCCCTTCGGCCCTCCAAACCTGCATTGACCATGCTACCCGAGTGAACTAAAATCCCCAATCCTTCCATAGACCATATCCCTCAATTCCCATCCTAATCATTTATTTATCAAGATGTCCCTTAAAACTCACTTCCTCATCTACTTTCAATACTTCCCCCGCCAGCGAGTCTCAGGCACCCACCATCCTTTGCATAAAAAACTTGCCTCGTACATCTCCTTTAAACCTTGCTTATCACATCTTAAACCTATGCCCCTGAGCAAATGACTCATCCATCCTGGGAAAAAACTTCTGACTATCCACTCTGTCCATGCCCCTCATAATCTAGTAGACTTCTATCAGGTCACCCCCTCAACCTCCATTATTCCAGTGAGAACAAGCCAAGTTTCTCCAACTTCTCCTCATAGCTAATGCCCTCCATACCAGACAACATTCTGGTAAATCTTTTCTGTACCCTCTCCGAAGTATCTACATCCTTCTGTAGTGTGGTGTCCAGAATTATACGCCAGATTCCAAGTGCAGCCTAACTAAAGTTCTATAAAGTTGCAACATGACTTGCCAATTTTTAAAATTAATGCCTCAGCCGATGAAGGCAGGTATGTTGTATGTCTTCTTGACTATCTTCTCCACCTGCATTGCCCTTCCAGTGATCTGTGTACCTGTATATCCAGATCCCTTTGCCTATCAATACTCTTAAGGGTTCTGCCATTTACTGTATATTTCCTATCTGTGTTAGACCTCCCAAAATGCATTATCTCACACTTATCTGGATTAAATTCTATCTATCATCTCTTTGCCCAAGGCTCTAATTGATCTAAATCCTGCTGTAACCTCTGATGACCCTCATTGCTATCTGCAAATCCACTAACCTTTGTGTTGTCTGTAAACTTACTAATCAAACCAGTTACATTTTCTTTCAAATCATTTACATATTATATACATTATCTCCTGAGAAAGTAGAGGTGTTGATGGGCTTTCTTAACTATAACATCCACACGGAGGGACCAGAACAGGTTGTTGGAGATCAGGATACCAAAAAGCTTAAAGCACTCAACCATTTCTACTTCACTCTGGGGATTGGGGCATGTTCTCCACTACGCTTCCTGACTATCTCTTTCATTTTGTTAATATTGAGCACCACGATTTGGTGCATCTTTCTACCTTTTCACCCTACCCTTGCACATTGTTTTTATCCAGATAATTATATAATGCCCTCTCAAATGCCCGATTGAATCTGCCTCCACTTCCAGGAGGTGCATTCCAGACCCAAACCACTTACATCACATTTGCTTATATTATAATTTGCATTACATCTATGCCCTCTCATTATTGATCTTTTTACGAGTGGGGACAGTTTTTCCTTATCAGCTCCAACCAGCCCCCTCATGGTTTTGAACATCTCTATCCAATCTCCTCTCAGCCTTTTTCTCTCCCAAAGCCAACTATACTTTTGGTAAATTTAGAATTTTCTCAGAACTGATATTCTATTGAGAGAAACTAGAGGAATCTTCAGTACCCTTATTTGGCAGAATTGGAATAAGAATCAAGAAGCATTAAATTAAAAAAAAATCTTTGGTTATAGTTTAAGTAGATCTCCAGAATGTTGAAAATAGACATTTATGGTGGAATTTTCCAGTTCTGTGTGCCACGGGAATCATAATGAGGGAAAATTTGATGAATCAGTAACAGATCTGTTGACTTAGTGTGGGATCCACAAGACCATCAAATCCCACACTTGATATTGGTTTGTAAGGTTAAATTAACCAGGGTCAGCCATTATATCAGCCGCTTGGAATCTGACACTAAGGAGGGGAATTTTCCGATCCCATCCACCATGGGAATTGGAGCAGGTGAACCATGCAAAAGATGTTGACCTTGGGCACGATTTTCTGGTTTTGGGGCAAGCATGGCTGGAAAATTCTGCCTAAGTCTTCATAAAATGACACTTTTTGATGGAATATATACACTTCCCCTCCTTAAAAACTAAAAGTAGTTATTCCTGGAAAATTTAAACTCGAACTACTGAGGGAAATCACACAACTGAAACAAATTATGCTACCACTAATGTTTTTTAAAAACCTCCCAATGCCCCAAAATTCCCAGTCTTGACAACATATTGCACTAATTGATAAAGCAGTTTGGACTTTGAATTAATTAAATCCCTATACCTAGTACTTCAGCAATTAAGCCAATACTTAATTGGCAATTAAGCCAATTAAGCCAAAACTATCAAAGCTTACTGTCTGCTGTAATTTATTTTGCTTCTAAAAATATGCAATTTAACACCAAGTCTTCTGGAAGGACATTTTTGTATTTCAGGCAGGCCCCCTTCAGTATGATTTAAAGGTGATACAAATGATTCTAACAGCATAGTGGTGATACGTTAGTGAAACAGTGAATTTATGTTAGGTACTGGTGTTGGTGAGCCATTCAATAGTGTTGAGGGACACACTATAGCTTGGGGCACACCACAAAAGATCAACAGGGAAAGGTCTATGGCCCCCCCCTCCTCCTAAGCTTACCAAGGGGCTGGAAACCATATAAAATCCTTCAGGCTATAAGTACCAGAGAATGTTTGATGTGAAATTCACATTGTAAATATACCCTGTAATGGCAACTGTCATGAGGCAGCTCGTGCACTGCATTGAAATAATTGACCTGCATTGTACATTATATGATGTCAAGTTTAAAGAGTTATGTAATGTACTTTTACAAATTTTATTAATAAAATATATATTTTTCTACGAGTTACTGATTATGCTTGTTTCACAATAAAAATAGCACGCAATTTATTCGGGGCCTCTTGAGGCCGAGCAGTTTACATCAATTTCGCAAGAGCCAATTTACTTGCTTCAGCAGTTACTGCCCCATCTTCAAGAAAAGAAGGGTTTACAAAAATGCAAATCTGTTCCTTACTGCAGGAGACGTTCCACTTCACAACAATTTCATGGTATAAACATGGTGAATGACCATGCGTTAGAGATAATGTTTCACAATGATTGAACAACAAACACTGCTTACAGGTCTCTTTAAGTAGTGTAACGTTTCTTTACTTGCAGATTATATATTCATTTTATCGTTTTGATATTTTATGGTTGCCTGCCATGCATTCATATTTATCCATGACATAGAAACAAGATGGTTATGGATTCATGATGAACCATGAAAAAGCATACATGTGTGCTCTGAAATCTTGATGTAGAATAAACGTACCCACATTTAAAATATTGAAAGATTGTTGAAAGATCGGTTACATAAAAATATTTTTGATTGATCCCAATGAAGCAAATTGAATGAATTGTAGGTATGAAATCATATCAATTCTGCAGCTCTGTCTAGTTGAGCATATCATATCCCTCTCTTGCACTAAAAATGTTAAGGCAAAAACTCCAAAAATAGCCAAGGCTACACTTTATAAATTAGTGCTCTTGGTCAAAGTTTTGCATGATGGAAAACCATTCAGGACACATTGACCTTTGCATTCAAATTCTCAGTATACACTGCTGTTGCAGGAAGCTTTGTACCAGGGGAGTTCACTTATAAAATCTAATCTAATAATGGCTGTTTACTGCAGCAACACAATACTTTGCAGTTAACTCATCTTTGCAGCTGTTCTTTTTGCATTAAGGTTAATTAAAATATATATCTGATCTTTCAAAAAAAATCATTTGCACACAGCTGCTCACAAACTTTACTCTGATGGAGTATGTTAATAACACATTACTGAGCAGTCAAGGCCACACTGGCAGTGGTGAGTTCCTCTCCTCCCCTTAACCGATTTAAATTGTGAGTGATATTAACCAATGGAAGGATCAATGGTTTGTAAGTTTAACTCTAAACTGTGGTACATTACCCAGTTCAGTTTTTTTTCACATGTAAATCCCCATGCACTTTATTTTAAACCACTCTCTCAAATAGATGACAAACAGCTGGGGGAAAAAATGCTTTGTGTGGAGAGCTGATTTGTACATTTGGGACAGAAAACGTAATTCAGACTAATAATGTGACAAGAAGTATTTATCTTGGGGAATATATTTTGGTACATAAAAATTTGACAAGAAAAGCATTGTACCACAGCAAAGAACACCATGCTTACAAAGATTTAAAAGACTTAAAGTGCTTGGAATACTTGCTTATGTGCAAGTATAACTCAGTCAAATTTTCAGTTCTCAACATTCAGAATAGAGTTAGCTAGGCTGGATCAAATTGGCCTTTGGAGACCTAAATTCCTGATATATTGAGTTGGTTAGGCACATGGGTTTATTCAAAATGAAACAGATGCGTATCCTAATTGCTGACACTAAAATACAGCAGGCGTCTCAAATACTGGCATTACATTCAAACATATATGACATACCCAATTCAAACACTGAGTTATAGCTTCCAAAATCTCTACAGAGATTCATGTTGGTGTTGTTGCTACAAAATACAGGAGTGACACTCATGTTTCACCCCATTATGAAGATAAAATACAGATTATAATTCTTATACCATTCTTTTTAGGCATACACCAAACTGCGTGTGGTTTGAGGCTGTTTGCAGTTCTATTGCAAATACACATTTACATTTTAATCTTTGTTTCTCAGTCTCTGTTGGTATTGATTAGTGCCTTTCCCTTGAAGATTTCGAGACCATGAAACTGGGCTTGTTTGAGCCTGTTACTTGGCAAAAAGAATCTCTCCTATTTCACCACAAGGACCGTTGAAATATATCATCAACTACTTACTAACTAATTACTAGCTAACCAATTTGGCTTTTGTTATCATTATATCAATTTTTGGTGCTTTCCATGGTTGTTTCAAGCAGAAAATGTCTATGAAAAGGACTGACTTTGAGGCTTCCACACAAACTAGTTAGTGCCAGACATGATTCCACTAGTAAGTGCAGTGTTCAAATGGCTTGTCTTTGATTAGCAAAGTCTGATAACTGATCTATGCTTACCATGCTTGATTGGTTAAGCCTACTTGTTGATTCAAAGAAAAGTAAACTGATACACAGAAGGAATTGGAAGCTGCTGGAAGTGCGAGACAGCAGACGTTTTGAAGCACTGATAAAAATAAATCTGAAGTTCTACTTACTTAGATATTAGTTTCACCTTTGCACTGCTCTGAAGAAAACATACAGAGAAACATTCAAAGAAAATAGAAGCAGGAGTAGGCCATCTGGCCCTTAAAGCCTGCTCCACCATTCATTAGAATCATGGCTGATCATCAAATTCAACATCCTGATCCTACCATATTCTTTGATTCCTTTAACCAAGAGCTATATTGAATTTCTTCTTGAAATCACACAATATTTTAGCCTCAATTACTTTCTGTGGAAGTGAATTCCCCAGATTCACCACTTGCTGGGTAAAGAAGTTGAGACACAGATAGGTATTTTTTCCTGTAGCAATTACCACCACTCCTGTGGCACTGAGCATAAGAGTTAACCAGGAAAATATAATGGCAGCCCATCAGAAAGATACAGCAATATCACAGGACATCTTAATGTACACAGAGACTGGAAAAATCAGATGGACAAAAGTAGCCCACATGGAGAGGTCACAGGAAGTTTTCAGGATAGTTTCTTAAAACCCTATGTTCTGAAGCCAACAAGATAACAGGCTATACTAGACCTGCATTGTACAATTGATAACTTCATAATGAAGGCACCTCATAATGTGATTGAAGATTACATTTAGTTTGAGTGAGAGAAGAGTGGGTGCAGGACTTGCATTTTAAACTTAAGTATGGACAGGTATGAGGGTATCAAAGCAGAGGTAGTTAAACTGTGATTTGCCAAGTTAGATTCAGGATAAGTCAATAGAGATGTGGTGCCAGATATTTAAAGGGACATTCCAGAATACATGGAATAGAAATACTCCAATGAAAATAAGAAAAAAATCAAAGGGGTAGATCCACTAGCCATGGTGAACTAAGAAAGACAGCATCAAAGGTAAATACATCGTATATAATTGTGCAGAGATGGGTGGTAAATCCAATTATTGGATAGAATAGAAAGACCATTAAAGAATGACTAAAAGAATAATGAGAGAAAAATTAGAGTTCAAGAGCAAGCTAGCTGGAAATATAAAATCCAACAGTAAGAGTTTCTATAGATATTTAAAATGTTAACAAAATGAACATTGATTGCTAGAAAGTGAATCTGGGGAATTGATAATAGTCAATAAGGGGATGGCAGATGAAAAGGGGTTTTACATTATTATTCATTACAGAGGATAGAAGTAACATCCCAGAGATAGCTGCAAATCAGGATTTGAAGGAGGAATTTGGAAAAATTACAAATTACAGGGAATTGGAGAAAATTGTTGGTGGTGTGGGCTGACAAATCCTCTTGGATTTCATCTAAAGGTCTGACTAGGAGTGGCTACTGAGATAACTGATGCTTTGGATTCAATTTTCCAAAAGCCCCTTGATTCAGGAAAGGTTCAATTTGTTTGGAAAATAGTAAATGTAACTCATTTATTCAAAAAGGGAAGGAGTCAGAAAGCAGGAAACTCCAAGCCTGTTAGCTTAATGTCTATTATAGGAAAACTGTTGGAAGTTGTTATTGAAGATATTTTGGCAGGGCACTCAGAAAAATTTTTAAAAATCAGGCAAAGTCAACATAGTTTTCTGAAAGAGAACTCATATTTAACCAATTTATTGGAGCTCTTTGAGGGAGTCACAGGTGTTGTGGGAAACTGATGGATATACTGTACTTAGATTTCTAGAAGGCATTCAATAAGGTTCCATGTCAAAGATTATTGTGGAATATAAAAGCTCATATTGTAGGAGGTAACTAACATGGCATGGATAGAAATTGGCTGATTAACAGGAAACAGATAGATGGCATAAATTAATCTTTTTCTGGTTGGTAAAATGTATTGAGCAGTGTTCCACAGGGATCAGTGCTGGGAACTCACATAATTTGTAGAAATGACTTGGACTCAGGAATCAAAGGCATGGTTGCTAAATTTGCAAAGGTAGGTAGGAAAGTGAGTTATGAAGAAGCAACCTCATACACACTGCAAAAATATCAGTTATTCTGAATCTCACTACACAAGCCTGTTGGTGGCACTGAATGCGTCCAGAACTTTGCAGCTTCATTTGGTGCCTCTAACTGCGCTAGCGCAGAAAAAAATGATAGAATGCGGCTCCCCGCCACATCATTCCCAGGCCAGATAATGCCACTCCCTAGATACTCAGCAGACATTGTTCCACCTCCACAACATTACTGACTGCCTTATGCCTTCACTCCACCACCACACAGACAGATCATAGGTCTTTCGCCCTCTTCCTCTCTCACCGATCTCAGGAAGAGTGGCAGTGGACTCACCCTTCACCTTCACTGATCACAGACAGAGTGGCAGCGGACTCCATGCACTCTCCCTACTACGGATTTCAAGCAGAGGACCATCAGACACTCAACAATTACCTCCTCGCTAACTGGAACACCCGAATTGGACTTTTGTGGTGTATGTCTGTTTCGTGCTGATTCTGGATGGGTGCTGATAAAGGGGGAAGTGGGGGTAAGGTTGGGGCATGCAACCCATTATGTCAATTTAAATGCATGCAAATGCATTTTAATTGCCATTGCGCCCATTTCGGATGCAGTCCCGATCGCAGTCTTTTGCGGGGCTTGGTAAAGGGAGAACCAGCATGGAGGAAGGCGAGGATCACGCTGTTTGACTTATGCCTGACTTTACCAAATTTCTGCACCCGAAAACAAGCGCAACTTGATGGTAAAATCGGGCTCATGAAGTGGTAATTTGTCAGATTGGACTCATCGGGATGAGTAGGTAGTAGTGGGTAGGCCATACCTGCACCAATTTTCACATGACCAAGTAGATGCTAGTGTTCTAATTGTACTGGAATAGCTTAAATAAGGACACAGCATGTTCTGGAGCACAGGTATTCAGTACTATTGTTGGAATATTATCAAGGCCTCAGTAGTGCTTTCAACCATTTCTTGATGTCACATGATGCTAAAGACTGGCATTTGTAATGATGGGGTTCTTAGCACAACTGCAGTCAATGGGAATCAGGGGGAAGTCTCTCCACTGGCTGGAGTCTTCTTAGTAAAAGATAGTTGTGGTATTTGGAAGTCAGTCATCTCAGGTCCCCGGACATCACTGCAGGAGTTCCATAAGGTAGTGTCCGAGGCCCAACCATTTTCATTTGCTTCATCTATGATTTTTCTTCCATCATTGAATCCCTACAGTGCAGTATTTTAATGGGACCATCACCACCTGCAGGTTTCCTTCCAAACCACACACCATCCTGATTTGGAACTACGTCCCCACTCCTTCACTGTCATTGTGTCAAAATCCTGGAACTCCCTTCCTAACAGCACTGTGGTTGTATCTACACCACATGGACTGCACTGGTTCAAGAAAGCAACTCACCATCATTGACTAAACAGCAATTAGGATTGGGCAATTAAAAAAAAGATGCTGGCCTAGCCAGCTACATTCACGAAGCAAAAGCAATCTGCAGCTTGTAAGTCATGACTGTGTGGGCTAAACAGAAGTAGACTTGGAGAAGGAGAATTAGAGATGAGAATACTGTCACCTTCAATGGTTTCGGTCCTGTGGCTGGCCTTGGCTTCATCAGTGGTTGTCCCAATAATAACTGGCAATGACTCTTCATGGGATTGCTAAATTTGCAAAGGTAGAGATACCTGTCTCCTTCCGGTTAGAGCCTTTAGTTTTTGAGACAGAGGGAAATGTGTCAGAAACATGATGCACTCTGATTTGGGTGAGGTGGTTGCCATAGTGGATTGGTGGCAATGTGTAAGCTGTAAATGTGAGACTTACAGTAATTCTTATTGTGTGAGGGTGAGGTGGGTTAAGCATATGAATGTTAGGTGTGAGTCCTGACTTTGAGATCATTGGCAGGTGAATGATGGGGGTGTAGTGGATTGAGCTCATAGTTGGTAGGATATAGCAATTGGAGAACATTGAACTTGCTTCAACATCCAGGTCGTTGACGCTTGGCTCCTTGCCTTGACTCTCATGGCTATCTGTTCCTTCTGCCTTTAGATTGTATATCTGCCTGACCTCCTGTCCTCCCACTCCATGATAGATATAGGGCATCTCTCCCTTTTTCAGCCTCCTCTACTATAATCTCCAATGCAGCATGGTGGCACAGTGGTTAGCACAGATGCTTCACAGCGCCAGGGACACGGGTCCAGTTCCTGGCTTGGATCACTGTCTCCTTGCGTCTGCGTGAGTACTCCGGTTTTTTCCCACAATCCAAAACGGATGCTAGTTAGATGCATTGGCCATGTCAATTTCTCCCTCAGTGTACCCGAACATGTGCTGGAGTATGGCGACTAGGGGATTTTCACAGTAACTTCATTGCAGTGTTTAAGTAAGTCTACTTGTGACATTAATGAATAAAATAAAAATAAATAAATAAAGTAAATCTTAAAACCTGCTCTCTTTCATGTTGGGCTATTTCTCACCATTTCCCAGAACTAATTTACTTCCGAAAGGACTGCCAGCATCTCCTCCACTCGAGTTGTAGGTCAATTTTAAAGCAGTGCAAAGAAGTCACACTTTTGGGGCTCCTGTTGATAATTGCAGCCAATTCATGGTACTTAAAGGCAGTAATCATACAGATGTGTAGACAGCATGATGTTGATATTATCCCTGAATTTCAAGCAACAGGCACGGATTAACACTGCATCATGATTCCACACCCATTTTCAAATTAAACCCAGCAAATGTCACATACATCTCAGTTGTATTGAAGCATGTTGGAGTGCAATTTTTTCCACATATACAACCTTTAAAATAACTGCAACATCTGCAAGACCATTGTTAAATGTCTGAAACTTTTCCTTTATTGTATTGAAGCATTTCAGAACGTTACTTGATGTATGCAAAAAAACCCTAAATATTATTGTTTTTTGTATAATAGTCATTTTGGAATTGTAATGTTCTCACAGATTTATGAATAAAATATATTTTTGGAAAAAAAATTAAATCTTCATTAGCTCTAATTTTAGAAATATACCCATTTTAAAGCATTTTATTTGAAGAAAGAATTTGCACTTATTTTCTACATTATCAAGTTCTTGGGGTATTCCAAATTGTCCCCAAGGACCTGGATGTTGGAGGATTGTCATTATTTTCATGCAATATTCTCAGTAGTGTTGCTCAAATATTTGATACAATGTTCCTCATTGTACTTTGACGTTATCTTACGTCATTCCATTATGAATTTGGCTTTAAGCGAAATAACATAACATCATGTGCGACATGGTGGCACAGTGGTTAGCATTGCTGCCAGGAATCTGGGTTTGATTCTGGTCTCGGATCATTGTCTGGGTGGAGTATACACATTATTTCTGTGTCTACGTGTGTTTTCTCTGGGTGCTCCGGTTTCCTCCCACAGTCCAAACGTGTGTGGATTAGGTTGATTGACCATGCTAAAATTAACTTGACTATTAGGGGATTAGCGAGGTAAATGTGAAGGGTTAAAGGCTTTACAGCCGGGGTGGGATAGTGGTTGGTGCAAATTCATTGGGCTAAATGGCCTTCTTTTGTACTGTAGGGATTCTATTATCATAAGTGCCTAACAATATGCATAAGAAGTTATGAATGGATGCGCAAATTGAAATTAAGCTGAGACATGGCCACCTGAACACAGGACAATAATTATGTATGTAAATTTGTGAAAAAGATCTCGGACACCCTGACTGAGGCATTAACATGGAAATCTTTACAAACATGACCAGATATAGTGTCAAAATAAAACACTCCTTACAGTCAAAATACGCAGAGCAAGTTGCCACAGGAGTTATAAAGGACAAAATTGTCCCTGCGTGGAGAAATGTGACAGCCACTTTACTTGAAGCAGATAGCTATCTCAATCCACAGTGAAGAAAGGACCAGTGAGGTCCTCTTCTGTGATAAATGAGTCTTACAGTCAAAATACGCAGAGCAAGTTGCCGCAGGAGTTATAAAGGACAAAATTGTCCCTGCGTGGAGAAATGTGACAGCCACTTTACTTGAAGCAGATAGCTATCTCAATCCACAGTGAAGAAAGGACCAGTGAGGTCCTCTTCTGTGATAAATGAGTCTTGATGTTAATGTATTGGTCATTCCCAAAAAGATGCTTTAGAAAGAAGTAAAATGAGGGATACAAATATACAACATGGTTAATCATAGAATCGTACAGCGCAGATGAGACCTTTTGGGACATTGAGTTCACATCAACAATACTAGTGGAGTTTAATGGGAAGAGAGTAAATAGAGGAGATAGTGAAGAGAGTTAAAGGCAGATGTGAATGTTGCATTTACATGAACCTGACAGATTATCATTCATTGACATTACTATTACCACAGTTTGGTTTCTTAGATGATGCTTGCAGAATACTATCTGTCTTGTAAATCTTTGCAAAGAATTGAAAATAATTCCTGGAATCATTGCTTTTCTTCGTGGAGAATAATTGATTAGCTATCTTCAACAAGATTAATTTTGGCCAGCATTGTATAGATTATAATGTTTTCTCTGCTGAAACGTTTATTATAATATTAGTGATTATGTTAACAAAACAACAGTTTAGTTTTGAATAGATAATTCATTTTTATAAAAATTTCCAATCTTGACAAAGTAGATACCCAATGAAATATATTCCTTTTGAATGAAGTTTGTGGTATTTATAAAAGTGTACCAAGTATATAATGAACCATTTCATATCTTGATGATGCACACATGTTCTATTAATTATTCTCATTATAAATTCCTATGTTCAAAGCTGGAATGGATATTTCTCCATATGCAATCTTGGCATGCTGTAATGACAGTTAGCTCTAATGAAGATGATGTAATAATACCACAAATGGGAAGGTACATTTAAAGATAAGTTTACATTCTATTGTACATATGAACATGGGAATTTACAGAACAGCATGCTTGACTTTAAAATGGAAACTAAACTTCATCTGAGTTCTGATGAACTATCAACCTTTAAACTGAACTCTGTTTGCCTCTCCAGATGCACTTGATTTCCCCAATACTTTCAACTTTTTCTGTTTTTATTTCATTTGAGCCTACAGCCTTTAATTTCAGTTCATTAAAGTCTATTGTCGCAATTTCCTGGCTGTTTCCACTGGTGGGATCTTCCGGTCCCACTGATGATCAACCTCTGGAGTGGGTTTCCCAGTGGTAGGGGTTGCATAACCAGGACACCCTGTTGACAGAGGTGGCCTGCCATTGTCTGATGGTGGGATCTTCTGGTCCCACCATCAGACAAGGCAGGCCACCTCCCCCTCTGTGAAATATGCCATGGAGAGTGACTAAATTCTGTGCAATGTTTGCTTTTCACTCTTCATTTGAATGGTTAGACTGTTAGAATCCCTACAGTGCAGATGGAGGCCATTTGGCATGTCAAGTCTGCACCGACCACAATCCCACCCAGATCCTATTCCCATGACATCACATATTTATCCTGCTAATATGCCCTGACACTAGGGTCAATTTTAGCATAGCCAATCAAGCTAATCGGCACATCTTTGGACTGTGGGAGGAAACTGGTGCACCCAGAGGAAACCCATGCAGACACAGGGAGGATGTACAAACTCCACACAGATAGCGACTCGAAGCTAGAATTGAACCCATGTCCCTGGCACTGTGAGGCAGCAGTGCTAACCACTGTATCACCATGGTGATCAATAAGAATGTCATAAACATCCTGGATAGATATTGGAAAATCCTTATATTGGATATCCTTATGTTGACATTTACAAAGGTAATTTGCCTTTTATGCCAAGTCCTTTTTCTTTAAGGAAGATGATAAGGCTGCCTTGTTCATTTGTGCAAAAATTAAACTATCATTTGCAACACAAGACTTGCTTTATTTTAAAATATCTATTGAAACTGATAAGCAGAATTTCAAGAAAAGGTGAGCAAACCTCAACTCAGCTGCTGGGTTCTGAGCAGCCTTTAAAAAATTCATGTGCAAGACTGTAGGTCTAGAAAGAAACAGAAAATGCATTTGAGGGCAAGTTTTCTGCATGGGACCAGCACCCACAAAAAACTAAATTCAAACTACTGAAAATCATTGAATGACTAGTAAAAGACAAATACAACTAGCCACAGCCAAAAATTTTCATTCATCACATTAGGTTGGATCCAGGGCCTGAGGCAGTACAGTGGCAACAGTGGTCAGCACAACCATCTCATAACTCCAGGGATCTCAGTTCAATTCTGATCCTGGGTGACAGAGTGCGTCGAGTTTGCACGTTTTCCTTGTGTCTGCCTGGGTTTCCTCCAACTGCTCTGGTTTCCTCTCACAATCCAAAGATGTGTGATTTAGGTGGATTTCCATGCTAAATTGCTCGTAAGCATCTCAAGATACAACTGTTAAATGAATTAGCCATGATAAATGTGTAGGGAACGAGAATAGAGCAGGGAAGGAAGTCTCTTTCTGATGCTGATTGTCCAGTGATCCATTTATCTGTCCCAGCACTTTGCTCTTTGAACAGTTGCCCATAGTTCACAGGGTGTCTACAAGCTGATGAGTTTGCCCCTTGTGAATTATTTTACTGGATGTTTCTTGAAGGGCAATATGAAAATTAAAACAGCAATAATAGATTTACATTCCTTGCCATACTTATTAATGACAGGCAGTAACACTGGCATAAACAACTTTTCAGAAACAAAATAATATCACCCAGAGCTTAATTTTTTATGACTACAGATTCATTGCAATGTTTTGATAAATTGACTTCAAGATGATTGGATAGTCGGGAAAGTAAGCATACTATATTTCATAGAATTATAGAATCCCTACAGTGCAGAAGAGGCCAATCAGCCATCAAATCTGCACCAATTTCACTGGGTGGTTCAGCTTGGTGCAAGGGGTATTGTGACTGGACTGCCCCTTCTTGCCTTGGCACAACTGAAGATCAGCCCTGCCATGGTGATTTCAGGCAGCCCTGTGATTAATATCTGCATTCCTGCCTGTCAGCTGTGCAAATTCTGAAGTGGCCAGGTCACGTTAACCTCTATGCTCCTGGTCACCTGGCAGGCTTTTAAATCATTACAGCATTCCATTCTGCAGCAGAGACTTTCCTTTCTCCCTCTCAGGTATGAACAGGCCCCTTCGAAGTCATCTGAGAAAAAGGAGATATCAATTTCATCTGGGAATGGAGGAGGGAGTTATTCATTTGTGGGATATGGGCATCGCTGGCTGCCCAGCATTTATTGCCATCTTTAGTAGCCCTTGGAGGACAGTTGATAGTCAGTCACATTCCTGTGGCTCTGGAGTCACAAGTAGGCTAGACAAGGTAGGGATCACAGATTTCCTTCCCTAAAGGACTTTCTGTACAGTTGTCAATATATGCATACTGTTTTGATTGAAGCTTCTAAGTCTTCCTAGCAAGTTGAATTCTTTGAAACCCTCTCTCTTTTCCTTTCCAAACTTTGCTCTCTAACAAATTCAAGTGCATTGAAAAAGACTTCCTTTGACAGGTCAATGGATTTTTATCATCCTCCAGCCACCAATGTTGATTTTCATTTCCCTTTACAGTTGAATGCACATCAAGCACCCCATTGACTCTGAAAGCAATGTTGACAGAGTCTAAGTCTGATTGACAGCCTATGATTTCACTTGATGTGATTTATTATTGTCACATGTACTAGTATACAGTGAAAAGTATTGTTTCTTGCGTGCTATAAAGGAAATGAGAGAGTGCACAATATAGTATTACAGTTATAGCTAGGTTGTAGTGAAGGATCAATCTAAGAGAGGTAGTTTCTCCCAAAAATCCAATGACACCAGAAAAACAGTCGTTCTTGAGTCAGTTGATAGATGTTCTCAGATCTTTGTATCTTTTTCCTGATGGGAGAAAGTGGAAGAGAGAATGTCCAGTGATCCAAGCCAGGGTTTGAATTTAGGTCCCTGGTCCTGTGAAACAGCAATGCTAACTACTGTGCCATTCAGTGACTTTTTATCAGAAATGAAAATTTTGATAGCTGCAAGAAATTTTCAGCACGTACCTAGGAATTGATAGAGTTTAGCAGAGAGGCGGATGATATGAAAGAAAGAACAAAACGAAAGCTCTGAGAGAGGGTGGAAAACTAGGGTGATGAAATAATAAAAGGAATGATGATGCAAAGTAACGTAATAATTGAACAATAAAGAAACGAAAGATCAGTGTAGGGATACTGCAAATCTGAAAGACAAAGGTTAGCATTTTGTCAGAAAAAATAGTAGCTATTTGCAGGGAATGTCTTTAACTATTCTTCATTTACTGTTTTACCAAAAACATTTCTTGGGATCCAAGTATCTACCTACAGAAATAGAATTTAAATTCCATTAAAAACACACAAAAAACTAATTACAGTTCTTAGGGGGAAAACACAATTTTTTGGACTTTGTGGAAACAATTATAAACCATCTCTCCTTTCCTTGGTGTAGACCTGTGAGCCTGGGCACTAAAAACCTTCAAAGTTAGTTTTCCAACCCATTAAGATAATCTCGCTACTTGGACGAGGCCCCTTTCCTTTGTAATATAATCCGTCTAGAAACATGGAGACAAACTCCAGAAGGGAAAGAAAATTTATAGCAAAGGAAGGGAGTGAGTGTATTAACTAATAACATTTAATATAGCCAGATTTATTTAATTTCACATTTAAGCCTTTACAGCAGTTTCCAATATTAAACTTCTGTGAAATGTTTGATTCTGGCAACCAGCTCTGAGTCAGCATGTCATTATGTTGAATCTGGTCTCTCCCATCTGGTGTGACAAGGTCCGTGTACTACCCATCCTTGACTTAAGAATTGTCTATGCTCTTTCGAGATATGTTCAGAAGCTTAGCCAATTATTTAATTTGCCAAATAGACCCAAATTTAAAATTCAAGCTTGGCTTTACCTAATCACCATAACTTGATTAATCTTTTCCTAATGTTTCTAAACACTCTGATGTGTTTTCCTCAGGATCCGACTCATCACCGGATTTTTCAATTTTAAATGATAGCTATTTCAGTCATTGAGACTGCAGAATGTAAAAGGAGGTCCATTTTGCAATGCTAATATGGAGTGGAGGAGGTGTTATGGGTGTGGAGGGGAGATGGAGGTGGGAATCATGATTTATTTTCCATAACAGAGTAACCAATTCATTTACAGTCTCTAGCGATAAGCACACACCACCCAATTCTTGAAACTGGAAATGAACCAATTGAAAAAGTACAACCATAATTTAAAAAATTCCCAGACCTTTGAATTAATTAGTGCAGATGCAAAGTGATGAAATTTCATTTAATCTGCATAGGATGCAGGTAGCTAAAAATGCATGCAGCTTAGGAGGAGCAAATGGACAGAGAAAAGACTTCATACAATGTTCCATGCAGATTCAGAAGAAAGAAATGTCCATGGAAATGATTTATTTTCAAAGCACCCCTATTGAAAAAAGATAGAGCTATAACGGTAAATTAACTATCTTATCCAAGTAGAGAATTCCTATGTCAGGTCTTTTTGCATCAAGGCTACTCCAATGATGTCACTGATGGGGGTGTGCAACTGAGCATTGGGGAGAGGTTCCAATGTTGTTATGGGGTTCGCAATTTTGTTCTTGGGAACTCTTCCAGAGATCCACAAACCTAGTCAGCTTTCAACTGGATATATGAATTCCTGGCCAGCAGTAGTTTTTTTCAAGATATGGCTGTTCTGGATCATGTTCCAGGTTGATTTGACATTGTTATCCCATTGTTATCAGTGAAGCTGTTCCAGAACTTATCCTTGCTAGTGACCTTATTAGAAAGTCCTTGAAGTGACTGTTTTTGTTTGAAGAAAAATCATTTTGTTTTACCAATAGACTTGTAAAATCTTTCCAAGAAGAAATATGGGAATATTCATTCTTCAGCAAGACTGTCTTCCGCCTGTAAGAACTGGATTATGTCTCTTCAAAATTAATACACACAGTACTTTCACTGCCAATAGGTTTACTTTTCATCTCATCAGAAGAACACAACACAAGAACACAAGAACTAGAAGTAGGAGTTGGCAACCAGGCCTATCAAACCTGTCCCCGATTCAATGCGAACATGGTTGATCTATGCCACCTCAGCTCCAAGATGGTATCAGAGCATGACGACTTCTTGCAAGCTATGCCCAGCATACCTTCTAATTCTATCTTTTACTCTTCTTCTATGCTTCTAAAACTATATTCTAAGTCTTCTACACCCTAACTATAACTGTTACGATATACCCTCCACTTTCTCTTTTCCTTCTCTATGAATGGTATACTTTGTCTGCATTGTGCACAACAAACAATACTTTTCACTGTACACTAACTAATACATTAAATAAATCAAATCAAATTTTCTGTGTTATTTCCCCGTAGCCACTCTATTCCTTGATCTATTAAATATTTATCTACCTCCACTTCAAATATTTCTTATGATTTAGCCTCCATCACTCTTTGCGGCAGAGAATTCCAGAAATTCACCACTTTTGTGAGAAGAAATTTCTACGCAGCTCAGTTTTAAATAACCAGTCCTTTATTTTGTAGCTATCTCCCCTTGTTTGAGACTCTCATACTAATGAAACTCGCCATCTACTTGATTTTGAAAAAACTACTGTTGGCTGGGTATTCATATATCCAGTTGGTGACTGACCAGTTATGAACTGGTTTCTGAAACAATTACCAAGTACAAAGTTGTGAACCCCATAATACCATTGGGATCTCTCCACAATGCTCCCATCAGTGACATCATCGGAGTAGCCTTGTTGCAAGAAGCCCTGACATAGGAGTTCTTTACTTGAATAAGATATTTAACTTATCTTTATAGCTCTATTTGTTTTTCCAATAGGGGTGTTTGATCATAGATCATCCCCATTGACACTTTTTTCTCCTCAATCTACCTGGACCTTTGTATGTTGCTTTTTTTGTGTCCATTTGCTGCTCCCAAGCTCCATGCATTTTCAGCTATGCTGCCACAGGATTTTATATGTTTGAATAAGGTCACCCGCCACTCTTCTATATGTTAAGGAATACAGACCCAGATTATCTCGTCTGACTTAATAAGACAGCACTCTCTTCCCAGGGATTAGCCCAGTAAATCTCCTTTGGGCTGCCTCCAATTTTACTATTTTTTTAAGGTGAGCGGACTGTACTGGAGTCTGTGCTAAATCTGCACTGGAGTCTGGCATTTTTGCCCATTGACTACAAACAGATGAACATCCTAGCTGCAAATTCAAGTTGCATAAGTAATGAAACCTGCTGCTCTACAAGCTCCCCTCAGAGAGGCAGGTGGGGAAGAGAAGGCTAGATTTGTGCTAAATATTTATCATTCTTTGATTTGCATTGTTCCATGATTACAAAGTGGTTCCATCTCAGTGAGGGTAGAGGAGCTCAAATGGCACTTAAAGGAGGCAGTCAAAAAATGTTTGTAATCCAACATACTTCGGTAATCGTTTCCTCACCAATTTCTACACAATCAGAAATAATGAATTCACACAGCCAAATAAATCTTCAAGAAATTATGGGAAGTTGGCAATATGGAAATCGAGTCGGAATTACTCTTCTAACAAAATTTGTGATGATTAGAATAATGCTATTAGATCTTTGAGTGCCTTCCACAATGCAGCCTCAAATGGTGGGTTCACGGGTTCAGTTGTATATTCAATATTATGTTTTTCTAAAGGTCTGTGGTTAACAATAGTTACAGTAACTATAGAAACGATAAGTGAAAACATCATTCGTTTATTAATTAGGCTTTCCCACACAGCTGCAAGTACTTACCTGTGCATCAAAAATCTGCAGGATGTAACTACTGGATTCTGTGGTTTTAAAGGATTAATTTTGTTGATTTAAGATATTGCTGCATTCGGTTTTCAAAAAGTTCTGACTTAACTGCATCTACAAGTGGTGATTGAACTCAGTTCCTGGAAGTGCTTTGCAGAGTGAAAGCACAGTACCGCAGGGATTTACTGAAATGATTTCTCACTTTTTATTGAACCCCGAAGTAAAGATGCATTTAAGATACTGCAGGTTACAGATAGAATGGTTAGAGTTGTTTTATGCAGAGCATCTTAAATAAATGTTTCAAAATATGTATTCACATTTTTCTTTTAAATTGGGGATATTCTTAGCAACCCGGGTATTTTATTGCTGTATTACTGAAACTCCACAATAAGTTTCACAGGTTCTCATGTCCTTGGGGTTTGATTTGATTTATTTTAATATCTTAAACGACAAAACAAGATAAGTCAAATTTATGATGCTCTTTCGAAAAGCTGGTACATGGAAGAATTATGAAAACAGCCAATGATAGAATAGATTTGACAATCATGTGCAATGCATCCCTGTAAATTGCTAATAAGGTAGAACAATGTAAGGACAATAAAATTTTGTAATAGAGGAACAGGCTTTTCAGCACATCAAATTTGTGCTGTTTGTTTTCTCACTAAAAAACACAGTCCAATTCCATTTCCAACTTCATTTTCAACAACTCTTCATATTTATCTTTTTCAAGCAAAGCAATTACGAATAGACTAGAAATGCTGGCAGAGGTTAGACAATATCAATGGAGAGAAAAAAGATAGGATTGAAGTTCAGGTTGAAAACTTGTTATCAAACTCCAACCTTTCTCTCTCCACACATGATACATAATATATTTGAAGCATTTTCTGGCTTATTTCAGATTTCCATCATCAGTAATTTTGTATTTAAAATTCAATGGACAGATTTGTGCCCTTGCTGGCAGGTTCAAAGGCAAGTCTGGGAGAGGGATAGAAACTGGTGGTCAGGCCAATAATCAGGTTTACACTGGCATGAAATTCTTGTGGGATCTTCCACTGCTGCCCACCGTGGTGAATTGGGAAACCTACAAGAAGCTGGGGTGAAGCTCATTTAAATTCCATGAATGGAATGCAGATGAATACCCAGCCACCCAATTCTCCATGGTATCACTGGAAATACAGAGCAATGATAAATACTTTGGAAAGTGTGGCATGCAGATGTCAGTATTCATATCAACAATGTTTGAGGCTGCATCTGGGGTTTAGGATGGAAGCTTTGGCACCCCTGGATCCCAGAACACTATAGAGCAATGGATAGAGGGTGCATCTGCAGGAGGACCTGGATCTTCCAGATGCATGTGCTCTAGAGGAGGTCCATCTTCCAGCCTCAGAGTACTTCTGGAGATCCATCTTCATTTACAGGAGGTCCACCTTCTTTCTTCAATAGTGGGTTGGCGATCTTGGACACCTTTTCAATATGGTGCCCGGATAAAATGGCAGAGTAAACAATCAGGCCTGTCCAGTCACAGAATCCAGCACAAAACATCTGGTTGCATAATTAATTTGGCTGGATAATTTGGAGTATTTTCCTGCTGGTCTCAGCAATGGGAAACACTCATCTTCTCACTCTGCTTTGGGATCTAGTCCTAGGATGGTAAAATTTCACCTATGAACTCCGCTTTGACATCATCATGTAGCAGATATTTCAATCACTCTCTGTTAATCTTCATACTTTTTCCCTTAATTCTTTGTGAGGTCTTAAATTTGTAACTTCATTACTCTTATCAAACAATTGAAACATCACGTCATTAATTATCCCACTACAATCTTTCATAATCTCGATGTCTTCTTTTAGACCATCTTTTAACGTCCTCATCTCCCATGAAGGAATCTCTCAAGTCTTTCAGAATTGTATACTCTTATCCTTGTAACAGTGTGTCAACGTACCCGGTATTTGTCCCATTTGTGGGGATTATAATGATTGTCCCTTTAAGGAAAAGCACAGCAGCAGAGGATCACGTCACTTGAGGGACCAATTAGGAATGAAAGGATGAAAGTGAGTAATCACCGCAGGAGGGAGGGGGTGGTGGTGGTGGTGGTGGAGTCCTTTCTTAGGTAGAAGAGATTTAGAAGGCATGTAGAAGATTTGTAGATACTAGGGCATCTGATGGGCTGCTCCAGGGCAGCCAAGAGATTGCTGGCCTCTGTACAGTTTTTCCTTGTTAATGAATAACCTTTGTGCTCCAGACTGTCTGTAAGTGTGCATCATTACACCATTACTTATATGCTTCCTTTTTAATGGCATGTCCAAATCTATACATATTACTCTAACTGAAGCACAATTCAGGTCCTTTACACAAGTAAGGAAATGGATGCACTACATATTTATTTCTAAGTATATGGTAGAGGTTCAAACCAGGCTCAGAGAATATATAATAATGACTGCAGAAGTGAGAAAAACTCGCCAAATTAGCTCCCAAACTTTGTGGGGCCCACCCACTGAAAATATATGTGCAGTGAAAAATGGCCAGTGAAATGAAAAGATGAATATGAGTGCTGGGGTAGCTTAAAAATTACTCAATCATGCTGCAAATATTTGGAATGATTATTCACTCTTAAGGTTCGTTTAAAGTCATACATTGGATTCAGTGCTACATCTGTTATAAAACAACTTGATGACAACCCCTGAGGAGTGGTCTTCATGAGACTCAGAAAATATCTGAATGCGCATCTTTTATAGAAAATAAATGATCAGGGCCATTTTATTTTTGGTCATGATATAAAATGGCCAGTGGCAGATCAACTGCACTCTCTCTTGGCATTCCCCCATCTCCTTACCCCTCAACAACGTTTGATTTTTGCCATGAAGGAAATCTGCTCATAAATGTTCTTGATCAGGATGAGAAACAGAATCAGTAGACACAGTGTTAAAAGACAAATTTATTTCAAATTAAACTGTGAAAGTTGGACAAGATTCAAACTGATATTTTTCAGAATACTGTCAGGGAGTTTCTCTTCGCACAAGGAGTAATCATGCTTAGGATACCCTTATGAACAAGTTAGTAGAGGCAAAACTCTCTGAAATTGTTTATGTAACAGTTGGATGGCATGACTAAAAAACAGTTTGTCTGGATATGAGAACAAAGATAGGCCAAATGACCTTCCTCTTCTGTACTTATCTTGTGACTGTCTCTTGCAGGAGTTTGACTATCGCATCATTTTGTCCTTGGAAGGAATTTTTCTGGTGCTTTGTGCTGCTGTTTATTACCTGCAGTGTATTGAAAAAAGGGTGTGTTTTTTGGATCCTGTTGCATATATAATTGCATTTACCAATTAACAACTTTTTGAATCCTCTGAACCTCAAATAGATCGTTTTTTTTTTCACAGCAATGAAAAGAATGTTCTGATGCTTCTTTTCAGCAGACTAAGTAACTTAACATTTGTATTTCAGGGAAAAATTCTTCTGTTTGACGATTACTTCCCATCCTTTACCATTCCTGGTGTAAGAAGTAATGTTCATTTGCACGGATTCTTACATCTCAGTCAAAAAGTACTAATAAATTAATGTACTGTAACTCTAAATGAGCAGTATTAGCAGCTTATAATATGGAAAAGTCAACAATCTGAAAGTGGCCCTTCAGACTCTTAGAAAATTCTACACAAGGCCAATATCCATCAGAAAATATAAAGAGAAACAGAATAGTAGTCAAACTACACTTAATCATGTTTGCATATTAAATTTGGTTGTAAATTAATGGCAAGTCTAAAATAACCTTACTGCTTCGGCATTTGCATTGCAATAAATTAGGTTATATAATGTTATTAAATCTTCTCTGAAGCTAGTTGTCATTTTATCACAAATGTCAAAATGTTTTTTTTAAAAACCTTCACTGAAACTAATCTTGGCAGCCTCCTACGCAGCAAAATTTAATAGGACAAGCAGCTTCGAAATTCACAGACTTCTTAAGACTGCTATCACTAGCAGCTTAAGCCCATTAATTAATGCCATCAACAATCATGCTCAATATTCTTCTTCTATAATCTCAAAGGATAGATCTTTAAATTCCACCCAAAGTTTTCGCATTAACGGTATTATGCTTCTCAGTATTTATTTTTCTATTTAGCATCACATCAAAATTTATTACCTGGAAATTGCATTGTGTGATATATAATATGAAGACTTAACAACCAAGAAATTGGACTTCATCCAATCTGGGGCCCAGTTATAATGAAGCACTGCTCTGTTTCACTTCTATGCTAAGCTCATTCTAAATTCACACATTAGATTCACTATTATTGCAGTGACAAGTTGTGGGTGCCAGTCTGTGGGCCCCCTTCAGTGACAACTTGCTGGGATGTTACCCTACCTAGAAAGGTAGGGCAGCTAGGATGTCAGTGGAGGCCTTCAGGAAAGTCTCAGCAGGGAATAAACAAGCAGTCAAGAGGGAGGCGAGTAATGACCAAAATGCACCCGAAGTTTGAATATGGAACCAGCGTAGCATGCACAGAAGTGTTGCTGTCCTTTTAGCAGAACACCAGGCTATTGGCAGTCAACCACTTTCCTTCTATGGTTCATAATAACACATGTCAACTGAGCATAAGACACCTTTTGGTATAATATATGGAACAAAATTTGGCATTTCAATTGAGCGTTCAGCTCAACCTGAAACAGAGAGCAGCTTCTCAAATTCTATCTTCCATGCCTTCTTTTTTTTTTAGAGCAACACAGCATGGGAAACAGGCCCTTCGGCCCAACGAGCCCGCGCCGCCGTCATAACTATATAGTAACAATTCCATTATCCTATTCTAATTTTAGGTTATTCCTAATATGGAAGAGTCTCAATGTAGGGACAATTTGTTTCCCAATCAGCCTAAGAGCGAATTTTTGGGATGTGGGAGGAAACCGGAGCGCCCGGAGAAAACCCACGCAACCACGGGAAGAACGCGCAAACTCCCGCAGACACCGGCCCAATTCCAAGTGTCTGCACAGCCACATCGATAGTCTCTGAGCTGTCATGGTGCCCTTCAGATGGTCCACATAAAGCACTCATTTACGACATGAAGCACCAGGCAACCCATGAATCAACATCCAAGAGCTGTCCTCGCACCACCTGCCGAATGCATGCTCCTTGTTGGTCAAGTATGGACCGAATTACCTGTGGAAAAAAAAGCCATAGTTAAACAGTCCTACTATATCCCTCTATCTGCATACCGCTCATGTGGCTGTCCAAGAGACCCTTAAACAGCCCTAGCGTGCCTGCTCCCACCACCTTACTCGGCAGTGCATTCCACACCCCCACTACCCTTTGTGTGAAAAACTGCCCTCTAATATTCGTCTTATACATAGCCCCCCTCACCCTAAGGCCATGACCCCTCGTCCTATCCATTTCTGAAGGTGGAAAAAGTTTACCACCATTTACTCTATCTATACCCCTTACAATCTTATGCACCTCTATGAGATCCCCTCTAAGCCGACGTCTTTCAAGGGAAAACAACCCCATCTATTCAATCGTTCCTCATAAGACAGTCCTTCCATACCAGGCAGCATCCTGGTAAACCTCCTCTGCACTCTCTCCAAGGACTCCACATCCTTCCGATAGTACGGCGACCAGAACTGGACGCAGTATTCCAAGTGAGGCCTAACCAACGTTCTATACAATTGCAACATCAAACTCCTACTCTTGTATTCTATACCCTTTTCTATGAAAGCTAACATACTATACGCTTTCTTTATCACCTTCTCCACCTGTGAAGACACCTTCAGAGACTTGTGAACCTGCACCCCCAAGTCTCTCTGCATCTCTACTCTCCGAATAGTTTTACCTTTTATCCTATAACTCTCTTCTACATTTTTCCGGCCAAAATGCATCACCTCGCATTTATCCGGATTAAATTCCATTTGCCATCTATCTGCTCAGTCTACCAACCTATCTATGTCCTGTTGTATTGCCTGGCACTGCTCCTCTGTACCCGCCAATCCAAGCATCTTAGTGTCATCAGCAAATTTGCTGATCTCACCACCTACCCCAACTTCCAAGTCGTTTATGTAGACCACAAATAGAAGAGGACCTAGTACTGAGCCTTGTGGCACTCCACTAGTGACAGGCTTCCAGCCGGAAAAAGAGCCTTCCACTACTACCCTCTGTCTCCTCCTCCCGAGCCAGTTCTCGACCCAT
This sequence comes from Sphyrna mokarran, assembly GCA_024679065.1. Classification (NCBI taxonomy): domain Eukaryota; kingdom Metazoa; phylum Chordata; class Chondrichthyes; order Carcharhiniformes; family Carcharhinidae; genus Sphyrna; species Sphyrna mokarran. The sequence continues at coordinate 44,373,457 of JAGIQG010000003.1, read as the reverse complement.
CTACATACCCGACCCTGTATCCCATGCGCCTTCACCTTCTCTATCAGTCTACCATGAGGAACCTTGTCAAACGCCTTACTGAAATCCATGTAGACGACATCAACAGCCTGTCCTTCATCAACTGTTTTTGTCACTTCTTCAAAAAATTCCACTAGATTTGTAAGACAAGACTTCCCCTTGACGAAGCCATGCTGTGTATCCCTGATCAGATCGCAGCGCTCCAGATGCTCATACATCCTGTCCCTAAGGATCCTCTCCATTAGCTTACCTATAACTGAAGTCAAGCTCACCGGCCTATAGTTCCCTGGGTGATCCCTCTGACCTTTTTTAAACAAGGGTACTACGTTTGCTATCCTCCAGTCCTCTGGGACCTCACCTGTGTCCAAGGAAGAGACAAAGATTTGCGTCAGAGGCCCAGCCAAGTCTTCCCTCAACTCCCTTAGCAGCCTGGGGTAAATGCCATCAGGCCCCGGAGCTTTATATGTCTTTAAGCTGCCTAACAGCCCCAACACCTCTTTCCTCGTAATCTTTATTTCCCTCAACCGATCCTCAACTTTGTCAACATCAGCAACAGACATCTGGCCAGTCTCCTGCGTGAATACCGACGCAAAGTATTCATTCAGGATCTCCCCCATTCCCTCAGGCTCTAAGCATAGATCCCCTCCTCTGTCCCTGAGAGGTCCAATCTTGCCTCTAACCATCCTTTTGCTCCTTACATAGGTGTAAAATGCCTTAGGATTTTCCTTAATCCTACCTGCCAGAGTCTGAAAAACTATTGAAAATTATATCCTTTGTACACTATATCTTGCCTACCAAAGTGCACGCCACGGATAAGACTACATGACACTTATTCTTGTAAACCGTTGTAATTATTTATTCCAAAGTCTTGACATAGTTGGTGATATAGAAGCAATGCCAAGTTTCAGAGGAAGCCACCTAGGTTGATATCTGGTTTCAAATCCTTTAGTTGCCATAATAGGAGAGCTGAGTTTTTCTACACAAAACTTTGAAAAGATTTGAATATGATCTTTAAAGTACATCATTAATCTGTATCATTAGGAGATTTGAGATAAATAAGTTAGCAAGAATAAGGGGGCATGAACATAAACTGCATAAGTAAAAATTAGATGTCAAAAGATACTTTATTTTATAGTGAGTCTTAGTCTCGTGGGACAAGTTGCGGGCAGATGTAACAAGTGTAGGTTCAGTTCAGGTATTAAAAGGGGAATCTAAGTGCAGCTAACATGACCAAGTGAAATTACGTTCTCAAAATTATATTCACATTCAGAAGCCTTAACAGTAAGTCTTCACTTGTTACTTCTTTAGGATCTCACAATCACCAATGTGTCTGATAACAGGAGAATTTCCTCAGGTTTCCTCAAATTGGTGTAAGGGTTTTCCTCTTCTCCAAGAGGAATGCAGAGGGACTGATGGGGATCATGCTGTGAATTCTTAAAAATTCACTCTTGGGATTATCTCTGCGAAAGTGATACTGAGCTGCTCTCTGAACTACTGAAACCCACAGAAATTTGCAATCATCTATTCAACTGGAAGAATCCTAGTTAAGAAATGTTAAAATGTTAATGATTAAATTAATTACAGCTAAATTATCGGGCACGAACCATCATTATCACAGGGGGTGATACTTTCCGAGTGGGATTCACTTTTCTCAAGATAATATTACAATTATGCTTTTTTCAGACATCTTTTGGAAATGTTGCTGCAGTTACAATCTGTTAAGCAAGTGATAAAAGTGATATTCTGTCAGAGATTGAGGAACTGATGGAGCAAAATTTTCATACAGTGCTCACTACTAAAACACAATATAAAGAATCCTTGGGGCTGAATTATCGATATGCTTGTAACATTTGATCCTTCCAAACCAGGAAGAGAGAGGGATCATAAGATTGTTGCATCTGTACCTAAGAACACTGGGTAGGTACACTGGGTTTTGACTTGGCAATAGTAAAGAAAATATATATTTCCAAGTCTGGATGGAGAGCAGCTTGGATGGGAAGTTCCTAGTGGTGATATTTCCATGCATCTGCTGTCTTTGTCTTTCTAGATGGTGGAGTTTGTGGATTTGGAAGCTGCTGTCTAAGGAGTCTTGTTGAGTTCCTGCAGTACATCTTGTATATTAGTACACTGTTGCTACTACATATCAGTGATGGAGGGAGAGAATGTTTGTGGGTTGCTTTGACCTTAATGTTTTCAAGCTTCTTTAGTATTGTTGGAATTCCACTCATCCAGACAAGTGGGCAGTATTCCATCACACTCCTGACTTGTGCCTTGTAAATGGTAGACAGTACAGGTGTCAGGAGGTGAGTTACTCACCTCATGATTCCTAGCCTCTGACCTGCTCTGTTAGTCATTGTATTTATATGGCTAGTCCAATTGAATTTCTAGTCAATGATAACCCCAGGATATTGATAGTGGGGGAATTTAGTGATGGTATTGCCATTGAATGATATGATTTTGATTTAATTTGATTTATTGTTGTCACATGTATTAGCGTAGAGTGAAAAGTATTGTTTCTGGCATGCCATACAGACAAAGCATGCCATTCATAGAGAAGGAAATGAGACAGTGCAGAGACTATCGATGTGGCTGTGCAGACACTTGGAATTGGGCCAGTGTCTGCGGGAGTTTGCGCGTTCTCCCCGTGGTTGCGTGGGTTTTCTCCGGGCACTCCGGTTTCCTCCCACAACCCAAAAATTCGCTCTTAGGCTGATTGGGAAACAAATTGTCCCTATAGTGAGAATTTTCCATATTAGGAATAATATATATATTATTATATAGGAATAATACAATAGGAAAATGGATTTGCTACTATATAGTTATGACGGCGGCACGGGCTCGTTGGGCCGAAGGGCCTGTTTCCCGTGCTGTGTTGCTCTTTAATCTTTAATCTTTAATATAGTGTTACAGTCAGAGCTATGTCAAGCAATGTCAAGAGGGGGATGGTTGGACTTTCTCTCATTGGAAATGGTTATTGCTTGACACTTGTGTGACATGAACGTTCCTTGCTGCTTCTCAACCCAAAACTGGACATTGTCCAGGTCTTGTTGCATTTGGACATGGACTGCTCCTGTGTCTGTGGAGTCATGAATGATGCTGAACATTGTGCAGTCATTGGCAAACATTCCCATTTCTGACCTTAGGATGGAAGGAAGGTCATTGATGAAGTATCCAAAGATGATTAGATCTAGGACATTATCCTGAGGAACTTCAATAGTGATGTCCTAGAATTCAGATGATTGATCTCCAACAACCATCTTCCTTTGTGCCAAACATGACACCAACCAGTGGAGAGTTTCCCCTGATTCCCACCGACTCCAGTTTTGCCAGGGCTCCTTGATGCCATTTTCGGTCAAATGTTGCCTTGATGTTGAGGGCAGTCTCACCTTACCACAATGAGTTTGTTATTATTTTCCAACACTTCTACAGCCAAATGCCATTTCTTTACCCTTTTTCATGGCTCCATGTAAATACACGGGAAGAATTTAGCTGGAGTAAGGGTGACAGCAGAATCTGTTAATTCTTCCAAATATATTCTGTGATATACAAGTTCCAATTGTTCTTCAATCCCAACCTTTAGTTTATGTATTTTCTTTGATGTTATTAATGTTTCCAACAGATGCAACGGCATACCTAGAAACATTACTGCTGTTGAACAGTTTCTAGTGTTGACAGTTGGGGAAAGGATAATCCTGAAAATATGCACAGCAGTCAATTGAAATGAGGATTACCAGTCACTAATCTATTTCTATACACCAAGTTGAGACATTCATTTCAAAGTGATTCAACTTAACCTATCCAGACAAAATAACAGCAAAAATCATCTGAGTGATTTGGCTTATTGATAAAAGATAGAGAGTCTAGTCGTATCTATCTAAGCCATCAATGCTGTGTCTCAATGTAGAGGAAGTCTATATTTTCCAACTGACTGCAATGAGTACTGTTAGGATTAAAAGATTAAAGTGTGACTAACTGAACTTTTGATTTTGTACGGTGATAAAACTATATATTTTTTTACATAAACACACTGATTATTTAATGTTACAATATGCCATTGTTTTATGCTATGGATCCAGTATGAAGAAAAGTTATTAGTCCAATTGATGCTTACCCCATTCTTTGATTTGATTCTCAGGTATCTGCCACCCCCACTCCTCCCTTTTTCTGAAACAAAAATGAAGAACAGAAGTTGATTGCAATTAAATTGTAAGTTCTCCCTCAAGAACTCTCTTCCCAATCTGTCAACTGCCTTCATTTAGGAAACAAAAATTTAGTTAGTTTCTCTTGCATGTTATGCACAACAAAATGTTACTTGTTCTTTAAGGATTGGAAAGAACCAGTCTTAACAACCAGCATCAGAATCAGAGTGGGCGTCAACATGTACGCAGCACACAACATCAGCATTGGTTTGGCTTTGCCTCTCTTTCAACTCATCTGCTGTTGAAACCCTCATCCATGCCTTTGTTACCTCTAGGTTTGACTATTTCTGGCTGGTTTTCCACATTCTTCTGTTTGTAACCTTGAAGTCATCCAAAGCTCTGCTGCCTCTGCTTGACTCACACCAAGTCCCATTCTTCTATCATTCCTGTGCTCACTGACCTACATATTTGACTCCCAGTCAAACAACATCTTGATTTTAATATCCTCATGCTTGCTTTCAAATCCTCTATGGCCTCATTCCTCTTTATCTCTGCGTCCCCTCCAGTTCATAGTCCCCTGAAAAATTTGCAATCCTGTAATTGTGGCCTCTTTAGCATCTTTGATTTTCACAATCAACAGTCATGCTTTAGCTGTTTCAGCTCTAAACTCTGGAAAACCTCCCTCCACCTTGCCTTCTTCCTTTAAGACATTACATTAAACCCACCTCAGCATTTAGATCATCTACCTAATATCCCCTTATGTGACTCAATGTGATGTTTTGTTTTATTATGCTTTGTGAAGCACCTTGCTCTGTTTTTATTATGTTAGAGATACCATATGAATGTAAGTTGTTGTGGTGCAAAAAAATGTTGAAGCATTCAAAAGGAAATTAGATTGTTACCTGGAAAGAAAGAATATGCAACACTATAGAGGAAAGGTGAGGGAATGTATTGGGTGAGTTGCATACTTGGAGAGTTGGTATAGACTTCTGAGTTGTTACAATTCTGGGCTTCTATTATTTATCTAATTAATTGAACTTAAATTCCTGAGGTACCCTGGTGGGATTTGAACTGATATCTCCAGATCATTAGTTCAGTACCATAATAATATGTTATCACACTCAAGATTTTTCTGATAAAGCATTATGAGCTCCAAAATCTCACCTAGCATAGATCGCAGCAAATATTTCAACCCTAAATATCATGCTTTCTTATATACACAGTGCATAAGACAACCTCCACCCCCTCCCCTACCCCCCCACCTTTTCAAGCACATCATGCTGTACTCATTTTAGGTGTCAGCCTCAATTTTGCACCCCATAAATGGATATTTTACTTGCTGGTGCTTTAAAACTGGATGCAAGGGGGGGCAATGCAGGCTGTGTTGCAAAGTAGGAATTTAAGACACACCCACAAAAAAGCCAAACTCCACATGGCAAACTTTAAAGATGCCGATACCCTAATCCACACGAGCGGTTTACCTTAATACTTGGTGTATAAGGCAACCCCCGTTTTCTGAGGTTTCCTTATATGTTAACGTCTGCAGTACTTCGAATATTAAACAGACTCATAGAATTCCTACAATGCATAGGAGCCATTTGACCCATCGAGTCGGCCTTGACCACAATCCCATCCAGGCCCTACTCCCATAAGTCCATGTATTTATCCTTCTTGTTCCCCTGACACGAGGATCAATTTAACATGGATTATCAACCTAACTCATAAATCTGTGGACTCATCAATAGTTGCCTGGTTTTTCTCCCTTTTTGGACAGCGAGCTATGTTAATGACCTTCCAGTGCAATGATAAAACATCCAATACTAAGCATGCTTGTTAAGTTCTGATTAGAGTTTCTGCATTTCCGCTATGTATCTCAGCATTCTAGGATGCATGCCATCAGGGCGAGGAATCTTTTACATTTCGAGTTCCAACAATTTTCTCAGTAGTTTTTATCTACAGTTATCCTGTCTGAAAATTGTGTAATTCCTTTCTGAACTCTTTCAGCTTCAGTAATATCAAGAGAAATAGACTCATAGTGATTATTATTTTTGTATAAAGCAGTAAAATGTATTTTTACTCTTTATAATTTCTGCATATTTTGTCAATGTTTTTCCTTCTAAATAATATCTTTCTTCCTCCTACTGCCTCTCTCACCTCTTGAAGTTGCAGATTATGATGCATTGGTTTGCTTTCAATACACATTATAATCATAGGGCAGGGGTTGTGCTTCCTTCCGCTCTGATAAGATACATCAAGTTTTATTCTCGAACATCAATTCAAAAAAGTTGAACTAGAAAGCTATATCTCCTACTTTTTTTCTATCCTACAAGAGTTTAAGGTTAAAGTTATGAAGGATGGCGGTGTGGGGGAGTGTGAGAGAAACTGTCCCTTCAATCATATGTTTAAACGACATGTAAGGATTTGAGAGGTTCAGCCTTGACAACTATAATGCTGAATTCTGCTTTAAAGAATGACGCTTATTGCTACTGAATCCTTAACTTGATACTGTCAGGGACAGCCTTTCTTTGAGTTCAAAGGAAGGGCAAGGACTTCATTGTTGAAGGTAGAAATGTCAACTGCAGCTTAGCTATGCGTCTGGACCAGTTTAAATTCTGCTGGTTGTCATAATGGTATAGCTTGCTGAGGACAGAGAAATTTATCCTCCCCATTGCGTGCCACATCAAGTTAACAGTAGATTTTGTCTAAATAAGAATTTTTTACTCTCACATATCTGATGATTGAAACATCATTGAAGTACAAAAGGCCACATTCTGCAGGCAAACCTTGAAGCGTTTCAATAATTTTATTTACTCAACTCCTCAACCTGGTACAAATGGTCATACAAAATAGAAAGAACCAAGTGATCCATTACCTAAAAGCAAATCTTGACCTAATTCAATTTACTACTACCAATTCAAACACTCTGCTGGGAGATAAAAAAAAATTAAAATGTAGATTTTTAAGAAAATATGGTAGAAATTCCATTCCCCTCCCCCTACCTCAAATCATCAGGCATGGTGGCACTGTGGTTAGCAAAGCTGTTTTGCAGGTCCAGCATTCTGGGTTCGATTCCTGTCTTGGGTCACTGTCTGTGTGGTGTCTGCATGTTCTCCCTATGTCTGTGTGCGTTTCCTCGTGGTACTCTGGTTTCCTCCCACAGTCTGAAAGACACGCTGGTTAGATGCACTGGCCATGCTAAACTGTCCCTCAGGGTATCTGAACAGGCACTGAAGCATGGCAACGAGGGGATTTTTAAAGTAACTTCATTGCAGTGTTAATGTAGGCCTACTTGTGACATCAATAAATAAACTTTAAGCTTTCCAGGAGACTAAACAAAAGAATGCAACCCTACTATTTGTGCATCATTTTCCATGTATGCTAATTCACAATAATTAGATTGATACCCTTTCTCAGGAATTGTATGCTGGAAATCGTCACTTGGACGGTAATTTAGAAAACTGGCAGGATTTGCACAATCTGAAATATTCCAGATTTTGGTGATCATTGTGGAAAATTGAATAATTTTGATTATTTAAGAGATGGGAATCTTTAATGTTGAGAGATTGCAGAAAGAACCTCAAAGATGGGAAGGTAAATGGGCAAGAACCAGAAATGGTTGTGAACGCAAGGGGCACTCGAGAGGACAAATGAGACAGTGAATGATGGATGATGAATTGAAGATGAGAAAGCAAGAGCTCGCAATAGATTTGAGGGACTCTGCCAAAGAGAACAAGGATGTCTTTTGCTTTCTTGGCTACTTGTTTGAAAAGCACACACTGCAATCTTAAATTGACTTTAACCCTGAACAGTCATTTGACATAACAGTCTATATTTAATTTAAAAAAGAAGTCAGCTTGGACTCCCATCTTGTTGGTGTTTCCAAGGATTTCCAAGACAAAAGCCCTGAAGCATTTTTTTTCAAATTTGACCTTGGTTTCCAGCATCTCTGCTGCTCATTAAACTCAAGATTTTTGATGTTGGGAAAAAAAACTGTGTGAAAACCTGATATGCACCTGGAGAAAAAAAGTAGGTCACAAAGTCTAAGTAGGGAGATCAATTCAGTGTGAAACCAGTCTGGAACTACTGATACTGTGGCAAAAGCTAGCAAACAGGCGAGTTAAAACAGCAGCAAACGTTATGAGAATTCTACCATTTGTCCTTGTGCAACCTATCAAAGATAAATGATTTATGTATTGTCATTTGTTATTATGCACAGGTTATCATAGAATTCTTAATGTGTTGGATATGATGCCAATAAAGTGGCCTGCTTTGTATTAGATGATATTGAGCTTCTTGAGTGTTGTTGGAGCAGTATGCATCCAGGCAATTGAACAGTATTCCTTCACACTCCTGATTTATATTTTGTACATGATAATCAGACTTTGGGGAGTCAGAAAATGAGTCACCCATTGCAGAATATCCCACACCTGATCTGTTCTTGTGGCTACTGCACCGGCTGGTCCAATTAAGTTGAGGTTGGGAGATTCAGTGATGACAATGCAGTTGAATATCAAGGATAGATTTCTAGGCCAGGATTTTCCAATCCCGGCAGGAGTTGGCATGTCACAGGTGGAGCAAGAACATTTGCAGGGCAACCAAAGTTAGTAAATTTCTTTCTGTTCCACCCATAATGATGTCCTCACTGGCAGGCCAGGAAAACTCGATCCCTTGATTCCCTTTTGTTGGAGATGGTCATTGACTGTAAATTGTGTGGTGCAGAATTTGATTTATTGCAAAAAAGAATTCCCTAAGCAAATGTACAATGGCTCAAGTTTCATTGTAAATTTGAAAAGAAAAAAATGAAGTGCAATTTGCAGCAAAGCAGTATGTCTCATGTTAAGTAAAATCCGGTCCCATTTTCATACAAATGCAGAAATGTTATGTCACATTATGTCAAAAAATAGGTCTTCAGTCTAATCCAACCTTCTGGTTCTTGGATCATAGCCATGTAGATTACGGAACTTCAAATGCACACCCAAGTATTTTTTAAATGCAATGAGGGTTTCTACATCTAACCTGGCATACTCCTCCCCCCCACCCCGTCTTCCTCCTCTCCCCGCTCATCATCCCTATAACCACCCATTTGACACAAGAGTTCCAGCCCCACATCACTCTCTGGGTGAAAAAAAAATGTCTCTTCAACTCCTGTTCAATTCTTTTGCTAATTCATTTAAATCTATGCCCCTGTTACTGAGCTGTCTGCTATGGAAAATAAATCCTTCCTATCCATTCTATCTAGGATTCTCATAACCTACTGCATAGGGTTGAGGGCAAAAGAGGAGGTGGTGTGGCACTGTTGATCAGGGACAGTGGCATGGCTGTAGAGAATGTGGAAGACAGGGAGGGATTGTCTACGGAGTCTCTGTGGGTGGAAGTTAGGAACAGCAAAGACTCGATAACTTTGCTGGGTGTATTCTATAGGCCGCCCAACAGCGGCAGGGAACTTGAGGTGCAGGTAGGGAAACAGATCCTAGACAGATGTAGAAATAACAGGGTTGTTGTGATGGGAGACTTCAATTTCCCAAACATCGACTGGAATATCCCAAGGGTAAGGGGTTTGGATGGTGTGGAGTTTGTTAGGTATGTTCAGGAAGGTTTCCTGACATAGTACGTGGAAAAGCCTACGAGAGGAGAGGCTGTACTTGACCTGGTGCTTGCGAATGAGCCAGGGCAGGTGTCGGATCTCACGGTAGGTGAGCATCTTGGGAATGGGGATCATAATTCTATCTCTTTCACGATAGCGATGGAAAGAGATAGGATCAGGCAGGCTAGGAAGGTGTATGTCTGGAGTAAGGGGAAATATGAAAACATTAGGCAGGTAATTGGATGCATAAACTGGAAGGAGGTGTTCTTGGGGAAGAGTACAGAAGGGAAGTGGCAGTTTTTCAAGGAATGTTTGTCTAGGGCACTGCAAGACAACGTCCCGAGGAGTCAAGGAGGTTCAGGTAGGACGCGGGAACCGTGGTGCACGAAGGTAGTGGTGAACCCAGTTAGGAAGAAAAAAATGGTATATAAAAGGTTCAGAGAGCTAGGGGATGTTAGGGATCTAGAGGAGTATAAGGTGTGTAGAAGGGAACTTAAAAAGGAAATTAGGAGAGCCAGAAGGGGTCATGAGAAGGCCTTGGCAGGTAAGATTAAGGAGAATCCCAAGGCCTTCTACAAATATGTGAAAAGTAAAAGGATGAGAAGAGAAGGGATAGGACCTATAAAAGGTGAAGGGGGAAAAGTCTGTGTGAATCTGGAAGAAATGGCAGAGGTGCTTAACGAGTACTTTGCCTCGGTATTCACGGTGGAAAGTGAACTGGGAGATTGCACTGCAGGTTTGCAGCATATGGAAAAGATTGAGTATGTGGATGTTAGGAAAGAGGATGTGTTAGACCTGTTAAATTCTATCAACATAGACAAGTCGCCGGGACCGGATGGGATATACCCCAGGTTATTGTGGGAGGTGAGGGAAGTGGTTGCAGAGCCCCTGGTGATGATTTTTGCGTCATCCATGGAAATGGGAGAGGTTCCGGAGGATTGGAGGATTGTGGATGTGGTTCCTATCTTTAAGAAAGGGAACAGGGATAGTCCAGGAAATTACCGACCAGTGAGTTTGACATCAATGGTTGGTAAGCTGATGGAGAGGCTTCTGAGGGATAAGATATATGAACATTTGGAGAAGTTTGGACTGATTAGAAATAGTCAGCATGGTTTTGTCAAGGGCAGGTCATGCCTTGCGAGCCTAGTTGAGTTCTTCGAAAATGTGACTGAACACATTGACGAAGGAAGGGCGGTGGATGTAGTGTACATGGACTTTATTAAGGCGTTTGATAATTGGGGTAGGTGGTGAGATCAGCAAATTTGCTGATGACACTAAGATGCTTGGATTGGCGGGTACAGAGGAGCAGTGCTAGGCAATACAACAGGACATAGACAGGTTGGTAGACTGGGCAGATAGATGGCAAATGGAATTTAATCCGGATAAATGCGAGGTGATGCATTTTGGCCGGAAAAATGTAGAAGAGAGTTATAGGATAAAAGGTAAAACTATTCGGAGTATAGAGACGCAGAGAGACTTGGGGGTGCAGGTTCACAAGTCTCTGAAGGTGTCTTCACAGGTGGAGAAGGTGATAAAGAAAGCGTATAGTATGTTAGCTTTCATAGAAAAGGGTATAGAATACAAGAGTAGGAGTTTGATGTTGCAATTGTATAGAACGTTGGTTAGGCCTCACTTGGAATACTGCGTCCAGTTCTGGTCGCGTACTATCAGAAGGATGTGGAGTCCTTGGAGAGAGTGCAGAGGAGGTTTACCAGGATGCTGCCTGGTATGGAAGGACTGTATTATGAGGAACGATTAGATAGACTGGGGTTGTTTTCCCTTGAAAGACGTCGGCTTAGAGGGGATCTCATAGAGGTGTATAAGATTATAAGGGGTATAGATAGAGTAAATGGAGGTAAACTTTTTCCACCTCAGAAATGGATAGGACGAGGGGTCATGGCCATAGGGTGAGGGGGCTATGTATAAGACGAATATTAGAGGGCAGTTTTTCACACAAAGGGTAGTGGGGGTGTGGAATGCACTGCCGAGTAAGGTGGTGGGAGCAGGCACGCTAGGGCTGTTTAAGGGTCTCTTGGACAGCCACATGAGCGGTATGCAGATAGAGGGATATAGTAGGACTGTTTAACTATGGCTTTTTTTTCCACAGGTAATTCGGTCCAACTTGACCAACAAGGAGCATGCATTCGGCAGGTGGTGCGAGGACAGCTCTTGGATGTTGATTCATGGGTTGCCTGGTGCTTCATGTCGTAAATGAGTGCTTTATCTGGACCATCTGAAGGGCACCATGACAGCTCAGTGACTATCGCTGTAGCTGTGCAGACACTTGGAATTGGGCCAGTGTCTGCGGGAGTTTGCGCGTTCTCCCCGTGGTTGCGTGGGTTTTCTCCGGGCGCTCCGGTTTCCTCCCACATCCCAAAAATTCGCTCTTAGGCTGATTGGGAAACAAATTGACCCTATATTGAGATTCTTCCATATTAGGAATAACCTAAAATTAGAATAAGAAAATGGAATTGTTACTATAAAGTTATGACGGCGGCGCGGGCTCGTTGGGCCAAAGGGCCTGTTTCCCGTGCTGTGTTGCTCTTTGAATCTTTGAAAATAAGGTCCCACATGCAAGGCTTCTGGAGAAGGTGAGAGGGCATGGGATCCAAGGGGCTTTGGCCTTGTGGATCCAGAACTGGCTTGCCGGCAGAAGGCAGAGAGTGGTTGTGGATGGGTCTTGTTCTGCATGGAGGTCGGTAACCAGTGGAGTGCCCCAGGGATCTGTTCTGGGACCCCTGCTGTTTGTCATTTTCATAAATGACCTGGATGAGGAAGTGGAGGGATGGGTTAGCAAGTTCGCTGACGATACAAAGATCGGTGGTGTTGTGGATGGTCTGGAGGGATGCCAAAAGTTGCAGCAGGACATAGACAGGATGCAAGACTGGGCGGAGAAGTGGCAGATGGACTTCAACGCAGATAAATGTGTAGTGGTCCATTTTGGCAGGAATAATGGGATGAAGGAGTACAATATAAGGGGTAGGAGTCTTAGCTGTGTTGTAGAGCAGAAGGATCTCGGGGTCCGGGTCCATAGGACTCTTAAATCGGCCTCGCAGGTGGAGGAAGTGGTCAAGAAGGCGTACGGTGTACTGGCCTTCATTAATCGAGGAATAGAGTTTAGGAGTCAGGAGGTAATGATGCAGCTCTATAAGACTCTTGTCAGACCCCAGTTGGAGTATTGTGCGCAGTTCTGGTCGCCTCATTATAGGAAGGATGTAGAGGCTATTGAGAGGGTTCAGAGGAGATTTACAAGGATGCTGCCTGGATTGGAAGGCAGGCCTTATGAAGATAGGTTGAGGGAGCTGGGACTCTTCTCACTGGAGAGACGTAGGTTGAGAGGCGACCTGATAGAGGTTTATAAAATGTTGAGAGGAATAGATAGGGTGGACTCTCAGAGACTATTTCCCCGAGCTGAAATGGTCACTACGAGAGGACACAGATTTAAGGTGCAGGGAAGCAAATACAAAGGAGATGTCAGGGGTAGGTTTTTCACTCAGAGGGTGGTGAGTGAATGGAACCGACTGCCGTCGGAGATTGTTGAGGCAAACTCACTGGGGTCTTTTAAGAGACTTCTGGATGAGTATATGGAAAAGAATAGGATAGGGGGTTATAGATAGGTCTGTGGATTGGTAGATGTGATCGGCGCAACTCGTGGGCCGAAGGGCCTGTTTGTGCTGTATTGTTCTATGTTCTATGTTCTATATCAATAAAATCTGCTCTCAGTCTCTTCTGTTGTGATTTAAATTAATGTTCTATACAGTCCTAGTATAACTCCATGCTCTAATATTCTATAGTTGCTAAAGGAAAGTATCGTATTTCCCTTCTTAACCACCTTACCTACCTGACCTGCAGGAATCTGTAGGCATACAGTTCAAGGTCACTCTATTCCTCTGCTCTTCTCAGTATTTCACCATTTATTGTGTATTCACCTATCTTGCACTCCTCAAATTCTTTATCTTACATTTTTCTGAATTGGATTCCATTGGCCACTTTTCTATCCAATTAAATATTCATTAACGTCTTTCTGTATTCAGTTAGAGGATTCCCCGTAACATTATTGGGCCCCATCAGTGTGAGAGAAACACATTATCACAGAGGGGTTAGAGGCAACACTAAGTTCGAACGCATCACTAACTTTGGATGTGCCATTGCTGTCACCAATCAGTGGAGATTGGACAGCCTAAAAGTGGTTAAGCAAAGTGAGTTTGTCTTTACCCGAGATGAAAGTCAGTCCCTGGACGCTTTCGAGAAAAAAGGGAAGGGTTTTCATTGTAGCAATTGCTATGTGGGGCTGACTGTACATCCTTAGCCATCTTGGATTGGTGTCCATTTTGAAAAATAAAACTGTCATACTGAAAGTTCAATATTTTTAAAAATTCATTTATAGAATGTGCATTTCCCACAATGATGGGCCATCATTTATTACCCATCATTGTGGGAAATTAAATTATAGTTGCATGTTTCTTTCCTCTATCATTGTGACAATATCTGCCACAAAAAGCAAGGGATCTAGTATTGAATCCTGCAGAACCCAACTGGAAACAGTTTTTCAGTTGCAAAATCTGCTGACTTTGCTTCTTGCCACTGGACCAGATTTGGATCCAACTTGCCACTAGTCCTTGGATCCCATGGGCTCTTAATGTTCTGCCCAGTCTTCCATGTGGAACCTAGTAAAAAGCCTTGCTGAAATCTATACCTATAAAGATGATGTCAAACAAGTTAGCCTCATCAGCCCCTCTTATTATCTCTTCAAAAAACTCAGTTCATCAGGCAATACTTTTCCTGAACAAATTCATGCTGAATGCTGCTAATTCATTTCTGATTTCCTCTATGCTGAATTTTACTATTCCACGGAATAATGAACTGCTCAGCTCAAAAACAAAAACACAAAAACAAGATTTAAGATCAGCACATAGAAAAAAAACAATCAAAAAGATGGAACAGTTCACGGTCTGAAATGGTTGAATTCAATGATGAGTCCTTGAAATTGTTCAATCAGTTGAGGTGTTGTTTCTTGAGCCTGCATTGAGTTTCATTGGGACACAAGCTGAGGACAGAAATGTGAAAACAAGAGCAAGTTAGTGGATGAAAATGTCAAGCAATTGGAAGGTCAAGATTGTGCTTGTGAGGTGGTGCTCCATAAAGTAATCGTTCAATATGCAGTTAGTCTTCCCAAAGTGGTTCCCATTCAGTCTGATCCACTGTTTCATTTGAACACAACTGTAATCTTTTCCACTCTCTACTCTACTCTAGAGATTCCCTTTTGTTCTTCCTCCCACTTCTGCCTTTCAATGGCATACAACACAAATTCTACTTTCCTTCAGCTCCAAAGAAGAGACATATTCAACTCAAAATGTGAACAGTTTCCTCTCGACAGATGCTAATCTCTGTATCTCAGATTTCCAGAATCCACAGTATTTTTCTTTTATTTTAAGGATAGGAAGATATTGGTCAGAATGTCCAGTCTTTCCTGCCTTGCTTTTCTCAGCAACCTGGGTTATATTTCATCTGGATCTTGTGATTTATCAACTTCAAAGGTGTTAAATGCCTTAACATTTTCTCTCTCATCATTTACCCCATCTGATATTTCACCATCTTCCTTCTTAATCAGAATGTTTGCATCATGTGAAGACAGATATGATGCCCACACATGTTACATTTTTATTCTCTAATTGGTCCTACTTCTTGCTCTTTATGCATTTATAAAGTATTTTAGGTTTTCCTTAATTTTACTTGCCAATATCTTGTACTCACTTCCTTTGCTTTCCTAAGTTCCTTTTAATTTCAGCCCTGCACTTTCTATATGCTTCTAAGTTTGGGCAGTATAGAGTTCTCAAAAACTAACACAAGCTTCCTTGTTTTTGCCTTATCCCTCTCTGTGTGCTTTTTATCATTGAGGGGGCAGCCTAGGTTTGGGAGTCCTATTCTTTTTCTCTCTGAGAAACTATTTATTCTCAACCCTCTGTTGCTAGTTTTTGAATGCCTCCCATTGCTCTGCCGCGTCTTTAGCTTCAGCTAACTTTTCCAGTCCACTTTAAGATTTGCCAAATCTTATCTCAGTTTTGTAAAATTTCCCCAATTTAACTCTCTTAATCTTGCTTTTGTATTTGTCCTCGTCAAAAACTATATTAAATGTAGCTGAATTAGTTAGAGCTAAAATACACTCTCAATGGTATCCTTCCATGTGCCCAGCTTCATTTCCAAATAGTCCCTTCTCTTGTTGGGCTTGCGTATTCAGGCTAAAGAATCCCTTGAATGTTTTTTAAGAATTTTGCATACTTTTACTTTTAAAAGTGGCTTTATCCCAATTAATACTAGAATCTTTTTTATCCTTGCAAATTACTGTCTCAACCTACCTTTTCTCTTGAATGTCCTTGTGAGTCTGGTTGTTTCCAATCCATGTCAATTTTTCCAGTAACATCCCTTTAAGAGCCCTCTGGTCAGGTTTCTGTCCCTTCACAGTGTTGTGAATGACACAATTGAGTGCAAAAATTAAAGGAGAACTGTAGCCATTTTCAAATTGAGGCAAAAGTCATGGACAACTGCCTATTGAGAAGATATTAAATACCGGATGACAATTTGTCATCCGAATTTGGTGACAGATTGTATAGATAACCTTCTTCTGCACCAAGATCTTTACTCTCATTAGCACTGTCATTTACCCACTACTGTTTCAAAACAAACCATTCCAATTAATATTTCAAAGATTAAGTAAGTTGATCTGAAACAGCTTTCTTCTTCTTTGGAACGATTAGGCTAACAGATCACACTCTAATTCTGGATAAAAAATTCCAGCAAGTTCCTTAATACTCATAGCTATTTAATGAGGATAATGACTAATGTAACTGATCAATCAAATATCAATTATTCTATACTAACAAAAATCACAAAGACTATACATCTCAGCTCTAGGATGGAATGATCCTCGTCAAATCAAATCTACCAAGGAACATGATTTGGACAAAATATTCTTTGGCCAAATATTTGTTCAGAATCTCACTGCTATTAGGTCTTCAATACAATAATATTATACATGCAGTTAACACAGTACTTCTATGTATAATTTTAACAAGCAGTAGGAAATTAAACATATTAATGATCTAAAATATCAAGTTTAATAGTTTTGCATTGTTTGGATTTCATGGTAAAGATACATGAAGGGGACTCTTCTAATTCAAAGTGTATTTGCACCCTTTTCTAGTGCTGAGCAGTACAGACATGGAGGTCCCTAGTTCAACATGTAATCTGTGTTGAGTTAGCCAGTTAATCTCAGCTGGGGGCAGAAGTACGGGCACAAAATTGGCCTTGGCATCTGTTGGCTGCAGGGGAGAAAGGAACAATCCAGACATGCACATGAAGAATATTCATCTGGGCAATAATACAGGAGAGTTACCAGGACCTTTACTTCAGCGTATACCACTATCATCAGTACAAAGTGGTTAGGATGTGTGTTTGTTTCAATCACAGGAGAAAGGCCAGTACTGTAAACACTAATATAAATTGGATATTTTCTTGATATTAAAAGTTGTCTAACTTCACTGAAAGGAATGAAGTAAGTAAACATTGTTAGAGGAAAAAATGATCCAGAGAGCTGTGCATCATCATAGCAAATAACATTACACATAAGAGGCTGATAATGCCATTCATCAAGATTCCTGGACTGCGCACAAATAAAGCAAGAGAGATTTCATAAATACTTTATTCACAAAAAACACTCTAAGACAAAGGATACAGTACACATGATGGGCTAGGCTGTGCCCAACTGGGTTAACTTAAGAATCTCTAAGGAAAGTTTTCTGTCCTGTTGGCCACAGGAATTATAGCAGGCAGCGGGCGGACATGTAAAGGTCCATTGACCTCAGATGGGATTTTTCAGTTTTGAGCGTGTCGGGAAGTCCTGCCACTCAAGCATATTTCACTGCAAGAACGCAATGGCTGGTGGAGCACAACATACAAAGGCTAAAGCGGCAAACTTACTGCAAATCAAACCACTACTGGTAATTTCCATTTATAGTAATTTTCCAATCCCTAACATTGAGTCCAGTGCACAGCACAGCACAGTCCAAACGTCTATAACAGGCCTGAGTCACATAGTTTTACCTTTACTGAACTATGTAATTGAACAAACTGAAAGCACTAATAGATTGCACACTGAGGAATGGTGCAGCTCTGCTGGAACTTCCTGCTGCCTGATTTCCTTGAGTTAAATGGAATCATTTCTAGTTTTATGGTAGCTGCAGCAAACTGTAGCTAATCCATGCTGACAGCTTCAGAACTGTAGAACACTGATAGAACATGCAAGTCAGTTTGTGAATTCGTTTCTGACTTCTTTGAATTATAGTACAAGCAATGACCCTTTGAAAACTGATTAAACATGGTCAAGCTATCCAGACATGTTGAAAAATACAGTAAGTTCACAGTGAATGCCGAACTTTTAAGAGCCAAAAGAATAAATTGTAAGTATCTATTTGGTCAATCTAATATCAAGTTGCAGGCATTTTTTGCAACAAATTACATTTTGAAAAAAATATTGCAACTCAGAACAAGACTTAAATAAAAACAGAAAATGCTGGAAACATTCAGCAGGATGGCAGCATTGGAGGAGAGAGAAACAGAGACAACTTTGTTAGCATGGCTGGGGGGTTATTTAACAGAGACAGCAAGATCTTGCAGCTGGAGAACTAAGGAAAGCTGAAGGAACTAAAAGCCACTCAGGTACTTAACTGGACACCTGTGACCTTCCCTGGATTAAGGACACTGGGGACTGAAGTCCCACCCACCAAGATCCCAATCCGAGGCCTTCTAAACAGAATGGCAGTGCCAGCAGAGAGATGGCGGCTGCTGTTGGTATGATACCCAGCTGAGGCCTAAGATTGTTTCTGGATGTCTCAGGCCAAAGGTTAATGATCTCAATAGAGAGGGGGTTTAATCAGGGTGAATGCAGGAAGATGGTGTGGTCCCCACCCATCACCCGCCCACCTGGTCAAATGCCCCCACCACCAATCTTATCATCAAGGAGGTAGACATTAAATTTCATGCAATGTTTCACATCTGTGACGTTTCTGATCTGATGAAAGATCAACTGATCTGAAACTTGTTTCTCCCTTCACAGATCTGGCAGACCTGCTGTGTATTTCCAGCATTTTCTGTTTCAGATTTCCAGCTAGTCAACACAAAGAGAGAGAGCAGAGGATACCTATTATTGCCCATCATCCTGGTAGAACTTAGGATTCCTTCATTCTGTACTACCCTCTATTCTACCTTTATATCACCGTGTAAAGCCAGTTCAAAGGCTGGCTACTGGATGATGAAGTATATCCATATGTAACTTACTGTTGTTCATGACTCTGGTTCAGAACCTACTACATTTACATATAAGATCAACAATAAAAGCTACGCTGCCAAAAGAAATACTACAGCATGCCATTGACTTTCACAAGCAACATTTCAGCTGCCTTGACTAAAATGAAGGAACCCTGCAGTAATCTGTTGAATTGATTTGATTTGATTTATTATTGTCACTTCATTAACAAACAGTGAAAATTATTGTTTCTTGTACGCTATACTGACAGACAATACCATTCATAGAGAAGGGAAAAAGAGAGTGCAGAATGTAGTTTGCAGTCATTACAAGGGTGTAGAGAAAGATCACCTTACTATGAGGAAGATCCATTCAAAAGTCTGATGGCAGCAGGAAAGATTCAAGCTCTTCTTGAGTTGGTTGGTTGACCTCAGACTTTTGTATCTTTCTCCTGATGGAAGAAGGTGGAAAAACTGGAATTAATTTGTGCCATGACCAGCTGTTCGGAACACTTCATAATGATAGATGTCAGAGCCACCGAACAATAGTCATTAAGGCATGCTGCTTAGTTTCTCTTAGATACTAGGATGATGGTCATCTTCTTGAAGAAGATAGGGACCTCAGATTGTTATAAAGAGAGGTTGAAAGTGTCTGCGAATACTCCACCAGCTGATCCACGTAGATCTGAGTCCCAGGCCAGTTGTTCTCTGTGGGCTGACCTTCAAGAAAACTGCTCTGACATCTGTAATGGTGACCCCAGAGACAGGGTGTATACTGGGAGCTATGTCTCTAGCATTGCCCTCCATCGTTATTTATTGTCACAGTTTCTTTGGTATCCACCTTATAAGGCCTCATGCATTCTTCACCACTTTCCCCATTCATGGTTGCAGGATGCCCCTCCTATTCTCCACGTATTACACCAAGATAGCCAGTGAACTGTCAGAAAACCCTGTTGCAGTCTTACAGGTTCAGCCATTCTGAAAAGTACCATAACAAGGACTCAGTTTTTAAACTTCTTGTATTGTCCACTTCCCCTTTCAACAGCACCGACTGCCCTGGCCATTCGTAACACCAGGCTCTGTGCTGATCAGTGTATCCAATGAGTGGTTCATCATGGAAAATGCAAAATACTGCAGATGCTGGAATCTGAAACAAAAGCAGAAAAATGCTGGAAAATCTCAGCAAATCTGACAGCCTCTGTGGAGAGAGTAGAGCCAATGTTTTGAGTCTAGATGATCCTTCATCAGAGTGATGTGTGTGAATGATGCATGCACCATCATTTACCGTAGGAGATAAAAGAATTTAACCCACCGCCTGCATTGCAAAGAACAGGCCCGGGCTGCAATCCACA
The DNA here is from genome assembly GCA_024679065.1 of Sphyrna mokarran. Classification (NCBI taxonomy): domain Eukaryota; kingdom Metazoa; phylum Chordata; class Chondrichthyes; order Carcharhiniformes; family Carcharhinidae; genus Sphyrna; species Sphyrna mokarran. Next base: position 44,353,064 of record JAGIQG010000003.1, on the reverse strand, counting down.
GGACTATTTTCTGGAGTTATTCAACATATCTCACTCAGGCAGCAAGTCTAACATGAGCATGAACCCACTTATTTAAAGCAAGTTCATACCTCTGTTAAAAGAGCAGAATGAATTATGCCACAGGCATGTGATCTTTATCCATTTACGTCAACGACTGTAATCAGTGAGCTGGAGCTACAGTAAAAATTTGATTTAGCTTGGGGAACTTTGGAGTTTCAATTTCACTTCCTAAATGAAACTTACAGATTTCCTACACATGTCTCATTATAGCCACACATTATATACTGGACATTCCATAATCTGAGAGACATAACCAAGTAATATCAAATATTTCTTGCTGGATGAAATACGTACTTGATCTCTTCCATTTTATCCTATTTTAGTTAAAATAAGAAGAATTTTAAATATTTCATGATTGATAAAATGCACATTAAATGTTTTAAGGTGGCCCTCAGGTAACATAATGTGTGAAGCACAGGTGGTAATTGTGTTTGTTTGGAAAATGTTCAAAGTCAAGAGGTTAAAAGTGCAGGTGAAGAATCAGTTAGCCCCAACTTTCTGAAGCGGGCATTCCAACAGATGTTGGTTCTTTCAGCTATGAACTAGAAAAGCGCCACTTCATTCAACATCAGTGATAAAATCCAGTGGAACCTCTCCATATTTAAAGGCTAAGTTCAGAATGGAATATTTGACTCTTTAACAGTATGTGAGCTGGACCAAGTTTCTGGCGTTTATTTAATCTTTGCAGCATCAATGAAAGCAACAAGCTGGCAGTAAGCACGTTGTAAAAATCAAAAGAACTGATATCTTCCACAAGGCTTTCAGTGGGACTTCATTTTAAGTTAATTAAGTTAAACACTTAAAATAGATTGAAGAATTAGATTGCATTTTTCAAATTAAAACAGCATCTAAAATGTTATAGGAAACTTTGTGTGCCCTTCCTGTTGTAGACAAACATTCATAATACACTAAATTTCTATTTGTATTTTAATTGTACTGGTAAGATTTTTCACACTTGGATTGAAATTGCGATGTTTAATTCATTCATAATGTCCAATTAAATTTCTTCTTATTTTTAACAAAGTCATTGGCCTATTTAAATTGGACAACTCTGTACTCCAATAAAAACAGAAAATGCTGAAAAACCTCAATGGGTCTGGCAGTTTCTGTGGAGAGGGGGACAAAGTTAACCCTTGCAGTTTGTATGACTTCATCAGAGCCATATGGTCATATGGACTCAAAACATTGGGCCCTATTTTACCCTTTCGATTCTAAGTGTTGGATGAACTTGAAGCTGGGAGTGTTTCAGATCCGACTTTTAGATCCAATCTCAGGCAGCCCCATATGCACTCTGCTAGCAAAAATATCAGCAGTTTTGAATTGCACTATAAAAATCTATGGGTGGGACTTAGTGTGCCCGAAACCTTGCAGCTCTGATTGGCACCTCTAATTGCACATGCGCAAGGGAAGTTAGAATATGTGGCTCCCTTGCCACATCAGCCAGACCAGATGATGCCTCCCCTGGCCCCCAAATACATTGGCCCATTCCTACAATATTACTGACCCCCTTATTCCCTCAGCCACCTGCTATTCAAACTAACCAAGGCCCTCTCCCTTCTTCGCCGCAGCAATTTCAGGCAGAGTGGCAGCAGTTTTTATTTTGGACTAACAGCTTCTGCAGTATTTTGCTTTTACTAATTTGATATTCCAACCTTGCTGGAAGTAATTTCACACAGAGTGCTGTGGATTATTTGCTATTAATATTGAAAATGACAGTTCCAACCTATTGCGTTCCACTCCTCTTTTCTTTGTTCTTGCTTTCCTCATTCCTTATCTTCTACCTGTTATTTCCCGGCAGAAACACAGTAAAGACCGAAGGTGCAAACTTATCGGTGTTCACACCATGCTCCTGCTGCAGCGAGGTTGGTGAATTTGGTGCCCAATCAAATCTCCGTTCACTGCAGTAGGATGGGAAAATCCCGCCGGCGTGAATGGCTGCAACACATGTAACCATGTGAGAAACAGAGGAATATAGACAAAACCGATGTTCATCTGCTTCACTTCTACTATTCTACTGGTCTCTTGATAGACAGTGGAATTGTTGACTAATCATAGCAATTAGTCTACAACAGACCCAGACATGATACGAGAGAAACCACAGTGGTGGTGGAGATTTATTTTCTGAATTGCTTAACAGCTAAACAGAAAGCCAAATTAAAATGACAATAAATAGATAAAACAAAAGTCTATCATTTTTCTTTTGAATCAGATGATTTCTGAATGACTGTAACATGAATACTGTTCTGTTCCTGCCAATTTCATAGCCAGCAATGTGCTCAATCAAGTCTGAGTTGTTATCAGTAAATACACACATTCCGTAGCATAAACTCTAAACCCAATCAACAATATGGCCCTGACATGCACTGTCTGAAGATAAAAGAAAATAATGATAGCTGCCATGGTTAGGCATGTAGAAACCTATCGGGCAGAAAAAAAAACTTCTTTGTATTACCAGACAAACTAAAACATTTTATGAAATGTAATAAATGGAGAATTAAAGAACAGTAAAAGCGAAGGAACAAAATGTACTTATATTTTTGTTCTTAGGCCTCTATTCCCAAATTTTTAAGCATTCTGACTATATAATCATTTAACCATTATATTTTCCTAAGGAGATCAGTATTCAAACAGTCTAAAACAAAATTCTACTCACAATGACCTTTACAAGAGCAACTGAATCAACCAATTTTAAGTGATTAACAGTTTGAGTAGATTTGAATAAACCTCCAGCATATTACCAGCTGGAACACCATTGCTTTTATGACCTACTTTCTTCACAACACTCATTGATCTTTATAGAACATAGAACATAGAACATAGAACATTACAGCACAGAACAGGCCCTTAGGCCCTCGATGTTGTGCCGACCAAAATAAAGAGCAATGCCCCTCCTAACTAAACCATTCCCTTCTCTTCCATATACTTATCAATTAACCTCTTAAACGCCACCAAACTTGGCGCATCTACAACAGCTGCAGGCAGGGCATTCCACTCCCTAATCACTCTTTGAGTAAAGAACCTACCTCTGATATCCGTCCTATAACTCATACCCCTTAATTTAAAGCTGTGTCCCCTCGTGCTAGCTTTCTCCATCCTAGGAAAAAGGCTATCACTGTCCACCCTATCTAAACCTCTAATCATCTTATATGCTTCAATAAGATCCCCTCTTAGCCGCCTCCTTTCTAACGAAAACAACCTCAAATCCTTCAACCTCTCTTCATAGGACCTGCCCTCCATACCAGGCAACATCCTGGTAAACCTCCTCTGTACCCTCTCCAATGCCTCCACATCTTTCTTATGATGTGCAGTTCATTGGTCTATCAATTAGTCAGCCAGTGAAGACCAGTGACAGGTTAGGAATAGTCCTATCATTTCAAATATTTTTGATGAAATGTTTCAAATGAAACAAAATAGATCCCTTTTTAAAAGATCAGCCTCATTTATGAACATCTTTCAATTTTCCTCCATCTGTTCTTTCAGGAAAGTAACTTGAACCCATCTAGATTATTTTTGCTTTGCTAATTATTCCACAATGCTTCAAGCATTTGGGTGAACATAGAACATAGAACATTAAACAACATAGCACAGTACAGGCCCTTTGGCCCTTGGTACGTCCAAACCCAAGATCAAGCTATCACACTCCCTATCATTCTGGTGTGCTCCATGTGCTTATCCATAAACTGCTTGAAAAAAGTGTCCAACTCCACTGTCACAGCAGGCATTCCACACCCCAACCACTCTCTGAGTAAAGAAGTTTCCTTGGACATCCCTCCTATATCTCCTACTATGAACCTTGTAGTTATGCCAAAAACTCTTCATTTCCAATCGGTGTCCTTTTGGATTTGAACAGGTCACCACAACATACAATTTGCTGCATCAATTTAATCAAATCCCTTTATAATTTGAAAACTACACTTAAGTCACCTTAAAGTTTTTCTTTTAAAGAAAGCAAGAGAAATCCCTTAAACTGAAACTCCTAATAACTAGAACTATGTGTTTTTCACCTTCGTATCTTTTCAGAGGCAGTAGCGTATTTGTATATCAATGGGTGACTAAATCTGTGCACAATATTTGAGATGGAATCCTTCAATGTCTCAAACAAACAAAGTTATATCCTTTATTTAAAAACAGAATATTGCAGATGCTGGAATCTGAAACAAAACAGAAAATGCTGAAAAATCTCAGCAGATCTGACAGCATCTCTGCAGAAAGAATAGAGCCAACATTGTGTTTAGATGACTCTGGGCTCTGACAAAGGGTCTTCCAGACTCAAAATGTTGGCTTGCTTCTCATTTTCTGTTTCATAGAATCATAAAATTCCTACAGCACAGAAAGAGGCCATTAAGCCCATCGAGTCTGCACCAATCACAATCCCACCTAGGCCTATCCCTATATCTCTATATATTTACCCACTAATTCCTCTAATCTACGCATCTCAGGGCACTGAGGGCAATTTTGGCATGGCCAATCAACCTAACCTGCACATCTTTGGACTGGGGGAAGAAACCGGAGCATCCGGAAGAAACCCAAGCAGACACAAGGAGAATGTGCAAACTCCACACAGACAGTAACTCAAGCTGGGAATTGAACCCAGGTCTCTGGAGTGTGAAGCAGCAATGCTAACCACTGTGCTACCATGCCACCATGTTTTTATGTACTTAATCTGTCTGCTACTGTAATTAATTTGTCTTTTGTGCTACACCTTTTAATTTCATAGCTTTATCAAAAATAACTACTGAAGCCCAAATTTTTGTGCAGACTGAGAGGCTCAGGAAGCCCCAATCTGGAAGACTCACCCAAATCCAATCTCCCCCATTTTTGCAGGGAGTGGTGGGGAATGGGAGCAGGTCAAACTTTGTACATTATTGGTTCATGGGAGCAACTGAATGTGTTAAAGTGCAGCTTCCTTCAGGCTGATCTGATTTTTGTAAAGAGGATGTGGGAATATGATGTGTATATGTTAGACACAATAGGAAAAGTCCAAACTTATCAGACTTCTTTTCAGAGGTAGAGTGCGATTTTGGATGTGGTCATGGGACACCTTTACAGAGATCAATTGCTCTTTGGACAAGGTCAGGTGCTCTTTAGGTGAGATAAAATATCCTTTCAGAGAGGTCAAACGGCCTTTTGGGTTGTTTATCGTGGACATGACGGTCCATTAAAAAGTGAATAAACTGATTGGAACCGTCAAACTCATTTGAACATTCAAAGGGAACCGTCAAGGAAATTAAACTTCCTGCCCTTTAATTATTTTTAAAAAGTGTCTAGTGTTGAAAAAAACAGGATATGGAGATGCTGGCATTGGATTGGGGTGGGCACAGTAAGAAGTCCTACAATATCAGGTTAAAGTCCAGAAGGTTTATTTTGAATTACGAGCTTTTGGAGCGCTGCTCCTTCATCAGATGAGTGGAGAGCTGGTTCACAAACACAGTATCTATAAACAGAGACAGAAAAAAACCAGTTTCACTATGTTTCTATTTCATTTTGTCTGTTGACTAAGCCTAAGGGACACTATTGCAGAATTAGCACTGCATGACTAATTTCAAAACTTATCATTATTTTGGTGGATTAATTGCCAATTTACAGTTTCATTGACGGCTCCAATTGCTGATGAAGTCTTTGAAGTGGGACAATGAATACTGATGCTTTTTCTTATAAGGGATTCAATTAAGTTAAATGTCGTGAATGAGGTTTTTATGAATGAGTGTTTTTCTAAAAATTGTGAATTCTTCAATAGACAATACAACTTTATTTAATCTCAGCTCGATAGGTCTGCCAAATTGGATGCTGCGTGAGTTGGCTTAAAGGATGTAAGATCAAAGGATCATGAATGGGGCATTGGTAGGAACTAAGAATTGGAACTAAGTTATAATATGAACTAATAAGTGTCATGGGTATGAGTGGAAGGGCAAAGGTTGGCATAGGGGTAATAAAGAGCCATGGAGGTGGATAGGGAATATAAAGTGGCATGAATGGGGCATGGGGAGAGTGTGGAGGGTTCAGGCAGTTGGAAGGTTGAGGATTGTTTTTGGTTTTATTCTTCTTTTTCCATGTAGCACCAAGGAAGATCTTGTCACTCAGCCCACCTCTGCATCAGCAATCCCCATGCCACCTCCAATCTTTTACTGGAGCAGCTGACATAACATTTCATATGTCCCAGAAAACAAAAATCCAACCTTCCTGAGCACTTCTTCCTGGACAGGTCCGTGGAGCCAGGAATTGTCCCAACACTGTGCTCCCTACCTAGGAGTAAAAATTCATGCCTACATCTTTCAAGAAGAATATTATGTATCATCACTTCATCTAATATATGCTTCTGCTTTTTATTCTTTGTTCTCATGGTAACTCTTTTGTATTTATTCACATTAAACTATATCTACAATTTACTGGTCCCATGACCAAAATGGATGTACATTCTTCGGATTTGGATTGCAACATCTTTTATTATTTAACTTGTCTCCTATCTTGATTTGATCACAAAGTTTATGATTTTTGATGGAAATGGCAGCACATTTTGAGATTTTCACACCTGTTGACAATTGGCTAACAGTTCCTACATTGAAAGTTTTGGGAAAAACCTCCTTCAGATTTGTTCATATTTGATGAATGTTGGCTGGTTTTCAGCTTATAAGTGTGGCATAACGTGCATATTCAATGTCTTTATTATTGGGTTTTATTTTACAGTGATTAAGGCAAGGAATCAGGAGAAAGCCAATCTACTCATTATATGTTAAATTGCATGTTGAGAAATTAGTATAATTTGTGATATGTTATTATTAATGCCACTTGAAATAAGATTAATTGTTTTCATGCACGTTTTAAGTGTGGCTTTAATCAACAAAAGTGGCATAGTTTATCAGCATAATTTTATTGTTTCAATTTTATAATGAGAGCTGTGCAATAAAGTAAAACATATGGACAGAGAAAGTTAAATTCATATTCAAATAGTTATTAATAAATTTAAAATCTTGACCAAAAGCTCCAGAAATTCAATGCACAAGCTTGCTCATGTCTGAAAATTTCCAATTCAAGCCGCTTTTTGTTAGAAGTATTCTTCAAAATGAAGACTAAAGTTGGACTAAAGCTCTGAAATTGAACAAGCAAAATGACTTCAATAATCACAATGCCTGACCATGAAATCCGAACTTTGGAATCCTGCCTTGCGACAAACATCATTGAACTGAGTACTACATCCTCTTGAGGTCAGAGGTTAAGAAAGCCAACCTGAGATTTGAACTGCAATGGTAACATAATTCACTTGCACCTGCTGTGTTTCAGAGTTACACATCTTTCAAACTCTTTTAAACCCAAGATCATGGAATGACCTGGAAAACATACAATCATGGAGGATCAGCTGAATAGAATTGTCAAAATGCGGTAACAATAAAATTATTCTCATCTGGCCAGCTTTTTGAATATTGGTGGAAATATATTTGAAAGTGCGCAAAGAAATATTTCATCTTGTGCATGAAATTGTTCAGAAAGGTTGGAAAAATTGCTGAGAATATTCTTACAACAGGACAGATTTTTAAAAAACTTGGACACACCAAGACTGGGAATGTTCCATTATGGGGTATTCTTCTGATAGAATCAGGTTACTATTGGGCTACTCCCTGCTCCTCGACATTGAACCTAGACATTTTGTCAGATTTCCCAATGCATCAGAAATTTCGCGTGCATATCCATCAGCGTTATTGGGCAGGCTGTCATTTTGGAGCCTTTACCTGAGTTCTCTGCAGCAGAACCAGTATGCAAACTTGCTATCCTTACCCCCTGTTCTGACTGCAGCCCAGTCTTGCCTGGTGCCTTAATACATGAAAAAGTCAATCTTATTCTATACTCAATGGCATGTGCAGTATCAGTGTTTGAGCTGCTGACTACGACTGCAAAGTCAAGTAATTGTGCTGTGACTTCATCATGACTCCCTTGTTGGAGGTCCTGCACCATCTGGCCAGGATGGACATCTTGGGTAGTTGAAAAGAAAAGGCACAGGGTAAGGAGGTTTTGCAGGGTTGGAGAAGTAGCTGGGAACAGTTGAAAGCATCGGATGAAAATAAAATGGGATATGAGAGGCAGGATTAGGAATAAAGATCTTCCATGTATTGCAGACAGGAGAGAGATAGGCAAACTGTACTAATTTCTTCTCACTGCCTCTTCATAAGCAGAAGATGTTTTGAATTACTTTTAATGTATGCGGTGGTGTGATTTCCCAATCTCTTTGTTTCTTTGATCCATTTTATCAAAATAGACAATAGTAGGAAACCTTCTGGTGGAGACAGGATTGAAAAAGCTGAGAGATGCTAACCAACTGCTTGGTAAGATGGAGGGGGAGGGGGCTGCTGGAGTATTTTCCAGTTTTTGCTAAAACAGCAGACTGCAGAGTTTTCAGTTCTCAAAGGCATGTAGAAATTTCAAAATGGTCAGCCAAGTTATGTTACGCTCCTTCTCCAAACTACTTCAAAAGGGGTGGTTTATCCCATGTCCAAAATTAGCTTTGATTTCAGGAATGTAAATGTCCATTAGAGTTACCATCTATATTGAGGGCCTGGTATCAGGAAACAATTTTCAAGACTTAACCCCCTAACTCCACTAGAATGGTGTGTGAGCTTATCAGATGTAAATGATTCCCTTTTGAAGTATTGCTATACAGTTCTAGGTGTGAAATAAGTCTGTTAACAGCTCTGCTTTGATATTTAAGTCTCCTGGTTTTATAGAAATCCCGCAGTACAGAGAGAGGCCATTTGGCCCATCTGCATCAGTGACAATCCCATCCAGAACCCACCCCATATATTTACCCACTAATCCCTCTAACCTATGTATCTGAGGACACTAAGGGCAATGTTTTTAGCATGGCCTAACCCGCACATCTTTGGACTGTGGGAGGAAACATGAGCATCCAGAGGAAACCCTTGCAGTCATGAGGAGAATGTGCAAACTCCACACAGATAGTGACCCAAGCTGGGAATCGAACCCAGGTCCCTGGAGCTGTGAACTAGCAGTACTAACCACTGTGCTACTGTACCGCAAAGCGTCTTTATAATTAGGTATGAGATTCCACTGACTGAGAAAAGAACTTCTTATTCTTGTTGCTCCTGCTAGTTTTCAAGACAAACGGCCAACTGTGTGGTCATGTGACTCTTTGGTTCAACAGAAAGACTTTATTTTAATAGCAAAAAAATAAAGTTCAGAGACCAAACTCATAGTTTCTGTCTTTTCTTCCTCCATGGCTGATAGGATATGCAATATACTTTCCACCCTTTGTTTAGTTCCTGCTGCCTCTGGTTGACTGCCAACTTGACTTACAAGAGAGGGGTAAGGGTGTCTTTGAAATTTGATGTCTCTGTCATGGTTGAATAGCTGACAGTGAACAGTGAAGATGTGGCTTGCAGCAGTGCTGTGTATCGGTCTGGTAAAACATATAACTATGAATTTTGACAGAGAGATTGTTGGTAAACAGTTTTGACAGAGGGCCTTTGTCAAATGCCTTACTAACTTCCATGTATATGACATCAACTGCTCTACCTTCGTCCACACACTTAGTTACCTCCTCAAAGAATTTAATCAAATTTGTGAGGCAGGACTTACCCCTCACGAAACTATGCTGACTATCCTGGATTAAACTGTAAGATTCTATGATCTATAATCTAATAGGATATGATGATTTAAACAGTTGCTGAGATTAGAAGTGCACTTAGTAGGATATGGCATTTGAAGGTATTTTCGTTCACCTTGACTACTTGTGTGAAGTAATTGAACTTTTTGCAGCACTTCTTTCCTAGTATTGACCTCCAGGACTATCCTCTCCCATTGTTTTACAAGTCTGGGGAACCTGCTTTTGCCATATGTACGTACAAGACAACTCTTCCAGCAAGGTCACAAGTTAAGTTATCTGAAGAACGTATGTGAGCAAAGTTGAAATAATATCAATTGAAATGTTAAATTGGTACATTGAAAATCAAATCTGGGGTCATGGAGAAATTCTCACAAACTTAATTTTCTCACAATGTGTACTTCCCTCAGCAGATAAGTTTATCTAAAGTCCACATCATGTACCCTACTTCAGCTCCTTTGTAGCTGTTTTCTAGAATCACTGCATGATACCAGACAGAAGGAGATCATTCAGCCTATTAATCCTGTTCTAGCCTTTGGTAGAGCTATCCAATTTGCCCCACTTTCCTGCTCTCAGCATGTAATTTTTTTCCTTTAAATATTTGAATATTTGTCCAGTTTCCCTTTGAAGAAACTATTAAATCTGCTCTTTGGCCATGCATTCCAGGTTATAGAAATGTTTCTACATATTTTTTCCCTCAAGCTTCCTTCTTTTGCCAGTTATCTTTGATTTGTGTCCTTTGGTAACACCAACAGTTTATTTATTTATTTAAAATTTATTTATTATTTTTGTCACAAGTAGACTTACATTAACACTGCAATTAAGTTACTGTCGCCAGTACCCTTAATTACCCTTGTCGCCACATCCTGGTGTTTGTTTGGCTTCACCAAAGAGAATTTAGCATGGCCAAGGCATCTAACCAGCATGTCTTTCAGAAATGAAAGGAGAAAACCAGAGGACCCGGAGGAAACCCACGCAGGTACAGGGAGAACATGCAGACCCTACAGACTGTGACCCAAGCTTGGAATCGAACCCATTCCCTGGCGCTGTGAGGAAGCATTGCAAACCATTGTGCCACCATGCTGCCCTGCCACTGGAAACAGATTCTCCTTATTTGTCAGATGAAAACATTTATGAATTTGAACACCTCAATCCAATCTCCCTGAAATTATTCTGTTATAGGGAAGTGAATCCAAAGGTTCTGAAGTCTGTGCAAAAAACTAACTCTCCCATCCATCTCTGGTCAGCCTTGAATGCAATGCAGATACAAACCAGATTTTTTTTTGAGGGGGGTGGGGTTGGGGTGGGCTAGAGTGACATTTTGTCAGCAGTAGCTGGCTAATTGGCTACAGTAAAGTTTTACAACACCAATTTTAAATCCAACCAATTTATTTGATAGTAAATCCGCGAGCTTTCGACTTTACAGCCTTCGTCAGGCAAAGGCATTTGCCTGACGAAGGCTGTAAAGTCGAAAGCTTGCAGATTTACTATCAAATAAATTGGTTGGATTTAAAATTGGTGTTGTAAAACTTTACTGAGTTTACCCCAGTCCAACGCCGGCATCTCTACATCATAATTGGCTACCACAGTAAGAAGTCTCACAACATCAGCAAAAACCACTAGCTTTCAGAGCACTGCCCCTTCGTCAGGTAAGTAGGAATTCTACAGAAGGGGCAGCACTCCAAAAGCTAGTGGCTTTTGCTATGAAATAAACCTATTGGACTTTAACTTGGTGTTGTGTGACTTTTTACGGTGTTTACCTCAGTCCAACACTGGCATCTCCACACCATAATTGGCTACCACCAGGGCTACCATCGTTAATACGATGGCTGCCCAGCTCCAGATGATGCCAGTCAATTGGAGGACTGTTAGGTCATCAGTTTCAGAAATGCCAGCATACATGGTAAGTAATACCTGGCAGAAGAGGATATCATGGCTGCACAGTGCCCTCCCAATCAGATGACCATGGACATTCCTCTTAAGACATGACACTAATTTGGTTTATTCTTTTCTCCATAAATGCAGCCAGACCTGCTGAGTATTTCCAGAATTTTATGTTTGTATGTGTGATTTCACACATTGATCACTCTGTACATAAAGAATTTTGATATTTTTTTCTTCTGGAAGTTTTAAACTCTGTTTTGTTATATCTATCATAGGATCACAAACAACACTTGCAAACGCCATTCTGCATAAGTGATAAAACCATCAACACGTGGAAATGTTTCCAATACTTGCATGCCATCTATAAGCACTAAATCTAACACAAAACATTTTTTTTTTGCAAACAAACAATAACTTTTGTTCACAGAATATGAATTGAAATTCTTTGACGTACATGAAGCGGACCATCATATCAATATATTTTTGGTGAATTGACTTGTCTTCGTGCTACATAAAGTCACTTTTGACCAAACTGATTTACCACAAACCTAACTGGCTGATTTAGAATCAGTTGTGGGGAGATGTGCCTTAAAATCACAATTATTGAAGATCAAATTTCAATACACATGGCCTGACAACAATCAGTCAAACAAAAAGTAATCATTTATGAGATCAATAAATTTAAAAGATGGGCGTATATTATTTTTAATTAATCATCTAGTGTTTTGGCTATTAAGATTTGTGTGCTCAGATCCATGGAGTAATAAGAAAAGACTGAAGGAATATGTATTAATGCAATATCTATTTTCTCCTGAGGACTCCAGAAGACACTTCAATCCATTTTAAATATTTCTAAAGCTGCAATGTAATAAAACATTTTTTTTGCAGCCAAACTGAAGTCTTAATTAATTGCTATCATTAATAAATTCACCAAATTAACCTTAAACCACAAAAGCGTGTTTGTAAAATCACAAGCCAAACAACATAGCAGTTGTGAACTTTTCTCCTGAGGGCAACAATCAACCATTACAGTGAGAACAGGAACTTGGAATCCAGTGGATGGTTCTTGCTAGTTCAGAATTATGATGCTATGTGCAACTGATAGCAATTTCTGGGGATGAAGAAACGTCACCAACAAAGCGGAGATTAATGAAGCAGTGGAGATGTGAAGGGATTTGGGGAAGACAGAATGCAGTGGGTTCAGGTATCTTTTAGAAATGTAATTCATAAATCCAAATGTAATTTATCTTGCCCAAATCACAATTTCTGTAATTGAAACCTAATTTGTTAGCACGATGCAAATATATTTAAATGTCTTGTGAGGATGTATGATATGCCATGAATAACTCATCTCCTGACTCCCTAAAGCCTTTCCACCATTTACAAGGCACAAATCAGGAGTGTAATGGAATATTCCTCACTTATCTGGATGGTGCAGCTCCAACAATACTCAAGAAGCTTGACACCATCTAGGACAAAGTAGCCTGCTTGATTGGCACCATATCTATAAACATTCAATCCCTCCACCACCGAAGCTCATAGCAGCAATGTATACTATTTATAAGATGCACTGCAGCAATTCACCAAAGACAGCACCTTCCAAACTCATGACCACTTCCATTTAGAAGGACAAGGGTAGCAGATAAATGGGAACTCCACCACTTGCAAGTTCCCCCCCAAGCCACTCATCATCCTGACTTGGAAATATATCATTGTTCCTTCATAGTCACTGGTCAAAATCCTGGAATTTCCTCTCTAATGGCATTGTGGATCAACCCACAGAACAAGGACTGTAGTGATGCAAGAAGGCAGCTCACCACCACCTTCTCAAGGGCAACTAGGGATGGGCAATAAACGCAGGCCAGCCAGTGACACCCATGTCCCACAAATGAATAAAAAAACACTATATAATTGCAAATTGTTATTGTTGCTGAGAGATGTGCTCAGGTGTAAATAAAACACAGGTTTCACATTTCTTTATTTGTATAATGAATGGAATTTTTCCATTCCACCTACCATGGGAATCATCATGGGTGGAGACAGACTATGCAAAGATCTGTTGACCTCAGGTGGGAATTTCCGGCCTTGATGCAAGCGCAGTTGAAAAATCCCACCTTATCTATCTCAAAGTTTCTTGCTATTTAAACAGATGTCTTTTTACTTTTGTATTTTAAGTCCATTTAAATTCACTTGTCAACTCAAAAATTTAAATTACTTTACTAAAGTCTGGCAAATGGAGCATAATGTGGGCAAGTGTGAAATTGTCCATTTTGGCAGGAAGAATAAAAAAAGCTTCATATCTAAATTTTGAGCTCTGAGGTGTAGAGGGATCTGGGTGTCCTAGTGCATGAATCACAAAAGGCTCATTTTCAGGTACAACAAGTAATTAGGAAAGCTACTAGGATGCTATTATTTATTGCAAGAGAAATTGATTCCAGAAGTAGGGAGATCTCACCTGGAGTAATGTGGTTTTCTTATTCAAGAAAGGAAGTAAATGTGTTAGAAACGGTTCAAAGAAGGTTTCTTTGACTAATATCAGGGAATGGGCAGGTTGTCTTATGAAGAGAGGTTGGGGAGATTAGGTTTGTATTTACCTCCAAGTTACCCTCCAAGTCACTTACCATTTTGACTTGGAAATATATTGCTTTTCCTTCATAATTGCTGGATCAAATTCCTAGAATTCCCCCCTACTCCTACTTCTAGTTTCTATGTATCTATCACCTGGTGAGGCTCACAAACCTCATTGTATGGCAGTCTCTGCCACATTTACTGCAGATGAAGATGTGTAGAATTTGTTGGTGTCTGTTTTCTTTGGACCGTCTTTTTAGGCAGCTGAGCTTTTTGTTTCTGCTCAGCTCTTCCAGTGCTCTCCAAACCGTGGCCAGAGATCATAGCCATTAAACCTAAAGAATTTCTAATACATAGGAACAGGAGTAGGCTATTCAGCCCATTAAGCCTGCTCCACCATTCAATACAATCATGGCTGATTGGACATTTAAATGCCTTTTACCCACACTATCCCCATAACCCTTTACATTATTATTAATCAGAAATCTGAGCTTTAAATATAGTCAATGACTGAGCTTCCACAGTCTTCAGCAATAGATCATTCCAAAGTTTCACAAGGTTGTGTGAAGAATTTTATCTTCATCGCGGTTGTAGGTGGCATTCCCCCTTATTTTGAAATTGTGTCCCCTGGTTCCCCAACCAAGGGAACATCTTACTGGCATATACCCTATCTTCTGCTTTAAATATTTTGTAGATTTCAATGAGATTACCTCTCATTCTTTGAAACTCGAGAGAAAATAGGCCAAGTTTAGCAATCTCTCTTCATGGGATTATTCTGTCATGTCCGGAACAAGTTTGGTGAACCTTCATTGTACTCCATCCTCTTGTTGCACTCCATTGCATTCAATGATGACTTCAATGTCCACCATCTTTATATAACACTTGCAGATGTCTTTGTAGTGGAAGCATGGGCACTCCAGATATCAGTACCAAAAACAAAAGTACTTAAAATGCATGAATTCTAATGCCATTTGCAGCTATCCATTAAGACACGTTTATGTGCAACAGACAAAGTGAGGGGAATTTTAACACGGGGGAGCCAACTAAATTTGGTGCGTTCACATGTTAAATGCTCAAAGCGTTTAAGCAGATCAGAGCCATTTCCCCCGACTTCCAGGTTTTGTTCAGACAAGACAGGGATGGATAGCTGGGTCCCTAAAGGTAGGTTGGTCTTTTACATTTTAATGAGGCAAAAAACAGAAAATGTGGAAAATCTCAGCAGGTCTGGCAGCTTCTGTGAACAGAGCTAGTGTTTCATGTCAGGATGACCATTCATCACAACTGAAGACTATGAAAATTGAACAAGATTTATACATTTCAATGAGGATTTAATTGTGGCTGATCCAGTCAGAGGAGACCTAACACTGCAGAATAGCAAAGAAAGACAAGAAAATGAAGAACCTGTTGTGGAGCAAGAGGGTCAGAAATGCATCCTTCTGGCCTCCCTAAGCTCCGTCTTAGTCTGAATTTCCCATACAAACCCCTGCCAGTAACACCAGCCCCCCCTGGGGTCAAGAATCATATTGCATTACTGCATAGCTCCAGCCCTCCTATGAGATTGACCTCCTATCCCAGGGCCGGGGATTAAATTCCATCTGGGCTTGCAACCTCTCCTTCTTTGTACCACACCCAACTGGGAGATAAGCGTGTCGACCAGACCGCTTTCTAGGCAGTGAACCTGCCTGCGACCTCACATGCACACTGGGGAGTTAAAATTCCCAAGCATATGGGGAAGCGCAGTCTTCAGGGTTTTCACTGCACTACCACACCGCCTCCCCTCATTACTGCTGACTCCCAAAGTTATAATTCCACCTCCAGCAATTCAGCTGAGCTAATAAGACATTCAAAACTGGCTTTTCACCTCTGGGATTTGGGGTTCCGAACCATCTACTGCAACAACAATCCATAAATGAAGCTAAAGAAACAAATGTTCAAAGCACAGGAAAGAAAAAAAAATGACTTAGCAAAGGGAAAACTACACAAAAGAATACTTAAGACATGAGAGAAGCTGAGCGAGAGAAGACAAAGAGAACGTCTAAGGAAATATGGACATGAAAAGCTTTGCCTGATTTCAAGAAAAAATTACAGTTCCTCGGGCTAAAGGGATCAAGGGGAGAACAGAAGATCAGGATATTAAAATTGACGATCAGCTATGATCAAAATGAATAGCAGAGGAGGCTGGAATGGCCAAATGGCCTATTCATGCATCTAGTTTCTATGTTAAGATCATAAGAAAAAGTGTACAGAAAGTACTCTTAGTGACCAAAATCTGCAAGAATATGATCTGCACCATCAGAATCTAATGTGGATCAGACAAGATGCAATTGAGGGGAAGTTTCTCCTTTGAGCTGCAGAGCAAGTGTAGATACTTTAATCTTCAAAATATTACTTCTATTAATATTTACCATTTTAAAATGTAAGTGTTTAACAAGAACAGTATTTCAGTCAGTACTTCAGCAATCCTGAGATAAATAATCCTGGGAACATTTAACCTTCAATGTGCAATTATTAGACAATAAAAGTACTGGTTACCAAAATGAAATTTATAGCTATGTTGGTGTTAAAAGTAATCATGCCTATTGTTATTCAATAATTTTCTAAAGAAGTTAATTTTATTAGTTAAATATATGCATGGTTTGATTCTGGGAAAGCAGGAAATAAAGACAGAAATGACAACTGTGATAAGATTGTTCGATAAGATTAGAACGGAGAAGGTAAAAAACACCTTTTGATGTGGTTCAGTGACATCCCTCTCTCAACAATGCAGGTATGCGTGAGAACATCTACAGCAGCAGTGCCAAGGTGAGCAAGTGTCTCTCCTAGTGAGGAAAACCATGAAATAAAATGACTCATGTTCTCATGTGCAAAGGCAGCAAGAAGAATTTTAAATTCGTCTGGCTGATATTAAGCCTTCTAAACACAGATCAAAACTTCAGTTCTGATCCTCACTATTCACTCACACCAGTTAGGTTACACATTTTTCAGCTGATCACCTTGTATTTATTTATTCATCTGGCATAAATGGCCTTTCTTTCCACCCATCTTCAATTCTTATAATCGAGTCAAAATTTCAGATTCTGTCTCAGCTTGGTAAGACAAAGATGATTTTTTACTCTCATTTGCTCTCTCCACCATCCAACCACTAGTAGAAAGTTGCTTTCTATTTCTGTGAAGTAGCACAGGAGGACATCCGCAAGCAAACTGCGGAGCAACACAGGAGGAGAGCGATGAACTCTGTGTGGAGCAGTGTGGAAAGAGAGTGATGAATCCAGTGTGGGGCTGCTTCACAGGAGTATTATAAAACAATGTTTGATAGATGTGGAAACGATATTTCCTCTTGAGGGGTCACCATTTAAAAATAAAAGCATGACTTTATGAGAAAGATTTTATGTGTGAAGCTAGCATGAATGTGGAAAGGTTTCAGATCCATTTTTTTTTGGGCAAGTCTTTACTCCGAATTTTATGCACTTAGTTCATTAAAAAAAGGACCAAACCATTTCCAGCCACTAGAGGCAGTAAGCGGGGCTAAAATCACCTGCCAGCTTGCTCTAATCACAGAGGGAGCTATTGTGCATATGCAGATCCCTGTGGCTCTACATGTACAATTGCAACAGCAGAAGCCTGACAGACAGGAAGAGATCTGTCAAGCCTCTGCTGTAGAAGTCGGCCTCGATGAATGCCCGGCCCAGTTTTTTCCCAAACCCTTCAGGTTCTACTCCTTGGCACCACAGAATGGGCAATGCCAAGATGCCAGATGAGCAGTTCTAAGTTGCCAGAATGGTGCTGCCTGGTTGGCACAGCCCAAGGGATGCATCCCTTGCCCTTGACCTCCTCACAGAGTCTCAATGGTCTCCAGTTCTTCTGGCAAGGCCAACACAACTATTCCTCATTTGTGGGAACCAGGTACTTTGTTTGCCAGAGAAAATCTCTTCCGGCAAGGCAACAAAGACAAGTGAGCTCGTACAATTTCATCCGGGCTCGCTAAATCAAGATAAAGCCAATTTTCAATATAATTGAATAAACTATTTAGCCTCCTGCCAGAACGGGTGGGACTCTGAATGCACCAGATATCTGGTGCCGGTAAGATTGCAAGAGGCAAGAAATCAGACATGAAGTCAATGCGTAGGCTCCCATGTAACTTCATTAGCTTACCCTGCTCATTGATGGGTGGGGTGAGCCAGTAAAATTGTTCCCATGGGTCAATCACCCATTTACAACAGAGATGAGGTGAATTTTATTCTCTCAATGTACCATGAGTCTTTGGCATTCTCTTCCACTAAAGATGGTAGAAACAAAGTCTCTAAACATTTTTAAGGCACAGCCAGGTAGATTTTCAATTAACTAGGGGTGAAAGGTTATTAGGATTAGATGGATATGTGAAATTGAGGTTACAATCAGATCAGATATGACCTTATTCAATAGTGGTGCAAACATGAAGGGGCAAGTGGCCTACTCCTGCTCCATATGTTTAATATGACACCAAGCCACATAAGGGGATTTTAGACTGGATGGCCAAAAGCAAACACTGAAAAAGCATTTTCATTACATCTTCCTTGTCAGTGAGGTGGAACAGTACCACAGATGACATCTATCCTATTTCTGCTTGACATAACGGGAGTTCCACTTAAAGGCACCCTATCCTCCCAGATGAGTGAGAGCAGAATATTTAAAAATAAATATTGGAGTAGATTTAATTTTTGGTATGCTGAAATTAAAGCCTTAGAAAAATTGCAAAAAGTGTTCTGTATCTTTGATCTTTAAGAAATCTTTAAAGTAAAATTATTATGAGTATTCACCTGTATTCTCATTCTACACCTATACATAATGTGCAATTATGACTGCAGTCACTGTTGCTTTGTAATTATAAACTTGCATTTGCTCGACTATAGTTTTGAAGCTCAATTTTAAAAACATTGCATTTTATTTGTTTGAACTGAAGTGGTGTGCTTATACTTGTTGTGTTTCAATGATTAATGAATGCAAGGCATTGATGATGTATGAAGTATTCCTTAGGATGCACCAGCTCCATTGTTTTAAGAGTGGTGTTTGAAATCGAACAGTAAATTTCAGCCTTAACTAAGATTCATTTTCAGTTTATCGTAGGTTAGGAATTCACTAGTTTTTATAAAGTGATATAGGAAATGAATGGAAAATTGTGGAGGATGGGGGGGTGGGGGAAGGAGCAGTAGGTTAGTGAATTGAGGTTCCTTTCTTACTCAAGTGAATCAGTTGCCCTATCTAGCACATTGTGGATGTGGAGGATCAACTTGGAAGGCAGAAGGATGTCTCAGTCAGTATTTAGTGAGCTTCTGGAAATATTCAATAACCACATATTGAATCGCAATCCTTCTTTTTTTGCATTGTAAACTAACAGCATATCACTAGGGCATGTTAAACTTTCTGATTGTGAAACTGTTTGGCATGTTTGCCATATGGGCCACAAATCAGATATAATGTGAATTAGGTTCATTTGAACAGGCCTATTCATAAAGGAGCTTCTCTTAGAATTATAGAAAATAGGAACAGGAGTAGGCCATTTAACCCCTGAACCTGCTTCGCCATTCAACTAGGTCATGGCTGATCTTCTATCTCAATGCAATTTTTCCACATTATGTTCATTTCCCTTGAGGTCTTTAATTTTCTATTTCCGGCTGAGTCTTCACAGCTGTAAAGATGCACTTTCAATGAATTCATTAGTAAACACACAAAAAAATTATTGATAAGAATAGCTCAGCAGCCTCATGGCTGCAGCTTGCTCTCTCCTTCTAAAAGGGGACTCCATCCCTTGGAGTGATTACCCATTCTGAGTGCCAGTTGATCACCCAAGCTAGGTGACCCTTCATTGTTGTGTTGCCTTTAAAGGGACAGTCTCCACAACAGCTCTCTCAGGAGAATTATTAGGGAATAAAGGCAGCAATTAATTTTGAAGATAGCAATAGGAAGATTGAAGGAAAAGTGGAGAAATAAATCATCAAGCTTGCATTTGATAGTTAGGGTAAGAGATAATATGGTGTGAGAATGAAGATGAAAGTGGCATCATATAGTCGAATCGAAATAATTTTGGAACAAAATTGTTTGCAATTGATCAAAAATCTTTTTCTATATGGCAAGTAACCCTGATATATTTTAAGAAGTAGATTTTTATTTAACTAATTAATTTAATGATTTTACGTATTTTACAAACACATAGAAATAAAGGATAGTCAAACCCATCCCCATCCCACAACTCAGTGTGCTTTCCTGTGCTGAAGGTAGTTCATCTCTGGACGCAAGCAGGAACTTCTTGTCCCACTGAAGTCCATGGAGTTTTGAATGACTCAGCAGCCCTGCTGCCTGGCAGGGACCCATAGCGGGAGATCACCTTCAGCAGGAGGCAGGACCAGATGATCCTGCCGACGGGAAGATTTGGAAAATCCCATCCAAAGTCTGATTTTTCCTTTGATTATTCTAGATTAGTTAGAGAAAATGGAATCCTGAGAGGGGGTAACATGTAGAACTCTTATTGGGCCACAGCCCATCACACCGGACTATGGCTCACTGCTCCCCCTGACCAGTGGAAGGGCAGATAACATGTGATCCATGATAACTGAATCCTCTATCCATGGAATTGTTAAGGACCTAACTGTTAGTCAAGTGCACTACAGGACAGAAATAACCATTTCCAATGCATCTGGCATTACACAAACCGCTGGAACTTTGTAAGAAAAACAAAGGCAAGGGTGGAGGAGGAGAAAAGCAATAGAGAGAGATGGGAAGAAGAACAGGAATGGAGGAGAAATACAGTGTCAAAACATTGCAATATTATTATAATATTACCAGCAGCAAATCATGCAGGTCTGGGGCATGGACCTGCATGACCTGCTGCTGGCAATAATCACAGTTTAACAATAAGAACCTGGATCCCTCATTGCCAGACCGATATAGTCAATGACAAGCTTTACTTGGGCCAAGACTGCAGTTTACACAAAGGCCAAAGTCCTTTCCTACTGATTCCAGATGTCATTGGAGAAAGTTAGATATTGGTCGGTTTTTGCATTAGTCACCTACCTAATGTAGATATGGACCACAGATTGACTGAAATTGAATCTATTGGGAGAGTGTGGAATGCTTTATTGTCTGGTAAACTAACTCTATCCTGCATTTTAGGATGTTGGTGAATGCGAAGACCAGAAGACAAAGTGAAACATTACAAATTTATAGCTACTGTCCCTATAACACAACACCAGCTTCAGTAAGTGTCTCCTTATATATGCTTATTTCATCATCTAAAGGCTCTTTACCTGCCTATCCTTAGCCTTAATTTATACAATTAAAAGGATAATTTTTTATTTCAAGAACCATCAATTCTAGGGTGAATAGATTTTGTCCTACATTCCTGTTTATTTTGCCAGTGCTAGATTTGAAGTGATCATAACTATCAGGTCAATTAGCAGTATATATCTCAACTATAGCGACACCTGCAGGCATAACATGTATTGCAGACAAATGTTGACCTGTTTAAAATGGCTTCCGGTCTGGAATCTGGGGCAGGATCTGATTGGAAAAGCTAGTGATGGGATCCATATTAAACCCCATATTGACAACATCCATGGACCAACATTTAAGTATTGTAGGCTGTGTTTTATAGTGGAGTCATGATGCTGTGCATATCCAGATGTCCATGGGATAGGCAATCTTTGGTGACTTCCTTTAATCCTACAGCTGTTCTGATCAAGTCTTGAACATACCCCCAGTTGATGAGGAAATACTAAGACAAAGTTTGCCTGACATTTGGAGAAACAACCCTGTTATAAATTAAAGTAATTGGTGTAAAATAACTGAGTGTTTACTAGGAAATGTCCCTGTTGGAGGGTGGGGGTGGGGGAGGAGGATTTTGACCTCACTCTGTGCATTGGCTTTTCACAGTGGTGTCAAAATGCCATGAATGTTGAAAAGTACAATTCACGCTGCTGTAACTGAATAGTATGATTTTGAAAACCCTTTGACAGCAGAGCAGTGGCAATTGTGCACAGGAAGGTCAAGAAGTTTATTTTAATACATTTACTATCTTATTATCAGGCACTCTCATAGGATTTTCATCCCTCACAGAATTTTCACCTGATGCCCTTACCTCTGAGGGGGTATTGGAGGTGAGTGCTGAGAAGGAAATCACCCCACAGTGTTCTCAAGGTTTTGGAGAGGAGGTAGATAACTGTAACTTATGACTAGGCATCGGGTGTTACCTCCCGTGATTGAGGGAATGGGTTCCTTGCAGACCTCACCTTCCACTTATCTCAGGGTGTCCCCTGACTCAAAAGGATCTGGCTTGCAGGCAGTGCCTCCCGTGTCCTCCTTTTATGGCTGCTTTTCCACTCTACGCAGAGTGAGTGTCTTCCCTTTGTATGAGTTTGAATTACATGAGAGGAATGGAGCTCTGAAGCCCCGTGTTATGCTTTGTTGTGAGGGCTGTTTCCTACAGCACAGTGGTGGTCTTAGTTCCTGCTGCAAGAGGCTTGAAGACCCTCCAAAATGTGGAGATGGCAGCTGTTTTGAACACCACACTCAGGAACAGTGTGAGCCTAAAGGGGTTGAGCAGCATGGAAGTTTTAATCCACTTCTTCAGTAAAGTTTGAGTGTCAGGGTTGAGTATCTTGGTGTGCACGCCCATGCTGATGGAAGGCAGTTCAAATCGACAGCCCTTGTGACCTGAGAAAATGAGAGTACCCTCAGAATATGCTTGATATTCTAACTGCAGTCCTCTGTGTCTTCTATCAGCTGTATCAGCTGTGTCTTGACTACCAAAAGAGGAAACCACTTTATCAGAACAACAACCTCATCTTCCTTGATTAGCCAATTCTACATATTAAATCTCCAGAGCTGAATATCAGTGCCACTGATTAGAACCAAACACTTTTGCAACCATAAGCCCTCTTGTGGAGTCCATGGACCATATGTATATAAGTTTTTTTTCAGGCTGCACTCCTTTTTTAGTTTCTTAATAACCCTATTGTTACAGTTTTGTTGGCAATTCAGCCCCACACTCCTGATCTACAGACACCTGGTGTAGAGAGAAGCAAAGACCTCCTCGTGAACCTGCTCCTGGGTCTGGCCAAATTTGTCATTAATAGGTCCATGCAGCGAGCAATCGAGGGGGGGGGGGTCATCTAACCCAACTTGTTTGCCCCTCTACTGTGGTTATATTCATGGAAGGGTGGCCCTGAAAAAGGAGCACGTGGTGCCCACTGGCACCAATTGAGTCCTTCCATATCCATTGGGCACCACATGGACTGAGTGTCTTATTCACTCTGTTAATCATTTTTTGATTTCATGTTTTAAGTTTTATTTGTGATTTGTTTTTGTTTTGGGTGGTTCCCTTTCAAGGGTACTACCTTCTTCCTTTGTCCTTCATTTTAATTAGTCCAACTTCAAAAAGTTCGAACCTTAGGCTCCAAGCATTGAGATGCAAAACTCATACAAGCTTCAACATGACACAGACTACACCAATGTGTAACCCTAGGCAAGGTGTAATGGTGTTGTCTACCACCACACACCACTTCAATGTCAGGAAGGGGGCCAACCAATCAACTGCCCTTTCACATAATGTCAGGTTCTGGATTGGGGGAGATGTGCTCCACACACTTCACCTTGGGGGAGTTGAGAGGGACCAAAGTGGGGATGTGGCTATAACCTTGGAGGGAGGTTGTGGGAATTAGCCATGAGACATCCACTAAATGGGGAGATCTTGGGTGGAAGTCTCAGAAGCATTGAGGAAGGAGGATCAGATCTCTGTCAGGAATCTTCTAAGCTCACGATGGTGTTCTCCTCTTTTCAGTGCATGATTCTGGAGCCTGTCAAGCTGGCAATTCTACTCATCACAGTAGAGCAGCAGCAGAGACTCTGATGTGCTATTGCACATGGCCAGGACCTGTGCCCTACAGATGAGAGGAAGGCTGTTGCAGGAGCAGCACTTCAGATGCTAGAGCCTCAGAAAGATATCAGCAAAGGGTCTTCCTCCTCCCCGGCCAGCTCTAGTGCTCCCTCCACAAAGAGTGTGAGGCTTCTGAGTTCTGACATGAGTCCGCAACACTGGACTTTTATTATAATGGAGTTTATACTGCAACAAGACAGGTGGGGAAAATGTAGGTGTGATTCCAGCCTGTTCAGATGATGATGAGGTGTAACATGTGGCATGTGTGGGACATGAGTGAGAGCAGAGGTGTGAGGCACACAGCAGCTAATAGGGCGAAACATGGGGATGGGCGATTTTGCAAGGAGAGGACCTTGTGATAGATGTTAGCAACCGTGAGGTGGCTGGGTGAGAGATCAACTTGGAGGAGCATGGAGTACGTGAGATAGTCCATGAGGAAACTGGAAAAGGTGCCAGGCCATGCGAAGAAGATTATTCATCTGCTTTCAACAGTCCTGTCCATCCTTTTCTGTAGTGAACCAGCACTCATGAAGGCTGCCAAAGCCTCTCAGATAGGGGTGGTCACCTTGCTGGAAGGACACCTATGTACGATACATGAGCTTGGTCAATGCTCCCTTTGAGAAATGTGGTGCTGGCTTCTTTGCTACCATCTCTTCTAATGGATCTAGAACAGGAGCTGGAGAGTGCTGGGGAAGTAATTATTATATCCACTACTGTGGGAGCTCCCAACTGACTGCATACATTAAGTTGATCTGGAGTGAATGATTCAGTGGCAAGCCCCAACAACCAAGGCTTGAATCACGCCAGAAAGAAAAGTTGTTAATGAGGTTCAAAATTCCATGAGAAATCCACCCCCCGCCCCACCCCCACAATGTCTCTAAATGGGACTAGTGCTAATTTATATCAAATTACAAGCCTTTTTTTCCTATGCCATTCACATCTTTTAATCGGTTGTGAACTAACCTTTCAAGCATACCAAATGCACTTTGGGTTGCAAACACAAGTCAGTACAAAGTACCAGTACTGATCATTTGTTGGGAGAAGGCACGCATGTTTAAAATAAAGAAAGAACGTGGTTACAAGTGAAACATCCTGCTTTATATTTCACCCTGTGCAATACTCTGGGCAACCAGAAAATCAGTGGCCAATATCCTTGCCATTATTCAGAACATCTGTGGGTACTGTATTTCAATTGTTCCATGAAAATTTCAGAGCAGCTCAAACACTTCCCAAGAGAACACAAACTGCCAGATCATCTGATACGGGCAATTAGAATGAGATGGAGCTCTACCTTTCTTGTGATAAAGTGCCCAGTTAAGAAAGAGGGGGAAAAAAACCTACATTCCAAGGCAATTGAATGCACATTTGGTCCAATTTAACATGCAACCAGCGAATGAACTTGTCAGTCTGACCAGTCCATTTGGACAAACCACTTAGGAGCTAAATAACAACTTGGCCTTTCTCAGCCATCTCATGTTGATGGCATTTATATTCCAATATGTCATGGGCGTCTCCAGATTCCTCTTAAGGCCATATATCCTGCTACAGCAAGAAATTTAGTGAAACAGGGCAGCTTTTAAATTTAATCTCCAATGAATAAAATATATTTTCGCCACATTGATTTGCCTTTGCCTTGGCTTCTTTGTCTACTACTCAAACCCTTTGAATACTCAAAAGATCATTTGATGAAGAAAATTCAAATTGAACAGGATATCTTGGATACAGTAGAAATCAAAATGGATTTACTTTGTCCTCCACTTAACCACAAGTTCAACCTTGTTGGGCTCACATCAACCATCTGTAAGATACAGGAATGATGTGAAGTTTACAGTTGATGATGAATATGTAGTTCAAACATAGTTCACTTTACCTAGTCTGGATTCTAACCCTCTGGCATGTCTAGGAAGATAGTTATATGCATAGCCCAGGAAGGCTAAAGAGGAAGGCAAAAGGCATTTTGGCTCTTTTCAAGTAACAATCAAGTGAGTTGGCTTTATTTCACTAGGGTGGGCTTAGACATCATTGTAACTGCCAAAGATTCAGTCGAAAAATACGTTAAGGTATTCTGATGCTGAAATTCAACTTGTTCTTCTCAATTGTCCATGGTACTAATATAAATGAGTGGAATTCAATCTCTCAATTGCATTCACAGCTTGTGTGAGGAAAGCTGAAGTTCTTTAATGCGTGGGAGGGTGAGTTTGGGAATTACTTCAAGCAGTTTTCTTATTCATTAAGATGAATACAATATCACATTGCATGGTATGCCATCTGGCATTCCAACAGAATTGGAAAGAAAGATAATCCCGAGCATCCTAATAGAGTAGGAGGTCTTATGGCATGATGGATAACATTCCTGTCTCTAAGCTGGGAGCTCTGGCTTCAAGTCCCATGATGTAGAGACCCCAGCAGTGGACTGGGGTAAATACAGTAAGAAGTCTCACAACACCAGGTTAAAGTCCAACAGGTTTATTTGGTAGCAAAAGCCTGACAAAGGAGCAGCGAGAGCTCTGAAAGCTAGTGGCTTTTGCTACCAAATAAATCTGTTGAACTTTAACCTGGTGTTGTGAGACTTCTTACTGTGTTCAAGTCCCACCCAGAGATTTGATGGCCAAGGAAAGTATGTTCATAACACGGTCAAACAGGTTGAGTGTATCAACCTGCAAATACTTCTAAACACATCAATAACTGGCAGTAACAGCGGGAAAGACTCCTGGTCAGCCACACTTGATGTGCATGATGCCCCTCAAGCTATAAGCCCCGGTGACAGATTAGCGATCTGTTCTACAAATAACAAGCTACAGAACAAAACAAAAGCCTATTTTAGTAGACCACTGGCTGCAGGAAGAGAATTGAAAAAGAAGATCCAAATGAAGACCTTCAGATTTGACCAATCAGAATTAAGATTTTAACTTGAAATGTGATCTGTGGGATTTAGTGTGCATTTCACAATGTATTTTACAATGGCAGAAGTGGCCTGCTGTTGGCCATTCGCAGGATTTTCCAGTCTTGCTACTGCACATAGAATCCACATAGTGCAGGAGGCCGTTCGGCCCATTGAGTCTGCACCAACTCTCTCAAAGAGCATCTTTCTGACATATATATGGTTTTCCTCTTCTTTCGCTGACAGTATCCAGGTTTGAAAGGTCAACAAATTAAACAAAATCAGTAACCCAAAGTTTGGAAATATCAATTGATTTGCCATTATCAAATCTGTCCACATTTGAAAAATGGGAGGAGGGAAGGAGATAGCACCTGATGAAAAATCCTCAATTTACTGATGTGTAACAGGTTAATGTTCACATCCAAGTGGAAGTGCTACATAAATCACTCCTTACCCCTTTAAGCATTTACAGTCAGAATTAAAACAGAATTACATGACTCCTATCCAACTCACACAAAATCTGTGCTTCCCCTCCTCACCTTGACATTGCTCATAAACTATGATAAGTTCTAATTGTGTCTCTCTTAATCTTATAACTTTATTAAAAATTCCTATTGCAGCAATCTAGTAACCTAGCATGAGACCCATCAAGTATTGAAAATGAGTTCAAGGCTGACACGAAAACTAATCTGTGCTCTCTACTCACTACAGGAAGAAACATTTTCATTTAATGGGAGCAAGCAGGGAAGATATAATCAGAGCCATACAAAGGAGGCATAAGTCAAGCATACATGGTACCTGTACATTTCTTTCATTGCTCGCCTGTTTGTATGTCTTATTTGTTTGGGTTTTGAAATGCAACAATACTACTTACAGTGAACGTTAGTATAGAACTTAGTTAGCTGCACTTGGAATATAGTGTTCAATTTTGGTCGCCACACTAGCAGAAGGATGTGGAGGTTTTGGAGAGGGTACAGAAAAGATTTAACAGGATGTTGCCTAGAATGGAAGGTATTAACTATGAGGAGGGATTGAAGAAATTTGGTTTGTTCTCACTGGAACGACAGAGGTTGAGGGGGCAACCTTATAGAAATCTACAAGAGGAAGAGGGCCATGGACAAAGTGGACAATGAGAAGCTTTTTTCCAGGGTGGAAAAGTTAATTACTAGGGGGAATAAGTTTAAGATGCAAGGGGCAAGGTTTAAAGGAGATGTACAAGGCAAGTTTTTTTGCACAATTACTGGTGGGAGCCTGGAACTCACTGCCGAGAGAGGTAGTAGAAACAGATACAGTAGTGACTTTTAAGGGGTATCTGGACAAATACATGATTAGGATGGGAATAGAGGGATATGGTCTCTGGAAGTGTAGGGGATTTTAGTTCAGTCGGGCAACATGGTCAGTGCATATTTGGATGACCAAAGGGCCTATTTTCTCTGCTGTAATTTTCATCTTTCTTTGTATACCCTGCCTAGCTTATCATAGTTAGGTGACCTGTGTAAGCTGTCATCTTGGAACAGTTCAAAAAGACTTATAATAAAAAAACCCGAGAAGCTCTGCTGTCATTAAACACAAAACATGGGCCAAAATTCTTCAGAATTGGGATGGCAGTGGGAACACAGGAATGTTCTTCCTGTTGGGGTTAGCAACATTTTTCAGGTGGGAGCCACTCATCTAAAAGCAGCTAATGAGATCATTGTGAAAAACATGTTATTCCAAGACCAAACCACCATTTTTAAAGGATGCCCTGGCCTCTGCGTTCTGAGACAGGACAATCCCCTCACTCCCAGAAAATGAAATGGTGCCCCCCACCATCCCCCCCTTACATTGACCAGAAGAGCACTGCCAATCCATCACCAAAGAAGGGCATTCTCCCCCCCCCACCACAAATAATAGGTCACCCACCCCCACCATGCAGACTTGAGGGTTACCCAACCTGACCCCCCCCAAACCTCTTGAACTCTCCTTCTCACCAGAACCATTATACAGCCCTCCCTTTCAATCCAAACCACCCAATCACCGCCCTCCTCTCACAGAACTCTCACTTATCTCCCTCCCCTTCCCTTAGCCCCCACACAGCCCACCTACCCCTCAGAGTCCTTACACAGTGCCCTTCCACCTCAGGCCATCCATTTGACCTCACTTCAGGCCATGCATCTTGGTAGTGTCAATACTGCACTGCCTGGCACCCTGGCACTGACACCTCAGCCTGGCACCTTAGAACCCAAGGGGGCTCAAACAGATAGGCCCAATTGGCATTTTCCCCTCTGCTGCTGCCAGGCTGCATAGGATGGGTCCCTTAAGAATCTTGAGGGTTGCCTGGGCTACGGCAAGGGATTGACCTCGCCACTCTCTGCCAGAATGGGTGTGTCATTGCTGGGCTGTCCCTTCTAGTCCTGGCATACTTGAGGATCATCTCTGGCATGGTGATTTCAGGCAAACCCTGTAATCAAAATGTAAATTCTTGCTAATCAGCTATGCAAATTCTGAAGTGACCAGAT
This sequence comes from Sphyrna mokarran, assembly GCA_024679065.1. Taxonomy (NCBI): domain Eukaryota; kingdom Metazoa; phylum Chordata; class Chondrichthyes; order Carcharhiniformes; family Carcharhinidae; genus Sphyrna; species Sphyrna mokarran. The sequence goes on along the minus strand of JAGIQG010000003.1, from coordinate 44,323,656 downwards.
CACTTTAACTTCAGTGTCCCGGTCACCTGGCAGGATTTCTAATCATTGCAGCAATCCATTCTGCATCTGAGATTTTCCTTTCTTCCTTCAGAAGTTGCAGGTGAGAACAAACCCCACTGAAGGCCTCTGACAGGGAAGAGATACCAACTTTGAAGTAGTTTGCAAAAGAAAAACTGAAACCACAATCTGTCAATCAGATTTAGACTCTATCTACATTGCAAAGGAGTACTCAAGCTGCATTCAAACATGAAGGGAAATGAAAACAAACTTAAGTGACTGGAGGATGATAGAAATGCCTTTTTCCAGGTACCGCATATTGAATTTATTTGAGATCAAAGGGTTGCATTGGAATTGAAATGCCCTTCTTAGCCATGATCACCACCATTAAAATTTCCTTTGTCTGTTTGTCTATGACATCTGTATCATTTTTTTTCCTATCTCCACCACTGGCTCTCTACCAGCAATTCCCCTCCCTCAGCACAAGAGTATAAATCTCATCCTATTTTTCATTGTCTTCAGCTCTGATGAAGCGTCATCCAGATTCAAAACATTAGTCTTTGACAAGGTACTGCATGTTAGGCTGTTGCATAAGATTAAATCTCATAGGATGCAGGTTGAGGTATCTAAATGTTACAAAATTAGTTTCTTAACAGAAAAACAACCCTCTACAGGGTACCTGTAGAGGGTTGTTTTTCAAACTGGAGTCCTGTGACCTGTGGTGTGCCTCAGGGATCAATGCGGGGTCCATTGTTATTTGTCATTTATATTAATGATTTGAATGAGAATATAAGAAGCATGGTTAGTAAGTTTGCAGATGATGCCAAGATTGGTGGCGTGGTGGATAGTGAAGAAAGTTATTTCTGATTGCAATGGGATCTTGGGCCAGTGGGCTGACAAATGGCAGATGGAGTTTAATTTAGATAAATGTGAGGCGATGCATTTTGGTAGATTGAACCAGGGCAGGACTTACTCAGTTTTCCAGGACCAGAGATGTTGTTCAGCTTTAGTGATGACATAGTATGTAGTTAACAATGTAATTATATCTCATTAATAAGACAGAACTTTCAGGAGGAGGCTATAAACAGAAATGTTATAGTATAAAATGTCGAGATTTTGTTAACTAGTGATTTCTAAAGATTGCCACCTGTGGCGGCTTCAACATCACAACCTGTGCAGATCAAAGAATTATTGACAACTACTTCTGGATTTCTGCATTTAACAATGTTAATGCAGACTGCAACTGTTGCTATCAGTTTCACAAGGAAATGTTGATAGTTTCACCATCATTACAACTGCAAAATGTAGTTTGATTTCTAAACTGTTTGCCAATTTGATAATGCAACTGGAAATGATTGGTCAAGTAATAAAGGAGTTGTTGAAATCACATTTTCCTGAGACATGGGAGTATACCTAGAGAAATACAACTCAGACAAGCTGTGTGGGATAGCAAATGCCCTAATTCATAACTGTAGTGCCCAGTACATCTCCATCTTCACACTTACATAGATTTGCTTATTAACGATACTGTTAGGTGAGTGAAGAAAAATTGTTTATATCTCCCTACTGTAAAGAAGAAAAGAATAAAGAACATTATAGCACAGGAACAGGCCCTTCTGCTTTCAAGCCTGCACCTACTATGCTGCCAGACTGAACTAAAACTTCCTACCACTCTGGAGACTTGACCACACTATCCCCATCCTATTCATGTATTTAAATGTGGAAAATGCTTTTGGTGAATCAAATGCTTGCTGTTTTGCTTGTGACCAGAACTTGTATAAATTACTTTGAAAATTCTTTCAGAGAGAAAATGCAAACTCCAGCCACCTCCTGTAACAGCTGAGTAGCTATGCTCATATTATTGAGCATAATATGAGCATATTATTGCTGTACCTTTAAGAATGTTCATACACAATAAGATTTTGACTAAACAAAGTCAATTTAGGACAATAATACCTCTGTCAGAGGCTAGCAGGGAGCTGCAAATTAACAATAATTCAATTACGTGATTCTGGTGAAGTTAGAAACAGTAGGGGGGAGTTTGAACTCCTTGGCAGTTGGCCACCAAAACACATGGACCTGTCATCTGAAAGGCACAGACTTCCCTAAAATCCTATTCACTTTAACAGTAGCATCTCATTTAAGCTGCTCACCCCAAACAAATATTTAAAGGCAATTCCCCGGCAATAACAGGCAGCCTAGAGATCACTCAGCCAGCAGCAAGATAAATTGATTGAAAGGTAGAATGACTCAGGGGGGATTGGGGCAGTAGGGCACATTGGGATGACAGTGACCAAGATCCCCAGTAACTTCTGGGTGGTACACACTGCGAAGCAGGTCTTTAAATGAATCCTATCCAAGTAATAGGTCTCCTCCGTGCATAAGTTCAAGAGATGGCCACCCACCCCAGTTTTAAAATAGCCCCAGGATGGAAAAGTGTAATAATTAGATCACTTAGATTTTAACTCTCATTCCATCTGATTTCCATTGGATGGAGGGAGTAAATAGTCCCTTGTTGGATGATTTATAACTGAAAGAACAGTAATGTAGAGCTGCTGCCTCAAAAGATAGTGCTAAATTTTCCTGATGTAGCACTGAATTCCCTATGAGATACAAAGATTGCATCAAATGCATAATAGCACTCTTACTTTGATTTCATTTCTCAAAGTATAACATTGGAATTAATTAGCTTCAACTTAAATAATTATACAAATTAAATAAGAAATTGAGATTCTAGTGGAATTGTTCACGCTTAAGTGTCCTCGGAGCTGATTCACAAATTTCAAGCAAATAAATATATTAGACTCATTTAAAATAAAATGTGGAAATATGCAAGAAGAGTTCATAAAAATTCTGTTATCTTGTTCCAGTAACTATTTGCTCTAGATTTGAGGATCTGTTGTTGCATTTTTGTAGTGCATTGGATTATGGAACTATTCTCCGGTAGTCCAGCAAAGTGGCACAATTTGGCGAGAGGCCCAAAATTCAGTTTTACACCAGTGTGAATTTACAGAGGGATCTTCCAATGCTACCCATTAACTATGAATCCCACTGGAAGCTGGTGCGAAATCAACTTGCATTCCACTAATGGATGAAGGATTGACTGAAATCTTCTCCCCACATCCATTTCTCTTTGATGATAGTTGTTTAACGTGTTGGCCCAGAACATGTCTGGACTAATGTGGTGTACAGACATCGGAACTTAACTGAAGAAGCTGTCACCGGAATTTGGATGAAGGCCACCAGCAATCCTGGACCCTGGAACATAACAGAACTGGATGGAGAGGATGTCCATCAGCTGGATCTTATAACTTCCATGTTTTCAAGTATGTCAAGCTCCAGCGTCAGAGTATTCTTGGAGATTCAAAGTCTTTACTCAGGGGCTCCACCTTCTTTCTTCAATGGTGGGTCAGTGATGTCACTTTAAAAAGAGATTTAAAAGTGTACTCTTTAAATACGGTACCCCAGTAGAGAGTGGAACATGTGTCTTCAAGTACGTCCCATCACGGAAAACAGCATTAAACCCCAGATGCGCAATTAATTATGCCAGGGTTGAAACATGGTGTTGTGTCCCATTTCCATCCGCAGTGGGATAAAATCCCTGAACCTGTCCCCCCCACAAGACTTAGTCCCAGACGGGACAATCTCACCCAAGAAGTTGGAAAAATGCCAAATAATATGCAGGATGGGATTTTGAGTCCAAGTTTGCCATCCACGGAAAGGCCGTCATGGATTCAAGATCTGGCGAAACCCAGAAATTGTGAATCTTGCCAGGGTGGGGAACGTGGGGAGGGTAAGATCCCTCCCTTAGTATTTGACACAATACAAAATGAGATTATGACCATATAGGCTAATGCTCCATCTTCTGTAGTTAAGGGACAATGATCACCAAATGATTAATGATGTTTAAGTCACGTGACTCTGATTTTCAAGAGGTAGTATCAAGTTAAAAATATACAACTACAATGAAAAATCTACACTTCGCAGGTTAGTCATAAAAATCAACACATGGTACAAAAATATTAACAAAAAGACGAATGGGAAAATGAAAACTGTAATCAAAGCTAAATAAAAGTCTTGGAAATAATGTCCAATAATGATATTGATAAATGAGATCATACTGGCTCATAAGGAAAAGACAGACTTCCTGATAAAAAAGCAAACTGGTTAATGAAATGTTGGCCTTTATTTCAGTGGTCTTGGAATATCCAAGAAGGTGGGGCAAGTAGTGCTTCACTTTTAGGGAGCCTTGTTTTTAACCATCTTAGAGTATTGTACTGACCTTTGTGCATTTGTTTTAATGAAAGATAGATTGGCCTAAGGAAAGGTATAGCGCATCTTCACCTGAATGATACTAGAGTAATTCATGAAGGCAAATTGGAGAGACATAATTATAACTGGGGATAATGAGCCACTAGCCGAAAGATGAGCAAAAGATGGGGAGTAACATTGCCTTACTCACTTATCCTGATCCACTTTTTTGAACAGCAGATTCAACAGCTGCCTGCAGTCAGGGTTCCATCCCTTTAAGCAATAAACATCCACCTCCAAGAGCCATTGGCCAATCAAAACAACTCTCAGTCTCAACAGTGCCACCAGATACAGTGACTACTACAGGGATTGCAACCATGCAGCATCATCATCAGTGGAGGAGGCTCCAGAACTCAAATGAGTGAACTTAGGCTTCCTGGGGTAATTCAGGTAGGCTGTAGTGAGGGAGGGAAAGGTGCTCTTGAGGAAGAGATCTTTGCCACTGGGGTGCTGAGGATGGGGAGGGGGGGGAAAGCTTCTATGAGTCACGGGGTGCCTGATCAGTAATCCCCACTATATCTTCATTCTCCCCATGTGGAAAAATACCAACCCATCACTCGTAAAATACTAGCAATCGCAGGAAGAAATTCTTAATTGGTAACTTAAGGCCTCAATTGATTTATGAGTAGGAGGGCCATCCACTTATTCCTATAGTAACAAAAGTGCTGGACATTGCCATCCCATTCAATTTTTCACCTCCCCCCCACTTCACCCCATCTCTTCTACCTCCATTACACTAATGAGGCCCGATATAACCCCAGCCTGAAGACTGTCACAGACACTCCATCTGGAATCTTGCTGTCCTACTTGTCATGGAAATCGGAGCGGGCAAGGGGCAGAACATGGAAATGTCTGTTGACCTCAGATGGGATTTTCTGGTTCAGACCAGAAAATCCTGCCCTTTGTGCCTATGGACGAATTTCTTCAAGGCAAGAGTGCAGGAGGAAGGATTAATCTGTATTCATAACGAATCAAATATCGGAGATTCCCAAAGGCTTATTCTGCATGAAATGTGTTAAATTGCACTGGATTACAGAATGTTTACAATGCTGTCCACAACAGAGGGAATGTTATTTGACATGGTAACTGCATTAGAATTCACAATAATTTATGATTTTGTAAACTGATGTGATTGTGATGACTATCATGTGATCAGCTCACGTGAGGGTAGTAATTCCAGAAGTTGGTAAAAAGTTGCTGTCATGCATTAAAACAGACTTTGCATTGCCTTTTAACCCAGCTTTAGCCAGCTGGATGCTGCTTTGAACTGCTGCCAAAATTCATTGTGAAAAGATTTAAACATCAAAAACATAACACTGAAGCTGAAATCAGCAATCTGAATATTATTTACTTAAAGCATTTTGTTTGTTCTTTACAGTGATTTAACTAACTGGAGCCAACTGATGCTGACATTTTCTCATTCCAAGCATGTTTTATTTTGAATCTAATAAAAAAAGCATGAATTTGGAAAGATTTATACTGGAAATCTAAAGATGCACATATATTCATCCAACAATCTTTAAACATAATGTCCAGATTCATTTAATCACTTACTTAAAGCTCCTTGATTTTGTACTCATTTCACCTTTTTTTGCCCTCAAAGTTCAAGTGAAATTATCTGCGATCCAATTACGTTATCCATTCAGTATTTTACTGAATGATTCATTGCACCTCAATTTCCTTTTCTCCACTTAAAATTGGTTCAATTCCTTAGTGTTATCTTCATAACCTAAGCCATAATCCTTGGAATCACTCACGAGTCCTTTCAAAAGTTAGGATATCTAAAAATATATACAATATCAAAATATAAAGCATTGAAACAAGAGATGGAATAATGGAACAAAGACAAAAATAATGCTGGAAAATCTCAGCAGGTCTGGCAACATCTGTGGAGAGAGAGTAGAGCCAATGTTTCGAGTCTAGAAGACTCTTCGTCAGAGCTGAGAAGAAATGGAGTCAGCAGAGATTTATATTGTGAGGGTAGGGAAGGGTGGTGGAATTGGACAAAAGAAATGTAAATGGGCATGCCAAATCATGGATTCAATTTAAAACTCTTGACATACAAGACACACAATAAATCAAGCTGGTCCATCCACCTTGCTCCATTCCAACATAGTGCAACTGACATAGACATAACTCACCCCACTTCCTTCTCTGCTGTCTTGTGAAATACAATTATCCAATAGAGATTCCATTTTCCCCATCTCCTGCAAAGTAAAATCAATTAATTTTATAGACCACAGATAAATAAAGCAGCAAGTGATTAATTTGGCAAGCAGGAAATTTGCTGTGTTAAATATGTTGAACCGTAAAGGGGATTTTGGTACAATGACGTCCACAATTACATGGATCATCCAGTGTTCCAATATTCAACAATAAAAATACATAAAAGTGTAGTCACTAAGATGGTGATCATTTTGATGACTCTGAAACTTGTGATAAGACTATGCTGTTTTGACAAGTGCAAAACTCCCTTCAACATGATACAGCAGAAAAATAAGATGACCCTTAAACTTCTGATGAGTTGTATGCTAAATTCAAGTCAATGTACATGCCCCCTAGTCAAATTTTACTTTCCAGTTTTGTGGACTGCCAACATAAAGACGGTATCTGGTCAGAAACAAGAGCATCTTTGATGAAATTGTCCTTGCTCCCTCTGGGAGAAGGTGCATTAGCAACTTTATACATTTGAATTCAATATTACTGGTACATAACTGCTTTAAAACTCTGACAATAATCTTTGTTTACAACATTTTCCCCCATAGAGGTAGAAAAAGTAACACATTAATTTAAACAGACTTCAAAATACCAGCAATATATGATAGAGATACGAACTGATAATCATCTTACACAACTACCACACATGAAATGGTAGATTAACTGGGAAACTGAGTAAAATGAGAAGTAGGTATAAATATTTATATGTTACCTGACAGAGCTCTCATCTAGATGCTAAATGTTGCAATGTTTATTTAACTTTATTGTTGAATGTGTAAACTTGGCACCATGGAAGTGGTCCTTACAGTACAGTTAATGTTATGGCCCTATGTCTGTCACACTTATGTAATATGAATGCAAAACATTTTTCTCTACTTTCCTTTTATCTAGTATCTTTGCTGTACCATTCCACAACAAATGCAGAGTAAAGCAAAACACCACCACAATGGCACAGTGCTCAGCACATTATACAACTCAAGTGAAAAAAAATACTTCCATCAGGCACCCTAACAGAAATCAATCATCAATGAATAGAAAGATTTCGTGTATGCACATTTCTTTCCATCTTCTATATATATTTTGAAATACACACACATACACATGTTTGTTGAAATAGTGAGTACTGATATCATTGGAAATATTAGGCTTAGCCTATTGATGATGAGGGAGACATAGTGTTGAATTTTATCAGCCTGCCCACTATGTGAATTGAAACGGGTGAGAGGTGGACCATAGAAAGATCCGTTGACTTCAGATGGGATTTTCTAGTTTTGGGACGAATGAGGCAATAAAATCCTACCTGTAATATCAGCAGAAATATACTAGGTGTGCTTAAGCAAACTTTTCAGTGTATAAAATAAAAACAACATGACCTTCTGGAAGAAATATTTAGCACCATGTTTTGGAGGGAGATTAGGCAAGTCTATCATTTTTATGACAACTGCACCACAGCAAATGATGCAATGTGATTTACTACGTATGTAGGTAAAAAAGAAAGTTTTAATTCACGCTTTTTGTACACTTTTAAGATTGTTTTCTATGATTGGGCTCAGTCATTATTTTTAATTGGACTACCAGTGTTGTTTTCATTAGGGAGATTGAATACAGTCCGGATAACCGATTTGTGAAATACCTTTGCTCAGTCCGCAAGCATGACTCCACCCCTCTGACCATTTCAATTCAACGTCTTGCTCTCATACCCACATGTCTGTCCTTGGCTTGGTGCAATGCTCCAGTGAAACTCAAAGCAAATGAGAAGAGCAGTACCTCAGCTTCTGATTAGACATGTTACAGCCCTCAGGACTCAACATTAAGTTCAGTAACTTCAGACTGTGACCTTTCTTCTCCACCTTGACCTCTTCCTTTATCCAATGCATTTTTTTGTCCCAACAAAGTCCACTCTCCCTCACTGGGCCATCTATCTCTTGTTCCTGAGTTTTGCTTTCACTAAGCACTTGTCCTTATTCTTTCATTAGCACATTCAGTTGCTTTATCTTTATGCCACTATTAGCACCTTCTCTAGCCCTTCACATTGCTACTAACACTTCCTCTGTCACATGTCCTACACATCTTTAAATCTTTCCCAGCTTCAACCAATCACTGAATTTCTATTCTGCTCCAGATGATCCACCCCTCTTATGCAGAATACATCACGTTTTTTTCCCTCTCTTTAGCTCTGAAGAGTCAAATTTGTCTCTAAGTACAAACTCTGTTTCTCTTTCCACTGATACTGCCAGACTGCTTAGGTTTCCCATAATTTTCTGTTTTTATCCCAGTGCTCTCAATTGCATTCTTGTTTTTAAACCAGACATATTAAAAAATAAAGTTGATCTTAAAGTTAATCCTCATTCTTCTAAAAACAATTAAAAGTGGCTTTACAGTTCAGGACAAAACTACAAATAAAATACCATAGACTTTGAATTATATATTTTCAGTATTCACAAGAGTGTTTGTTAAATTTACTTCCAAATTAAATTCCCTCCAGCATTCGAGGAACTGAAAAGAAAACAATTATGAAACGTTCCATCAGTTCCCTCTTGCAACAAGACTTTATTTACATTTTTTGAAGTCTTTTTTGAGCCACATTTTTGTTTTAGTTTCTTAGAATGTCTATACATCCTCAGCGGCAACTGCGTAATTTTGAACTGTTTCCAAATTATTGGCAATGCAAGATTTCTGACACCAGAAATGTGCTCAGGGTCACTCGAATGAGAAGCAGTTCAGAGCTGTGGTGATCTACGTTAGTTCTTATGTTGTATCAAGCAAGATTTTGATATGAAAGTTTATTGCGGTCCTCCCCGGGCTGCGGTTGCGTATGTACATCTCCCTCCCTGCCCTCCACCTACATTTCCAAATGCTGGGGATGGTTTAAAGTTTAGGTTCTCTTCAAAACAAGCAATTAAATTTCTAAAGCTTGGTTCCAAAAATTTAAATGCAGTGAGAAAAAGAATGAAAATGTCAGTGAGGCAGTCCACATGCTGCAAGAAAATATGACATTAATATTTTTTCTGCAAAGAAAAATTGCAGCTTTTGATAGCTGGATTGAACTTGTCTAGCTGGGAGTCTCTTTGGGGAAATGCAGCTGAGGAGCAAGAACAATACAACCCAAAACCTGGGTAAATCAATGGAACGCAAGAAGCATCAATTTCACACTGTGCCTGAAGCCAAAACGGCTCTTAATCTGAATTGGAGTATAATAGAACTGAATGGTTTTATGTGTCCTATATTCACAGATGCACGGAGACTTTAACTGATGTACAGATAGCACTCAGAATTCTGCATTAATACAAGGTACTTTTGTACTTACATCAGGTTGCCAAACTGAGCCATATATTTATCCTGTATTTCTGCACTTCTGCAGGCTCATTTGCAGACAATTTGTCAAATATGGAGACCAACAATCTGGGTGAAAGCGGCTTCGTTATTTATTTATAAATATATCTCCAGTTTAAAAACTAATAGCTGAGAACTCGCACTGAACTACAGCAGTTCACCAGATGGGCTTCTTCAATGATCCAGTTTTACATCATGAGGGAAGCATGCTGAATTGACTCAGAGCACTTGGATATTGAGGTAAAGTCTCCATTATTGTTGATTTAATGGAATCCAGTAACTGTATTGATTGGCATCACATCTATATCAGGAGCACTGATATAAATGTGTCTTTGAAACATATTATAGTAAATAGAAAGAAAATCTAATTCTGTACAACTTGTATTTATATGGAATAGTAAAACATTGTAAAATCCCAGGACACTTAAGAATGATATCAGTAAAACAATTGTATTTTTTGACTCTGAGCCATAGAAGGAGAAATCAGTAACTGAAAGATTGCTCAAAGAGGTTGGGCATGATCTTATCAGCCGTATATCCCACACTCCTGCTGCAGCGAAGATGGAGATTTTGACCACAAGCCAAATCCCCATTCACTGTAGCTGGATGGGACAATCCTGCTGACTCGAATGGCCAGAAAATTTCAGCCGTTGACTTTTTGGAGAGGAGAGAAAGGTAAAAAGTAGACGGCTTTCGACAGGGAATTCCAGGCCTTGGGTCCAAGGCAGCTGAAAACATGGCCACTAATGTTTAAGTGAGGGACATACAGAATTCCAGAATTAAAGATGCATAAAGATCTGTCTGATTGGAGAAGGCTGCACAGATAGGAAAGGACAAGGCCATGGAGGGACAACTATGAGGACTTTAAAATTAAGATATTGTTGCATAGAAACCGGTGAAATTTAGCAAGCATCGATGTGATTGGTGAGTGAGATTTGAAATGAGTTAAGGTTTGGGCAGCAGAGTTTTCAATGAGCAGATGTTTATGTGAAATTGAAGATGGAAGGATTGCCAGGACAGCAGTGGAAGTGTCAAATTTAGAGGTAATAAAGGAGTTGATGGGGGTTCCAGCAACAGATGAGCTGAGGGACGATGGAGTTAAATAATGTTACCAAGACTAAAGTAGATTCTCCTTGTGGTGCCATAGATATGTGGTTGGAAACTAAACTTGGGGATAAAATGCAACTTTATATCTTTCAGTGATACCTTCTGAATCCTAATGTTTTTATTGGTGTCTCCATTATTTAACTGTGGCTGTAAAATCTCAGCCCTCAAAGCAAAATTGCAATAAAAAGTTGTATCAACTACAGAAATTGGAGAAATGGAAATATTATTAATGGGCCAGTTATTGTTTACTTTTAACTGACATGTTGCAGTTTTGTCTTGGCATCGTGACTCAAAAACTCATTGTAACTGTACTTTTCAGTTGTGGGATCATAGGAAAAGTTGAATTTTGGCAAAAAAAATTGTTCTACTTGAAAGAAAGTCCTCTGTGCGGTTGCTGACAATGCTGAAGACTTAATTGAACAGTAACCAATAGTTCTTTGCTAAATGAGTACAGGGGACCAAGCTCTGCCCTTGTATACACAGAGAACTACTTTGATTTGAAAAGCCAGTTATATAATCCAGTGCTGCTGACCCGTACTGTTCCAAGCAAATTACAGTGTTGTCATAGTGTGGCCCTTTAAGGAGAAGCACTTCCCTAAAGCCATGTGGTTGGCAAGGACCCTATGGATTGTCTCAGTGGAAAACTGAACCAATTGGCAGGAGATCATGTTTCACAGGTGGAGGAGGGAATTGGAGTTGGAGCCAGTGAGTCAACAAGAGCAGTTGTGTTTAAATCTAGTCTGACTTTAAAGCCAGTTGCTCTCAATCTATTACAAGTGTTACTTGCATTGGAAATTGTCTGCTAATATTGTTTAACATTTTAGGGCAGCATTTACTAAACTGCTTGGTGCAAATTATAAATCAGCAGGAAGGTTAGCAGCATGACTTATCTAATTAACACACTGTATTCTGGCCTAAATCACCAAAGAACACTATAGTATCCAGTGGAACTTCTGTGATGGTGGTAAGATCCCCCATCTTGCAGATTACTGTTCAGGAAAATAATTTCAGCACTGTGATTTATGTTTTATCAGTCTGGGCATATTCATTGATGAATTTGAACACAAATCAACATAGTGGTGCAAGCTAGCAAGTAAATGAGTGATTATTGAAAATAAACATCAGAGTGATTTTTAGATGAATATTTTCCATGCAGTGCAAACAACTGTAGACAATATCAACATCAATCCAAAGCAACATGAGGTGCAGAAATAAATGTAATTTTCTTTCAAATGTTGTCTATCCAGTATGCCAGTTACCACAATGTGTCATTACCTAACATACCTGCCTGCATCAATCATTGGATGTCAGATTTGTTTTGTAGAATTCTGACTGTAAAACTGGATAATAGGCAATGCTTGAGTCAAAAAAGACCTCTGCAGGTTCCTGAAAAAAAGGACAAATTTTTCTTTTCATGAAGTTAGCAGATGTACCCATCTGGCTTGCAGGAAAGAACTGCCAGTTGCTTCTAACCCAAGTTCCCCTACTCTTGAGATCACCTACTCCAAAGACCTACCCCAAGGGTGATTGTTGGCTTCATAGCTGGCCTCAATTGCAAGATATTCAGTACCTGAGCTGCAGTCATAGATCACTAGTTGCAATGGAGTTGAGGCAGGTGCTGCAACTGAGATCCAGTCAGCATGGCAGCTCCATGTGAGTTAGCAATCCGCTAATATGCTCCTAGTTCAAGACACTAGTCCAATTTCTCACCTAGTATAATATCCTCCTATGCTTTGGAGCTTGTACTTTGAAACAAATTAGAACAACAACAATGTTTATTAAGATATTACCTTTAATGTAATAAGATGTCTCAAGGCATCTTATAGGAGCATTACAAAATAAAAATGTCATTGAGCTTCATATGTTGCTGTTGGGTAGATGACCAACAGCCTAATCAAAAAGAAAGGTTTTAATGAGAGGAGAACAAGGTATAAAGGTAATCTAAAATTAGCCAGGCAATTGAAGCCACAGCCACTAATGGCGAAACAATTAAAATCAATGATATTTAACTGGTTAGCATGATTGTAAAGTGATTAACACTGCTACCTCACAGCACAAGGACCCAGGTTTGATTCTGGTCTCAGGGCATTGTCTGTGTGGTGTTTGTACATTCTCCAGTGTCTGCGTGGGTCTCCTCAGAATGCTCCAGTTTCCTCTCACAATGGAATGACACGGTAGCACAGAGGTTAGCGCTGCTGTTTCACAGCAGCAGAGACCCGGGTTCAATTCCAGCCTCGGGTCACTAACTATGCAGAATCTGCATGTTCTCCCCATGTCTACGTGGATTTCCTCCGGTTGCTCCAGCTTTCTCCCTCAGTCCAAAGATTTGCAGTTTAGGTTGACTGGCCTTATCAAACTGACAATAGTGTCAGGGGACGAGCAAGTTAATTATGTGGGATTGTGGGCATAGGGCCTGGGTGGGATTGTGGTCACTGCAGACTCAATGGGCTGACTGGCCTCCTTCTGCACTACAGGGATTCTATGATTACGATTAGCTCAGAGCGTATTGGGTCTGGAGAAAAATTTAGCGAAGGATGACACAATGGAAGGATTTGAAAACAAGGCTGGGAATTTTAAAACAAAGATATCACTTGACTAGGAGCCAATGTATGTGAGTGAGAGAGGTGAATGGGTGAATAAGGCTTGGTGTGTTAAGATACAGGCAGCAGAGTTTTGGATGACATCAAGTTTATGGAGGCTGGAATATGGGATACGAGCCAGCAGTGAGTTAGAATAGCCAAGTCTCAACATTACAAAGGTAGGAATGAAGGTTTCAGCAGCAAATAAGCTAAGGAAGAACAAAGTTGGGTGACATAACAAAGCTGGAAATAAGTGGTCTTGGTGAAATCGTATTCATATAGTTATATCAAAACAGTAGCATGATCACTCCAGTTGACAGATTTCTGTTGCAAATGGCTTATTTTAACATCATCATTGGAAAGCATTCCCCCAAAGCAGGATTCCAGACAGCAAGATAATTTGTATCAATTTCCTATTAGTAGGAACCACGAGAAATATATTTTACTGGAGCGTTAGTCATATACACAAGGAATTAACTGTATTTTAGATCACTAATGAACTCTGAGGCTTTTTCCAGGGTGGGGGAAGCATGTTTGGGGAGAAACACATCTGAGAAAAAAAGTTCAAAACAATTTTATTTATGTTTCATCGCAAATTATATCAGATTAAACAAGCTTAGAACAATACTTAACATCAGAATCACAGATGTGCAGAATAATCTTAACTAATGTTTTCAGGACTTAAAAACGGTGAAATTCTACTGGCCTGCCTGCCATGGGAATCAGAATGATTGATGGGTGGAGCATGGGAAGGGTCCCTTGTCCTCAGACGGGATTTTACGGTTTCAGAATGAATGAGGTTATAAAATCCTGCCCTTAGTCTCAAACACAGTGTTACAGTATTTCTTCTGACCAGTGCAGCACTGTGCCTAGGTGGACTAGAAAAGCAAGACTTCCTTTCATGGGAGAACTGAAGAGTCTTGTCTGTTGCCAATTGACACTCATTAGAGCATAAAATGGCAGTGGGCCTGTACGAGTTGGTGAGGATGCATTCCCTGCTGACTCTCTCGATGATGGGCATCGAGCGCTTGCCATCCTGAAAATTCAGGAGGCCATAAATATGTCACTATGACATTTAAGTGAGGCTGGCTGGTTTGGGATATTACTGAGAATTACACAATTAAGTGCAAAGACAATTAGACCACAGAGTTACCTGATAAGGAATAAATAAGAAGGATATGTCTGATAGAAGTTCTGACAATTTCCTTGACTTAGGCTCTCTGGGGGAAAGACAGAAGACATTGCAATGCCTATTTCTGATGACTGGACATTAGGTGAAACAAATAGTTTCGATGGCTATATTTCAAAATTAAATCAAACATACTTCAGTTTAAAGTGAAACATTATAAAGTATTGAGATATTATTAATGCCATTTCATCACCATAATTTTTCATCTGGATACAGACTTTATCCCTTAATTGTCATGTGTCAGAGTTAATGGAGAAAAAGTTGTATTAAAATATATTTAGAGATGATACCCAATGCATCATAAATGAGATTGTAAAAAGTGGGTCTCACCGTGAGAAAGATTGTCAATTCTGTGAAAGTGGGGTTACCTAACATAAAATTATTTTTAAATATGCTTTGCTGGCAATAATTCTTTGCGTCACAATCATTTGTCATTTGGATTTGATTTTAACTATTTATGAAAATATGCAGCAATCTAATTTCACTGGAGTTTGAATCAAGGTTTTGCAACATAGTGGTAGCATTCCTATCACTGGGCCAGAAGCTTTGCATTCCAGTCTCGCACCAGAACTTGTTGGCCATGGAAGGAGCATTCATGACATGATTCAATGAGCTGAAAATCAGCTGGGAAATCCTTTCAGCACCTTCCTAAAGGGGGATAAAAAAGTATGCATGAAGATGCGCTAAAATAAAATCTTCAGCATGGCTAGAAATTGGGTTATCAGAAATCAAGGTCAATGTTACCCATCGCAATAAATATTTGGCGATATTTGAAAAATTATTCCTCAGCAATTGCTCTGAAAGGTCAATATTGCGAGAGATGTAAACATTAGCAGTACTTAATCTCATCAAATGCAATTGAAAATGGAAATTAGAAATTATTTGAAAGGTCTTTTACAAAAATCTTAGGCATGGCACTATTACGACAACTTCGTTCATTTCATTACCCATTTCCAATCGCAATAAATGTAACTACTAAGCACAGCAAATAGTTATTTTTATGAAGTGTTTTGGATTTGGTCTTTTTAGCAATGCAATAACCTTTAAATATATGGAACTCAAACACTGAAACTTCAATTCTTTGTCTTGTTTCGAAACAAAAAACAGATAAACAAAAACACATGGTTCGAGTTCAATCCAAAGTCACATACAATATTCGATGAAAAAGATTCTGCGGCAGCTTCAGTAAATGGTCCAATATGTACGTTATTTGCTCAGTTGTTACAGCAGAGAACGTATGTGTAAGAATATGGGGTTTTGTTAAGTTATTGCTCAAAACTGTCTAACATCTTTACCTTAGAAAGTGAGTTGCTGTGCTGTGAAGTCCAGGGCTGCCAGAATCAATATTCTTTTGAGAACTTTCTGCTTCAAGCAATGCAAGCACAAGCCAGCACCTCACCCCTAGTTTAAAGTTCTGATCCTTATCAGGATTAATTCAATAAAGATGTAATGTATTTCAGTCACAGCTTACAGAAAACTGTCAGATCTCACCAGGTATAAACTTTCAAGAGAGGACACTCTCACCGTGGCTTTAATTTAAGCGCAGAACATTGTTTTGATTATGCACTTATCCTTTCTTTTTCTCTCTCCTTTTGGCTAAAATTGAAAACAATAAACTGCGGATCACAAGTGATACCTGTAACTTAAGGCATATTCAATTAGCTGCTAATGTTCTGCTCTCTACTGCAAGTCTAAGCTCATTCTGGTGTCACACTCAAATGCAGCACATGCACAAAGCGTTATTCTGTTTTGCAAGTATGATTACCGATAATTCCAAAGGAAAAAGAAAACACTCTTTAGTTTGACCAAACACAAAGCTGCAAGTTTTTGACAGAAAAGATGTATGTACAAGATTTGATTTCATTGTGTTTTTCATAAATCCAGAATCTGTTTAAGTAAAAGTATAAGAATGTAACAGAGTCCATGATGAATAGTTGATGCTTGGGAGGAAAGGATTTTACTAACTGGTTGTAAAAAGCTTCTGCTGATGACTGTGATAAACGATATGAAAGAATCTTTTTAAGTTCTATATTAAAAGTCCAACAGCATTGCAGCATGTCCATTCTGTGTGTTTGTAGACTCATAATTTTAAAAAAAGTTTTACTAATTTAGATGAAAAAAATGACTAGTACTGGAGAATGAGTTTACAGTAATCTGCATTATGTTTAATCTTATTCCAGTTTTAGGATTAACAAATTACCTAAGTATTCTCAATGAGAGTGAAAGTGGTTTGTCAAAGATGATAGCAGGAATATCATTTTCCAAATAGAATAGCCATAATTTCCATGTAGAAATTTTTCCTTGATTATCACATATTTGAGTTACCGTAGAAATCATTTTTGTTTTGAGAGGAAAGAAGCACAGCTAGAGACTTGCTTTATGTCACCATTTTGGTCTATATTCACCTGATGCAGCTCTTGCCAAAACTGTTACCCTCCTGTGGAAATGCAAAGATGGATGAATGCTAAAATTTTAACTTTAAAATAGAAGTGCTGGGAATACATAGCAAGCATTAAACACTTGAAATTTCATTAAAGTTTTGTGTGCAGCCTGGTCTCACAACATCAATGATGAAGTGTCACTGTGAACAACACTGATTGTTATTTATATCCATCATTTTCCATCTTCACAATGGTACTACATTCACACGTGCAAGGCGAGACAGTACCCTGACAATGAAAAAGAGAGTGGTTGCTAATTAACTATACATATCAATGAATCTGAAAAATGCATTTGTAAATAACGCATCTAAATACAGAGTAAAATACCAAGGAGCACATGCGTTACTGAATTCTTGTGGTCTATCCTTTTTTGTAGATTATGGCTGGACAGTGAGGTGTCCAATGTGTAGTGATTCTAGAGGTCATGGCTAAGTCACATGTGCTTCATTTATTGTCAGACATTACTTGCCATACACAGCAAAAATTGTAAATTTATAGCATAAGTTTCTTGTGGACAGGGCTCAAATTTCCTCACTCTTGTAATGCAAGTCATTTTTATAAATATGTCACTTTCAGAAACAGCTCAAGTCAATGTACACAGAGTACTAATTTGCACCAAAACTTAACAACAATGATGCCCAACAAGTAAATATTAAGCGATAGTAAGAGCCAGATCGATTCCTTTCATCAAGTTCTCCTTTATCTCACTAACGCATATTAACTCCCACTCGAGAAAAAATAATATTCTCTCTGGGTGGCTGAAGTCACATGAGCTCCACGTCTGCCCATAGGGGTGGATGGTAAACAAGTCTATGTCAAATGCTAGTGTTCAATATTTTGACAAAGTTCTATTAGTGGACATTTCAGAAATTATATGGAATAATTAAAGGCTGGATTGAATAATACCCTGTGTAACTACTCATTTTCTGGATACTGTGAATAATAGGCTGTGTGACTAAATGTTTTTCAAAACAAATAGAAGATGCCCTGTACTGAGATGGCGCATGTTAACGAGGGCCACATTAAGGCAAATTTTATGGTTTGGAACTGTACAGCGTTGAGGGGAAATTAAAATTATTTTTACTGTAACAGTTTTTGAAGATCCATGGGAGTATTTATTAGCTTTTTTTTACACTTCTGAAGTGCTTACTAAAGTCAGAATTCAGGGAAACCTGTCAATAGCAGTGGTCCTGCAAAGCAACGTAAACTGACCTTCCCAAGTCTATCATATCCGCGACAATTTACAGCTAAGATCACATTTGGAGAAGTTTTAGTCAGGATGTATGACCAACACTTGCACCCACCCCCCATGAATCCCCCTCAGAGTGATTAAATTGGCTCAAGATGAGACTAATAATTGGCTCAAGATGCAGCTTCAACAGACCCAGTGATCCATATCTATGTCAGTTCTTAAAATCAAACCTTTAAATGCTGTATTACATTTTCAATGGTTTACCTTGGCTGGATTACAAATACGCTATTAGAATCCCCAAAGAGATTTTAAATTGGTGATATCATAAGATACTAGAAGAAAAGGTTATATACCGTGGACAGAAATCTGGATCATTTTCAGCTTTTTTGTTCTCAGGAAAAACCATTTGTTAAGTTTGATAAAAGTGAAACAACTGAATATCAACACAGTAAAAAAAAGTGTTGTATAAAGTGTAGCACTGCTTCCAAGTAGGTTTAACACAACTTGCAGTAAAGTGTGTGTAAAGCAGCTAACAAAACATAGCATTTAAACTTGACATTGTACAAACAAACAGTCTTAGATCATGGAGAAAAAGCCCCAGTTTCAACAATAATAAAAGCAGTATTTTTACAGTATTCTAAGATTTTAAACTGCCGGGTTGAATTATTCCTGTTAAATATCAGTCAGACGAGATTGACATAATCAACTGGCCTTTATATGTTAAACTTTAAAAAAATTATATTAAAAATGTTATTACAAATATATATCCAGTCACTAAAGCATTTATTATTACTGCTGGAATTAGTAACCAATAATTAATTTTACAGCCTGATTTATTTAGTAGAATAATTGGTGGTCCTTAGCACATTCCTGATTACACCTCAGTATAAAAAGATCCCTGCACACCCATTCCTTTCTAAATGTGTAACAATCTTATATCTTCCATTTCTTTATTTTTTTCGGACACACAAAGAAACATTTCCTGCCAGATCTGATTGTATTGATTGTGTGACTCTGCTCCCTTGTCACCGGACCGACTAATTGAATTTTCATTCACTTTGCTCAGTGCAGGATTTCCTGATCAAACACTCAGGGCCATTCCCATCCATCCCCTATTAGCTAACATGTTTTATAAGCAATGGGGTCATAAGAAGTGTAATTCCCTGAAAGAAACTTTATACCTGTTTCTTTGAGAGTGAGCAAATGACCACTGGAAAGATCTGCACCCACACTGCCAGAAACAAGAACTGCCAATGGTGTTCGTTTTAATGGAGGCCGTAAATGTAGTGTTAAAACACAGGATAATATATTCTCTGCCTGACCTTCTCAATATTTTGTTTAGTCATGCTACTCATTAAAATTATTGGTATGTGTGCAAGGGTTGAAATCTA
This sequence comes from Sphyrna mokarran, assembly GCA_024679065.1. NCBI lineage: Eukaryota > Metazoa > Chordata > Chondrichthyes > Carcharhiniformes > Carcharhinidae > Sphyrna > Sphyrna mokarran. Next base: position 44,303,899 of record JAGIQG010000003.1, on the reverse strand, counting down.
GCCAATTGCTGTACTTGATTCCACACAAGGAATAATTAAAAGCAGAGTCATTTAATTATTTTCTCATAAATCGCCATGTCGTTTATAACAATCAGCTACTGGTAAAGTTACTACAAAGAATGAACTTTGTGAATTACATAAAAATCTTTCTTAACAATCTTTCTTAAGCAATTAGAATTGCTTGTGAATTTTTTGCTCCCTTCTTTCATTTGAGAGAAGGAGTGACATACATTTAACCTTGTGAATTCATTGTGTAGTTTTCTTCCACAGTAGTTTGGGTTGGTACATTGAGGTAAATATTTCTACGTGGTCAGTCATTGCTGTAATTGTTCTTTTTTCTTAAATACTTAGTCTGAAAATAAACTTGAGACTAATCATTGTAATAATAATAGCACAAGACAAATTGTGCAGTCAGATGAAGTGTTGAGGAATAGTTTTAGTGTGAGAGAAGAATCTTGAGTGAACGTACGATTTTTTTTATAATTTAAAAGATGACCTATATTCATTTTATTTATTCCAGAAATATGGGATCACATCAGAGATTAGCATTTATTGCCAGCCCATGTGGTGAAGGTGCCTTTACGGAGGAAGTCCCAAGAATTTAACGAGCAAATATAATGAAAGAATGGTGGTATATTTCAGGTCAGGATGGCACATTACTTGGAAGGGAACATGCATCTACTGCCCTTGACCATCTAGATCAGGGAGGGGGATTCTACCAAAAGTGCTGAATTGGAGAGAAAACTGGTCTAGATCACGACTGCTTTTTCAGGGTACTTTCAGACACAAACCTCTCCATTCTGTGCAATGCAGAGTTAACCATCGTAAATATCATTAAATGCTCAGGGGGCAGGGCCCATTCACACCAAAGAACTTGTAATTGGTACACGAGTGGGAACCCTCCCACATGAGCACATCGCTGGGAGATCGTTGAAGAACTTAAATGAACTTTGCAACTTTGGAAGATGTAACCTTGAAAGGTGAAAGCTTTGAAAAGTGACGCCCCTGGAATGTTGAAAGACCCTATTGTTGTAAAAGACTGTTCATTATCATGTGATGAGACCTCTTGTATTCCACTAGTTTGTTGGTTTACTTTTTCCTTTTCTCCCTCACATTATTTGTGGCTGGTGGGGGAGAGCAGGCGTCTTCCTCTAGATAGAGTAACCCCCAGGAGATGTAACATCTGGTTAGGAAAAGCTCTGGATGGTGAAGTCCTAGATATAGTGACCCCAGAGGGTTCCCATTTTCTGGAGGAAAATCCAGAATAAAAGGGCGCAGCCCAGACTGAGTATCCCGGACAGCATCCCCCACCCCACCCCTTCTGAAAAGTGTGGAACGGAAGATCCCACTTGGAATGCCACACATGCTTGGCATGGATCCCAAACACTGCTTAGACTGCTGAAGGGCATGCCATAAGTTACCCTTCTCTCAGGAACAGAGTGTGTCTTCCTCTCACCCCTTCAGTGGTGACCATTTTCCCAAAACTATCAACACAACGTGCAAGACACAGGCACACATTACACACCACGCGCTTTAATATATTAATGCTTGCTATCCACCTCTTGTTCTCACAGGAGACAAGTATACAAAACATACACGAGACTGCACAGACTGGTGATGTTGTACCTGACCTGCACCAGCTGACCAGCCTTGAACAGTATGACATGGAGCTGGCAGGGGGAGAATGGTCAAATGGTGACAGACACCAGGTCGGTGCCCAGCAGGCAAAGTGAGCCTTAGTGTTGCCCTCAACCTAGGTCGCCCTCGAAATAAATGCGCTGCTGCGTAGAATGTTTGCCTCCCTTCCCCTCTGGACTAGAGGGGCCCCGCCCTTTGTGTGTTGGCACTGCCCCTGCTGCTCTGGAGCAAACTGACAATACCCTCCTGGACAACACCTTGGAGGAAGGCTTTGAAGGATCCTCCGAGTTCAGCACCACTGAAGCAGCACTGCATGTATCACACAACCCACCAACACAGGGACGATCACCGCAGTGGGCATCTTTAGTGTTGAGGCATGCTGTGACAACAAGGCTGTTGAGGGGAGTGCTGCTGCAGGAGGTGGTGCTGACATAGCACACAAACCAGGCCAACACTGCAGGGGTGGCTACCACAGGGGAATGTCTGGCTCAGGAGTCTGTCCTTATGAGTGACAGAGTCCAGGTCATCCTGGAGACACACTGGGCCACAGGCAAGGGTGTTGCCGAAATCCAGAAGGCACAACATTTGATAGCTACTGGTGTTGGGGGCATGTGGGAGACACTGCTGGCCATGACTGGGACTCTCACTGGCATTCTGGAGACTCAGTAGGTCATGGCTATGAGCCTCAACAACTTAGCCCAGGCTCAGAGGCTACTACTAAAGGAATTATTCACAGAATGCTGTAACGGAGAGCGTCCAGAGTTTGTTACAGTCTCAGAGGGCCAGGGCTGAGGGATCACACAACATGGGGCAGATGCATCGAGGCCTCCAGGACTGACAGAACCAGGTGACGTCAGAGCTTCTGGAGCTCAGTCCAGCTACCCTGGTGTCCCATGGAGTGTCCCCAAGGCTTCTGGGCACCCCAAGGGAGGAAAAAGGACTCAAGCCCATGCCAGGAGATTCCAGATGTCCAAACACCTTCCAAATCCCCCCTACCTCATAGCAGGGCATTTCAGGGCTAGCTAGATGAACAGGGTGGCACCGAAACAGTGACATCGGGAAGTTAGCTGGGACCCTCCAGCTCCCGGCCACCCAGGGGACGTGTGACATGGGCATCACAGGCAATGGGTGTGCATCACAGCTGGACACCTCCATCTCCGATGTGCATCCTGGAATAACACCTAGAAGAAGCAGCAGACAGCATGAAGTTAGAAAGTTGTAGTTCACTAAGAGGGCAGGGGTGAAGGTCACTAGTAGTCAATGTTTATTCATCACTAATGTTAAGAACACAAAGTTTTATTTGCACCTCACAGCTGTGACTAATATGTTTCTGATTCTCCCCACCCCCCCACAGAGCTGAGTGTTCCCCAAGACTAGAAATTTGTGTCTGAGATCAATGGACTTTGAATCATCTGATGCACTTTCTGTCCCAGCTGTGAGATTCTTTGCAGCGGACAGGACTGGAAAATACAAGAGGAGTAAAGGAACCCCTGAGAAATATTCTTATTGTATTGAAAAGCCAAGCAATAAAAAAAAGTCATTAAAAACAGACATAAGCCTAATTTATGGAAGCCATTTCTATTTCTTATAGGTAAATGTTTACAATGATTTAAAAATTCTATTATTAAAAAATATTCTTGGATCTCATCTTTGTGTCATTTTTAATGGGAGGAATGTGAATTCTCCTTTGGTTCAAATTGGAAGAGTGTTTCTTGTTACAAATGTTTTAGCAAAGGATTATGCAAAAAGAACCCCAAAGTAAGCCTCCTAATGTAAACACTGGGAACTCTTCATTATAGGTGTGCGTTGTCCACAGTCATATTCTCTTCTACTTAATCGCGTTTCACGCTGGGGGGGGAACTAATCTTCCAGGAGTCACCTGACCTACACTATTAAAGGGGCAGCACGCAACCCAAAACCCCAACATGCATATATCAACAGAATTTTCCTGCCTTGCCCTCCCGAGAATCATAGAATCCCTACAGTGCAGAGGAGGCCATTTGGCTCATCCAGTCTCCACCGACTCTAAGCCAATTTATCCCATAATCCCACATATTTACCCCTCTGACCTATGTATCTTGGGACACTAAGGGGCAATTTAGCATGACCAATCCTATTTTGCATATCTTTCGTTGTGGGCGTTTGGCAAATTATGCAAAGGTCTATTGACCTTGGATGAGATTTTCCAGTTTTGAGGGTGAGCATGGCTGAAAAATCCTGCCCATATACATACATAACACTTCTGGAATATTGGACACTCTCTCACACACACACACTCATCCTCTCTCACACAGATATGTGCGCACACACACACACATACACACACAGACAAAACCACGTGCACATCCTCTTTCACACAGACACTAGCCTTTGTCTGAGGGCCAAATCAACGCAGCATCCTCATCATACTCACCAGAAAGCATCAACTTCTGATCTGTTCTTGTAACTAAAATATTTATGTGACTTATCCAGTTAAAACTGATGGCGAGAGATTCAGCAATGGCAAAAACATTGAAAGTGAGGTGGAGGTGTTTATATTTTCTCTAGCTGGAAATGGTCATACCCTGCCACTTGCATTGCACAAATGTTACTTGCCATCTGTAGGGTAAATCCTGAATGTTGTCCAGATTTTGCTCCATTTAGACATCAACAGCTTCAGTATCTGAGGGGTTGTAAGTGAAACAGAACTCTGTGTAATCATTGGCGAACATCCCATTTCTAATATTACGATGACAGGAAGGCCATTGATGAAGCAGAAGATAGTTGGACCTCAGGCATTATCTGAGGAATTCAACAGTGATGCCTTGTGGCTCAGCTGTTTGGTCTCCAGCAACCACAACCTTCTTTGTGTGAGGACAGATTAGATTCAGTGGAGAATTTTCCCTTGATTTCCATTGACTTCAATTTTAATAGGACTCCATGAAACCAAGCTTGGTGTTGAGTGCAGTCACTCTCATCACACCTCTCAAATTCAAGTTATTTTGCCCATGTTTGGACTAAAGCTATAGTGAAGTTCTGGTGGAATGCAAACTGAGCATTGGTGAGTAGGTTATTAATGAGTAAGCAATATTTGATAGCAACACTGATAAGACCACCCATCATTGAGAATTGACTGATGGAGCAATAATTAGTTGAATAAGATGTAGCTACTGTTAGGCAATCTTCTACTTTGTGGGTTGGATGCAGGTGTTTATAGGTAAACTGGAACTGCTTAATCAGAAGTGTAACTACTTCTGAAGCACAAGTCTCCAGCACAATAGATGGAATAATGTCTGGTCCCATTAGATTTTGATGATACTGTAACATCAAACAATTTGTAGGCCATTTGCATTCTAAGAAATTATGACAATATTGGGTCATATGAACTGTAATCCTAAATTCCCGTATATTAAATGGTCACAATGTTTTTATGAATGTCATTCAGATTTTGGAGTATCATTCCCATAGTTTAGTTCAGTTAGTGCTTTCCAGTTGGCTATCACTTTCTCTTCGGCTTTGCCTTTAATACAATGTTAGGATAAATAAAGAGAACGGCAGTACAACTATATTGCTTTTAATATTTGCACTGAAAAAGATAAACAATATAGTCTGGTGATAATATTGCCATTTTGGAAAATAAGTAAAATGATATACTGCTTCATCATGAAGTATTACCTGATTTGTGGAATCACTAAAAGCTGGGACACAACAAATATCTATTTATGTTTGATTAATGTATTGCATGTTTTATACTGGTAGCATTAAACAGAAGCCTCCTGAAAATATTTCTACAATGTACACAGTTAGCTGATTATCCAAGTTGCTGATGACACACAATTCACACATTGGGCAGAATTTTATGGCCTCACTCGTCCCAAAACTATAAAATCCCGCCTGAGGTCAACGGACCTTCCCATTGCCCACCCCATCACCTGCTCTGATTCCCATGGTGGGAAGGGCAGTAAAATCCCAGCTGAAAAAGAGCTGAGATTGGTCTGGAGTAATTCAAGCACTTTTGGATTATAGGGTAAGTGTCACTGTTGTGGAAAATCTTGGCAGTAGTTAATCACATTTATGCACGTGGAAATGGCAACGATGTGATTGCAACTTCTGCTGAAAACTAATATAAAATAAAATCAAGAAACCATAGCCCAAAGTTTGTGCTACATTCCCTGGAAGTTAGAATAAAACTAAGTTCATCGTAGGCTGTTCCATCAATTAAGATTGCTAGGTCTTCAATACAATAATCCTGGCCTTTTAAAATTGGTACATTTTGTGCTTCACAATCAAAATTGTTGACTTGTTGAATATTTTTATAGACTCTATAATCAAATTGATAATGCAATGGATGGCATGTACTTAAGGTTTATCAGTCGTCATAACAGGCACATTGCATTCACAGACGAGGCAGAATATTCTTTTGATACGGAGACAAAATAAATGTTTACATTTTATCACAGCCTTTTCTACTACTTTGATATAAATCACTGTTTCCAGAGTCATCACTTCCTATACAAATCCCATTTGGAAGCAGCTGACTTACAACTAACATTCTTCAGACAAACCTTGTCCTTCTGCTGGGATTTATTCAGTACTTTTTAATGCAATTGATAACTGTATTTCCTTTATGTTAAACTCTCCTAGTAAATGCAAGTTCACACCATCAGCAAAAACATCAGCTAGCATTAAGCAGTTTCGCCTTTCACCTTTCTACAGTGAAGTTACTGCTTCAGTCAGAACTCATACAGTGTACTTTATTTCTTGTACTAGTCCATAAGTAACCAATATGATTAGCCAAAATATCCAAGCTATTTTTAATCCTTGCTGCACTGATAGTATGATATTTGTAAAGTGGCCAGGTAATGAAGATATTAACAAATCATTAAAGAACATAAATCTTTCTTCCACATCTTCAGTTTTCTCTTTTTCTCCCAAAAGCAATAATATATTCTATGGTAGCATTCCATAGACAACAGTCCTGTGGTAATTCATCCAAATGGCCTTGTTCTACTTGTATGAACCCAAGCGATAAACATTGACAAATTATTCAAACATGGAAGGTTTCAAGGCCAGTAGGTCTCTGTGGCCTCTCTAGCGAGAACCATTAGTTAGTGACCAAAATCTGCAACTGTGTTTAATATTTACCCAACACTGGGGTCGCAGCTACGATTACATAATTCCGCATACACTAAGAATTGAACTTGTACCTTTCAAGTTTGTATAGCTTAGTGCATTAACCCATAAAGCAGCCTTAGCTTAAATGAAAACAATATGAAATCTTCCCTTTCTTTAAGTTCTCCCATTGCACACTTGCTATCCCATTTTCTTGCAATGCTTTGGGATACATTTTAGCTGAGCCTTCCCTGCCTTTTCGTAAAACAAGATTGGGCATTTCCTCAAATACCTAGCTGAGACTGAATCATTGTCTGGGACAGAGAATCACAGATTTGAATCACTATGTGACCATTCCATCTCCTGGATAGGACATAAAACTTGCAGCATGAATAAGCTTCTGAGTGGCACAAAATCCAATGAGAAGTGCACAGGACAAACCCATCAACTGTCTTTTCATTGAAACTATAATGGCAGGGTGAAGGGAAACCTTTGCAAGGAAACAGAAGAGGAGAAAACAACGATAATAACAAAAGACAGTAAGGGGAATAAAAAAAGTGATAGGCAGAGAAACCAAGGGCCAGAGTCAAACTGGGTTAAACGGACAAGGAATGTTAAGAAAACAAGCCTCAAGTCTTTGTGTCTTAATGCATGGAGCATTTGTAATAAAATGGATGAATTAATCACACAAATAGATGTAAATGGGCATGATATAATCTGGATTATGGAGACATGGCTGCAGGGTGACCAGGAATGGGAGTTGAACATCCAGGGGTATTTAGTATTTAGGAAGGACAGACAAAAAGGAAAAGGAAGTGGGTTGCATTGATGGTTAAAGAACAAATTAATGCAATGTTGAGGAAGGAAATCAGCTCTGAATCTGTATGGGTAGAACTGAGAAACACGAAGGGAGAAAAAAGTTGTAGTTAGGGTTGTATGTAGGAAGCAAATTTAGAAATAGTGGATACTAGAAATAGATGGACTTCTTCCAAGATTCTATAGACTTTGGAACAGTTCCAAAGGATTGGAAGGTAGGTAGTGTAACCACACTATTTCAAAAAAGGAGGTAGAAAGAAAACAGGGGGAATTACAGACCAGACTACCAAATGTCAGTAATGGGGAAAACGCTAGAATGTATTATAAATGTTTTACTAGTAGAGCACTTGAAAATCAGTAGCAGGATCGGACAGAGCCAGCATGGATTTACAAAAGGGAAAGCATACTTGACATGTCCACTGGAGGCCTTTCATGCCTCACTGCTGCTGCAAGCAAAGACAGACAATTTGCTACTCAGTCAAATCTCTGTTCACATCGGTGGGACCAGAAAATCCCACTGGTGTGAACAGCCAGAAAATTCCCCCCTAAGTGTCATAATGGCGAAAATACCAGATCGATCCATGCCAGTCCATCAGGCATGATTCTGGACCGCAATCGTCACGTGATCAGTTATTTTTTGGGAGAGTGGTGAGTTTCACATCAGTTTTGGGGGGGAGGTGGGGGTAGGACCTAAATATGCCTGGCTACAGAGTGCTCTGGTGCCATTTTGGAAGGGTGTCCTGATCTCTGATTTCACAGTGCACTGGCAGAACCCCTCCCTCCTCCACAGATGTTGGAATCTCTCCCCACCTCCCTCATGAGTGGCATGTTTCCACAACCCTCCCAATGAGGTTCACCAGTATTGGAGCATCAGGTCACTCCCAGTTGGTCCCCTATGTCCCCCTTCATGCTCAATCCCTGCATGACCCTGTCAAAGCCCCCCATCAGAACCCCACCCCCAAACAGACCCTACTCCTTTGGCAAATATCCAGCTGGCATTATCAGGATGCTGGTGGTCATTGCCAGGACGCCTGGTGGGCACTGCCCCACCATGTACCCAACCAAGTGGGTGCTTCAATGACTTCCCAGCTCACTGATGTGGCCATCTCCCTGGCCTCTGCTTGAGCCTGAAGGCTGAAAGATCCCTGGAGCTGGGAGAGTCCAGTGTCGAATAGGCTATGTATATTTAAATACCACTTTAATTATGCTAATAGTTTCATGCCCAGAAAGAACATGATCCAATTTGCATAATTAGAAAGGGACCAAAATGAAGGTAAACTGGTGGGCACGAAACTGATTTTCAGATGGGAATGTAATTTCAGGGATCAACATGAGCTGCGCCAGATGCACAAAGGTCAGCAAAACACCCTGCAGATCATGAATGAGATGCTGTCTTCACATGTTAATAGTGAAGCAGCATAACTCAACCAGCAACATTTAGACATTCACATTTAAGCATGCATCTGCTTCTTGCTTAAAGTCACTGTATATTTAACGATAGACATTGGTAAGTGCTGTTAGCCTTGCTGCTATTTTGATGGCAAATTCAGACACAGTTATTATGCTGATTGTTTTGTTGTTACTTTGATCCAGTTTATGAAATAAAAACAGGACATTATCTATGCGACAAATACAATCAAACATAAGCTATGAGTAGTTGAAGTATCAGCATTGATTGTTGTTGTAACTTGTCAGCAGCAATAACTTTCACAGAAAAATCATACTTTGGACACAGGCAACATTACGTGGATGATTGGCAGGGAATTGGGAAACACTCTTTTAACAGCCTGCAGTTAATAGTAATATGAAATAGTGAAAGGTACTCAGAATCAACATTTAACCATGCAAACAAAAGGCATTTAGAACTTCGTGGAGAGCAGCAACTTTAAGTATAGATTCTTTTCAAATGAAGTCAATTTCTTTTTGATACCACTCTGTACTTAACAGGAATTATTTTTCATACAATGTAACATGATAGTATAATGTATATCAGATTAGTTACATGCAGGTAGCATAAATGAAGCCTTTTAACAAGTTTTATTTTATCTGTAATTAGTTTAGTGTTATTTATTAGTATCACAAGTAGGCTTACGTTAACATTGCAATGAAGTTACTGTGAAAATCCCCCAACTCTAGCATCAGTTCGGGTGCACTAAAAGAGAATTTACCATGGCAATGCATCTAACCAGCACTTCTTTCAGACTGTGAGTGGAAATGGGAGCATTCAAAGGAAACCCATGCAGACACAGGGAGAACATGCAGATTCTGCAGACAATGAACCAAGTTGGGAATCAAACCAGGGTCCTTGGTGCTGTGAGAGCTGTACTAACTACCGTGCCACAATGCCACAAGCCTATTCCCAAACTCTCAAAGAAGAGTTTTTGCTCAGTTGTGCTGATATTGTCAATCCAAATCAGATTTACCTTAGTATTTAATTTTTAATCAAATAAAGCCCAAATAAAGTTCCTATGACCTTTTGCACCAGTTTAGAAAGCACTGTGCTGGAAGTCTGCCCTTCCCAAAGATTGGCTGTGCACCCAAGGTTAAATTAATCTTCAATGAGCGATTCTGCTTCATATGCTTGATCGCAGGATTTTGAACAGGATGTAAAAATTAAAATGGGTCTATGGACACAAGCACACAAATAGACATGGTTTGACAGCTTTCAAATGTCATTTTCTAAAAAGTATACCAAAGAAACTAACGTAACTAGGAAATGGTTCTGTAAAGTTTTTAAAAGTCATGTTCAATCATTTAAGATCTGCTTAATCACTGTGATAAACAATTTTCAAATGTATTAATCAAACTGAATCGAATTGTCATTTTCAATATTTTTAAATTATGTATTAAACCAATGTCTGAATGCACTGGGGCGTTGCAGATTTTATGTGGAGGAGTTTAAGCAGAAACTCAAGAAAAATGGGAAAAAAATCACCTCAAAGCATGTGCAATTTGCATCCATAAAATTCTCCCATTTTGAGCCTAATGTCGGATTCTCCAGCCTCTTCAAACAGCATGTGGGAACTGTACATAATGGGGTATCAACCAAAAATAGAGATTCCCGACGAGAGGTAGGGAAGTTGTTGAAAAGGATTCTTAGGAATAGGATATTTAAGCATTTAGAGTGTGGCAATTTGATTAGTGATAGCCAGCATTGCTTTGTAGAGGGGAGGTTGTGCCTTACAAATCTGGTAGAATTTTTTGAGGAGATGACAAAAACGGTCGACAAAGGACGAATCGTGGATGTCATCTACATGGATTTCAAGCGTTTGACAAAGTCCCTCACGGCTCATGGGATGTAAGGACAGGTGTCTAGATGGATTGAGAACTGGCTTGGTAACAGAAGACAGAGAGTAGTAGTGGAAGGGTCCTTTTCAAACTGGAGGTCTGTAACTAGTGATGTGCTGATGTAGAGTTGCCGGCGTTGGACTGGGGTAAACTCAGTAAGAGGTCTGACAACACCAATTTTAAATCCAACCGATTTAATTGATAGTTACTATCAAATAAATCGGTTGGATTTAAAATTGGTGTTGTCAGACCGACTAGTGATGTGCTGCAGGGCTCAGTATTAGGACCTTTGTTATTTGTAATATACATAAATGACTTGGAAGAGAGAGTAAGTGGTGTGATCAGCAAGTTTGCAGATGATACAAAGATGGCTGGATTTGCTGATAGTGAGGAGCAGTGTCAGGCAATATAGTGGGATATAGATAAGCTGGTATATTGGGCAGAGAAATGGCCGATGGAATTTAATCCAGATAAATGCAAGGTGATGCATTTTGGAAGAAATAATGTTTGGGGGGGGGGGGGGGGGGGGGGGGGGGGGGGGGGGGGGGGAGGGTGGTTACACGATAAATGGTTGGCCTATTAAGAAACACAGAGGGACCGGAGGGGTGCAAGTACACAAGTCCTTGAAGGTGGCAGTACAAGTGGAGAAGGTGACGAAGAAGGCCGATGGTATGTTTGCTTTTATAGGGAAGGGTATAGAGTATAAAAGTTGGCGTCTAATGTTGCAGTTGTATAGAATGTTTGTTCACTTGCATTTGGAGTACTGCATCCAGTTCTAGTTGCCTTACTACCAGAAGGATGTGGAGACCCTGGAGAGAGGGCACAGGAGGTTTACCAGGATGTTGCCTGGCATGGAAGGACTGAGCTATGAGGAAAGATGTAGCAAATTGGGACTGTTCTCCTTAGAAAAGCAGCGAATGAGGGGGGATCTAATAGAGGTGTATAAGATTTTGAAGGGTATAGATAAAGTGAACAGTGGTAAGCTTTTTCCTAAGTTGGATACAATAATTACAAGGTGCCACGGGCTTAGGGTGAGGGGGTGGTGAGATATAACTCAGATGTTAGAGGGAAGTTTTTCACACAAAGGGTGATGGGGAATGCACTGCCAAGTAGGGTGGTGGAAGCAGGCACGCAAGGGTTGTTTAGAACATAGAACATAGAACATAGAACATTACAGCACAGAACAGGCCCTTCGGCCTTCGATGTTGCGCCGACCAATATAAAAAGCAATGCCCCTCCAAACTAAACCATTCCCTTCTCTTCCATATACTTATCAACTAACCTCTTAAACGCCACCAAACTTGGCGCATCTACAACTGCTGCAGGCAGGGCATTCCACTCCCGAACCACCCTTTGGGTAAAGAACCTACCTCTGATATCCGTCCTATAACTATCACCCCTTAATTTAAAGCTGTGTCCCCTCGTGCTAGCTTTCTCCATCCTAGGAAAAAGGCTATCACTGTCCACCCTATCTAAACCTCTAATCATCTTATATGTTTCGATTAGGTCCCCTCTTAGCCGCCTCCTTTCTAACGAAAACAACCTCAAATCCCTCAGCCTCTCTTCATAAGACCTGCCCTCCATACCAGGCAACATCCTGGTAAACCTCCTCTGTACCCTCTCCAATGCCTCCACATCTTTCTTATAATGTGGGGACCAGAACTGCACACAATACTCCAAGTGCGGCCGCACTAGAGTTTTGTACAGTTGCAACATGACGTTGCGGCTCCGAAATTCAATCCCCCTACCAATAAAAGCTAAGACTCCATATGCCTTCTTAACAACCTTATCGACTTGACTGCCTACTTTCAGGGATCTATGCACATATACACCAAGATCCCTCTGTTCATCAACACTATTAAGAATCCTACCATTAGCCCTATACTCTACACATTTATTATTCCTGCCAAAGTGCATTACCTCACACTTTTCCACATTAAACTCCATTTGCCACCTCTCGGCCCAGCTCTGCAACTTGTCCAAGTCTCTCTGCAAACTATAACACCCCTCTTCACTATCTACCACTCCACCGACTTTAGTGTCATCTGCAAATTTACTAATCCATCCCTCAATACCCTCATCCAGATCATTTATAAAAATGATTAAGGCTTACTTAGACAGGCACTGAGCAGACTAGAAATGGAGGGATATGGGAGACTTTTCTAAAAATAAAGATCAAGAGCCTTGAGATGTCCCTGTGTATCAATCGATTCCTATCGACCTTCCAACATATTTCATAGCTCACTTGCTTTATTTCTGCGCTTCTGGGGATTCCGTAAATATCTAAGTTTTGCATGTTTATTGATGTTTTTTCTTTTACTTCACAGGTGATTCGGTCTGCCTTGTTGACCAACAAGGGGCATACATGCAGTGGCTCAAGCAAGGACTGCTCTTGGATGTTGCTTCGAGAGTTGCCTAGTGCTTCACGTCGTTAGCATACGCTTAAACCGGACCATCTGACAGGCAATATGACAGCTCAGTGACTATCACTGTTTGCTATGCAGATACATGGATATGGGCCAGTGTCTGCAGGAGTTTGCACATTCTCCCTGTTATTGCGTGAGTTTTCTCCGGGTGCTCTGGTTTCCTCCCACACCCCAAAAACATGCTCTTAGGCTGACTGGTGTAACAAATTGTCCCTAAATTAGTCTTCCTCAATCTTCCCCAATAGGTGTAGACAAAGGTCATAGTTAGAGAAGGGCACTCGATGTTAAAATGGCGGCACGGGCTCATTGGGCTGAAAGACCAGTTTCCCGTGCTGTATTGTTCTTTGTTCTTTTGAGTGTTAAGACAATTGTGATTCGCCTGTCCCATACACAGGCCCTGATTGGGTTCCCACTAATAGCGGATGGCAACCCAATAATTATGCTAATTATTGCTAATTGTAATACACTTGCTAATTGTAATACACTTATTGGGTTTGATGGCCTATTCACTAGCTCATCCCCCACATGCACCCATTCCTCCAATGTGAATGACACTGCTGGACTTTGATGTTATAATCATAAGCATGCACCTGCCATGTTTTACTTCAAGGGCACAGGGGAGTCAACAACCTGTCAGAAATGGGGGGCATCTTCCCCCGCATCACTCAAATCATGGGTCAACCATGCTTCTTTCCCTCACCACCCAGGCATGAAGATAATACAACCCAAACCCAACTTAGCCCCATTCCCCACTCAAATTCCCCACTCAGACCCCCCTACTCCCTCAGACTCATCATTCAAGTCCCCTCTGCCCTCAGACACCCCCACTCAGGTCCATCTGCTCCCTCAGGTTGTCCATTCAAGCCACTTTTCCAAGAAAGCACAGATGTCAATCATGCTCAGAATCATTGAAAACATTATGATTAGGATCAATGGAGGTATTTGAGATGCTTGAAGGTGAATATAAATAAACACAGCTGATTGAAACATGAGTAGAAATCCATTCAGCTGTCAATGGAGGATCTTTCAAAGCACTGCATCTTGGAATTGACAGAGAGCAAAGGTTTCAGATAGAATGGGAGGGTTTCAAATGTTTCAACTTGCCTTAGAGACATCAAATAAAACTATGTGAATGCATTGGAGCAGTGTACAGAGCTATGCAGAATGGACCCCCCCCCCCCCCCCCCCCCCCCCACCGCCAGTGAAATTGACATCTCCTCTCTTTCAGAGGACTTTGAAGGAGTCTACTTAACCTGCAGCTTCTGACAGGGAGAAAGGGAAATCTGCTGCAGAATTGAATTCTGCAATCATATTAAAGGCTGCCAGGTGACTGGGAGCATGAAGATGAAAGTGGCCTGGCTACTTCGCAATTTGCACAGATGAATTAAGATATTGATCACAAGGCTTTTGGAAATCACTATACCAGGGGTGATCTTCAGATCTATCAGAGCTAGAAGGGGCAGTGCAGCCACAAGACTCACCCACGGGAGTGCAGCATGGTCAACCCTTTGGCTCAACATAAGCCCATCCAATCTCCAGGATCTTTAAGGGATCCTTCATCTGCAGCCTGGCAGTTGCAGGAAAGCAAATAGCCACTGGACTTACCACCTTGATCTCCTTCAGGGCCCAAGGCATCAGGTTGGGGTGTTAGTGGCAGGACGACGGAAACTTAACATTGGCACTGCTAAGTTGCATGGCCTGAAGGAGGGCCTAATGGGGATGTCTGAGAATGAAGGGGGTCTAATGGAGGGAGTCAGATAATCTTCATACCTGTATAGTGTGGTGGGGGGAGGGTCACCCATTATTTGTGGGTGGGGGATGTCCCTCTTTAGTGAGGGATTAGTGATGCTCCCCTGGTCAGTGGGGGAGGCACCATTTCATTTTTTGTGGGGCAGGTCTGTCTCCACACCCTTAAAAATGGTACCCAGATCTCTGAACAGCCAGGCTGGCTGACAGCTTCCCCAAGATAAGCTCATTTGTATCTTTCAGGTGAATGAATCCCAGCCGACAGACTCCACAAACACCAGCTCCCATTTTCCCACTGGTATAAACACTTAGCTTGAAAATGGGAAATTTCCACCCCAAGGCCCATGGCAGGGTGAGGATATGGAGTGCAATGTAAGCAGCTAGATAATCTGTTTTTAATGATGGTGGTGGAGGAATAAATATTAGCCAAGAGACCAAGGAGAGCTCACTTCCCCTTGTTCTAAATGATCCTCCGGCACCTTTTATGTCTGTCCGAGAAAGCACACAGGGCCTCAATTTATCTGCAAGGCAGCATTATCAACAGTGCAGTACTGTCCAAGTACTGCACCAGAATGCCAGCCAAGCATTTGCGCTCAAGTTGCACAAGAAATTAAAAAAGAAGCTTCCAGTTATTAATATTTAATTATAGCAGATAGATTTGGATAACATTGAGTTTATGCAGTAATATTATAATTGTAAGAAGTCTCACAACACCAGGTTAAAGTCCTTAAAGGTACTTTAACCTGCTGTTGTGAGACTTCCTACTGTGCTTATCCCAGTCCAATGCCGACATTCCACATCATGTTACAATCATAAGACGAAAAATCTAGTACACGGTAGGCAACAAACAACATTGCAGAATTTATATCTGGAATTACCTCTATTGCCAAAGTCTCTCACTTCTTTTCTTCATTGCCATTCAACAGTACATTTTCCTCCCTTTATGGAATTAATCATAATTGGTTATAATGGAAATATATTTGTGGTATTGCAATGTAATATTTGTAACAACTCAAGAGGAACAGTAGAGTGTTCCATATGACATCTCTTATTAATGATGACTGATTGTTTTACATTCTCCTCTTTGATGTCCAACTGTTTAAGTAACCTTCCCAGAGCTCACCTGGCTTAAAAGTGATCTGAGTCACTTCCTTTAAAGTTGAACAAAACAGAAACCAAAGTCAATGGGAACAAACTTAATGGTGAATGAGGTTGATCGCCCAAAAATGTCATTTTGGATTTACAAAATTGTTTATGCAATAACTGAAATCATTCTAACATTCCTGTAAAATAATTCTTTTTTGTTTTAAATCATGTAAATGATATCCTTTGTAGTAAGAGGTATTTCCACCCAGGTTCAATAGAAGGACACCACTCCAAAGGAGTCTGCCTTGGTGCCTGGAGGCAGAAGTCTCCACATTTTCTTGGCAGGGTTCAGTGGCCGGTTAAGGGTGCAAGGTGCAGATCTTTATTGGACTAGTTAACACACAGAAAATAGTGGTAGTTTTCTTTTAAACCCTCTTTCAAAAAAATGCCCATTATGATTGAAAGAATGTATCTTCAACAAGTGATTATGCCAGAGGTTCCGTTGTTGCAGTACATTTTTGTCTTGAATCACAGTGTACAAGCCTGAGAAAACATGTTAAAGAATTAGATTTCCAGTCACAGGCACAAGAAAAACCCAGCAAACCATGTCAGCTTTGAATTCCCATTGTGGTTGACCCTTGAACCTGCCAAGCATGTTATGTTTTTTTCGAGGTTTCAGGCTTACCATTTAAGGAGACTATCAAATCTTGGGGGAAAGAAATGACACTCTGTCCGTCTCTCTCAGCCTGTCAGCTGAACCACAGAGCACTGAGGTTTCAGATGTTGCACAGACAGAAATCTAATAACCCATACTCCTGTCTGTTAACTTCTTACTGTTTACCTACAGCAAGGTTTGCCATTAGCGTTGTTTGTAAGGAACTTTCCTGACAGCTTCAGAAATATACCTAAAGCAGGCACGAGGAAAGCATACTTTCCTCCAATTTTAGTTCCATGAAAATATGAGTGCGAGTTCAAGAAAGGAAAAGTGTATTTTCCACATTACAAGAGCAACTACACTCAACTACTTCACTGGCTGCAATATACTTTGGCATATTTTGAGGTCATGAAAGGTGTTACACAAATAAAAGTCTTCATAACTTCTCTACTGCCTATGCATGAATTCTACCCTGCAGTTCAGACTATGCTTCATTGTAGTAGCTTCACTGAAGTCAACAATAAAACAAAACATAATGACATAACAAACATAACAAAATTTGTTTCTAAAATAATGGGGAGATTCATTGAGTTTGCCATTATTTATGTGCAAATGCCACAGCAATTTGAGGCAAAGGCAGATGCATGCATAAATGCGGAAAGCAAATTGTTGGTGTCTCAGATGTGACACTCTGCAGTAGCTTTGTAAAATTAGCATCTTACTGCCTGGTGCCCCAATCAGATGCATAAGTGACATGAAATTCCTGTATCTATATTGCGAAACAAACTTGACACATAAAGCTAAGTCGTCACCTCAAATGTAAATACACCTAAAACATAACATGGCATTGAAAAATTCCTTTTGTATGCATAGAGTATCATTACTTCGACTATAATTATTTTCAGGAGCTTTTTATTTAACTATTTCTTTACAAGAGCCTTTTTTTTCTGACTTCTTTCTCTCCCTTAATCCATTCATTGGGTGGGGTATTCTGGCTATGCTTGCCCCAAGACTGGAAAATCTTTTCAAAGACCTTTGCATGATCCACGTCTCGCTTGTTACGGTTCCTGTGGCAGGCAGACAGTAAAATTCCATTCTTCGTTTCCCTTTCATTTCCCTCTGTACTTTAAATTCAACATTGTTCCACCACTCTAAATTACACTTCTCAAGTCTGCGCTGTTACAAGCAGAATTCTTCCACTTGATTATTTCTTTAACCATACAGCTTGCTCTGTTCTGTTTCCATATTCTGTGTAGAGAACGCCACACCATTCCCACATAACAACTTATCAGACTAAATATCACTGACATTAAATGTGCAAGAGCAAGATGAATAGCGGGGATATTGTTTGATGTCTGGCCACAGCAAGCTTTGGGCAAAGGAAAAGCCATTTATGTTTAAAGTTCACTTTTACTATATGCAATCTAGTTGCAAATAAATGCAGCAGGACATTCAAAGAGCGAATTCTCCCGTTCTGAGATTAACTATGATGGTGGCTGCACTAGTCCCACTGACAACAATGGTAGAATCTTATACCAGATTCTGTGCTTGGAAACTATTAGTTATGCACAGGCAAGCTCCCCTTTGACTCTCCTGACAGGGTGACACCAAAGTTGTCCACCTGCGTCATATTGCAGATTCAAAGATCCTGGCTCCATATTTAAGTACCAGTCCAGTACACTCATATCACTCTCTCCAGCCCATCCATCTTCACCAGGCCATACACAAAGTCAGCAACACAGAGGAAAAAGGCTGGCAACCTCAAGAGAAAGTTTATTCCTTGATTCAACCATTCTCTCCACCTCAACACCAGCCACCACAACCACTGCCCCAGCCCACCCCCCTCCCCCCCTCCACCCCCTAGCCTATCACCTCCGAGGAGCCCATGTCCTACTTTGATCTCTATCCATTGCCTCTGAAATCTTCATCCATTCTTTTCCAAGAAACAATGCAGTATTCCTTTAACCGTCCCCTCCCCCTCTTGTTTGTAAGCTTTTTATGCAGCCTTGTAAGGATCTGGCTTCTAGCTTCCCTCTGCCTTGTTCATCATCTTCATTCACCATCTGGCCCCTCTATCTGCCATTGTGAGCCCTCTTCCTCCCCCAGTTCCTTGCATAGCCCTCCTTCCATTTTTGTCCCTTTATCTTCATCAGACCATCAGCCACGTAACACCTACCCCTGTCCCACTCACTCCAATCCTGGTTAAGTTTCGGACCTTTGTTGCAGTGGCTGCATAAGTCCCACAGCACAGAGCTGTTTGTACAGACATAGGGGAAAGGAGATCACTGTACTCCCCAATCCCAGATGTTGTACCGGTCCAAGAAAATGACACAGGAGGACCCATGGGTCCAGCAGCATGGTGCTGTCCATGAAGATCAGCTCAGTATAGAGATGGAGGCAGGAACTGGTCTGCCCCAGCACATTAAAAGCAGCACAGCACTATGGTAGAAAATTGCCACAATCACTTTGAATTCTCTTGCGAACGGAGGACTGTCTTGTGAGTGCCAATCTTTATCACTGGGTTTGACGCTGACTTGACACAAGATTGGGAATCTTGACAGGATGCTGGCAGGCAACTGTCTTGAAGAGCATTCATGAAAAGCACATTAATATAAATGGCATTTGAGCCACCTGCCTGCAGGATGACTGATCCACCCGTTAACCTGCCATTGGAGGAACTGCAACATAGTTTTATGGCAGCAGATTTCTGACCAACTAGTTCCTGGCAAATTCTCAGTCACTGTCCCCACACCCTGAAACTTGGATAGAATTCAACCCAAAGTCTAATACTGTTTGTTGTCAAGTCAACATTTCAGATATAATCAATTTTTCATCTACCAATGATCTGAAGTTTTTGCTTTTATTTCAGATTTTCATTTTACTAATAGCAATACACAGCTGCTGCTTTAAGCAAGGCAGCTCAGTACATCCAGGAAGTTAATGTAAAAGAGAAAGATCCGGTTCTCTGTCTCACATAATACATATACAATCTGCCAATCATTGCTTTTGGACAGCAAGTGAAAATACAATTACTGCCACTTGGGAGAAACCTGCACATTTATTATTGCACTGGAGCTAAACATTACTTCTGCATTTGTATTACTCAACCAAGTAGTAATTCTACTGCATATTTATCAAATGAACTATTTCCTTGTTATGACATGAAATTCATTAATTTTTATTCCAAGGAAAAAGATTCAATACTGAACATTTTTACTTTGTCAGCAAACATTGGCTAGAAATCCAAGGAAAAGCAAACTTCAGAAAGTAGTGAAAAAAATACTAACCCATCAAATTTTGTTTCTACTCATCTCCTCATTTTAGGTTCTTGGCTTCATGTTGCCCAACAATGTAGAGCCACACCATCAATACCTTACAGATACAATACAATAGTATCTGTGGGAGTGAAGAGCTCTGATTTGATTTGATTTATTATTGTCACATATATTAATATACAGTGTAAAGTATTGTTTCTTGCAGTACACAGACAGAGCATACCATTCATAAAGAAGGAAATGAGAGAATGCAGAATGTTCTGTTACAGCCATGCCTAGAGTTAACAGAAAGATCAATTTAATGCAAAGTAAGTTCATTCAAAATATAAAACAAAAGCAAATTACTGCCAATGCTGGAATCTGAAACCAAAAAAGAAAATGCCGGAAAATCTTTGCAGGTCTGGCAGCATTTGTAAAGACAGAAAACAGCCAATGTTTTGAGTCCAGACGACTGTTTATCAGAGCTTTGCTGCCAGACCTGAGACCTTCCAGGATTTTCTCTTTTGATTTCAGGTCCATTCAAAAGTCTGACAGCAGCAGAAGAAGCTGTTCTTGAGTCAGATGATACATGACCTCAGACTTCTGTGTCTTTTTCCAGATGGAGGACTGTGGAAGAGAGAATGTCCGGGGTGCGTGGTGTCCTTAATTATACTGGCTGTTTTGCTGAGGTAGCAGGAAGTCTTGATAGAGTCAGTGGATGGGAGACTGTTTGTGTTATGGGTTGGGCTACATTCACGACCTTTTGTAGTTTCTTGCCGTCTTGGGCAGAGCAGGAACCATACCAACCTGTGATACAATCAGATAGAATGCTGCCTATGATGCATTTGTAAAAATTAGCAAGAATGGTGCTGTTCTACTTTTCTTTCAGGGCATTCCTCTGCTGTGTCTTGGAGTAACATTAACATTCTGTGCCTTTTAAACTCCAGTGACTCTAATCATACCATCATAGAATTAGTACAATGCTGAAGGAGGCCATTTGCACCTCCAACAATCCCACCTACGGTCTATCCCCATAACCTCATGTACTTACCCTGATAATTCTCCAGACACTGAGGGGCAATTTCTCATAGCCAATCAACCCAACCCGCACATCTTTGGAGTTGGGAGGAAACCAGAGCACCTGGAGGAAACCCATGCAAACATGGAGAGAATTGCAAAATCTACACAGACAGTAACCCAAATAAATCCCATGTCCCTGGCATTGTGAGGCAGCAGTACTAATCACTGTGCCTCCATGCCCCTCAAGTCATGCCAACCACTGGCATTTGTTTTAAGAGTGACAGGAATTGCTTAGGTGCCACTTGTCAGTGAATCATTCACCTCAATCTAAATAACAAGCATTACTTGTGATGATCAATTTGTCCTCTTTAAATTCTATTGGCACTATTAGGTCTATCTTCTATGAGTACACTGGATGTGCCTTAGAAATGATTGTTTCAGTTTGATTTATTGAATTTCCTCTACATCTTGTCATGCCCAGTACAGGCAGTAAGATACTACAAAGCTTTAGGCTATATTTTTTAAAGTGTTTAAGATGCTGTACCATATCATGTGACTTGGCAGTATGAAACTCCAGACAGTCCTGAAACTCAAGGAAATATTTATAACATGTGGGCAATTGTAGACACTTGTGAAATTCACATACCCCTTTAATAAAGATACATCTTCAACACAAAGGACAATAGAGATAGTGATAATTAAATATGAAATGGATCTTATCAATCTTTCAAAGTATTGTGATGACTTCACATCCTAAACACAAATAGTCAGATACTGTCAGGCTGGGATTTTCTGGCTTATCACCTCATTTGGAAAAGAACTTTAGACTTGTCACAGATCACAGAGAAGGATAGCCACGTTTGCTACCTGTTTAAAAATATAACATCTGAAACTATTTGACTTCAGGTAACATTAGAAACATCATCCAAACTATCAAGTCAGTTGCAAGGGAAATATATAGCCAAGGTAATATTCAGCCATAAAGTATTACGCAGCTATAACCTGTGGGAAAAGAGTTCTCTCCACAACCAGCTCCAAGTTCAAGTGCACCTGAGAACCAACCTCCTCGTAATTTAACTACATTACACCCCACAGCTTAACTAAGAACTCTTTGCTTTTTGAAGACCTCCAGTCCACCGCGAGCATCAATTTAAGAAACAAAAGGCCTCTTATAAAAGACACTGAAAGAATTGCAGATTTTAATCATATGCTTTTTTTCCTTCACCTTGTGATGTCACAAGGGGGTTGAGAATCGTGGGATGGAGTTCGCTCAGTTGTCCAAATAAAAAAAAGAATATTTATTTAAAAATATTCAGATGCTCAGCAAAAACAGAAAAGAAAGGAAATGATACGTGGCTCTTCTTTGAGCCTAGCTTTCCACACAATATTTCCCTATTTAAAACCTGGACGGCTAATCCATTTCCCAAGGGAAACTCAACACAATATATAACAGGGGCAGTCCTTCAGGAGGGAAAGCAAGGGCAAGGTCAAAACACAGGCAAAGAAGGTCAGATTATTGGAACAGATTCTCCTACAGGCTACCTTCATCCACAGTACGGTTCCTGTACAGTCCAAGATCAGCAATAAACACACAGCTATGTGCACAGAAAATTTTACGCTTTTCAAGGCACTCTCCTCACATTCACCAAGTTAGCTTCCCCTTAGCAGGGCTTAGTGCTCTGGTTCTATAGTCTAACAAAGGTAGACAGCTCATCCTTGTTGCTAATAGGGGCTTTCCATCATTGTGCCAAGTAACTTCCAGGTTGCCTCCCTGCAGCCAACTTGGTTGGGGCAAACTTTGTCAAGAAACTGAAGTATATTATGAGAAAAGTCATTTTGAGAAAATTTGGTTTTTCACCCTCACCAAAACTCATTACATCAAGTTTGTACATTGCAATTCAATCATGGTGGAAAGATAATAAACCGATTTTGAACTACAGGCTAGAAAACAAAGACAAAATGTAGATATTCAGATAAGAGTAAGTGTCTTTCCAACCTTTACAGGATATTTAGTCCATGGAAACAGACATGGTTACGAGTAAACATTAGGCATGTTGAGCCACAGGAAGATCAATTGTTTTTATTGGTGGTGGAATATTAATATTACAGTGAATCAAGTCTTTGGAATATACAAAGCCAGAGTATTCAACAATGTTATGTTGATGGACTAGCTGGATAGGAGTGTGCCAAAGTATTGTTGCATATCCAAGAGTCTTGTATGACTTATAAAAGCAGAACTCAAGCATTTTACAAAGCTCCCTGAAACCTCAATTTATGTTACTGACATTAATACATTCTTTTCAGGAATGGGCTGATTGAGTTATTCCTTAGTTGGTAATTCTGACCTTTACCCCAAGAGATGGAATATGCTGTTTGTGAAACTATTCCCTACTTTTCATAATACTGCTGAAATGATAATTTTTCTCCTCCTCCTGCACGGAAGAAAATTCAGAGATGTGACATTTTGAAAGATTCGATCAAATTTACTGTTAGGTTCACTCAAAAAAGAGCATTAAAAAAGAACGCTTTTGTTTTTTTTACAAAAATATAGTTAATATAATACTCATAAGTTTAATAAATGATAAATCTGAAATGATACATCTAGGAATAAAGGGCATATTTTAAAAAACAATCAATCATTCCTTGGAAAATATTGCACACAAACAAACACCAGCATAAGAGAAAGTCCACTAACTTATATGCATCTGTGTCAAAAAGTATTGAATCCAACAATCTCAAACAGTGACAAGAATGCATCAAGTTGAAATTTATTTGATCACACTTGCATAGTATTTAAAAAATAACTTACACTTGTTTAATGCCTTTCACAACCTCAGGATATCCCCAAATTCTGCAGAGCCAATCATTCAAAATTAGTGTAGAAATCATTTTCTTGTGATACAGCAACGAAAACATTCAATGCTCTTCTGATCATAGCTGTTTATTTGTAGTGTTGAAGAAAGCACAGAAAGGATTGAACCCATTTTATTTTATTACAACTTGGAAGGTCAGAGTACAACCAAATTAATTTAATTTTTTTAAAAAAAGTACGTACAGATGTGGTGATGTTAAATTACACTCTTTAATCAAATTATAAATTTCAGGTTCTTAAATGACAGATCCAAAACATTTTCACCACACGTGTCAGCCTGAAGAAAACCACTGGACTTTCAGTTTTAACCACTACTGGTAAAGATGTACCAGAATTGTTCAACACATTTAGTGTAGGCTTACAGAATTTTCTTCAGGATTTGGCATTATTTAAATTATATGTGCGTACATATTTTTGAATTTTCTTATCCAATGATATGAAAGGTTAAAGCTTGTTCTCAATAAAGTATTTGAATTATTCAGCTGGCATTTTTGTACTGAGTACAAAGTTGGCTCTTCAGGGACACATGGTGATGTCACCTCTTAAACTTTGACCCATTAAAGCACTCAACTGCCTTTAAAAAAAAGACAAACCCAGATGTCTTACAAAGACTTGCAACAAGATGAAATTTGGTGCACGTTTTGTTGGTAATGTGCCATAATTGAATTTGGTTTTCAAAAAGAACTATTGACTGATGGTATTAACACCCATGTGTTTTGCGTTAAATATGTACAGTACATCTCAGAACAATGCATTGACAACTTGGGCTGTCAGAAAGTAAATAGTGACTATGCATTTAAATAATATTAAGATGCAATAAAAGAAAAAAATTAGTCAGAATGCCACAACCAGTATTGCATGAGGAATTATAAACTTGTAGCAGTCGAGAGACAAAAGGAGCAAATAGTGTTCCTCCAACTGCATTTAAAGACAGCTATTATTTCACCATAGTGTAAAGTTCTATAGTCAGAATGGTAATTTGAGCACCTTCAAGAGGTTTCAGAGGAAAGCAGCAATGAATTAAGCAAATGCAGCTGATATTGCATCATACTTGCAAAAATTCTCCGCATTAACTTCAAGTTAAGGGACGGCTTACAAGAAAATATCTTAGTCAGATAAAGACTATTCCTGGCATTTGAGTACTTTAAGATTTAAAAACTTTTAAAAGTGTTAATCATCTGAGATGTATTATTGTTGAGATGATTGTATTAAGTCTGAATTGTTACCTGTGCATTTGAACTTTGCTATGTTCTAACCGTTTCTTTGCATATATACTTTTGATCCCTGACTTTGCAGAACATTATTACTGAAAACTTTACCAGTATTATTTCTAACCTTGTATAGTATGGGATGGATTTCTTATAAGTTGCAATGGCCTTTTTCCCTTTCCACATATACCAAAAACAAATATAAGATGACAAAATGAAAAGTGGAAACATGCAACACTGCCAACTTGACTGAAAAGTTACATGAGCTGGAATATGATCAATACATGCCTATCAAAATCTTAAACAGGATTATAACCTTTGATATGAACAAGATGTTAATTAGCAATAGGAGTCTTGAGTTTTATGGAAAGGTTCTTCTTCTGATTTATGAGATTTTAAATGCAATAATTGAATCAATATGAAATGCCTTCATACAATCCGTAAAAATCTCCATGTCCAACCACTGGCTGTTCTTATTCATCTACTGAGTAGAGCAGGGCCGTGTACATATTTTGGAGAAATGGAAGTAAAGCCCTTTGACTTCTACAACTAGCCTGGCTCTCATGTAGAAAACTTCAAAGAGTATCATAATGTCCACTTTGGAAGGATCATCCCAAAGTACAAAAGACTGAAACTCAACCACTCTTACCAAAGGACTGAACAATAACTATTGCATGTTGCCGAGATTGCTAAAAGGACTACATTCCCCAATAGATCTTTGCAGTCAGATCAAAGCCAGACTACTGTGGTAAGGTATGCAGGCATAACTAATGGAATGTAGCCAGCTCCTCTTCTGAGTTTATATATTCTATTTTTACTGATTTTCTTTCTTTATCTGCCCACTTCCCCTGTGTCCCTTTATGGTTGTAGAATGCCAGCTTCTTTTGCTCTCCTCCATTTTATTCTTCAATTCCGTCCTTCTTTCTTATTGCACAAACAATGAATTATAAAACATACATCAGACATAAAGTATGATTGGGAGTAAACATAGTTACTCAGGTTAAAATGCTCTAAGCCATCTTCCAGATAAATATAGTTAAGAGATTTTTAGCATCTTATTTAAAAGTAGTGCTATTTCACAGAAAAAGTATTTGTTTAACAACCTTTTTGGTACGGAAACCACAAAGAACTATGCCATTTTTTAAATAATGAAGAAGTTCAAAACAGGGTTAAGTCTTTTAGGAGAAGTTTCTTCACCCAGACAGTGGAGAAGTGTGGAATGCACTACCACAGAAAGCACTTGAGGTCAAAACATTGTGTGATTTTAAGAAGAAATTAGATATAGCTCTTGGGGCTAAAGGGACCAAGGGTTATGGAGAGAAGAGGGGATCAGGATATTGAATTTGATGATAAGCCATGATCAAAATGAATGATGGAGCAGGTCTGAAGGACCGAGTGGCCTACTCTTGCTTCTATTTTCTGTTTCCATGTTTTTATTCCCATTGGTGTAGTATTATTTTTGTTTTACATGCCTACAAAAGTAATATTTATGAAATACTATATCTGCATTGTAGGACTATTCTGGTCAGCTATCTGTATATTCTTTCAGTAATACATTTTTTGCAGAAAGAAATGGATTTGATTTGAAAAGGGATGTACAGGTTTGTTGGATTGCATTGTGATATATCATTACAAAGTTGCAAGTGACTTAATAAATTCCCAGGTCTGAAGTGGCAGCCCAATGCCCTTTGTTTCTGCCCCTCTCCTCAGCCCACAAAATAAAATTATTTTGTCAAAAGCCATATGTTTTGGAAGTTAAAGACGAACAAACAGGCCAACAGAGAGGGGATCATTCAATTGAGCTGCAGATTGCAGTTTCAAATGGCAAAGTGTGCATGTGAATAAGTGAGTGGGAGATATCAGAGAGGAGATGTAATTTTCACCTTCTCCTAGTGGAACTGCAATGCCCAAAGTGTATCGTGAACACACAAGTCACATGGTGGCAAGATAGAAAATTCAGACACAACACCCAAACATTACAAGACAGCATGATATATTATCTTCAGTAAATGTCCTGTGACACAGCAACAAGTGAGTCAGTCCTGTGACATAGCAACAAATGAATCAGTCACTTTACCCAACAGTGGAACAGCAATAGATGTCACAAAGTGCACTCCTGGTCCAAGAATGCATGAACAACATTCAGAAGATCGGTTAGAATAGCTTCGATGCTCATTTTGAAAAAACAAAATATCAGAAAAGGCTTAAAACAATTTATTTAAATACAATGCAAAGTCAATACTTCTCTGCACAGAATGAGTGTACAGCACAGAATTAAATTATTCAGCCAAACTAGTCCCTACTGGTGTTTATGCCCCACATGAGCCTCTTCCAACTCTGATTTACATTCACTTTTGCAGAGAAAACATCCCTATTTCCAAATATATCCCACTCAGTTCTTGTATCATCCTTATAAAACTTTTTGCATCTTCTTTCCTGCATATTCCTTTTTATAATATGGAAACTAGATGATTGACTACAGCTCAGCCTTCAATACAATCATTCTTACAAAACTCATCTCCAAACTCCGTAGCCTGGGCCTAACACTTCCCTTTGTGACTGGATCCTGAACTTCCTAACCCACAGACTACGATCAGTCAGGAAAGGCAACAACACCTCCTCCGTGATCATCCTCAACGCCAGTGCCTCACAAGGCTATTCCTCAGCCCCCTACTATATTCCTCATATACCTATAACTATGTGGCCAAATTACTGTCCAACTCGATTTGCAAGTTTGTTGATGACACCCCTGTAGTGGGTCAGATCTCAAACAATGATGGGACAGAGTACAGAAACGAGACAGATCATCTGGTGAACCGGTGCGACAACAATAATCTGTCCCTCAGTATGGCACGATGACACAGTGGCTTGCAATTCTGCCTCACAGTGCTACATTCAATTCCAGCCTCGAGGCACTGTCTATGTTGAGTTTGCACATTCTCCCCATTTCTGCATGGGTTTCCTCCAATAGTCCAAAGGTGTGCAAGTTAAATTGAAAGGCCATGTTAAATTGACCCTAGTATCAGGGGATTAGCAGGTTAAGTACGTGGAGCTATGAGAATAGGGCCTGGATGGAATTATGCCGATGCAAACTCGATGGGCCGAATGGCCTCCTTCTGCACTGTAGGGATTTTATCATTGTCAATGTCAACAAAACAAAAGTGACTGTCATCGACTTCAGGAAATGTGGTAGAAAACATGCCCTTGTCTACATCAGTGGGGACAAAGTAAAAATGATTGAGAGCTTCAAGTTTTTGGGTGTCCAGTTCACCAAAAATCTGTCCTGGCCCCCTGAAACATCCCCTACAGTAAAGAAAACTACCAAAGCCTCAACTTTCTCAGAAGTTGAAGGAAATTTGGCATGTCAGCTATGACTCTCACCAACCTTTATGGATACAGCATAGAAAGCATTCTTTCTGTTTGTATCACAGCTTGGTATAGTTGCTGCTCCTGCCCAAGACTGCAAGTAACTACAAAAGATCATGAATGTAGCAAACAACATCCAATCCATTAACTCTGCCTACATTTCCTAGTGCCTCAAAAAAACAGCCAGCATATTTAAAGACCCCACGCACCCTGGACATTCTGTCTTTCACCTTCTTCAATTGGGGGTCCAAAAGACATATCAATCAACTCAAGGTCAGCTTCTTTCCTGCTGCCATCAGACTTTTGAATGGACTTATTTCGCATTAAGTTGATCTTTCTCTATACCCTAGCTATATACTATGTTCTGCATTCTCTCCTTGCCTCCTGTATAAACAGTATGCTTTGTTTGTATAATATGCAAGAAACAATACTTTTCTGTAAGAAGACCTTCGGACTTGGTTTGGCTATATCTTGAAGAGGTATTGAAGAAGTAGTTGGGCAACACTGAATGATCTGTTGGAGAATGAGATCCTAGAAATTGGTCAGCTAGTCCAGTTTACTGCTGAGCCACATGAAGGACAGGATTCCATCCCCTACACCCACAATGTGTTTTCCCTGATAGAACTGGCTCACCATTGACTGTCAGTGGGGTCTTCTGGTTCCACCAATGTCTACGATATTTTGTGTATCAACCCATTCCATCACCAGGGGATGCACCATAGGGGAACACCTTTGGCGGGACCGGAAGATTCCAGCTGAAGTCTCTGGTTTTGTTGCAGAGAGGCATTCAGGACATTATTCTACTGAACCTACCAATACAATGCTTGAAAAGTCTTGCAAGGGAACAACTTGCTTAATTCCAAGTTTGAGTCCATGATGGATCACATTACTAAAGAGTATGTTCAGAGCCAGATGTCAATGAAAGCCCATAATTGAGTCCAAGCTGAATATCTTCTTTCTATCAGAGACGTTCTTCAACAAAACACCACAGCCAAAATCTTCTGAATTTCTAAAGCTTCAAAATCCTGTACAGGGTAGTCATCGACAGGATGTCCATCTAACTTGGTGGAAATGTCTTACAAGGTCCCTTGGAAGACATTTTCACCATATTCATTAAAAGGAAAGTCACCTTCATATAGAGATTAATTTCATTGTATAAATTGATACTGTCTTATCCTCAGAAATTTTTCCCATTGCCCATGGTGTAGCAGCCTCACATGGAGAGAAGTGTGACAATATTACCACTGTCTACAGAAAAGTAATATCTTTTCCAAATGTCATTGGGAAATCATCTCACCTTGATTTCCTGAAATGTCTACAGGAGCTTGTATTTTTTCTCTTGTCATCCTGATTCATTGGAATCTCAGATCTTCAGTATCTTTGTCGATGCAGCAGTGAATGACACAGCTCTGAGAGTCTTTGTTGGAGTTTGAGATCACTTCATTTCCTCAGGTCTTTCCCCAGTGTGCTTGAAGGACACAGAAGATTCCTGAAGGTATTCTAATTTCTTCTCTCTTTTTTTAAGAGAGTGCAGGGATCGATGTCCTTCAAACGTCTCTCCTGTATTTGTCTTTCATTGACAAAGTGTTACTGTCCCGACAGTTCAGCAATCCTGAGGAAAACTCCAATTTCCAGCAGTGCAGCAAAGTTGCTATCCCATTTTACTGGTGGTGATGTCCTCCATGGATAAGAGGAACACTGACAAATGTCTTCTGTAAGGGACTAGAAAATTGCAGGAGACTGAATCCCTTATAAGTTGACGAGAGGGAAGGATAGGAATGGGGTAAGATCTGTAAGGCATTAGAGAAATATGATGAAAATAGTTAAAACATAGTTTCACATTGTTATTAAAAAGTTAATAGAATATTTTGGGGGGAGGTGTAACGTAATGGGTTAATGGAATAGAAATGATGATATATATGTGATATCAGGGACATGTACTAGACTCTGAGAGAGGATAGAATACACTCTACTCAGGAGAGACACACCTATTCTGTAACTTGTTTACAGATGATGTTCAAAAAAAGACAATTTAAAACAAGGACCAGAGTAAGACCACAGTCTGTCTAGGGAAGATAGGTCCCGCATACCAGAAGCCAGGAACCATGCCAAGAGCACAAAGAACATGGTGGCCATAAAAAACATGTTGGATTACATTCTCAGGTCTAACTTTAGGGGGATTCAATCCATCAATTTGCACAAATCTAATTTAGCTTCAGTGCATGGAAGTGACAGAATGAATGATGAGGCAAGTTCAATTATAGTATTTTACAGCACAGTGCGAGTTGAAACATCTGTAAATATCTAGAAACATCTAGAATTAAACCTTAATCTGCATCTCTAATGGAAAGCTATAATTATTGATGTCATATTTGATGTCATACCAGGCTCGGATCAAATGCTTATCTGAATAACAGTTATCAGCGCGCAACTCATATTCACTAAATAACCAGTTCACTTTTATCTACAAGTGTTTTCCTGTACTCTGTAAGGTGAATAATTTTCCGTTTTAAAGTCATCTGAAACCATTGTCTGAACCCAGCAGCAACGGTTAATCTTCTAGCCTCTGATAAATACCCTGTTACAGCAATAATGTATGCATGCCTGCAGCAGAATAGGATGGGAGTTAGGTAACCAATTGGAAGCATCATGTACATTGAAATAACTGGACAAACCTTGATTTCCCACTAAAATACTTGGTGTTTGATGATACTGTCAAAATATTGAAAGTGACTTAATTTATCTTCAGCTGGGGATGATCTCTAAAAAGAAGTGCACAGTCTGTCTCCTTAGGGCATTCTCAATCAAATTCAAATGGATGGTCACAAGCAAATTATGGTGCAGGATTGCCCACAGGTACCATCAAAAATGGTTGTCATATTTCAGAAATAAGTGTTGAAATGGTAAAAAACTATTTAACCCATGCAACTCCTTTTCATGCAGGACTCTGATTCAGATTCATTTTGTGACCCTTTTCCTTCTTCAAGTCTACATCCTTTCATACTTTTGCTATAAGACCACAAGACATAGGAGCAGAATTTGACCCATCGAGCCTGCTCTGCCATTCAATCATGGTTCATATTTTTCTCGTTCCCATTCTCCTGCCTCTTCTCCATGACCCCTGATGCCCTCATTAATCAAGAGCCTACCTATCTCTGTTTTAAAGAGGTCTTATATAGATGTTGCAATGATTGTTACTCATGAAGAAATGTCACCTAGTACTCAGAGAAAAAACAAATGCAGACAGCATTTTGGAAGATATCTGATTTATCTGTGAGATTGTAAGTAATTGCAGAGATGGGAAAAGGTAAATTAATAGAATAAATAACATAATTGTCACAACTAAACATGGCTGAGATTCTCCAAACCTGTTACGCTAAAAAAATAGTGTCAATGGGCTGGGAAATTTAAGCAGGGTCCAATCCAAGGGCTCCATGCTGGGCGTCCCACCCTGACAGTGTCTCCAAGCACTGGATTTCTGGCAGCATTACTGTGGCGGGGAGCCACATAAATTATGCATCTTTTTATTTTAATACAATTTAAATACAATTAACGAGCCCGGGATTGAATTCTCCAGGCCCACTAGCCTATCCCATCAACCAGGAATATTTCATTCCAGTGGGGTTTACAGTAGCACCCCATGTTTGGGGAGCTGGAAGTCGGACCCTGCTGGAGTAAAGGGCGGGGGGGCAATTGGAACTCCCTCAGAGGGACATGTCGGGGGAGGTGTCTCCTTGGCATTGGTAACTTGGCAGTGCCAGCCTGTGTCCTCTGGCACTGCCCCAAGAGGCAAAGTGCTAATACCTAGGGGGCACCTTGGCAATGTCTCATCGGATATTGAGCAGTGCCAAAGGGATGGGGCTTAGGGGGTGAGACCTGGTGAGGTGATCTGTGTGGAGTCACGTTGCCACTCTGGAAGAAGGATCGGTGGAGAAGGAAGGAAGACCAGCAATCAATGCTAGCCATTGGGATGGGGGGGGTGGGGGGGGGGGGTGGAGGTGGGTGGGTGTCCGTCTACTGAAGGCAGGGAGAAGTCAGGGCTGCAGGAGGAGGAATTAGCACTGAGGGTTGGTGAATCGGAAGGAGGCTGCTGTAAGTCAGGATGGAAGGGTGCATGGGTGGTAAGGGCTAGACTAGAAATGTTTGGGAAGCAAGCAATTGAGCCTTGGGGGCATGGAGAACCGGCATTGCAGGGGTTGTGGGGCTAGCCAGCAATCAGGAATCCAACAGACAGAGGCCACTGTGCATGCACCAATCTCAGCTCTGACAGATCAACACATGCACAGTGGCCCATTCGCTCAGCACTTTATTGCCAGTCTTCCAGTCGGGGATAGGCACCCCACAGCTTTTCAACAGGATTCACACTAGTCCACTCAGCACTGTACAGACTGCAGGAGATTCATTTTTTAACTCCCACTGAAAATACAAGAGTGATTTAATCCAGTTTTCATACAAATTTGACACTGCAACCAGAGCCACCCAGTACTGTGTGGAAGATAAAACAAAGCAAAGATTTAGAATAGTTCTATGCTGTTTTTAATAATGAATGTGTTTGAGTATTTGTCTCAGTATTCTTTATTAGCCATTTTAAGAGCCATTCATTCAAGTTAATTTCCTCATTAAGCTAGGATAAGTTCATTTCATAGAAATGCTTCACTGTTTTCATTGCCAATATTGACATTTTTTCCTTATTCATTTATGGGTGGCTGGCCAGCATTTATTGCCCATCCCAATTGCCCAATAAAAGATAATGGTAACCTGCCTTCTTAACAACTGAGTGGCTCACTTGGTCATTTCAGAGGGTAGTTGATAATCAACCACATTGCTGTGGCCCTGGAGTCACATGTAGGCCAGACTAGATAAGGATGGCAAATTTAATTTCCTAAAGGACATCAGTGAAGAAGATAGGTTTTTCCAATAATTGACAATGATTCCATGTCATCCATAGATTCTCACTTCCAGATACATTTTATTGAAAATTGATTTTTATTGTCCTGATCCCTTCACATCGACACAATAGTTAAAGAAGTCCAGCAATGCTTCTACTTTGTCAGGAGGCTAAAGGGACAGCTAAACCCCAATAATTACTTCAGTGTTTCTCTCCCTACCTCTTACTCTAACCAAAAAAAGGACATCAGGAGGACCACAAGTAAGGAAGAGGAGAATTGTGATTCTTTTATCCTATTACTTGTGTAAGGGCAGTATGGCAGTTAGGGCAGTGATATGCTCCTCCTGCCGGATGTGGGAAATTAGGAAACAATCTAGTCTCCCTGACAACTTTGTCTACAGGAAATGTGTCCAGTTGCAGCTCCTGACAAATTGCATTGTTCAGTTAGTGTGGTGGAGCATACAGGAGGTAGAGAGTGTGATAGACATTAGTCACAGGGAGATTGTCACACCGCAGGTTCAGACAGGTAAATGGATGACCGCCAGGAGAGGCAGGTAGATAATGCAGGAGTCTCCTGTGGTTATTCCCTTTCATCTTGGATACTATTGAGCTGGATAGCCTGTCAGAGGAAGGTACCAGCAGCAGTCAGGCTTCCGGCACCATACCTGGTTCTGTTGTAGAACAGTCTCAGGCAAAGAGCATGCCAGCTGCAGTGATAGGGGACTCACTAGTTAGAGGCACTGATAGGTGTTTCTGTGGCTGCAATCGAGACTCCAGGATGGTATGTGGCCTCCCTGGTGCCAGGGCCAAGGACATCTCTGAGCAACTGCAGGACATTCTTAAGGGGGAGGGCAAGCAGCCAGAGGTCGTTGTACATATTGGTACAAACGACATAATAGGAAAAGGGATGAGGTCCTGAAGCATGAATGTACAGAGTTAGACAGAAGGCTGAAATGCAGGACCTTAAGGGTAATAATTTCTGGATTCCTCCCAGTGCCTGCTAGTAGAGTAGGAATAGAAGGATTAGACAGATGAATGTGTGACTTGAGAGCTGGTGCAGAGAGCAGGGATTTAGACTTTTGGATCATTGTGATATCTTCTGTGGAAGGGATGAGCTGTTCCAGAGGGATGGGTTACATCTGAACTGGAGGGGGATTAATATCCTGGAGGGGAGATTTGCTAGAGCCACTCGGGAAGGCTTAACTTAATTTAGTGGGGGTAGGACTCAAAACAGTAGGGAAACAAAAGAGAAGGTTGAGGACAGCACAGAAGTTAAAAAGAGTACATGAAGTAGTAAAAGCAGTGTCAGCAATCCTAGAACCAGATAGATCAGGCAAAAGCAAGACAGACAGCAAGGGAAGTCCAGATTAAACTGCATTTATTTCAATGCAAGAGGCCTAATGGGCAAGTCAGATGAAGTAAGAAGTCTCACAACACCAGGTTAAATTCTAACAGATTTATTTGGTAGCAAAAGCCACTAGCTTTCGGGCCTCTGACCCTTCCTCAGGTGAGTGGAGAATTCCGATCACAAACAGGGGATGTAAAAACACACACTCAGTTTATTAAATTATGACTATCCAGCCTTCAGGAGAACAGTGACCATGACACTACACAACCCTGCCACAGCAACCTCTGCAAGACATGCCGGATCATCGACACAGATGCCATCATCTTAAATGAGAAAACCATCCACCAGGTACATGGTACATACTCTTGCAACTCAGCCAACATTATTGACCTGATACGCTGCAAGAAAGAAAGTCCCGAGGCATGGTACATTGGGGTAACCATGCAGACCAATGACAATGGATGAACGAACATCGCTTGACAATCACCAGGCAAGACTGTTCTGTTCTTGTTGGCGAACACTCCAATGGTCACAGGCATTCGGCCTCTGATCTTCGGGTAAGCTTTCTCCAAGGCGGCCTTCATGACATGACAGTGCAGAGTCGCTGAGCAGAAACTGATAGGCAAGTTCCGCACGCACGAGGATGGCCTCAACAGGGATCTTGGATTCATGTCACATTTTTGTAACCCCCATGACTTGCCTAGGCTTGCAAAATCACTAATTATCCTGTCTGGAGACAATACACATCTCTTTAACCTCTGCTTAATGCTATCTCCACTCACATTGTCTGCATCTTTGAGACCTGATCAGCTGTAAAAACTCACATTCTAATCAGTATTCTGTAAAACTGTGTATCTTTACATCCCCTGTTTGTGATCAGAACTCTCCACTCACCTGACAAAGGGTCAGAAGCCCTAAAGCTAGTGGCTTTTGTTATCAAATAAGTGTGCTGGATTTTAACCTGGTGTTGAGAGATTTCTTAGTGTGTTTACCCCAGTCCAACGCCAGCATCTCCACGTCAAATCAGATGAACTCAGGGCATAGATGGGTATATGGGACTGGGATATTGTAGCAATTACTGAAACATGGGTAAGGGAGGGACAGGACTGGCAGCTCAATGTTCCAGAGTACAGATACTAAAGGAAAGATAGAACAGGAAGTAAGAGATGAGGGGAAGTTGCACTTTTGATCAGGGAAAGCATCATGGCAGTAGTGACAGGGGATATATCTGAGGGTTCAGCCACTGAGTCTTTATGGATAGAACTGAAAAATGAAAAGGGGAAATCACTTTGATAGGATAGGCTATACGCCCTCAAATAACCAGTGGGAAACTAAGGAGCAAATACGTAAGGATATTACAGATAGCTCCAAGACAAAGAGGGTGGTAACTTTCCCAAAATTGACTGGGACAGCCATAATATTAGAGGGTTGTGTGGAGAAAAATTTGTTGAGTGTATTCAGGAGGAATTTCTCATTGAATATGTGAATGGCCCAACTAGAGAAGGGGCAAACTTGAGCTCCTCTTGGAAAATAAGGAAGGGCAGGTGACAGAAGTGTAAGTGAGGGATTACTTTGGGACCAGTGACCATAATTCTATTTGTTTTAAGATAGCTATGGAGAATGATAGGTCTGGCTCAAAAGTTAAAATTCTATATTGGGTCAAGGCCAATTTTGATGGTATCAGACAGGAGCTGTCAAAAGTTAATTGGGGGAATCTGTGGGCAGGCAAGAGGACATCTGGTA
This sequence comes from Sphyrna mokarran, assembly GCA_024679065.1. Taxonomy (NCBI): domain Eukaryota; kingdom Metazoa; phylum Chordata; class Chondrichthyes; order Carcharhiniformes; family Carcharhinidae; genus Sphyrna; species Sphyrna mokarran. The sequence continues at coordinate 44,267,454 of JAGIQG010000003.1, read as the reverse complement.
AAGTGTGTTAATCAGGGTTCAAGGTAAGCACATTCCTCTTAGAGTGAAGGGCAAGGCTAATAAGGCAAAGGAGAATCCAAAAAGCTTCTACAAATACATAAAGGCCAAAAAATAAAAAGAGAGAAAGTAGGGCCTCTTAGAGATCAACAACGTCAGCACAAGAGATGAGTGTGATCCTAAATGAATATTTCTCATCAGTATTTACTGTTGAGAAAAGCATGGATATTAGGGTGGCATAGTGGATAGTAACATTATATTCCGCACTCTCTCCTTTCCCACTCTCCTATGTACTCTATGAATGGTATGTTTTGTCTTTACAGTGCACAGGAAACAATCCTTTTCACTGTATGCCAATACACGTACCAATTTAATAAATCAAATCAAGTCAAATGAATTCAAATTCCACCATCTTCCATGGTGGGATTCAAATCAGGGTTCCCAGAATATTAGCTGAATTGCTGGATTAATAGTTTAGTGATAGTACCATAAGACCATTGCTTACAATTTAATCTACTGAAATCAACTTAATTTTACTCTGCTAGTTCTTTTCTGAAAAGTAATAGTTTGAGTGAAACAAAAACAAATATTATTCTCATTTCCTGTGCAAGAAATTGCCAATTTTATTTCTGGTCATTTTGTTTGGACTCCCTTTTGATCTGAAATAGTTGTACTAGTTGCAAATTAGGCAGTGTCTTGCTGTTCATAACACAGAATAGAATCCTACAGTACAGAATGGGGCCATTTGGCCCATCGAGTCTGTACCAACCACAATCCTACCCAGGCCCTATCCCCATAACCCCACACATTTACTTTTGCTAATCCCCTGACACTGGGGTCAATTTGGCATGGCCAATTAATCTAATCTGCATATCTTTGGACTGGGGAGGAAATCAGAGTACCTGGAGGAAACCCATGCAGACATGGGGAGAATGTGCAAACTTCACACAGACAGTGACCTGAAGCCGGAATTGAACGCGGTTCCCTGGTGCTGCGAGGCAGCATACTAACCACTGTACCACATGAGGGTTTTGTCTACATAGGCTTGAATATCAGTTTTTATTTTTATAAATCATATTTTGCGAATGCTTTTGTTATACTAACTGGTATTTGTCTTGAACAAGATAACTTGTGTTTTTCCTTTGCCAGAAGTTATGAATACAAAAAAAAAAGAGGCTGAGCAGGGGTTATATTTTAAAAATATAAAGAGTATGATAGGTTGAAGAACCTGTGTGTGGGAAAATAAAGGCTGAATGAGACAATCACTAGAATATCCAATCATAACCATCCATTTTACAATTGAAAAATGGCAATCAGCAGTTGGAAATCTGAGGTGCTTGTCAGAGTTAGCACAACTCAGCATCAACTTTGTTGCTCAGAGTCAACCTCACATAATACTGAACAGATCTGTAAATGAATTGAGCAAGTCACCGAATGAAACAACTGAAAGGCTACTTAAATATACAGTCTGTACCTTATAGAAACATGGAAACATAGAACATTACAGCACACACAGGCCCTTTGGCCTTCAATGTTGTGCCGAGCTATGTCCAAACCCAAAATCAAGCTATCCCCTCCCTATAATACTGGAGTACTCCATGTGCCTATCCATCGCTTGAAAGTTCCTAAAGTGTCAGACTCCACTATCACAGCAGGCAGTCTATTCCACGCCCCAACTACTCTCTGAGTAAAGAATCTACCTTGGACATCCCTCCTATATCTCCCACTATGAACCTTATAGTTATTCCCCCTAGTAACAGCTACATCCACCCGAGGAAACAATCTCTGCACATGTACTCTATCAATCCCTCTCATCATCTTATAAACTTCTATTAAGTCACCTCTCATCCTCCTCTGCTCCAAAGAGAAAAGCCCCAGCTCCCTCAACCTTTCCTCATAAGACCTATCCTCCAAACTAGGCAGCATCCTGGTAAATCTCCTCTGCACTTTCTCCAATGCTTCCACATTCTCCTTAAAATGAGATGACCAGAACGGAACACAATATTCCAAATGTGGTCTCATCAACATCCGGTATAGTTGCAGCACAACCCCACAGCTCTTAAACTCAACCCCTCTGTTAATAAACGCTCACATACTATAAGCCTTCTTCACGGCTCTATCCACTTGAGTGGCAACCTTCAAAGATCTGTGGACATGAATCTCAAGATCTCTCTGTTCCTCCACATTCCTTAGAACCCTGCCATTGACCCTGTAATCTGCATTCAAGTTTGTCCAACCAAAATGAATCACCTCAGACTTGAAATGAGTCAATCTTATGCTGGTTGTAGAGCTCCAATTACCAAGTTCAGGTATAAAAGCACGAAGCATACACCATGCACACTCAGCCCCAGTTGTAGCCTGCACTAGATGCCCAAGCTTGCAATCCCTAAAGGATTCAGTGGAGGTGACTCATGAAGTGGTCTTGGAATGTTTGAGTTTTGAAAGCCAAAATACTGCTGCTAGAATAGAAAAAGCATGTGTAAGACAGAACAAGTAACAGAGCTGATAATTTAACCACTCCAATACTGGAGAAATATGGGGCAATGGAAACAGGTTTCAAGAGATATGGAACTTAGGACAAAAGTGATGCAAAAACAAAGTGACACGAGAGGACAAATTTTACTTTCCTTTTCTCTCCCAATATTACTCAACCAGGCAAATTATTTTTCCATGAGTCTTATGTTTTCTGCTTTAGATAATATAGCACTTAAAAGTTACAATTAAACATTCTACCAAACTTAGAATTATTACCTTGGCTAATCATTCCTACTTTTCAAAAGCTTCATGTACATTTAATATTCCCAGTTTACAAACTACAATTAATTATGTAAATTCAATAAAGGGCAAGATTGTGGCATACTAAGCAAAATCCAAAATTTAATATCCAAAAATATGTGAAACAAAATTCATACATATATTACATTTTTCTCTGGAATATTGAGTTTCGACAGATAAAATTTCATCTGTGGGGATTTTTAAGTAGAGTGACTTTTGAGCCAATGCTTAATGAAAGTTTCTGACTTAACATGCCAATTTTGTGTCCACAATTAGCAATTGGGTTTAGTTTTAAAACACACACAGCTTTGTGAGGGATTTACAACTAAGTGATACAAGAGACTAAAGTTAACTGGATATGAGAAATATGGCACTTAACAGTCAATATCATATGGAATACAATTTGAATTGCAGTAGATATGTAGAATATGTTTCATTGCATCAGAGTATGAATTTATTGAAGAACATTCCATTTACAACATATAAAGCCTTTGTTTCAGAAATGCAGTTTGAAAATAGCAGAAAAGGACATTTTACTGTTTTCACCAAAAGAAGTTTCTAAAATGGTGTTATAACGATATAAGCTCCAACTTATTATATTTGTTCCATGGATTCCCTTTATTTTTTCGGAAAGACAATGGAATTGTATCTTTCCCCAAGATATCCAATTTATGGTTGTCTTGACAATTCTTTCTCTACCAGTTGGTGCAGTCTCCTTGGTGGGGAAATGGGTTAAATTTTCTGGCTGATGGTGGGGTTTGAGTGGCACTTCTTTTATGTGTGTCAATATCCCTTATTTTCTTTAGCAGTATAGGCAAGGATAGCAGCTGTTTTGAAAATTCATACTTAGAAAATGTGGAGATTTGATAGGTTGATATCTCCCTAATGGAAGATATTCCATTATTTATGTGGCCTGGAGTCATTTTTGATGCCTAAGCTCTGTATTACCTGCATGTTTCTCAAGAAACTCTGTAGCTTTGCTCCTGTTATCCTGTGTGTGAGTATGCACACTATCATGCCACATCTTGGCTTTGAGGTTGTATTCTGATTTTCCCATTCATTGCTTCGGGGTTTTGGGCCGCTGTTTTAATCTCTGATTTGTTGTATTTGACCCTGCAGGGACTCCCTTATGCTATGTAGCTCAATCCTTGTTATCCCTTTAATCTGATATCTCCCATTCCTTTCATTATCCATACAAAGAGAGGTGCTGATTGTGATATGATTATAACAAATTGTAATTGACATTCCAAACCAATTGAAATGATATTTGCCTGTCTTTTCTGTCTGTATATGTGGAAAATTATTATACAGTGCAGTACCAATCCTTGAGGTTTTTTTTGCATTGTTTGTACAAATGGGGAAATAACTTCAGTAAAAACATATTTTTAAAATATTATGGTAGATACCTAATCAACTGCCTTGTTATGACCATAAGAAATAGAGGAGACAACATTCCACCCTTGAGTCAATTTTATCATTTAACAACACAATTGTGGTCCTCAACCTGAACATTACTTTCTCCTGCAATTCACGTATCTTGGGTTTCCTTAGTCCAAACATCTGTTGGTCTCAGCCTTGAATATACTCGAATGAGCTTCCACAGCCTTTTGAGTAGAAAATTCTGAAGATCCACAACTCACTGGCTCAAACACCTAACTATGATTGTAACACTGTTCGCACCTTCTCCTTTCCTTCTCCCAATGTACTCTATGAATGGTATGTTTTGTCTGTATGGTGCACAAGAAACAGAACATTTCACTGTATACCAATACATGTGGCAATAATAAATCAAATCAAATTAAAATCAATATCCTTGTAATAAAAGCCATTATTCAATTTGCTTTCCCATTACTTGCTGAACTTGCATGCTAAATTTCTATATATCTTGTATGAGGTCATCATTTAAATCCTCACTAGGTAAAAAAAAATCTGTTTTCTATTCTTTCCACCGAAGTGAATAACTGCACATTTCCCCATATTGTACTTCACCTGTCACCTTGTTGCCAACTTAATAACCCGGATTTTCATTGAACTGGATTGACTTGGGAGCCCTATAAAAAGGCTCATTCAATCCTTGAACAAAAAGAAAGAAATACCAGATATTAAGGTCAATGCTGCAATCCCACACACACTCAACAGGGAAGCAGTGCCCAAAGTGAGAGTGGGTCAGAGATGGGCTTGGAACTTGGCATTCCATTAAGCATCTAACTGTTCCTGAATACCATGCTCTTGCATGACTCCACTATTAATTAGCATCACAGCATGGCTTTTCCCAAGAAAATCTGTTTGTACAAAGCAGAAACAAAGTAATAATTATGCAAAGTACTTCTAGAAAGAACACCACCAGGAATAAGACTACTCCCTTCAGATTAATTCTGATAAACTAAATTAAGAAAAAATGTAAAAAATGTCAAACTATACTTAGACACAACAAACCTCCTTGGCTGGACTGCTTAATAAAATCTAACCATTCCACGAACAGCTACAAGATATTTTTGGAAAACCTCTCTATCTCCATTACACATCAATGGGAAAAGTTTCAGCTTGCCTCCTGAGCATATTGCTGCATATTTTGGTTACATGTTTTATTTCCAGTTTTAGGCCTTTGCAATGCATTGAAAACTGTTGTCGTTGTGTGTAAAAGTTTAATAATGGCAATTTATTGTATTTTAATGAAACAATGATGGAAGACCCCCATCCACTGATGGTCTATCAGATGGTTGTAACCACAACAAGTAATTTGTGACATAGGTCCAAATGAGCATAATAAAAACAAAATATTGCGGATGCTGGAAATCTGAACTAAAGACAGAGAGTGCTAGGAAAACTAGATTTGCTGGTTTCTTAGAAGACGGGAACAGAATTACTGTTTCAAATTCAATCTGGCTGTTCTTCAGAAATAAAGATAGCCCTTACACATGTTTTTAAGTATAATACAGCTGCTGTATTTGGGCCTACAAGATAAAACTACCTATACTGTCTTTTTTTTGCATGAGTCAAATAACTCTGCAATATTTTTAAAGAAGATCTTGATTAATTAACTAATCAGAGCTTAATATTGAGGAGAATTTTCATAAGTTGTGTTATAATGGATTATCTTATGCCTCAGTGAAAAGTGAAATTATCCCCCAACAAATAGATGCAGTATATTTTGTTATTATGACTAACTTCTTACATTAAAGCCATACTGACCAGTTGTCCAAGTCTACCTCTGATTTTTTGTGTCTCCATTTTATTTAGTCTCTCTGCCTGACCTTTCTGTTTCTTCTCCTGGTCTGGCCTCTATCTTCCCTAATCTGTCCGTACCAATCTGGCTGTCTCTGTCTTTTGCTTTGTTGAGTCTGCTCACACCCATTCCTAAATCTAGCTCTGGTGCTAAAAAGAAGAGGCTTGAGAATTGCTTTTGTTTTTTTTCAGGACTGGCAGCTCTGATTTCTCAGACAGACAGAAGCCTGGAATATGAATTCTGTTTCCAATGGGTTCAGATCCACTTTCTTCCCATTGTGGGAGAAGTGTTGGTTGTAATTTGGGGATAGATAGTTGTTGAAAGAGGAAACGAAAGGAAGAAAGATGTCAAGGATATTTCTGACCAAGCAAGTCCACAACTGACAGCACTATGACCAGACATCTTGACAGTGAACTAATTCTAGAGTGAGATTCTTCCATTAAATCGAAGATCAACTAATAAATCATAAAGGAACATTTCACACTCAGATTAAGCACACCTAAATAAGCTAAATTGCAATGACTAAGAAGTGCTGCAAGGGCGCTATTTGCTTGTATTTTAATTTAAGTTGCTGCATCTCCCACTGTTAACATCCCGGGAGTTACCATTGACCAAAAACTGAACTGGACGAGCCATATAAATACTGTGGCTACCAGAGCAAGTTAAAGGCGAATAACCCACTTCCTCGTTCCCTGAAGCACCATCTACAAGGCGCAAGTTACTTACCTGATTGAGTGCAGCTCCAAGCACATTCAAGAAAATTGACACCATTGAGGACAAAGCAGCCCATTTGATTGTTACAGTGTCCACAAGCATTCAATCCCTCTACCACTGACAAACAGTAGCAGTGATGTGTACCATCTACAAGATGCACTGCAGGAATTCACCAAGGTTCCTTGAACCTTCCAAACCCATGACCACTGCCACGTAGAAGGATAAGAACAGCAGTTACATAGGAACAGCACCACCTGAAAGTTCCTCTCCAAGTCATTCACTATCCCAACTTGGAAAATATCGCCGTTCCTTCACTATTGCTGGAATTCCCTCGCTAACAGCACTGTAGATATACTTAAACCTCAGGGGCTGCAGTGGTTCAAAACGCAGCTCCCCACTGTCTTGTCAAGAGCAATTACGGATGGGCAATAAGTGCTGGTGTCATCAGTGATGCTCACGTTCGATAAAAAAATGAATAAGAAAATCATAATGAAAGCTTGTCAGAAAGTTATGTGGATAACTATGGGGGATTTAAATCAACATATACACTAGAAAAAAACAGATGGACAAAGATAGCCTAAATCAGGAGATCATAAAATGTTTTCAGGATATTTCTTAAAACAACATGTGTTGAAACCAACCAAGGAGCAGACAGTACTATATGTGCAATGAGATAGGATTAATAATTGCCCTTGTAGTGAAGGCACCTCTAAGTAGCAGTGGTCATAATATGATTGAAGATTACATTCAAAAATGGACAGCACGGTGGCACAGTGGTTAGTACTGCCGCCTCACAGCACCAGTTTGATTCCCAGTTTGGGTCACTATCTGTGTGGAGTTTGCCCATTCTCCCTGTGTCTGTGTGAATTTCCTCCAGGTGCTCCGGTTTCCTCCCTCAGTCTGAAAGATATGCTGGTTAGATGCATTGACCTGAATAGGAGCCAGTGTGTGGCGACTAGGGGAATTTCAAGTAACTTCATTTCAGTGTTAATGTAAGCTTTACTTGTGACTAATTATTAAACATTAAAAAAACTTTCAATTTAAGGGAGAGAAGAGTTGGTCTAAGACAAACACTTTAAAATTAAATAAAGATAATTATGAGGACATGAAAGCAGAACAAGCTAACGTCAACTGGCAAATTAGATTAAAGGACAGGCTACGCAATATGAACTGGCAGGCTTTAAAGTGATATTTCAGAATAAGCAGAATAGATACATTCCAATTTGAAGGAAAAATTCCAAGAGGCGGATCCACCATGCGTGGCTAACTAAAAAAAGTTAAAGATTGTATCAAACTTAAAGAAAAAGCATATAATTGTACAGAAATTGCTGGAAATCAGGAAATGGAAGGAAAGGAGAACTCAGGAAAATTATTGTCACCAGGGAAGTGGTACTGAGCAAATTGTGGGAGCTGTGGGCTGACAAATCCTTGGGTCCTGATTGACTTCAAAGTGGTTAGTGAGATGGTTGATGAATTTGTTTTAATTTTCCAAAGATCCCTCGATTCGGGAGAGGTTTATTTCAACTGGAAAAGAAGAAATGTAACTCCTTCATTCAAAAAAGGAGGGGAGGGGCAGGTGGCAAGAAAGTACAAGCCAATTGGTTTAATACCTGTTGTAGGGAAAATGTTAGAAGCTATTATTAAAATTGTAGCAGGGGTTTTGATAAATTCAAGGTAATTAGGCAGAGTCAAAATAATTTTGTGAGAGGAAAATTATGTTTAATCAATTTAGGAAGTCACAAAAGTGCTTTGGAGAAAGGGGAACTGATGGATGTACTGTAGTTAAATTTCCTGAAAGTATTGGATAAGGTGTGCTATCAAAGGTTATTGCAGAACTTATGAGCTTATGGTGTATAGAGTAATATATTGACATTGATAGAAATTGGCCAACCTACAGACCAAGAGTATAAAAAGCATAAATGTTGTGGCCAAATCACCACCTAATTTATAAAGCACTGTGGGACAATTCGACAAGAACTAAAACAGCCAGCTGTAGCTTAAAAGACAGAGATAAATAGGCTGCAATCAGATGACTGAATACACAGGAGGTACGCCATCATAAAGACAATGGACACTCTCTGGTCAAACATACTTGTCTACCAGACAAAGGAAAGCCTTAACCCCTTGTTGGAGAGAAGTATGTGATCTACTTGCCTCCAGCAGCTACAGGCATTGCAGAGATCGGTGTGGCAGCACCTGATAGGACACTTATCGATCAGGGTGATCTAGCCTTGATCAATTGATTGGCAAGAATCAGGACATCATGCAAAAGGACACAAAACCAACGAGGCTAAAAGGTGCTGCACAACAGAAGAAGCTCTATCTCTCTCTGACCCCATGAACGAGTGACAACAACAGTGACCATCGCCAGTAACAACTAGCATGAAGAGAGCTGCCACACCCGAGAAGGAAGGAAGATCAGAGCCAGAATGCCAGACCAGACCAAAGAACCAGACTACACAGAGGACTACAGAGACCAACAAACAGATAAAGGCCAATATCTGTTTGGATACTTGCCAGTCAAGCAAAATTAAGTCAAGGTCTAGTGTTGGACTTGAACTTTAGTATTTCTGTAAGATAACTTTTTGTTGGTTGGGTGGTAATTATTGATTGTGTGTTTTAAATAAATATTGGTTGTACTAACAAGAAGTCTATTTGCAATTCTTTGTCCACCATAGACAGGTTAAAACAGATTGTGTAGCAGGTACAACAAATTGGCGACTCTGGAGGGACATTTGTTGCTCCGATATCGAATCCCACAGAATCTATATTGAATGATTACTTAAAACTCAGAGCCAACAAGTGTAAACTCCTTGTTGGACAAATCTCTGCTTTTGGGAAATTGTTTATTGCACACACATTGTTACTAACAGGGAGGATAAGATAAATTCTATAGGTTTACATTCATATCTGGAGGAATTAGGACCGGAACGTAGCCCAAACGCAGTCCGATCAACTCCCTACCCCTTGTCTCCTTGTTGAATGTAGAATGGCAGAAAACAGTGTAGAGAAGTGTCCCATATGGGAAACAAAAATCAGAGAATATATTGAGAAGAAAGGGTGGCTCCTATAGGCAGAATCTTGTGCCAATACTAAGACGGAACTGGGATCACTAAGACAGAATTATTGTGATGATCTGAGGAAAGTTCAGGGAAAACAAGCAGGCAAATGTGAGAAAGCAACTGCCATTGTGAGCTGTTTAGGACAGCTGCTAGGAGCAGAAAAGAAATTAAACACAGTTTATACGGAACTGAAGGAATCAAAGCACGCACAGGAGGAAAAGGAGAAGGAGATTACGAAAACTAAAGGAACGGCAGCAGGAAAGGATAGAGCAAATAAAAGCTGAAAAGGACAGAGAGGTGAAGGAATCAAGGAGAACCAACCAGACAAATTTATTATACTTGGGCAATTTTCAAACTCACTATGAGAGAGCCTATCAACACACCCACCATGTTGTCTTGGCGAAAAGTGAAGCCAAGCCGGTAGTAGCACGATTGGAAGCTAAGTGCATTGACCTGCAGACAGTAATAAAAGTGCTACATCAAGCCAATAAAGAACAGAGACAGGCAACTGCTGACCATTCTAAATGCCAGTGAGAAATTTTACAGCTGGAATCCCTATTATTGGTTCAAAACAGATTTATGTGTACCTTTGGAACAGTAGAGGAAGTGGAGATAGAGAATGCAAATTGGGGAGAATTGAAGAAAAATGCTACGTTGTACGTTACATGTAGAATTGGGATCCACCACCTTCTTTCTCAGGAGAAGTCATATCCCTGCATCTCTAGTACGATGCATCCAGTGACAACTGAACTTCGGGTTAGGAGGTCTTAGCATCCAGCTAGTACATACACGACCCTGTTTACAGTGGCACAATTGGCTGAAATCACAAATAAAATCACAATGTTTGAGCCATTGTCTGACCCACACATTACTATTGTGTGTTTTAAATAAATATTAGTTGCATTATCAAGAAGTCTACTCGCAATTTTTTGTCCACCATATAAGGGTTAAAACAGACTGTGCGACAGGCATAACAATGGATAATTTTCTGAATGTCAGGATACAACACGTGTTGCACCACATGAGTCAGCGCTGGGCTTCAATGTTTTACAATATACATAAATGACATAATCCAAGGTTCTGAAGGTATGGTTGCTAAATTTGATGCTCATTCAAAGATATGCAGGAAAATAAGATGTAAAGAGGACATAAGGCGGCTACAAGGATATAGATCAGTTAAATGAGTGGATAAAAATCTGGCAAATGGAGTATAACGTAGGAAAATGTGAAATTGTCTATTTTGGCAGGCAGAATAAAAAGAAGCTTATTATTGAAATAGTGAGAGATCTAGGTGTCCTAGTGCATGAATCACAAAGCATCAGTAAGCACGTCCAGCAAGAAATTAGGAAAGTTAATGTTATTGTATATTGTGAGGGGAATTGAATACAAAAGAACCATCTGGAAAGTGATCACAGTGGGTTGAGAATCCATGCCTTACAAATCAGTGATGAAATAGAGGAAGATGATGATGAGAAGAATTAAAAGATCAGGATGAAGATAATGAATATCTTGTATACAGAAGGAGATGAAACAGTTGAGCCTTGGAACAAGATAACTCCAGCACCAGTCATTGCGGTTCCAGAAACCCCAGAATCTGGTGTTTATCAACCTGTAGCCAGATTGGGTAAAGTGAGAAGAAGACAACCATCAGAATGACCAGAGACTTGCAATAATGCAGAGTTTCCATCCCTATTACAAAGCATGAAGAAACCAGAAAAGATAAAAAGAGGGAAAGATCTTTAAGATAGTGAAATGCAAAAACAGAGCCAGAGAGGATGGTTCTAAAAGTCAATCCATTTAGCTAGAACCAGGTTACTCTTGGGGAGTAGTAAATGTTGCTGCATATTTTGCAGAACGGTGCTCTATATTCCTTCCTAAGTAACAAATCTTCACGGAACTCCCGTCTTCACCTCACAATACTTACCTAGTATAGGCTTATGTGGACAAATGAAGAACCTGCAAGTTATGATGGGAATTTTAAAATTGAAGTACAATAACTGCTGTCATTTGGATGGCTGGAACTGATAGAGGGTTTGAATGAAGTGTCAGCTTCAGTGTTCTTGGATAAAGATTAAAAATGTAGCCATTACATGGTCCACTTGTTTATAATCTTGCTTCCTCCTTGAATGTTGAGCCTCTCAAATGTGACTAGCTTCCAGACAGCTTTTGACTTCTTCTATCAACCAATGCTAGTTTATGAAGGAACAGGCGAGCAGGATCCCATTCAGAGAGGGCAGAGTCCAAGACGGCCTCTTCATTCCCACCAGGTAAGGGCTGATTTTAAATTTAACATCAAATTCACTGCTGAGAAAAGATATCAAAGACTATGAAGGAAAAGTGGGAGAATGGAGTTGAGAAACTTATCAGCCATGATTGAATGATGGAGTAGACTTGATGGGCCAAAAGGCCTAATCCTGCTCCTATATCTTATGATCTTTATTCTGACTTTTCCTCACCTTGTAATGCTGTCTAATACTATTGACATATAAAAACTGGGCTGTGCCCTACCTGTCACTCCAAATAATATGTCTTTGTACAACTGAACAGTCTTCTTCTTCAAAAAAGGTTCAAACTACTTTTGCTTCAGGAAAGAATATTTAAATAATTTGAAGTGGGAAACAACAGAATTTGAGTTTAGAGATTTCACATCTTTAAAACAATACAAAATGGATTTAAACTGTTTTCAAAAACCTAGGCTGGAATTTTCTTGCTGTTGATGCCCTGCTGCCACTGCAAGGAAGAATGGAGAATTTGGCACTCAGACAAATCTCCATTCACTGTAGCAGGACCAGAAGAATTCTGTTGACGTAAACTGCCAGAAAATACCACCCCAATTTTATTTTCCATCTTATATTGTAATCTGGCTTTAAGTTACATAATGAGCAAACATTTATCAGCATAAGTTGCTTTTGAGGAAGCTTTTCATATGCTTATAAATGTTTACACCATCACATTCAGCAATATTGACTGGAAGTGTAAAATATTGATCTGAGCAGACAATTTCCATTAATTCTCAAGAAGTGAATATTGGCTAAATGACCAATAACTATTTAACATTTCAAATGAAAATGTAATTGGGATGGGGACGTGACACTATTGAGGGTGGGGCATGATACAATCAGGGACAGGACATGATGTCATTGGGGGCAGGTGTGATGTCATTGGGGTGTGACATGGTGTAGTTGAGGGTGGGGCATGATGTCATGGAGACTGCCTGAAATGAAGATGAGCACCAGGCTCCACAAAAGGTAAGTCTGCCACTGAATATTTGACAAGCAATTGTGCAGCACAATTTGAGAGACTGAGCTGAGCTGCCAATGCTTTTCATGATGTAGGGTGTCAGTGAACATTCATATGTTGTCATTAATTATTGCTTATGGATAAGCTTTTTCATCAATATTTGGTGTCTGTGGACCATTGAACTGGAATCTTCAGCCATTCCTCGTGCATTTTTTCTGCATTACTGTTTTCTGTCTTTTTGCTTTCTCTCCATCGCCTCTCTCTCCTCATCTGAGACTATAAAACCATATGATGGAAGAGCAGAATTGGCCCAATGAGTATGTGATCCACCATTCAAATATGGCTGATTTTTTTTCTCATACCCATTCTCCTGCCTTCTCCCCAAAATCCCTGATCCTTTTATTAATCAAGAACTATCTATCTCCATCTTAAAAACACTCAATGACCTGGCCTCTGTAGTCTTCTGTGGCAAAGATTTCCACAGATTCACCATTCTCAGGCTGAAGAAATTCCTCCTCATCTCTGTTTTAAAGGATTGTCCCATCAGCCTGAGGTTGTGCCCTCTGGTTCTAGATTTTCTTACTGTGGAAACATCCTCTCCATGTCCACTCTATCCAGACCTCTCAGAATCCTGTTAGTTTCAATAAGATGCCCCCTCATCCTAAACTCCAACAAGCACAGACCTACAATCCTCAAACGTTCCTTATATGACAAGCTCTTCATTCCAGGGATCTTATCTTAAGCTTGTTTTTTTTCTTTCCAGACAGAATAGATCTATTTAAATTCATTCTAGGGTCATCTTACCCCTACGGCTTTTTCTTTTTCTTGCTGGCTAATTACATTGGAATAAATTCAGTAGGCTCCAGCAGAATGCGATGGAACTGGTAACTAAGGTATTAAATTTGAATTTTGTTTAAAAAATCCACACATGGAAATATAATCACCCAAGTATCACAGGAACATAGAAATTGTTAAGTACAAAGGATCTATACGTTTTGTCTTCTACCATCCTTTTAGCCACATGGTTCTCTAATGGAGATGTAAATTAATCATTGTAATTACCGTGGGTGGCACAGTGACACAATGGTTAGCACTGCTGCTTTCAATGCCAGGGACCCAGCTTCAATTCTGGCCTCAGGCGACTACATGGAGTCTATACATTTTCCCCACGTCTGTCTGGGTTTTCCCTGGGATGTGCAGGTTAGGTGCATTGGTCATATCCATGGGGTAAACACAAGTGGTTACAGAGATTGGCCATGCTATATTCCCCTTTGAATCTCAAAATGTATCGGTTAAGGGGATCAGCAGGATAAATATACAGGGTTACTGGGATACAGCTTGAGTAAGATGCTCTGTTGGAGAGTCGGTTCAGACTTGATGGGCTGAATGGCCTCCTTCTGCATTGTAGGGATTCTATAAATGACAAGAAAAATCCTAAGGATGGAAATTTTTGAGAGATTTTAAGTTGAGAGTACATCTTCCCTCCCAAGCATATTACACTTGCCACATGTCATGCTTCAAATCACACATGTTTTGCATTTTAAAATGTCACCCTAAATCTCAAGTCCAGGTGGAAGTCCCAGTGCAGTTCTTGTTGCACTGTCTGCAGTATAACTGATTCCACAAAACTGGTGTAGCATTTCAAAATGCAAATCAACACAAAATACTTATAAAACTATACAAGAGAAATATAACTGACAGCTGAAGTAAAAACTAACAGGCATCCTGCAACAAAACAAATGTTTGCACTGTGTAGCCTGCCTTTAGAATTCAGGATATCCAAAAGCACTTAACAGTCAATCAAGTATTTTATTACTATAAACACCATTGTAATGTGTTATGCATTGCGATATTAGTATCAAATAATAATTGGCTATTTTTCTGACTTAGGAAATAGTTCTCACCATATTGTTTTCATTGGATTTGTATATTCAGGGGACCTTTCTAACTCAGTTGGTAAATACACTGATTTGCATACAACTGGGTCATAAAAATTATAAGGAAAGCAAAATACCCTGGATTTGGGAGCTAGCTCAAATAAAAACAGAAAATGCTGGATAAATTCAGCATCTATGGATAGGGAAACAGAATTAATGTTTGAAGTTTGTAGGACCCCTTTTCAGAGTTGAATGGGACAGATATGTGATGGAATATATAGATGGAGAGGGGCTTTAAGAAGGTGAAGCAAAATAGAAGTTCAGGGATAGGTGGAAGTTCAGGAGAGATTGACAAGAATGTCATGGACACAAGGCAAAAGGAATGTTAATGGCAGTGTTTAAGACTAAAAAAGGTACTAATAATGGCATAAAAGTAAGGCAGAAATACCAGATTCAGCACTCTATGAAAGCAAAACAAGATACTAATGGCCCTGTGGAGAGGAAGAGTGGGAAAAAAAATCAAAATAAGAGAGAGAAAGATCATGATCTGAATTTGTTGAAATCAATGTTGAGTCAAAAAGGCTGTAAAATGCTTAATTGGCAGGTGAGGTAATGTTTCATCAGCTTGTATTGTGCTTCACTGGAACACTGCAGCAGGCCAAGGACAGAAATGTGGGCATGGGAGCAGGATGGGAAGTTAAGATGGCAAGAAACAGTAAGGTTGAGGTCATATCTGCCGACTGCACAAAGATGTTCCGCAAAGCAGTCACCGAGTCTGTGTTTAGTCTTCCCAATGCAAAGGAAACTGCATTTGGAGCAGCAAATATAATAGACGAAATTGAAGATGGTGCATATGAAATGCTGCTTCACCTCAAAACAGTGTTTGGGGCTTTGGATCGTGAGATTGGATAACATAAAGGGGCAGGTGTCACACCTTCTTAGATCCATGAGAAGAGATGATGGAAAAGGAGTGCAGAGTTGGGGCTGATGTAAAAGGGCAGAATTCTCCCATTTTGAGACTTTGAGTGGAATTTTACAGCCTCGCTCATTCCGAAACTGTACAATCCAGCTTGAGGTTAAGGGATCTTTCCATGGTCCACCCACCATGCCTGCTTTCGATTCCCATAGTGGCCAGGGTGGTAACATTGTGGTCTAAGTGTTGTGACAAGGGCGGGAAAATTAAGCATTTCCCGCTGCAGAGGCCTGAGGCCAGTGTGAAAACACACCAAATCATCCGGCCCTGATTTTATTAATTATGCACCCAGGGGTTTGACGTTGTATTCAGTAGTGGGACAGGCCTGAATGCATAGCCCATCTCGTGTCCAGCTGCCATATCAAAAATGTGTCCAACATCACTGATACTCCATTGATGAAAGAAGGTGGACCTCATGAAGATAAATCTCCAAGAACTCTCATACCAGAAGAAGGACCACCTGAGAATAAAGACGGATCTCCAAGAACACTCTGAGGCTTGAACATGGATCCCCCTTCCAGGATACCTAAATTGAAAGGTCCACCTGCAGATACTTCCCAACCCACTCCTGTGGTGTTCCAACATCCAGGATTGTCATATATCATAGAAGATTATAGAACGCTACAATGCAGAAAGAGGCCCTTCGGCCCATTGAGTCTGCACTGCACACAATCCCACCCAGGCCCTATCCCCATATCCCTACATATTATACACACTAATCACTCTAACCTACACATTAAGGGACAATTTCTCAGCATGGCCAATCAACCTAATCTGCACATCTTTGGACTGTGGGAGGAAACTGGAATACCTGGAGGAAATCCACGCAGACATGAGGAGAATATGCAAACTCCACACAGACAGTGACCCAAGCTGGGAATCGAACCCAAGGCCCTGGAGCTGTGAAACAGCAGTGCTAACCACTGTGCTACTGTGCTGCCTATTGTGGATAGTATCGTCATAACATATTCATTGATTGTGAGAGTTTGTTTGCCTTTTAGAGGCTACTTGTTATGATGGGGGAAACCATGGAATTATACACAGAAAAATTGGATTCCATTATTGAATTTAAAATGGACACAAATTCTCAAGATGGTTGAGAATGTGCAGTTAGCTACTGACAGGAATGGCAGGAGAATGTTCCTTTAAGGGGCAATTACCTTACCCCCAGTAAGGACAAAAGAACATAATTATCATCCCATCTCAAAGACTGATGGTGTAATTGCATACACTGACTAGCGTATTTGGTTTTCTGTTGGCCTGCCTATGCCTGTCTGTCTGTGTCTATTGTGAGGAAAAGCAGCTGCTAGTTTTCCACATTAAAGCTGTGTGATATAGTACCAGAGGTAGTACCCTTGCAAAAAGGAAATGATTGGTTTTTCTTGCCAAGTTTTTGCCCAGTTATCCAATCAATCTATATCCCATTGCAGAATCGCAATGTTCTCATCACAACCTACCCTTCAACCTACCTTCGCATCATCGGAAAATCTGGGAACCTCACATTCTGCTCCTTCCGCCAGATCATTGATATGAATAGTAAACGATTGCAGGCCAAGAGCTGATCCCTGCAGTACTCCACTAGCTACATCTTTCCGCTCTGAAAAGGACACATTTATTCCAACTCTCTGTATTCTACGTGATAGTCAGTTTTCAATCCATGCTAACACATGTACTTTGAACTATAGCATGTAGATCCATTCATATTAACTATGTCTTTTGATTTACGTAAGTTAGAAATAGTGACATCTTTATTCACAAATGCTGAAGCTTTCTTTGAATGGATTTCTCAGACTACACGTGTTGCTGACTGATACAGTATTGGTTCAACAACGCATGTGGTTCAATAGTGAGTGATGTAGCATTCTGGATAGTTATGTATACATGCGCATAAACAGTTCCTAAATCGTGTTGGATAATATAGTTATCTACAATTCTTGTCCATATGGGTAGGTTGTATTGCTGACGTACGTTGCTGGATAACTCAGTCAGATTATTTGGCCAAATCATTTCAAGTTCAAAGGAACAGAATTGAAAGTTGATCTTTCTTTACACCCTAGCTATGATTGTAACACTGCCTCCTGCACTCTCTTGTTTCTTTCTCTATGAGTGGTATGCTATGAACGGTACATATAGCACACAAGAAACAGTACTTTTCACTGTATTCCAATACATGTGACAATAATAAATCAAATCAAAGAAAATACAATTTAAGCCATAACACCGTATAAATTATGAAACATTGATCAAACTTATAATGATCATCTTTTTCTAACAGAAATCGCTTAATAACAAATTTGTAATCATCAGAAATATTAATAAAATATTTAATAATCTTTAATTCTAAGATCAAAATATTTATTCAGTTCAAGAAATCTGAACTTTAAAAAATGCATTGAGAGTAGGATGCAGAACAAATATTTACACAGGGAAATAAACTTTGTTTTGCAATGTGCTCCCTGCCATTTACAGCGAAGAGAAACTATTTTTTTAAAGTTAGGAATTAAGAGCACCCCGCTGCCTTGTAATTATTATGAATTTTTGTGGATTAGCAAAATAATACAAACACTAAAACATCAAATCAAAATGAAGTCAAATTCAAAACAAAGAATCTTAAATTTCCATTGCATTCCATGAGGCTAATTCTCTGCAAACGAGGAGGAGGAATACCATTGCTTACCACTTCCTATTCTTCTATTTGCGGTACTAGTTACAAATAATATTGAATAATTTTAGATTCTCATTTAGTTTTCTTAAAGTACATTCTCTGAGCTGCTGTGGCCTTTAGCCCTTCACCACACGTGAATTGATTTATCACAGTACATACAGTTGAGGCAGTCTTGAGCCCATTCCTGCCATCCGCAGGAATGCCAACGGGAGTTCAAGATCTAGAAGTTATAGATATTGCCGACGAGACCATGATTTTGGATCATCCCCATCTCTTGCTGGTAACTTCATCAGATTCTCACCCATAACAGGAGCGAACCTGATTTATACATATTTAATACACTTTAATATGATCAGCACAACCCGTCACCAGATATTGACCCCACCTAATATTTTCAAATCACGCTAACATCACGTTACATTAGTACAGTTTACAACAGGTTCACCCAGATGTAAATGCTTTGTGAGGATCCACTGTGGGGCTGCAAAGGTCAGTGTAGCCCCCAGAAGAGATGGACATGACCAGACAATAGCCTGGCAATGCCCCTTGTCACTGCCAGGTTAGCACCATGTCCATGCTAGCCTCATTGTGTGAATCTGTGCCAAAAGGCAAATATTGGTGGAAGCCTCTTAGGGGATTCATTTATATGTGGTGATGGGCTGGAACAGAAAATAGGGAATGTCATTAGGGTTTGGGGGGAGAAGGTGGAGGTCAGCTCTGATTAGAGGGAGGAAAGGGAAAGAGGGAAGGGACCAGTAATTGTGGGGAGGGGCAATAGAGGCCAATAGTTGGGATGGAAGGAGGGAAGGGACCAACGATCGGGAACAGGAAGGGAAGAGGCCTATGACTGCAGGGGACTGAGGGGGCAGCTTCAATGTGAATCTGAAGTTCTGATGAAGAGTCATCCAGACTCGAAACATTGGCTCTAATCTCTCGCCATAAATGCCATAAGACTGCTGAGATTTTCCAGCATTTTCTATTTTTGTTTGAGATGCCAGCATCCGCAGTAATTTGCATTGATCGGAGTGAATGCTGGATCCAATCTGAGGGACGGGAAGAGTGGGGTGCAGTTGGTTGGGGGGTGATAGTTGAAGGGTGAGTGACAGTCGGGGTTGACATTGAAGTTGAATCCTGGCTCTGATCAGGATGTCCACCAAAATGGACCCCATCAGTCTCGCAGCGGACACAGAGGAATTCATCAGGTGAATGAGGCTGCGTGAGTTCTTCCACAAACCCCAAGAGGCCAATAGTGGACTCAATGAGACAGCTAATGAACCAGAACAGCCGACAGAGGGATCCGCAGTGCAGCAACCGAAGAGAAATGAATCCAATTGGACTCCTCCGAAAGGCCGCTGCCCCTGACTGGACATGTATGCCCAAGCCTTCAGGAGGTGCATGAACACCAGATTCATCAACCGCACTTACAAGACAGTCCCGAACATCACCCAAGCAGAAAGCAAGGCCATCCGTGCTCTCAAGACCAACCGCAACATTGTCATCAAACCAGCAGACAAAGGAGGTGCCACCGTCATACTGAACAGAACGGACTACTGTGAAGAAGTGTACCGACAACTAAACAATGTGAAACACTACAGACAGTTACCAGCAGATTCGACCAAAGAACACACTCGTCAACTCAACACTCTGATCAAAACCTTTGATCCGGACCTTCAGAACACCCTCTGGACTCTCATTCCACGTACTCCCCGCATTGGAGATCTCTACTGCCTCCCAAAGATACACAAGGCAAACATACCTGGCCGTCCCATCGTATCGGGCAATGGGACCCTGTGTGAGAACCTCTCTGGCTATATCGAGGGCATCCTGAAACCCATTGTACAAAGAACACCCAGCTTTTGTCTTGACACTACGGACTTCCTACAGAAACTCAGCACACGTGGAGCAGTTGAACCAGGGACACTCCTTGTCACAATGGATGTCTCGGTGCTCTACACCAACATCCCCCATGACGATGGTATTGCTGCAACTGCCTCAGTACTCAATGCCAACAACTGTCAGTTTCCAGATGCAATTTTACAACTCATCCGCTTCATCTTGGACCACAATGTCTTCACCTTCAACAATCAGCTTTTCATCCAGACACACGGAACAGCCATGGGGACCAAATTTGCACCTCAGTATGCCAACATCTTCGTGCACAGGTTCGAACAAGACTTCTTCACTACACGAGATCTTCAACCAAGGTTATGTACTAGATACATTGATGACATCTTTTTCCTTTGGACTCATGGTGAACAATCATTGAAACAACTGTATGATGATATCAATAAGTTGCATCCCACCATCAGACTCACCATGGACTATTCTCCAGAATCAGTTGCATTCTTGGACACACGCATCTCCATCAAGGACGGTCACCTCAGCACCTCACTGTACCGAAAACCGACAGACAACCTCACAATGCTCCACTTCTCCAGCTTCCACCCTGGACACGTTAAAGAAGCCATTCCCTATGGACAAACCCTCCGTATACACAGAATTTGCTCAGATGAGGAGGATCGTGACAGACACCTCCAGACGCTGAAGGATGCCCTCGTGAGAACAGGATATGGCGCTTGACTCATCGATCGACAGTTCTGACGTGCCACAGCGATAAACCACACTGACCTCCTCAGAAGACGAACACGGGACACGGTGGACAGAGTACCCTTTGTTGTCCAGTACTTCCCCGGAGCGGAGAAGCGACGACATCTTCTCCGGAGTCTTCAACATATCATTGATGACGATGAACATCTCGCTAGGGCCATCCCCACCCCCCCCCCACTTCTTGCCTTCAGACAACCGCACAACCTCAAACAGATCATTGTTCGCAGCAAACTACCCAACCTTCAGGAGAACAGTGACCACAATACCACACAACCCTGCCACAGCAACCTCTGCAAGACATGCCAGATCATAGACATGGACGACATCATCAAACGTGAGGATACCATTCACCAGGTACACGGTACATACTCTTGCAACCCGGCCAATGTTGTCTACCTAATACATTGCAAGAAAGGATGTCCTGAAGCATGGTACATTGGGGAGACCATGCAGACACTATGACAGCGGATGAATGAGCATCACTCAACAATCACCAGGCAAAATAGTTCCCTTCCTGTGAGCGAACACTTCAGCAGTCATGGGCATTCGGCCTCCGATCTGCGGGTAAATGTTCTTCAAGGGGGCCTCCGTGACACACGACAGCGCAGAGTCGCTGAGCAGAGACTGATAGCCAAGTTCTGCACACATGAGGACAGTCTTAGTAGGGATCTTGGCTTCATGACACACTATCTGTAACCCCCGTAACTTGCCTGGGTTAGCAAAAAACTTCACTTACTGTGCTGTCTGGAGAAAATACACAATTCTCTAACCAATGCTCAGGATTCCCTTCACACACATTGTTAGCCACTTTAACACTTGAATAGCAGATGTAAGGATTCGCATTCTAATCAGCAATCTGTGACTGTCTGTGCTGATGTGTGCTATTGCAGACCAGAACACTGCATTTGCCTGAAAAAGACACAGAGTGTCGAAAGCTCGCAAATTTACTATCAAATAAATCGATTGGATTTAAAATTGGTGTTGCTAAATTCTTACTGAGTTCTGATCAGGATGTAGCAGGAATAAGATTTTGAGTACAGAGTTTACTCATTGGCAGCAACGTTTCTTATTTTGGCTGTGATTTTCACATCAGCGATCGTACCAAATTATTCACGCAGTAAAAACAATGTTAACCTGAAGAATATAGGCTTTTACATGATTTTTTGATGTCTACTTTATCTCATGCTTACAATTACAGAACTGTTCCTGCTGCTTGAGTAATTTTATTGCAATAACACTTTATTCTGCAGTTAGAGAAATAAGTAAATAAGTAACTCAAGAGATTTGAAAGTTTCCCTAAAATTGCATCAGTTAATATAAGTTAAAGAGTTTCAAAGAACAGCAATTTGATGTTAATAGCATCTGGCTATTCTTCTTCCTGTCTTCAACGAATCAGTAATCTGACTGAGTAGACAGGATAGATATTTAAAAAAAATATATTCAGGAATTAAATCATAAAATCGTATGCTAACTTTTCCCAAGCTCATATAGATCCACGATCCGTTTCAAGATCATCTAAACCCACAACACATAGCTGCCCCAGGTCAAGGACAGCCAAGGATTCAGAAATGTTCCATTCCCAGACAGTGAAGTGAAGCTCTAAGAACAATTCAGCTGCACAAAAATGGTTAGATCAACAATAAACCTGAACACACAAATCACATCAGATTTAGTTTTGCCATGTAGAACCAACCTTACTACCACAATTAAACAGGTTATTAAGGGCAAAATTTTGCAAAAAATAATGTACCTGCATCAACAAAAATCATTTCAAAATTATAATGTGTCCTATTGAAATAAAGTTATGGATATAAAAAGTGAATCTATTTGAAGTTAAAAATCAAATAGATCAAATTTAGATTTATTCAATTGAATTTAATTTTACAAAAAAAACTTGAATTATTGCATCCAAATAAGGATAGTTAAATAGACAGCAAACACTAAATGGAAATTATGTGTGTGTAAGACCATTAAAATGATCTTGGGTCTATCACTATGTTGTATATTGTTCCTTCACTTCTGATGCCGGGCCTAACATTTAAATTCAATCCAGACCAAAGAAATTACTTTTCTCAGCTGACTACATCTGGGTAGATGTGACCTGGTTCCTAACTGGCTTAAGGCAAAATACAAAAAAAATCCATATTTCAGCATTAACTTTTAATTTTCACTTCAATGGTTTGCCAGGATGATGGCTACAGGATAGGAAAATGTCATGATGGTACAGTGGGTGATGCTTCGGAAGCTGTGTCAAGGCCCAAAATCAGGTTAGAGTACATAGTCTTTACCCTCAACTTGGTCTACTCTGTGTTTTACCATGAGGATAGCTTGCTGCCAACACTCAATGTGTAATAAACTGGCATTCTTCAGCTTCATTAATAACATAAAATGAGCATTCAGGAGAAGTTCAAAATAATTCTAGATCAATGTGGTATTGAAAGTGTTAAAACATATCCTTTTGAATTTTGAAATATATTTAGAAGGATTTTATATCCCAGAATATTTATATTCCATGATTTGAAAGTATTTGATATATTTTACATGGTAATAAAATATGGTCCACTTTACTTAAATAAGAACAAAATCTAATTTATGTGAAAGGTCGTCAGAATTTTTAAAACATTTGTGTTTCATCCTAAAAATATGACCTGCCCCAGCTGCACTGTGATATCTCACAAATTAGATTCCAGCATGTAACAGGCCAGTAGTCACATTACGATTGGCTGGGAACAACAGTTTGTTATGGTACAGCTTGCCCTCTACGGCGACAGTTATCATGAGTTAAACTGCAACAATATACAAGTTCTCACCAAAAAAATGAGATAAACCACAAATGAGGATGTTCTGCTCTGATGGGAAGGCTGAAGCTGAGGTTAAGACAAATAACTACATTTTCGTGCATAGATAATTTTTTAAAAAATCCTTGCTAACTAACTTGTGAATTAGGGAGTACATAACAAACTGAAGCATTGCTTAGCTTGTGTTCCTGCTGTGCCCCAGTAACAATCCTACGATGGGATGAATCCCATAAATGGAAATGCTGCAAAGATTGCACAAAATCTTATAAGATCCAGCAGACTGTTTAGTCTCCCCATACAATATTTGCAATGTATTCATTATTTCAAAATTAGGCATCTGTTGCAATTATGTTGCAATTCATATAATGTCTCCTTTCGAGACAGATAAGCCTACATTAATTATTCAGTGCAAATGTAAAATTACTCTTATGCATACACATCGGTAGATGTACAACAACATTGTTCAGGTTGGTTTCCTCAGCCCTAAGAATCTTAAATGGATATTTGCCTCCTGCTCTTGTTCCTCGCTAAATTCCACAGTGTGTGCTCACTCAGGGAATCTCACACTGATACAGAGCAGTGGAGACTGAGAATTGCCATTCTAATCAATCAGAAATTATGGTAGTGAACTGATAGAGGCAATGGTAAAACTGTTGTTCCAAAAATCAGTGAGAATCCAGGAAGCAGAGACCAGTCAGCTCAGGAGTAGAAAAACCATAGCCTCAATAAAGAGGAGGCTTTGCTAGCCCACTTGACTAATGCCACTGGATAAAGTGATGTGAATCAAACCTATTTTAAACAGAAAAAAAAGTGCTTTAAGGATATAAGTTGAGTGGATGCAAAATTGTTACTGTTACAAGAACTTTTTCTTGTTATAATATGATTGGACAGAATTTTATTTATATTTGTATATGTCTGAAGAAAAAAATGACATTTTTTAAAGAAATGTTTTGTTTAGTATAAGTGGTCAATAATATAAGACAGTGGTAGCTAATGGGTGCATAGATTAAAGTACAAGTTTTCTAGATTTCACCAAATGATCACAAATTTTATACGCAGAATTTTATTCGAGATTCTGCTGATTTTGAATTCACATTTTTTTTTAGAGCAACACAGCACGGGAAACAGGCCCTTTGGCCCAACGAGCCCGCGCCGCCATCATAACTATATAGTAACAATTCCATTATCCTATTCTAATTTTAGGTTATTCCTAATATGGAAGAGTCTCAATGTAGGGACAATTTGTTTCCCAATCAGCCTAAGAGCGAATTTTTTGGATGTGGGAGGAAACCGGAGCGCCCGGAGAAAACCCACGCAACCACGGGGAGAACGCGCAAACTCCCGCAGACACCGGCCCAATTCCAAGTGTCTGCACAGCTACAGTGATAGTCACTGAGCTGTCATGGTGCCCTTCAGATGGTCCAGATAAAGCACTCATTTACGACATGAAGCACCAGGCAACCCATGAATCAACATCCAAGAGCTGCCCTCGCACCACCTGCCGAATGCATGCTCCTTGTTGGTCAAGTATGGACCGAATTACCTGTGGAAAAAAAAGCCATAGTTAAACAGTCCTACTATATCCCTCTATCTGCATAACGCTCATGTGGCTGTCCAAGAGACCCTTAAACAGCCCTAGCGTGCCTGCTCCCACCACCTTACTCGGCAGTGCATTCCACACCCCCACTACCCTTTGTGTGAAAAACTGCCCTCTAATATTCATCTTATACATAGCCCCCCTCACCCTAAGGCCATGACCCCTCGTCCTATCCATTTCTGAAGGTGGAAAAAGTTTACCACCATTTACTCTTTCTATACCCCTTATAATCTTATACACCTCTATTAGATCCCCTCTAAGCCGACGTTTTTCAAGGGAAAACAACCCCAGTCTATTTAATCGTTCCTCATAAGACAGTCCTTCCATACCAGGCAGCATCCTGGTAAACCTCCTCTGCACTCTCTCCAAGGACTCCACATCCTTCCGATAGTACGGCGACCAGAACTGGACGCAGTATTCCAAGTGAGGCCTAACCAACGTTCTATACAATTGCAACATCAAACTCCTACTCTTGTATTCTATACCCTTTTCTATGAAAGCTAACATACTATACGCTTTCTTTATCACCTTCTCCACCTGTGAAGGCACCTTCAGAGACTTGTGAACCTGCACCCCCAGGTCTCTCTGCGTCTCTATACTCCGAATAGTTTTACCTTTTATCCTATAACTCTCTTCTACATTTTTCCAGCCAAAATGCATCACCTCGCATTTATCCG
This sequence comes from Sphyrna mokarran, assembly GCA_024679065.1. Taxonomy (NCBI): domain Eukaryota; kingdom Metazoa; phylum Chordata; class Chondrichthyes; order Carcharhiniformes; family Carcharhinidae; genus Sphyrna; species Sphyrna mokarran. Next base: position 44,241,246 of record JAGIQG010000003.1, on the reverse strand, counting down.
GATTAAATTCCATTTGCCATCTATCTGCCCAGTCTACCAACCTATCTATATCCTGTTGTATTGCCTGGCACTGCTCCTCTGTACCCGCCAATCCAAGCATCTTAGTGTCATCAGCAAATTTGCTGATCTCACCACCTACCCCAACTTCCAAGTCGTTTATGTAGACCACAAATAGAAGAGGACCTAGTACTGAGCCTTGTGGCACTCCACTAGTGACAGGCTTCCAGTCGGAAAAAGAGCCTTCCACTACTACCCTCTGTCTCCTCCTCCCGAGCCAGTTCTCGACCCATCTACATACCCGGCCCTGTATCCCATGCGCCTTCACCTTCTCTATCAGTCTACCATGAGGAACCTTGTCAAACGCCTTACTGAAATCCATGTAGACGACATCAACAGCATGTCCTTCATCAACTGTTTTTGTCACTTCTTCAAAAAATTCCACTAGATTTGTAAGACAAGACTTCCCCTTGACGAAGCCATGCTGCGTATCCCTGATCAGATCGCAGCGCTCCAGATGCTCATACATCCTGTCCCTGAGGATCCTCTCCATTAGCTTACCTATAACTGAAGTCAAGCTCACCGGCCTATAGTTCCCTGGGTTATCCCTCTGACCTTTTTTAAACAACGGTACTACATTTACTATCCTCCAGTCCTCTGGGACCTCACCTGTGTCCAAGGAAGAGACAAAGATTTGCGTCAGAGGCCCAGCTAAGTCTTCCCTCAACTCCCTTAGCAGCCTGGGGTAAATGCCATCAGGCCCCGGAGCTTTATATGTCTTTAAGCTGCCTAACAGCCCCAACACCTCTTTCCTCATAATCTTTATTTCCCTCAACCGATCCTCAACTTTGTCAACATCAGCAACAGACATCTGGCCAGTCTCCTGCGTGAATACCGACGCAAAGTATTCATTCAGGATGTCCCCCATTCCCTCAGGCTCTAAGCATAGATCCCCTCCTCTGTCCCTGAGAGGTCCAATCTTGCCTCTAAGCCTATTTTAAATAAGCTGCTTATGCAACATTATTTAACGATCTCTAATACTATGTTTATTTCAAAATATTGTAAAGAATGCCAGCAATGGGACTGACTCACCTAATGAAGGGTAAATGAAAACATAATCTTGGGCTTAGCTTTTAATTGTGGAAGATGGCAACATTGAGTAGAATTGATTCAATAATTACTCATCTTTCAGATAGAGAGTGTTTGCCACGCAAAGGATAAATGGTCAGCAAAACGTCTAATACATTTGATAATACTTTTCAGGTTCTTGTGGGAAACAAGAAGTAGAGAAACAGCTAAGAATCTATGGTTGTTGTTTGTATAGCTCTGATTTCAACTCAAGCTGGGATTCGGGCAGGTGAAAGCTGAGATGAAGACAGATTCCCCCCATCTTAACCTCAGTAGCATGAGGCTGGGGTGATTTCAATACATTTCTTTAACCTGTGCTTAACGCTGTCTCCACTCACATCGTCAGTATTTTTGAGATTTGATTATCTGTAAAGATTCGCATTCTAACCATTATTTTGTACATTGAGTTTGTGTCTTTATATGCCCTGTTTGTGAACAGAACTCCAAATCACCTGATGAAGGAATAGCAAGTGCTCCAAAAGCTAGTGGCTTTTGCTACCAAATAAATCTGTTGAACTGGTGTTGTGAGACTTCTTACTATGATTTCAATCAGCAGGACTCATCAGCCCAAAACAGATGGTCAGGAGGCAGAAAACTTAAAAGTTAAGTTTCTTTATTAGTCACAAGTAAGGCTTAACATTAACATTACAATGAAGTTACTGTGAAATGCCTCCAGTAATTACATTCCTGCGCCTGTTCTGGTCAGTGCACCTCATCAGCACGACTTACAGACTGTGAGAGGAAAATGGAGCTCCCGGAGGAAACCCATGCAGACATGGAGTGAACCTGCAAACTCCACACAGACAATGACCCAAGCTATGAATCAAATCTGGGTCCCTCGTGCTGTGAAGCAGCAGTGCTATCCACTGTGCTACATGCTAGAATGGTTGTCAGTCTTCAGTTAAGTTTCAGAGACCGTGTAGGGGGACCCTGTTAGCAAGTAAAAGTTGGGGTAATTGAGTCAGGTTTGGCGGGGATAAGTGTGCTGTATTTTCATTCTCAGGTCTAGAGGAGCACTCCTGTTCCACACAAGGGAAGTTTGAAAAAAATGTTTTTAAAAACTTAACCCTTTGGTCCTCTTCTGGCTTGAACTCATCTTCTGTATTCAGTTGGTGGTAAAATCGTGCCAATTTCTTAATTCATCCCAATGATTAAAATTGCAAATAGACCTTGATGACGTAATGACAGCGTGGTTTGTATGTTAAGGTGGCTCCCCCAACACCCCCAAAACTCCAGCCTCCCCCCCCACTCCACCCCCCACACCTCACATCTTGGCAGGTTTACAGCAGGTGTGTTAACCTTGCTTATGGGAGAGGAATGGGATATTGGAGATAAGTCTTCTAGGAGATTTTAGCTGCCCATCTGACTAGTATCTGCACGACAGTCAGAGTTCAAATCAACCATTAAAGTTTGCAACTGCCCTTTTATCACAAGCTGAGATTTACATCATGCGATTCAATAGTTCAAATACAACACAAGAAATAAGTTTTTATTAGAAAAGGCCTGTGCACACCACCCTATTGAATGTTTTGGAAATTACATAAGCTGCACAGATTGCCAAAAAAAAATCACTTTAATTCTCAGCTATGAACCTAGAAAACCAATGTTAAAACAAGTGCAGTTTCAGTAGGATAAACCACAAATACAAGCAATATAGATGAAACTGGATTTCAATAATTAGTTTTTTTAAATCCTCAGAGATACCTCACCTCCCTAGAACTACCAACTCACATAGGCACATTTAATCTCTTTTGATTTATTTTCCAAAGAAATTTCAGGTCTGAAAAACATGCTGGTTCGGTGCATTGACCTGAACAGGCGCCACACTGTGGTGATTCAGGGAATTTCACAGTAACTTCATTGCAGTGTTATTGTAAACCTTACTTGTAACTAATAAATAAGCTTTAACTTTAAGGTGATTTATTTTGAGAGCTAAGGAAACTAAAGAACCATGTCTTGGTCCATCAATATGATGAAACATTTTGTATCTATAATTTGGCAATTGGAAATATAAACAGTAACTGTGAGAAAGGCTCAGGGTCTAAAGGGGCATTAGCCCCAAAATTTCTGAGGCTGGAAAGACATGATTCAAAACAGCTGGTGTGGGAGACATAAAATGGGACATGCCCTGGCTTTGCTTGAACTGTCCCCATTAGAACTAAAGTTTTAATAATGGTTGAGAGTCAATAGGAGGATCCGCCACGCCTCTCTCCAATTGGGATGTGGTAGCAGGAGGGGTGTTGTTGCTACTGAGATGAGTTCCAAGACTTCCCTTGGAAGTTATCCCTTTGATGATTTCAGTGGTGGTCTCACCAATTGACAATGACCCTTTAAAGGCCCCAATTCTCATATTCATATAAGATATTTAATTCTGAAGATATTGGTCATAGTTTTTGTTGGAATTTTGCCATAGAAGCTGCAGAATCAAAGGAATCGTTTCTCTTATGGACCACTGGTGGAAATGATAATTCCAAGACATCCCTTCAGACTAGGAAATGTAAATGTTACAAAGCCTCAACATCATGACTTTACAGAGTCAATTTAAACTCTGAGAAATAAACCCAAGTGATTACAGGTAACATTTTTTATTTGATTTATTTTCAATTCCAATTGTACAGTGCACCAACAAAAAAATCAAATATTTCTTCAGGTAATGTCCACAAAATGGACAGGAATACAAGTTGCACATCAACTTGTATAAAACTCAATATCAAAGTTGGAGCAAACATTGAATCAAGCAATATAATCCAAATAAACTGCAGCGACTTTCACGATGATGAAGTTCATCGTCACTGTCTGGTACAGTGCTGGAATGAATAGTTCTCATGCTGTGCGCATATGGTGAGTTTACAGTAGGAGACAATTCAGTACATGACCAGCACAAGTAAAGACAATCCTCTCCAAGGCAACTCCTGGTATATATTTACAGCAATTATGATTCTCCACTGCCATATGAGAACAGAATTCAATAACTGACAAGGGAAAACCACCAAAGTTTGCATCAGGCATCAATTTTTTAATTCATCGTAATCTAATGGACAGATTGGAACTTATTGCTTCAGAAAGGATTAAACAAAGTGCATTGATAGGGTGCGTTAAGTTCAAAAAGTAATACTTTAATTGAAAACAGCTAAAAAAGATACATGTTTCCTCCCAGTATGAGGAAAACATGACATATAGGGCATTTTTTTCTCTTCTAATGTCATTAGCGTTTGATAGATAACAATTAATTGCTGCATCTCATTGGCTTTCACAGCTGTTACATCTATAAAGGGAAAAAAATCTCATTTTAATTAGTCATCCATCATTCAGTAACAAATTGACTGAGGAAAGAGTGAATGGAGATGCATCAGAATACCAACTGATTAAAAAGGAGAGGTGGGGAATAACTTCCTCTGGGGAGAATTGCTGTTAGTATTTCTGAAAGACTTGGGGCTGGGAGCTGAGATCTTATGAATGCAAACTAGCAGTTTTATCTTCGAGTGAGATAGCGACACAATTAAATGTAACCAATGCAATTCTTATATGCAATAATGTAGAATGCAGCTTTAAAAAAAATGTTAGCAATGCTCCTATTACTGCATTCAAGGAGGGGCACCTTGACCCAGAAGAGGAACACACTACCCCTTTCTGCATCACCTTGCCAATAATTTTTCTTTGTTCCTTTTTAAAAGTCTGCATGCAGTTATAAATTCTATGTGGGAGATATTGGCTGAATATTCTCAAGGACTCTGTAATATTCAGCTTCAATCGAACTGAAAACAGGGAGGAAATCAGAACACCATGCCAACGCTAGTTGCAACCTTTCTTCCCTGAGAATAATCTTGACTTTTAAAAAAATCTAAAGCCACTGTCTGCTGTGAACCTAACTTTGGAATACTAGAATATATATTAGAATATGATTCATTCTGCAATGTTGTGAAGAAGGATTATGAGCAATTTCACATGCGCCATTGAAATGTATTACACTTTGCAAGATGACAGGTTTTGTTACATATGCTATAGCATATCTTAAAAGCTTTTCATTTTAATGTGCTAACAGTGAAATTATACTCAATAACGCTAGAGTGGCGGTATTGTAATGTTTTAGTGTTTAGAGTGCATTGTGAGTGTGCATGTTTATAGCTACAAATTACACTGAAGAAAACAAGAACGTTGGTTAGAATTTTTCCATTCAACTTGAAAATAAGCTTGAAAAGATTAGTTTAATCTTTAAATTTATATTGCTTCTTTTTAAAATGTAAACCAATGGTAACATGCACCAAAAACCGATTGCAAATAATACACGGATGGAGAAAGGAATTTTGAGAGTCTTACTCAGACCAATTAAGTAAAAGAGAGAGAGAAAACAACAAATGAAATTTTTTGAGAATGAATAAAGTCATGTAAAGCTCCAGATGCACTCAGCTGTTGGGGAATTGGTATCCTTAATTCAACAACCGCTCTGAAGTAACAACATCTTGAATATTTTCTGACCATATTCTAAACAGCACATTTTCTTTGAAATTAAATGGCCTTTATCAAAAGGCTAATTTTTTAAAAAAGCAGAACTTACCCATAATTTGTCTACAAAGTTTTCCAATATAGCCTGATAGGTATGTTAATGGTACCAAAATCAGCACTGTACTCACTTCGGCAGTCTAATACTGCAAAATCAGACAAACATAAAAGTACCATTGCAATTACTGAATATTGCTCAAAACATCTAGCAACATTAAAAATGAAAGTAGAATTAATAAAGAACATTTTAGGACATTAGTTATTTACTTAATTAGTTACTTACTGCCACCTATAGTCGAAAAGTTTTGGCATAGTTACCAACATAAATCCAAATTAAACATTTTTGAACTAAAAAATGTTGTAGGTTTACTAGATAGCAATTTTATTCTCAAAACCTATTTGCTGAAGAGTGGAATTACATACTGAATTGCAGCACATCTATTGTGAAACATATTGGCTGTGCAAATAAAATTAAATAATAACCTTATCATTGTATAATCAATCTTCCATGCAAAACTATGATTGATTAAATAATAAACAGGTAGAATAGTTGTGATGAAAATATTTACATCTCATCAAGACAAGCAGGCATTGTTAAATCTAATATCACTAAAGTTTCTTTAGGCATGGCAAACGCATTTTACAAAAGGCAGGCAATTGTCAGAGGTCAGTCTGCATTGAAAAATTCTTGCCTCCGTGAAAAATTAATGAGGATATCTACTGTCTGGCCTGGTAGAACAAATGTGAGTGTGCTAAATGCATTTCTACATTGCACAAGGCTTGTATTCTGTTAAATATTACTAAGCAGATGGTATAAACTAATTCCACATTTTCCTCACAAGTTATTCTCACCAAACCAAAGCAAAAATCATGAATTCACTTCGACTTTGTTTCAGGGATTTTCAAACGCGTTATCTGCTTAAGAACTTTGCAAGTCCTCAATTGATTAATTAGAATTAGCAGCTCTAAAGACGTTGATATAAATGTTTGAATTTGCTTTTTGCAGGGATTAGAAGAATCAATTCAATACATGTTACACTAGATGAAATCCACAGTGGAATATCTATGCTTAGACCCAGATTTCCACTGCGCCAGAAAGACTCTTCATTAGGACAAAAATAGAGGAAGTTTCCAAAATCCTAAATGCTGCTTCCAAATACAACAATTTCCATTTTCAGGAGACAATAATGGGGGCTGGGCACATTTCATGTGTGCACATTTAAGGACGAAATTGGCCATTCAAATCATCAGCTTCATCCACTGAAGTGAGAATTTGGTAGATCAGGAGTGTGAAAGCTGACATTTGCAGATTAGGCTAGGTAAGAGGCCAGAACTTTGTGGATTTGTTTAGATATCCACTGTACCCTTTTGGACCTGATCCCAGGACATAGAAACATAGAATCATAGAATCCCATCAGTGGAGAAGGAAGTTATTTGATGCATCAAATCGACACAGATCACAATCCCACCCAGGTACTATAACCCCAACATATTTACACTGCTAGTCTGTCTGATACTAGGGTTAATTTAGCATGGCCAATCAATCTAACCCGCACGTCTTTGGATAATGGGAAGAAACTGGAGCACCTGGAGAAAACCCACACAGACATGGGGAGAATGTGCAAACTCCACACAGTGACCCGCGGCCAGTATTGAAGCCAGGTCCCTGGTGCTGTGAGGCAACAATGCTAATCATTGTGCCACCATGCCGCCTCACATCTTCTGAGATGTAAAGTATCGTTTGCTTGGATATGAGGTGCCATTTGGAATTGTTGAAAATAAGCATTAGTGTGCATAAAAAGTGCATAAAGTTCTACCAAGCTCAGTAGAACTTTCATCAAACCTGACAAAATCAACTGTCAATAACGATGACAAGCACCTATCAAAGTCCCCAACAAAGGCAACTATCAAAGAGATCTGTTGAAACCATCAGAAGCTTCTGTCAAAGGGAGTTGTCAAGGTTTTTCAAAGTTGTGCCATTTAGATCTTTGAAGAAAAAAATGTCAGAAGTGTTAAAAAAAGATTGCTTGCTATTTCACTCTGCGAGGCAGTGGTGTAGTGCAGTTGTCACTAGACTAGAATAGAATCTAGAGATCAAATGGTCATCTGGTCTTGAAACTTCAGCTCCTTTCTCTCCTTACAGATGCTGCCAGACCTGCTAACACTTTCCAGCATTTTTTTATTTAGTTTTAGAATCTAGAGATCTAGGGTAATGCTCCAAAGACCCACGATGGCAGATGTTGAAATTTAAATTCAGTAAAAATCTGGAATTAAAAATCTAATAACGACCATGAAACCATTGTTAATTGTTGTAAAAACCCACCTGGTTCACTAACGTCCTTTATCTGCTGTCCTTATCCAGTCTGGCCTACATGTAACTCCAGATCCACAGCAATGTGGTTGACTCTCAAATGTCCTCTGAAATAGAGGGCAATTAAGGATGGGTAATAAATACCAGGCCTAGCCAATAAAACTCATGATCCATAAAATGAATAGATAAAAAGAAATAAGCCAGAGAGTTTCCATGACTGAATGTTTAACAAAGACAAACTAAGTTGGCATGGGGCTATAAAAGTCCATTGGGGTGTGTAAAGAGGCATAACTTACCATGGAGGGTATAAGCACCCATGGTGATCAAGGGTAGGTGCATAGTTTGGCATGAATGTTATCAGGAAACATGGGAGTTGTGGTGGCATGGGTTAGCATGAGTTAGCATGGGGAGTATGCAGAAGGTGAAAGGATGTGAGAGGTGAGGGTTGTTTTTGATTTTATTGTTTTTTGTTATAGTTGGGGCAAAATCCCAGAGTACCAAGGCAGGGCTTTCAATGCCTCCACATCCTTCCAAAAGTGTGCCACTCAGAACTAGATGCAATATACAGCTGAAGCCGAACTTGTGTCTTATATAGTTTAACAAAGCCTCCATGCCCTTCTACTTATGTCGCTATTAATAAAGCCAAAGATTCTGCATATTTTATTAACTTACAGCTTGTATTTATAGTAAGTAACTCTCTCCATCTGTTCCTGAGTCACATAAAAATCTAAGGAAACCATACATATTGTCAGCTAGCTCTGCAATAGGAACTGTCAATATTTTGGTCATACAGCAAGAACATCAAAAATGTTGATACGTGACCAGAAACTCACAAAGGGCCGAGTTTTTTACCTTCCTTGGCAGGCCCAAGGCAGAAACAAATGCTGATAAGTGGTGAGCTAGGCTGGTTAGAAGGCCCACTTTAGTGGTGTAGGAGATGAGCCTATATTCTTATGTGGTTGTCCTCATTCCTTACTCCCTCACTCAAGAAGACAACTAACCACTATCTTCTCAAAGGTGGGCAATAAATGCTGTAAATGAATAAAGTAAAATAAACCAGCCACAAGCAATCTCACAAAATAATGTCCATAAAAGCCTCCTTGTGTTCCCCATGCAGTCATATTCTTCACAACCATTCCATACCCCCTCATATCCTTACACCATCTCCATTGTTATTTCCCTTCCATTATCCTCATGCTCCTTCCGTGCCCCCATGCATCCTCCACACCCCCTCCCTCAATGTTGCATTGAAAAGTCTGATAAGACTTTGAAATGACCCTGAAACTGAGAATATAAGCTGTGGTTGGGATTTTGTGCCTATGGGCACAGAATCCTCTGAGAGTCAAAAAAATAAGAGTTTTGTTGGCAAATCTTATTTTCAGAATTCTGCCCTCCTCCCTCACCAATAATGTATTGAAGTTGTTGCCCAGAAAGGCCAGGGACCTCATTTAAATAAATTATAATATCATTAAAGGGCTTCCCCACTGTATTGTAACTCACATTTGGAATTCCCCACCCTCTCGCTAACGTGACATTACGTCGACAAGATTTACAACAGGTTTTTAAACATAGGAACCAGGTGAAGGAAACCTGAGGGGGTGCACGGGTAGGTTTAGCCCCCAGGGAGAGAGAAAGAGAGAGATTGAAACGTGTCTCAGGAGACAAAGAACAAATTACAGCACAGGAACAAGCCCTTTGGCCCTCCAAGCCTGCACCAAATATGATGCCCAACTTAACAAAAACCCCCCTACCATTCTGGGAACAAAATCCCTCTATTCCCATTCTATTCATGTATTTGTCAAGACATCCCTTAAAAGCCGCTACCATATCAGCTTTTACTACCTCCATGGTAGTGAGTTCCAGGCACCCACCATCCTCTGTGTACAAAATCTGTCTCGTACATTTCCTTTAAATCTTGCCCCTCACACATTAAACCTATGCCCTCTAGTAATTGATTCTTCCACCCTCCCCATGCCTCTCATAATCTTGTAGACTTCTATCAGGTTGTTTCTCAATCTCTATTGTTCCAGTGAGAACAAACCAAGTTCCTTCAATCTCTCTTGATATTTAATGCCTCCATACTAGGCAACATCCTGTTCAATGTTTTCTGTACCCTCTCCAAAGCCTCCACATCTTTCTGGTAGTGTGGCGACCAGAATTGAACCACTATATTCCAAATGCGGTCTTACGAATGTTCTATAAAGCTGCAACATGACTTGCCAATTTTTAAACTCAGTACCCCATCAATGAAGGCAAGCATACCTTATGCCTCCTTTCTCTACTTGCATTGTCACTTTCAGTGACCTGTGTACCTGTACACCCAGATCCTTTGCCTATCAATACTTTTAAGCTTTCAGCCATTTACTGTATATTTCCTATCTGTATTAGACCTTCCAAAACGTACTACCTTATATTTGTCAGGATTAAACTCCATCTGCCATTCTCTGCCCATGTCTCCAATTGATCAATATCCTGCTGTATCCTCTGATGGTCTTCATCGATATCCGGAAATCCACCAACTTTTGTGTTGTCTGCAAATTTATTAATCAAACTAGTTATATTTTTCTCCAAATCATTTATACAACAAACAGCAAAGGTCCCAGCACTCAGCCCTGAGGAACGCCACTTATCACAGCTTTCCATTCAGAAATGCTATTCCGCAGTGCCAGAGTGGTGCCTGGATGGAGATGTCCCTATCCCCAAGATTGCTTAGACCCAGGATGGACACATAGGAAGCTGAGCTTCTGGGGCGGGATTCCCAACAGCCTATGTCTACGTACTTAACACACTTACTCCCATTTGTGAAGGATCTGCAAGAACAGAGCACATGGTGCTTCTGTGAGATTGTTCAGGCTTGTTTGGAATGCCCTCACTGAAGGCAAGAGTAAGATGGTGGAACTATTGGCATCAAAACTAGAGCCTTGGCTACCCTCAGCACATCATTGAAACTCTTGTGGTGGTCTAATGGTTGGCAAATTTCTCTTAATAGATAGCATCATCTCTTACTAGATTGCTGTTTGTATTATCCTTCTGAAGCTTTTTTAAACTTTATTTTTCCCTTTAATACCAAAATATATATCCCTGTTCAAATTTATATTAGTTAAGAGATGCTTTATCTTACTGTTAGCTACATTTCTATCTACCTACTTGTTTCTGCTGTACACAAGTTGGATATGAGAACACTCAGATCCCAATTCACCTTCTCCCCTTCCCCAAATTTTTGTGAACTTCCAGCATTTCTTACCCATCTCTAATTGCTCTTGGACTTAGCGCTTACAAGGCCATTTCAGGAAGGGGCACATTTAAAAGTCAACCACATTATTGTGGATCTGGGATCACATGTAGGTCAGACAGTTAAGGACAGCAGATCTTATTTCCTAAAGGGCATTAGCAAACCAATGGGCTTTAATGGCAATCAACCTTGGTTTCATGGTCATCATTAGATTTTTAATTCCAGATATTTTACTGAGCTTTTAAATTCCACCATCGGCTGTGGTGAGATTCAAAACCGGGTCACCATATTTCTTTCGCTAAAGAACATTAGTGAACCAAATGGGTTTTTACAACAATGGTTTCAACATTACTGAGACTAGCTTTTAATTCCAGGTTTATTAGTTGAATTTAAATTCCATCAGTTGCTATGATGGGATTTCAATCTGCAACCATCAATTTCTAGACTGCTGGTACAGTGACATTGTCACTACACCACCATGTACACTTCAGTAGGACTCCCTCCTATCATACATCCAGCATTAATCAAATGAGCTTATCCCAACATTTTCTTTGGAAAAGAATGTGCTAAAATTTTACCCCACTGAACTTCTGTCATGATATTGAGGGACTTTGAACTTCAGGAACTTTAATTTCAGTTTCCACAGCAATACATGCAATTTCTGAGCTTGGATGAAGGCAGACTGTTGGAATAAATTATCCTGTAATGTACTGACATTGAAATACTGATGGATCAAAAACAGTACTCAAAGAAAAAAAGGATTCCATTGTTAGTACTGATTAGCCCCCAGATTTAGAAAATTTAGAAGTATGAACTAGCAAGAATAATCAGCATAAAGGTAGACTTCTTAAAGACAAATGGTTCACACTGTGATATGGATATGAAAGGGCAGCCTTCTTGAAATACTTGGACAGGAAAGGGCAAACAGAACATTAATATGCAGAAACCACTACGCGATCCTTCTTGCAATAATGAATAGTGTAAGATATATTGCTCAATTCCTTAGGTTAACATGGAGGCATATCTCTCCAACTGTTGGTTGCATGGCTGATGGTTTTCTTTGGGCTGATAGATGAAGTGGGCAAACACATCAAGTCACTGTAGGCTATCCAGGTGCTTCCTGTATTAAAGTACCCAGCCTAGATGAAGCTTCAGAAGGATAATATAAAAAGACTTTTTCTTCTTTGACTTCATCATCACTAGAATGTTTAATGAGCCGTTCATTTCTCTGAATCCTTCAACAATGCTTTCATAACTATGATTGCTAAAGAAGTGACGGAACGGGAATAGTGCAGCAGCTGGAGACCCATTGCTCTTTTCAATATCAGATTGTAAATTCTTGGGAAAGAAAATTGCATTCCTTAACTAATGTACATTTCAAAATGCAGGCATGCCATAACCACATTATAAAGGTTTTAAAAAGGTACTTCTGTTGGTACCCTACAGGAAGATTTTGCAGATCAGAGAGAAAACCCCTCCTTGCATAAGAATCATTGAATAATGTCTTATGCCTCAGACATGATAATTTTTATTTTCACACTACTCCAGCAGCATGTTCCCTCTGATTCACCCACCCTGCAGTGACTTAATTGCTGCAAGCACTGGGGAGCTCCATATAAACGGCTCGCCCACACTTGTTCTACAACAACTGCAGGAGATGACAGACAAGAAGGCAGGGGCCCTCACTAGGATGCTGGATGGACTGGATTAGAGGCTGTACACACACTGTACCCCTGCTCCAAGGTCCCCACCCTTGCCTGAGAATGCATTGTCAGCCCTGGTCAGTGCAACCACACTCTGAAAGAAGGCAGAATTGTTGTGTTGGAAGAACATGAGATTTTATGATCTTCTTCAGGAAAACTGTACCACCCCCAGCCTCTCACTGGACCCCTTTGCACACCCTTTGCATCCCCAACCCTTTCTCTCAGACCTTGGCTTTTGCCAACATCGGGCACCAGATTTTCCCCTCCTCCACCACAATCACCATGTTCCCCCCGTAGTTGCTATGCTCCTCACATTCCAGCTCCCACCCAAGCCTCATGTCTGTCACACCTCATCTTAAATGTCAACATTCCTGCCTGTACTCTCCTTATCTGTGATTTCAAGCCAGTGCCTGCTGAATATCTAATTGGGGAGAGGGATAAGATCGGGGCAGGGAATAGTCCTGGAGAGACTGCTCACTAATGCCATGCTAATGTATTAACTTTCTGCAATCCTGCATTATATTTCAGACCACTCCACTGGCAAGGGGCCAATAAGAATAGATCTTGGAAACTCACCGTGTGAATTACCCTCTCCAGAGTTTGAAACCGTGCCCCCCATTCCTGCAGACAGAGAGTGTGGGCTCAAAATCACCCACATCATCCTTCTCCAAAGACTCTGCCTGTCATCCAGCTGGATGAGATTCCTCTCATTTGGTTCCATTCTTAGCTTTCTAATCATAGCCAGAGAACAGTTGCAATGGTTTCTCTCCCTGCTCCGGCACCATTACCTCCAGTCTGCAAAAATCAATCCTGTGTTCCCTCTTTTATCTCATCCATATGTCATGCCTGGGCAACCTTACCTGAAGGCAAAGTGTTAATTTTCATGCGTACATTAATGATACCCAACTCTACCTCACCATTATCGCTTTCCACTGCTGTTAAATGATCAAATTACTTAATCAACATGCAGCACTGGATGGGCAGAGAGTTCTCCAATTAAATATCAAGAAGGCTGAAGCCACTGTTTTTGCACCAACTCTATTCCCTAACTATTGACCTCATCCCTCTCCCTGAGATTAAACCAGTCTATTCACAACATTGGCATCACTTTTGGTCCTGAGATGATCTCCTGACCACATATTCATGATATTTCTCAGACTATCTATTTTCAGCACCGTAACAATGCTCAGCCTTATCTCAACTCATCAGCTGCTGAAACTCCCACCAATGCCTTCAATAGCTGTAGACTTGACTATCCAAATGCATTTCTGGCTGATTTCTCATTTCCTATCCTCCATAAGCTTGAAGTATCCAAACTCTGCTGCCCACGACCTAACTCTCTTTCTTTAATGTGGTTTTTCAATGTTTGTATGAAATTAACAGATGTTAAGAGGATTAAAGTTTTTGTTACTGAGACCATAAATAGCTGTGGCTGACTTACACTTCTATGAGATTGCAATATAAGCTTTTTTTTAATGGAGATTTCAAAAGCTTCTTTGCCTATTGTGTCAGTTTCAGGAGTATTTCAACAACTTGCCCAACGTGCCAATTGGTCATTGGTTCTCTACATAGCGGATACTGCAAGGGTGGGTATGGGATAGGTTCATGGAGGCATGAAAAGGACATGCAACAATGGAAAAGATATGGCAGGGGCAAGGATGGTGGAGAGGGCATGGACGTACAGAAAGGATATGAGGGGACATGAAGAGGGAATTGACGATATGAGGTGGCATGGAAGGGACAAGGGGGTGAAGGCTATGAGGCCTAACAATCATGTAAAGGGCCAGATCAATACCCTAGAGAACCAAGATGGGCTTTCTATTCAACCCGCCTCAGCAACTATTTCCCCTCCCCCTGCAATTATTATAAAGTGTAACAATTTTTTGAGGATTAAGGACAACAAATTCACTGGCACCTTTAGTGCAGAAAATGCGACATAATATTCCGCAGATACCAATTAGGAAGGAATGTTAAGGCAAAATTTGGAAATGGGTCAAAAAAACTTAATGTAAGAGAGGCATTTTGAGAATATTTTTAATGATTAACATGGAGATAGAGGGGTATGTGAAGAGATCTCAGGACAGAATTTGAGAGATGGACCAATGCCACTGTATGCTCTGTCAGTAATGTTGAAGGAATGAAGGAGGACGAGAAAACTAAATACAGAAGAGAAAATATTTTGGAGGAGATACAAGATTGGAAAGGTTTTAGAGGCAGGATCAGCAAAATCACAGTGGGGGGTGTCGTGTTTCCTGTGCACAGGATACAGAGCAAAATAGATCATAGCTAGGGTAGAGGCGAAGCATGAGGGGAACTTTCTGCCGGACAAGACAAAGGTATTGAAGTTTGGAGATAAAGTTAGCAGTTTGCTTTTGGTGTTGAGCTGACAGGAGATTTGGCTCATCCAGGACATTATTTCTGACAATCAATCTAATAAATGTCACTGAATCCTAAAGTCTGATTACAGATACCAGATAATATTGAACCCTTATTACTTAAACTTTTTAAAGCATACAGGAATAAATGTTACTATTTAATTTTCAGTGAAATAAGAACTACTACAGGTCAAGATACAGGATATCAGGAAAATGTTGCTGTCAAGTTAAACTTTGAAAAATTTGCTCACTCAAATCGATAGTGTTTTGTACGATAATGCTGTTACTCCAGGCTATGTAAAATGTTCCTTATTTGTGGCGGGTTGAGAATGATCACAATCTCCAGCTACAGTTGACAGCTCGTCTCTGATTCAGAAGGTCATAGGTACACGCTGTATCAGAAAGTAGATACAGAGGCACTGGGGAACTGCAAAAAAAAGTTGTACAATGGCAGCACCAGAACTGGAGGATTATATCCAACAGGAAAGAATGAGCAGCCTCAGGCTTTCTTCTCAAGAAAAGAAGGGAAACTTTGATTGATGTATTTGAAATGATGAAGGGTTTTGATAGAATGGACACAAAGAAGTTTCTGCTCTTTGGGAATTCAAAAACTATGGGCCAAAACCAGAAGATAGTCACTAATAAATCCAATAGAGTATTCAAAAAAAAACGTCTTCACATAAAGAGTGGTGAGAATGTGGAAGTTGGGATCATGAAGTATAATTTAAAGTTTATTTATGAGTCATAAGTAGGTTTACATTAAGACTGCTATGAAGTTAACTGTGAAAATTCCCTAGTCACCACATTCCAGTGCCTGTTTGGGTACACTGAGGGAAAATTTAGCATGGCTAATGCATCTAACCAGGATGTCTTTTGGACTGCGCAAGGAAACTGGAGCACCTGAAGGAAATCCATGCAGACATAGCAAGAACACACAGACTTTGCACAGTGACACAAGCTGGAATGAAGCCCAGTTTCCTGGCACTGTGAGGCGAAAGTGCTGACCACTGTGCTGCCTATGCCATAGGAGTTGTTCAAGTAAATAGTTTTGACACATTCAAGGGAAGCCAGATTATCACTTGAGGGCGAAAGAAACAAAAGGAACTTTTCATGGCATTAGATGATGAAAAGTGGGTGGAATTATCCTGAATTATCTTCCTCTGAGCTGTCAACACTGTAACTTTGTAAAAACACTGCACAGGGACTATATTAAATGGGTCACCTCCTTAAGCTGAATGCATGATCAAGAATAAGTCCTTTAACAAATGTCATTATATGGAGATGAGTTCTGCTGAAGGGTCATCACAACAGGAAACACTGGGCAGAATTCAATGAGGTGCTAGGGTTTCGCCTGCCTGGTGAGCCAGCAAGAAACTGTGCAGTTTTCAGAAAGGCCTGCCGGCTGAATCACAAGTCACTCCGGCAGGGACAAAGGCAGAGGTGGGCTTTCCCCATGTTCCCGACCTTAGGATGGGAACCCCATCTACTAAGAACTGCCAACCAATCAGAGGCTGGCAGCTCTTGTGGTCAGCAGCGACACTGGAGAGGTGGCGGCTGCTGTGATAAACAATTGGTTGGAATTATAGAATCAGAAAGCAACACAGACACCCCTATTATTATGCTTGGTATGAAGTACTGCAGTATTGCTGACTAAGAAACTCCCCTGCTCTTTACTATCTGTCTTGAGGCTCACTCTCAGACTGTTTACAGTCTCATTGTAAACAAGCTCACTCTCAGACTGTTTGACTACGCAATGCATGGTTTTTCTATGGCTATCAGGTCATGAATTGGGACTTGAACCCAAAGCTTTTGACCCAGGGATTTGACTCACTACACTACAAGACTTCCCTTCCAAGTGATACAACAGCCATCTCATAGATCTGTTTGATGTGGTGGAGATTTGTGGAACATTTTTGGTGCATCCATGCAAGAATGCAAATGATATTTTTTGCTGCCTTATCATTTTGTAATATGCAGCAAAAGTAAAATTTATGCATACATACTAAGTTGATTTTGAACATTAAATACTATTTCAAACAATATAATATTATACACAAAGCCCGGCACTAGAATGCCATTCCTGACAAGTTTGCCAACATTTCCCACATTACCTTTGGAAAAGGTGAGCTCGTTAAAAACTTGTGTCAAAATGTATCATGCCAAATAAGATGCAGTAGATATCTCCTACAAAATTCTTTGGGCATTTGCTTTTCACTGATTTTAAATTGGAGTGTAAATGCAATCAAAGCCCAAATGTAAAATTATAAAGATCTAAACTTGTCTCTTCTCAACAGTAAAACTACATTCATCATATAAATGTAAATATAAATGAAAATAAAATTGTAATCCTGCATCTTGTTGCATGGCAGCTAATTTCATGGCGTTCTGTTATACTGGGGGAAATCTATTGCAAACATGCTCCATTCCTTATGTTCTAGATAGGATTTAGAACTCGATCGTTCAAGTGAAACTAAGCAAAAAATGAATCATTGGTAAAAGTGTTTCTTCTTTTGCCTTGTATACTGGAAACATTCAAACTAGCAACAATGGGCTAAATTGAGAACTGTAAGATTCTCCATAAGAGCAAACATAATCATTTAACTGTTCTCCAATGATGAAACATTTTGCCTTAAGCAACAAAAGATGAAAATAATAAAACATCATCCCACCTGATTCTTATTGGAACATTATGCATCAGAAGCATACAAATGTCATGAAAGTCTTGAATAATTGGAGCCGTTTTTGTTGGAATAGAAAAGATTACAGGTTGATTTGATAGACCCGCAAAAGATTCACTACATTCTATCCTAACGTCCTTGGACTGAATAGAAAACACAAATGCAAATCAGCCAGGGTTCCCACTGTTGATTATTATTCAGGGCCCTCTGATGAAAAGTCCATATGTGGGGATATCAGAAGGGACAGAATGATATAACTTTAATGCTTGTTTGGGTAAAACAGAATGTGGCTGCTGGCTCCCATGGAAACAGACCTTACTGTGATTTAGTAACTTAATGGAAATGGGGGAAAATATTGGGGGACAGGGTAAGAAGTATTCTTCATGAGCAGAGAACAGGAAACTGCTGATTGGAATATAGCAACAGGAGTTGGCTATTCATCTTTTGAGCCTCTCCCACCAGTCTACCTGATCATGACTGATTCATAGCTCAATATCACTTACCAACTTTTCCTCCATATTATTTTATGTTTTTACCTAACCAAACTCTAACAATTGATCTTGGTATAGTGTTTATTTTGAAGAAAAAATTGCATGGTGTATAGAGCTCAAAAATAAAATTTCCCATATTCTGCTTATTCCAACTTCCAATTAGAAACAGACTTAATTGCAGCAGGAAAGTTTAAGCATAAAAAATGATAAAATATAAATTGTCAGCCTTATAAGTAGGGCTTAGCACAAGCTTTAAGCTGATCTGAATGGTCAGTAATATATAAATATATAAACAATGGTGATAACTTGGGGTAATGTAGACTACTTTTGTGCACTTCTTGTTGTTATGTAATTAACAATATATCATAAAAACTGACTGCTGTATAATTTAATATGTATAATTTAATAAAATGAAGCTGGTGAAGAATGATTTGGTACCAGCAATTTAAAAATCAATTGATTAAATTTTTTTTAAATTCCTCTAATCTTCAGAAAGGGCTACTTTATGCGATGCACAATAAAAACAAATCATGATCTGTGGACAGAAAAAAGATAGCAATTTATTTGTGAAACATTAGCTCATGATGCAATATATAATGCTAATAGAAATGGTTTTTGTCACTAGATGCAAGGCAAAAGTAGGGAAGCAATGACCTAGTGGTGTTATCCCTGGACTACTAATCCAGAGCCTCAGCTAGTATTCTGGGGATCAAGGTTGAGTCCCACCATGGCAGATGATGGAATTTGAATTCAATGAAAACTATTTGCAATTAAGAATCTACAAATGACTATGAAA
This sequence comes from Sphyrna mokarran, assembly GCA_024679065.1. Lineage (NCBI taxonomy): Eukaryota > Metazoa > Chordata > Chondrichthyes > Carcharhiniformes > Carcharhinidae > Sphyrna > Sphyrna mokarran. Next base: position 44,222,035 of record JAGIQG010000003.1, on the reverse strand, counting down.
CCATTGGCAGTTGTCAGAAAAATGCATCTGCTTCCCTCATGTCCTTTAGGGAAGGAATTCTGCCACCTTTATTCAGTCTTGCCCATATGTGACTCCCAAGCCTCATCAATATGGTTGACTCTCACCTACCCTCTGAAACAGCCTAACAATTTACTCAGTATAAGGCCAACTAGGGATGGGCAATAAATGTTGGCCAGAGAGTGACTCTCATGTTTTGTGAATGAATAAAAAATAAAATGCCATATCACAAAATAAGTAAGTTTATAGTCAAATTATCAACTATTTATAAAATGAAACCCCAGTGAGGAAAAAGCACAATTAATAGCAAAATACAATTATTGAACTTTCTTTACTGCATTCTGAGTTAAAAGTGGAATGGAATTCAATACAACAAATTATATTCCTTGTTCACATTAAGATTAACATGGCTGAATGGGTAAACCAGAAAAGCTGGATACTATCTCAAGTAATCCTCTGGAAAATATTTATCTTTATATTGCAACAGCCCATTATTAATCTGTGTCATGTGTCCATTTCTCAGTGTTTGAAATCTTAAAATTAATCACATTAGGATGTTCTCTTCCTCCCACATAGATGAAAGCTTTGACATATTCAGTGACTGTTTTTTAAAACAAGTTATAGAGGGATGAATTTTCTGCTGCATTTTCAACTGCAGTCATTTGTTTTACTTCCTATTATTCATGTAACATCAGGGATTAATCTGAGGCATAATTTTGGAAGAAATTCCTGTTTCAATTTCCACTCCAGGAAACTGTTCCCCATCAATATTTGGACATCTACAGCATCACAAAGTAATTTTGATTTAATTTTTTTTTGCTGCACATGCTGTAGAGCATTAGCATAAAGTATAGTTTGTCTCCAGGTAAAGTTAGAGATTCTGGTTGCCAACTTATTCCCCTGTTGCCCCCTCAAATTGTATCTACACAGAAACCAATCTCCACTGAGATCTCCACTTTAAAAAAATAGGTAGCTATATAGATTTCTTCTATATTTGGTTTTTAAGTCTTTAGTCTCATCAATTAGCAAATCAAAGATAATATGCAGACTTAAATAATACATCCCCAACAATCTGTACTGTTGTTTTATATTTTCAAAACTGTCAAATATCATGAGTACAAAACTTTAAATCCAACCGAGACAGCAAATGAAAGATGTACAATTAAGTATGCAACTGTTCAAAAATTCCACTGATCATTTTACTGAAAATAGAAATTTTATATGTATCAAGTTGGCTTAAAAATACATACTAATCTTGTCCAAATGGAACTTTATCCAGAGTAATCCTTTCAACAACTGATGATAAGGGAGAGGGATGGATTCAAAAATCTATTTTCCTGTTTTATTGTGTTAGTTTAAATGGTGATCGCTCCTGACATTTGTCCAAAGAACCTGCTGATGGAAGAGCAGATACATAGAGTGATTGAATTAGCAAAGTGGTGAAATTGCTGGATTATGAATTCTTTCACACTTGTGGGCCCAATAACTCCTCCGGGTAATTGCTACACAGGGATAAATCAATGACTAGTTAACCCAAGTCTGACAAACAGAAATTGAGACAAAATATATGTTTTTTGGAAAACAAGTCTTTCAATTCGAGCACTGAGAGGTTCAGGGGAAAGAATCATTGGCTTTCAACCATGTTCCACTTAAGATCTATTTTTCCATTACATTTTATATTATTTATATACTTCACATATATACAGATATAATATACTTACATATAGACATAATGGATCGAATTGTCGGTCATTCATGCCAGAGGGATTTTTTGCTCCCACTGACAGTTCATCTCCACTGTGGGTTTCATGAGAGATACATTCAACTGGAAAACCCTGTTGACAACGTGGAACCAAAAGATCTGCCCACCAGCCAGTGGTGGGCCACCTTCTTCGCCAAAAAACACATATGGATTGCTTGGTAATTCCTGCTCTACATGGCTTTTTATTTAAGTGGGAGACATACTTCAGTATCTTACAAATGGAAAAAGAAGTAAATGCAGTTAAAATGTCGTCTTGTTTTCAATATTTTATACATTTAAAATGAAGCAAGCTTGCTTCTTTCAAATCACATGGAATTTTTCCGGCTTATTTGTTTCTTCAGCACTCATACATCCTTTTAAATTCCATGTTCCTGTTCCGTGGATTATACCAAAAATATGAATTAGTTCATATGTTATGCTCCCTCTGTAGAAATGTATCTCAAACTTCTTGGGGCAAACCATTGTCTTATATTAGTTTTGTACTGATTTTGGTTTTGTAGTCCACAAGGTAGCATAACTATGTTAAACTGATTCTCCTAACCTGTCACTTTTCTGGTGGGTCCGGCTGTGAAACATACATCTGCAACCTTGAACCAGGATTTGCACACATGCCGGGAACACACGTACGTTTCCCAGAGCCAGCAAGCAATTGCCTGCCAGATCACATTGGAAACCAGCAGAAAGACAGATAAGTAATTTAAATCTTTTAAAAATCTATTTTAAATATGTAGATTAGTTAATTATCGGAACCTTACAGGCCCCAATCGAATCTCCCTCCCCGCCAGGAGTACTTCATTTTGACGGGGTTCAGATTAGCTCCCCATGTTCAGGGAACTAGTTGGAGACCCCACCAGAATGAAGGGGGGGTGGCAATCATGTCCCTCCCCCAGGGCAGTGGCAGGTGGTGCCCGTGGGTTTGAGTACCCTGGCACTGCCAGCCTGTGTTCTCTGGCAATACCCAAGGGGCAAAGTGCCCATGCCAGGGGACACCTTGGCACTGCCCATCGAGCATTGGGCAGTGCCAAGTGGGTGGGGCCTATTGTGGGCAGGCCTGGATGCAATTGGTGGGAGTGGGAGGGTTCCACTGTCACTCTGCATTGGGATCAGTCTGTAATGGAGGGAGGGCAATGATTGGGATGAGATGGGGGGGTTGATTGCCTCTGGAGGGAAGGCCTGCTTCCAGGGAGGTCTGACCTCCGTGGACACTGTCAGTATGTGGGGGTGGGGGTGGGGGGGGTCTGCTGGGGTGAGTGAGTTGGGGGGATCGCCACTGCTAAGGGTGGGGGCTGGACATCAGGCCATCGGGATCCAGAACAGGGGGATTGGATCAGGGTTGGCCGGGGAATTGTGGGGGCCATGATTGGGCCATGGAGCGGGGGAGCTGAAAAGGCAGCACTGAAGAGGTCTCAGACTGGCCAGTGATTGAACTGGCCAATAAATGGGAGTTTGATCGTTTGGGGCCACTGCACATGCACTGAGCTCCAGAACTGTCAAATTCTGGTGCGAATAGGCTCCGCCTCCCTGAGTTTTTAATGAGATTCATGACTGGGCCCTCTGCATTGCACAGAGTGGGGAGATTTGTGTGAGAAGCTGACCTCTCAGAACTGGTGAGATCTGGCCCAGTTTTGCTGCCAATTCAGCATTTTTGGGAGAATCATGGCCCACATTTCAATCACTTAGGGAGTAATTTAATAATGTAATATATAATATAAATATGAAAATTTCATGATGGATCATTCAGTTAAATAGCTGCCACTGATCTGATTGAGAAAAATATTTCTCGTATCTTTTACGATATAGACAACCATGTGTCTATGCAGACATAAGAGATGGAACTAATTATCTCATCAACCACAATACATATGCTGTACAAAATCACTGCATTCAGTCAACCAGTCTCCACTCAAAAAAGTCCAAACTTGATTCACTTATCCACAAATGAAGGAGTTGATCATTTAAAGCTCAGTTTAGACCATCTTATAATATATATTGAATGCATTTAGTTAACATGATACAATTTCTTAACGACTATAAAATATTTGGTTGATTATTTTCTGTAATATTTAAATAATGTATAAAAATACAGGCTAGATTTTTCTATCTATTGTTTGTCAATCAAAAGTATACCCAGCTCAATATGTCTATCATCAAGCTTATTAATGAATTCTTTCAGCATTCTTTAATGAGCAGTATCTAAAATATATGTTAAAATTTTGTCTGATAATTTTGTAAAATAATATTCCAGTACCTAGCTTCATTTAAAATCTATACAAAATAATAAAATCATATGTTCCTAATTGAAAATAAATACATTATATAGCTACTTTAAGAGGAAACTAGATTTTACATCAATATTATAAATAAATAGACCTGGGTTTCCAGGATGACAGGATCTTTGTCATTACTCTAATGAGTGTTTATTGGCAGCAAGTGAGATTTCTATCCTGGACGGAAGTCTAACCTTGGAGAGCTTCCAGCCAATCAGAGTGGCTGGCAGCTCTCCAGGCCCTCCAGATATGGCACTGTAGTGGCTGGAAGAGGTACTACACCAACATGTTTGGGACAAAATGCTGGGATTGTAGAGGCCAGCTAAGTGGCAGAGATCCTAGGCAGAGGAGTGTAGGCAAGGGAATCCCTGAAGAAGTTATAAAGGTGGGGACGGTGGGGGTGGGAGGAGGAGATTGGGGTATTGAGAATAGGCTGGGGGAAGGGGCGGGGAGAAAGATGGAAAGGGAAATCCAGAGCTGTCCATTCTTGAGCAGAGGGTGCCTTCAGTCTAGAAGGAGACTTCTGATGGATGGGCACCCTGCCCCTCAACCTTCCCACCTGAGAGATTCAGGATTTTAAGGTATTCTATTCCTCTTTGTCCATCTGGCACCTTCCAGCCTAAATATTGAAGCTGGGCAGGAAAAAGCCCTCAAGTGGCTTTTAGATCAACAAAAGAACACAACAATCAGGAGCAGAAATAGACCATAAGGCCCATTGAGCCTGCTTCACCATTCAATATGATCATGGCTGATCTTGAGCTTCAACTCCACTTTCCTGCCTGTTCCCCAAATCCATTGATTTCCCGAGAAACTAAAAATCTCTCTATCCCAGCCTTAAACATATTCAATAATGGATGGAGCAACCACAATCCTCTTGGGCAAAGATTCCAATGATTCACAACCTTTTAATGAAGCAATTTCTCCTCATCTCAATGCTAAATTATTGGTCCCTTATCCTGAGACTGTGACCACTTCCTCTCCCCTCCACCCCACTCCCTCTTGTATTAGACTTCCCAACCAGTACAAACAACGTCTCAGCATCTATCCTATCAAGTTCCTTGAGATTGCTTTATGTTCTTCTCAATTCCAGGGTAAATAGATACAATTTATTCAAACTTCCATCATAGAACAACCCCTTCATCCCAAGGACAAATTTAGTGAATCTTCATTTTACCCCTTCTAGTACAAGTCTATCTTTTCTTAAATGTGGAGACCAAAAATACATACAATACTCCAGACGTGGTCTGCAGAACTGTTCTTCTTTATTCCCATACTCCAAACTCCTTGAGATATAGGCCAACATGTCATTTATCTTCCTAGTTGCTTACTCTAGCTGTAAGCTAGCTTTCTGCATTCCTTGTATGAGCACATCCAAGTTTCTTTGACCATTAACACTTACAAGTATCTCAGCTTTTAAAATATTCAGCTTTTCTATTATTTTAGCCAAAGTGGATAACTTCACATTTCCCTGCTTTATAATTCATCGTGCTGTCTACTAACTTAATCTTTCTCTATCTCCTTGAAACCTCTCTATGAGCTCTCCCAGTTTATTTTGCCATCAAGCTTTGTATCATCAACAAACTTAGATACATTACTCTCTGTGTCTTTACCTAAGTCATTAATATAGATTGTAACATCTGAGGCCTTAGCATTGACTCTGTAGCATTCCACTATTCACTATCTGACAACTAAAAATGTTCCCCTCTTTGCTTCCTGCCTGTTAACCAATCCTCTATTCATGCTAATATATTACCTCCAACACCATGCATACTTATTTTGCCTATCAAATTTTTTGTGGCACCTTATCAAACACCTTTTAAAAATCTAGGAATATTGGTTCCCTTTTTGTATTTTACTGGCTATATCCTCAAAATATCCAACAAACTTGTTAAACAAGATTTTTTTCCCTTTAATAAAACAATGTTGACTTGTTCTAATCAATTATTTCTTTTTTAACTACAGTGTTAACACTTCCTTAATAATAGATACCAACATTTTGCCAACAACTGATGTTAGACTATTAGGCTTGTAATTCCCTGCTTTCTCTCTCCCTCCTTTCTTGAAAATTGGAGTAACATTTGCCAAATTCCAATTGATGGGCCTGTTCCTAAATCCAATTAATTCTGGAGAATCACAGCCCATGCATCCATTCACTAAACTTTCCAGCCCCACCATGGTGGGTTTTCCCATGGCAGATGCAGCAATTTATTTAAATTGTTGCTGACTTCAGCAGGACTGGAAGACCCCCAATGGGGGAGGCTGGGAAATCCTGCTCAATATCTCTGTAACTGTTTCCTCAAGTGTAGACTGTTAGACCCTGAAGATTTGTTGCACTGTAGTTCTTTAAGTTTCTTTAACACTTTTTCTCTGTTGATATTCAGTTCTATAATTTCCTCATTGATTTTAGCCCCAAGTTTATTTTATGTTTATTTCTGAAAGAAAATTTGTATATTCAAGTGAGAAGACAGACACAAAATATTTGTTCAATGCTTCTCTCATCTCTCTATTCTCCATGATACTTTCTCCTGTCTCTGATTCTAACGGACCAATGTTTACTTTAGCTACTCTCTTACTTCTTATATACTGATAAAAGCTTTTACAATTTGTTTTAAATTACTGGCTAGTTTACGCTTTTCTTTAACCTTGTTATCAACATTTTGGCTTCCTTTGCTGGATTCAAAAATACTCCCAATCCTTGGACTTATTAATGATTTTTGAAATATTGTAAGACTCTGCTTTAATACAATGCTATTTCTAACTTCCTGAAAGAACTACAGATTAATCTTTCTTGCTTAATTTTGCTTCTGAATGGACAATGTATTTGTCAAATATTTTGAATTATTTCTTTAAATGTTCCCACTGTTCATTGACAGCCATAGCTTTTAGTCTATTTACCCAAATTATCATAACCAGTTCTCCCCTTACACTTAAGTAATTGGATGTGTTTAAGTTTAAGATTCTTGTTTGCTATTGAAGTATGTGACATTCAGATTTAACCTGGAATTTAGTGATATCATGATCACCATTTCCCAGTGGATTTTTTACTATGAAATTACTACAAACCCAGTTTAATTATACAATACTAAGTCCAAGATAACTTCATACCTAATTAGTTCTACATTGTGATGCTCCAAGAAACTGTCATTAAAGAATTATAGTTAGGATATTATTAAATTAGAAAGAATGCGGAATAGATTTACTAGGATGCTACTGGGATTTGATGGTTGAGTTATAAAGAAGAGACTGGATTGACTCAGACTTCTTTATTGGAGCATAAGAGGCTTAGGGCTAATCTTTTAGAGACTATAAAATAATGAGGGGCATCAATCAGCTAGATAGTCAATATCTTTTCCCAAAAGTGGGGGAGTCTAAAACTAGGTTTAAGAGGGCATAGGTTTAAAATGAGAGGGAGAGATACTAAAGGGTCAGGGGAACAATTGTTTCACACAGAGGGTGGTGACTCTCTGGAACGAGCTGCCAGAGGTAGTGGTAGAAACAGGTACAATTTTGCCCTTCAAAAAGCATTTAGACAGTTAACATGGGTAAGAGATAAGGGCCAAATATGGGCAATTGGGACTAGCTTAATGGTAAAAACTGGTTGGTGTGGAAAGGTTGAGCTGAAAGACCTGTTTCCATGCTTTAAACCTGTATGACTCCATGATTCCATAATCTCACCTTCCAGACTACTAGATCAATTTGATTGTCTCAGTCTATCTAAAGATTAGAGTCCTTTAAATTGTTACATTGCCTTTATTACAACCTTCAGTGACTTCTTGTTCAAATGCTCTGCCAATTTGTATATCTACAGTTAAGGGGGCCTCTAAATTACCCAAACCAGGTTTTTCTGATTCTTTTATTTTTCATTTCTACCCGTACTAACTCTACTTCATGATTTTGTAAGATAAGACCCTTTCTCACTAAAGACCTTACATCATTCTTTCTTATCAGGGCTGCCCCTCCTCCTTTGCCATTGTTTCTGACTTTCTGAAATATTGTGTACCCTGCAACATTCATTTCCTAATTTTGAGCACCTTGTCACTATTTCTCTATAATGGCGATTAGATCAAAATCATTTACTTCTATTTGTGCCATTGGTTCATCTACTTTATTGCAGATACTTGATGTATTTAGGTAAATAATTTTCTATTTTTTTTTTACTTCTAGTCTCTGTAATTTTCTTATTTTCTGGTGCACAATTTTTATTTTAATTCTCCCTCCCATCCTTTCCCATTCTGCTTGTCTTTATTCACATTGCCATATTGTGTTGATGCCTCCATCTTTCACTTTAGATTTTTAAATATTCCTTCATCCAAGCCTTCTTTTCTCCATCTGGCTTGAAGTCCTGTCCACAACCTTAGTTATACAACTTGCCAGGCCACTGACAGCAACATTGGAAGGTGCTATATAAATGCAAATTGTTATGACAACTAAGCACATTCTGAGGTCATTTTGAGGATTGTTATTGGATAGTGGCTTGTCCTCTTCTTGTCAAGCTCTCTAGACTATCCCAAAAGTCAGGAAAAATACAACAAGAAATAATTATCTTTTTTTCCTCTTTCAGTACACCTTTCTTTTAAAAAAAGTTAGATAAAGCAGCAACCAACCACAAGAAATTGCAATCAAAAAATCTCAAGTAAGCATATTAGTGTATGATGTTTAGATGAGCAAATATTGAGAGACTGTTAACATAATAAGGTGAGGAGTTCAACTATTCTAATAAGAAGAAACTTCTAACAAAAATAATTGGTATCTAAGTGATTTCAGGAATCATTTAGGTTACTTACCCATAGATGTTCCTGAGCAGCAATCCCAAAGAGACACATCCTGTCAGCAGCTAAACATGACAACTGGAGTTGTCTACTTATGTGCTCATGGCCAGTGCCTCTCTGCTATTATCCATGCCAACCACTACTCCCCCCCCCCCCCCCCCCGCAACCCCATTCATATTACTCTGCAGCAAAATTATTACTGGCAAGCACAGAATTAGAAAACTCCAGTCTACAACTGAACTCCAAACCTCAAAATCCCACAAGCAAAGGATATATGAATTTTGAAATTGGTCTTGGAATTTCAGATTACTCTTGGTGAACACCGATTGCCCAAATTAATGCCACATGTTGAATTCATGTAGCCCGTTAGCATTGCAGTTAAGTTGTTGGTACCAACATGACAGCGTTCTCTTACAGAGTAAAAGATAACTCTCAACATCTGTGCTTAAAATAGCTTTATCCACTGGCATCCAACATCCCTGAATACATTTTAAAAAGACAGAAAAAAAGAATGGGATTTTCAGTTCTTCATAAATATCACAAACTTAAAAGTTGTTTGTAAAAATGAGTCAGCAGACCAGTAGAAAATATAAAAGTTCAGTTTTGGATCAGCTGAAGTTATGTGAAATTATGTTCTTGTAGTTGTCTTACGTTGCTAGATAAAATAGTCAGTTGAAATGACCTTTGCATAGTTGTGCAGCTCATTTTTGTATCACTGCTCTTTTCATCATACATTGCATATTTTGTATTGCTAACCACTTATTAAATGCTGACTCTGGAATCTTTCTCAAGGGATCTCTCCTGCTAAGCTGACATAACTTGTAGAAAACTTAAATAGACACAAAATGGGATTTTGTCTGATCTTCCACCAATCTTATGGATTACTCCCAAGAGGATCTGCTAATATTGTTTTAAAACAGATTCATTGCTCATTTTCCAATAACTATCACTCAAACAAAGCTTTTAATACGAGAAAAAATTATATTGGCTGCCAAAAGGAATCCCCGTTATTCCCTGGTTGATGATACAATTCATTACCATCTATAAACTGGCTAGCTTCCATTTAATGCTTTATTATTTAAATGGATAGACAGATTAACATTTCTGCAAATTACCAAAACAGGAAATAGGTAACTTCACATTTTATTAATATCAGAATACCTAATACTAAATATTTCTCAAAAGGAGAAAATATAGGTTGGGTAGGCTCCATAAATGAATACCTCAATTGTTAACTTGTGCCCATAAATTGAAAAGGGGAGACCACACCAACTCTATGCTGCCTATCCAGCAACATGATTTCCGAACAGAGCCGTGCTAACTGCGTTAAATATTAGTTGCATACATCAGCAGCAGGTGCAAAACTGAAACTTCCTTGTATTTCTTAAAGAGACCGTGCATTACTTAAAGTTTGCTTGAACTGCTTAAAGGAGATTTATGTTATGGCTGCAGCAAATGGGATCACACCCATTTGATACATTTTCCTCTCTTTTATAAAAGGTTGTACATAACGGAATGCAGCTGGAGCCAACAGGAGAGATACAGATGTGTATGCACGTCCTAAACCCCATGAAGATGACTGCATTAGTTATTATTGGGGTGGCCATTGCTGAGAACATAGCCAGTGACCATATTTATAGGAGAAAGTCTGCAGTTGGCAATGGGCACAACTGTTAGGGTTTGGGCCCAGTACTGATGGGAAGCAAAACTTTTAACAGAAAGGGCAGAATCCTGGACAATAGGAAGTTATGCGCGAGGAAACAAGGACAGGAAGGCAACAGATACTAAACCCACAAAATAGATTTATTGCCAAAGATTGAGATACCTGGAGATGACCAAAGACTAATGGTGCAGGAGACTGGTACTTTTCAAGCAGAATGGTCATATCTGCTTGTCGGAAGATCCCTGCACTGGTTCCTGTGCCTGCTATCTCCTGTCAAAATCACTGTAGTCTTGAATTTATTCACTTCTGGCTCCTTCCAAAGATTAACTTCAGAACTTAGCCGTGCCTGGCAAATGACTGCATACCACTGTATCTTGTTGGTCACTGATGCCACCTTTGCTAGAGCTGGACAGCGCATTCATTCAATGAGAGCCGCAGCCTGGTTTTTGTGTCCATTCCTGTATCCCTCCAAATCCACTGATTGCAGCCATGTGACTGACAAGGCACTGAGTGACTGGCCTGTGAGATTCATTAACAGAAAGGACTTGCTCATCCTCAATGTCCAACTGGCCTGTGACACAATAGCTCTTCCTCCCTCTGAGCATTCATTTCTTGCTGTCATATCTCCTTCATCCTTCAACACTTCAGGCTGCCTGAAATCTTCACTCTAATTCTCAAAGTATGTTGACAGATGCTTGGGAATACAGCAACTTGAAAATATGACTACTGATCTCTCCATGGGGGCCCCAGACTGAGGCACAGAGGCAATAAAACTATTGCCATCTATTCAGCCGGACAACCTCAGACAAGTGGACTTCTAAACGTACAATTATGGTGCCTGGACTGGTGGAGTGGTGGTCTTCCAAAATGCTGCACAGTCATTGCACTGCTCCACATGTTATGTTTGCATAACATGATCCTCCAAAGAGGTATACACCTTGAGTATGACAAGGCACTAGATACAGACAGTTCAATGGGGAAGGAGCAGAAGAGGAGCAGGAAGATAATGCTGAACAGACGGGTATCTCAACTGCATAAATGGGTGATCTTCTCCAGACACCCTCCAAAAAGAATACCTCACTGCTGTAACTTCCTGAGCTCCAACATTAGATCAGATTGGCATTGATGAGGCAAAAGTCAGCTCTGCCCCAGATGCCAGGCCTCCCTGTGATATCTAGTTTACTTCTGCTGATGTGAAAAGCTTTGGCACCATCAGTAGATTTCTCCCTTAGCACAGGTAGCAGCCTCAGTGAAGGCTGATATGCTGAGTCTACATGAGTTCCACACTTCATCTGACATGCCTCTATTCTCTCTCACTATGTCTCTAATCAGTAGGAAACCTGTCTCCATATCAAGTAAAGGCTTCTCCATGTGAAAATCAAAATGTTAGTGAGCTGTACATACGAGACAGATTTCTAACTTACCTGGCTAGAGAGAGTCAGTGATCATCAGGCAGGTTAATTTGGGGTGAAACCATGATCAGGCAGGTGACTTGGCTAACCCATTGCCCTTGGAGGTGTGTTGATGCCTTTGATGGTGGATTACCCAAGCAAGGATCCGGGTAGCTAATGAGATTAAACTGATGCTTTCCCTCATGCAATTTTTCAGAGCCTTTTGGCTAAGATGAAGCATCGGTTCTAGCTCAGAGTGAAGTGCAATGCCTCCTCCTGTCAAGTTTGGATCTTGTTTGTCCCTTTTGTGGGCACCATGATTTGGATTCAATTTGAATTGGGTTTTTTAACTGGAATAAAAGTACTGAAAAAAAAGCAAACCCACTTTCATGGTAAGAACCCAGCTCCACACTATTATCTTGTGTCGACAAAAACTGCAGAAAGAATTTGCAGAAATTCAGTTTTTGAGTATAGAACATAAAAGGGGCTAAAAACTCAATTGGGCAAGTTTATGGGTATGGGGATTGCAATTACCTAGCACCTGATCAAGGTACAACATGCAAACTTTGTGCGTATGGACCAAGTAGCATGTCACCCAGCAGTCATGCTTTGGTTTGTCATGGTGGCTCAAAGATAGTTCGAACAATTGGCTGGTGCGCAATAAAAACATCATGGCTGCTACCAGGATATTGGAAATTCATCTACATGATGCTGTGGGGATGGTCTCACATCAACTTTACAGCCACAATTCTCCTATCCCGCCTGCCACTGCAACTCTAGTGCATGGGTTGCGGACAACGTGAAACCCCATGAACAGTCAGGCAGGAATTTCCAGCTTTTAGACCTGTCGTACAATTCTGTTAAACCTCCCCATCGAGCTGTGGTGCCATGAGCATGTAGTCAATGGCTCCTTGTCTTATTGGGAAGCCTGGTATTCTGGCAAAGCCACATGCTCACTCCTCTTGTTTCTCTCTGTTTAGAGAGAAGGCAATTAAGGCCTCACTCCTCACATACAGGGTCTCACTGATTTTCCTGATGCAGTGATCATTGGAAAACAAAGAGATGCCAGCGATGTGCTCCAGTCTGGCAGGACCCTGCGGCATAGAAATTGTGGGCTGCTGAGACTGTGATGACTACTAGCCAAGTGGGCCTTGCCCTACATTGTTGTTGTGAATCCATTTGAACAAGGTGGCTCAATTCTAAGACCAGTCCTTTGCGAATCATAGCTACCCAGTCACTGTATCTGGTGGTGGAAGTAGAAGAGCTTTCTAAAGACCCTAGGTGGTAGATCTTGAGAGCCCATCTCCTCCTTCCTCTGTGCATGCTGCAGTACAAGAGATTCTGCAAATACCACATCTATGGATTAGAGTAAGCTCTCTGCCCTAAAGTCTTTAAACTCTGATAAAAACCTCACAAAACTCCTGATCCATTTTCTCCTGATCGCGAGAACACAGTGCATGATATGCTTCTAACTCTATAGCAGCATAAGAAAGTTAAAAGCACCTCATCTTAAAGTCCAATGTCAATGAATTTAAACAGTGCTAGTGGGAGTGAAGATAGTGATGGTGTTGAGGGTTGAATGCATGAATGGTTCAGACACACTATGAATAGGGACTATGAGATTCAAAATGGCAGGTGATCGCCAAATCAGCTCAGATGCTGATGTCATCACTGTCTGCCCACTCTGCATATTTTCAGCACACATACAGTTCTCCCGAGTTATTACTCTTCAATCATGGTGATCTGTAGAGACAATGGCAGAAGCAATTGGCTTCCATTTCTAGCATTTCCAGCTTCTCTAACATCAACACCAATTCCAGCGACTGGTCTGAAAGTGATTTTCAAACATCTTAAAGTCAAGCAATTCAAGTCATTCTGTAGAATGTCATGTCACCACGATGATGTGCACCCAGATTCCTTTAGGTTACAGCTATATTACACAGCCTGCCGAAGGAATGTAAGACATCAGAATGTCAAACCTGTCCAAAGCACCCTTTCTGGAAGTATCACAGCTTGCTTCAACTATAACCAAAACTGCAAGAAACTACAAAAGATTGTGAACATAGCCCAGTTCATTATACAAACCAATCTCCCATGCATTGATTCTGTCTGCACTTCCTGCTGCCTCAGAAAAACATCCAGCATAATCAAGGACCCTGCAGATCATCTACATACCATCTTCCATTTTCTTCCATCGGGAGAAAGATACAAATGTCTGAGGTCACATTTCAATCAACTCAAGAACAGCTTCATTCCCACTGCCATCAAACTTTTGAATGGACCGACCATGCAATAAAGTGACCTTTCTCTTCACCCTTCCTGTGACTGCAACACTATGGGCCACATTAACCATTCTGATTCTAAGTGCAGGGCAGACTTGAATCTGGGAATGTTTCAGATCTGATGTTTTCAGGCACCCCTTTATGCATTCTGCCTGCAAAAATATCAGCAAGCCTAATCATGCTGCACACCCATGAGAGGGTGAAGGCAGGGGGTTGTGGGGCAGACCTCTGGGTTCTCATCCCTTTTGAGAAGTGGGTGCTGGAGATGTCAAGGGAAGGGGAGATGCAGGCTGTCAGTGACAACATGGTGGGGCTTCCACCAAGGTGTGAGCATCTATCAATCCTTCACTTACTTCACGGCAACTTCTCAGGAGTATGAGTTTTGGGTGCAAGGTGCGAGGTACGAGCACCTTAGCTGCAAGGTGCATGTATGAGGCATGTTTACTTGCACAGGAAGGGTAGTGGGTGCCTGGAACTCACTGCCAAGAAGAGGTCACGGAAGCTAATACAAGAGTGACCTTTAAGGGGCACCTTTACAGCTATCTGAATGGGAATAGAGGCATTTGGTCCCTAGAAGAGTAGGGGTTTACAAATCAGATGGACAGTCTGGTCGCTGCAGGCTTGGTGGGCTGAAGGGCCTATTCCTGTGATGTAACTTTCTTTGTGTTTTGTTCTATGTTCAATGGAGAAATGTGAATCACATGCTTTGCATCCCAGATTTCTCGCTCTACCTTGCACTTAACCTTGTATCCTGTGTTGCAGGGACAGATCTGGGTGCCTCAGGGCCTTTTGGACTCCAGGGTCCTACTGTATTTTCTGATCCAGATAGCTTGGAGAACATGATGGAACAGTTATGGTGGCAGCTTTCACGTCACAACTCACTGTCCCACGTACTGACACGTTGGTGAGTCCAGTTAGTGGCTTCTGAATCACTCTCTGATGACATATCTGCTGATATCCATCGGGTGGAGGAGGGAATGTCCAGGGTCTCTGCGATGTGAGGGCCTGCTGGTGGTGATGACACAGCTGGCCCCAGGCTAGATGCTGAGCCTCTGAGATCACTTCTCCTTCAGCTGCTGGAGATGCAGCAAGAGAACCAGGGAATGCAGGAGGGGCTGACGGCCACACTGCACCAACTGCAAGGCTGTTGGGAGGATTCCCAAAGATTTCAGGCAGACCAGCTATTGCCTGTCTTGCGTGCTTCCCAGGCCAACACTGCGAAAGAGGCGTCTACATTGGAAAGCCTTGGACAGGGATCCTCACCATAAGTGGCAGTCTCCAAGCGATGGCCGAGTCACAGCTGGCAATAGCTGACAGACTTCTGAGGCTTCTCGAGGTTCTGCAGTTCATAGCTGAGAGACTCAAGGGCTTGCAGGAGACCCAGCAGGATGGCACTGAGAAACAGTGGGCTACGGCAGCAGCCCTTGAGAACATAGCCCAGTTGCAGAAGGTCATGGTTGTTGGGTTGCAGAGCACAGCGCAGTCTCAGAGGGCACTTGCTGCGGTTTTGATAGGTGATCCCCAACTCAGTGGCCATTGCAGAGAGCTTGACCACCATGGATAGGACACAGATGGTCCTTCAGGATTGGCAAGGCAAGGTGATATTGGAGTTTCTGGAGCTCACTGCAGAAGCACCGCTGTCCCACAGAAACCCAAGGGAGGAGGAAGGGTTTGAGGCCAGGCCGAGGCCTTCCAGCTAGGAAGGCCTCCGCCTGGCACTTTCCTGACACTGGGGCATCTCAGGGGCAGCAGGATGAAGAGGGTGTCATGGAAATGTTCCAAATACTTGAAAGCCAGCCAGAGCCCTCAAAGTCCAGGGTCTCCAGAGGATGCCTCTCAAGCACATCACAGGCAATGAGGCGAGGTAGGCAGCTGGCCCCCACAACCTCCGATGTACATTCTGGGGAGTCAGTGCAATATAGTGGTAGTCTATATAAGGTTAGGAAGTTGTAGTTGCACTGAGATGGCACGGATGAAGGGCTACATTAGTTTGATAGATATTTAAGAACCTTAATGTTTTCCGTTTGATTCCTGGTCCTCCAGCAGAAATCAAATGAATAGCAAGTTCAACTGGTTGCATCGCAAAAGCCATCTTGTCACTGAAAAGGGAGGGGGGTACAGAAGGCAGGGGGTGCAGTTTGGAGATGGAGAGTTATGTTAGAACTTATTATTTAAACACCTTTAATATTTTTTCACCATCTACCTGGGTCTAATTTATCTCAGTTTTGTCTTGATGATCGCCTAAGGGATCCTTCATGTTGATGTCATTAGGGAGATCCCTCATTGCCGTGTCACTGAGAAAAGAAAGCCACTGGTTCCCCAGAACTCATGAGTGATTCCTACCCTCCCCCACCCCACCCACCCCAAGGCTCTGTAGGGTCTTTCAGATCCTTTACCCAATACACAGTAAAATCAGGGCCTATATTCTATACCCTCTCCTTTCCTTCTCCCCAATGTATTCTATGAAGAGTATGCTTTATCTCTACAGCGTGGAAGAAATAATACTTTTCATTGATCCCAATATATGTGACAATAATAAATCAAATCATAAATCAGAAGGGAGCTCCATGAGTCTTCCTGCACACATGCAGAGTTCTGTTCAACAATCAAGTTTTGATAGTGCGGGCAGCAATTTCCACTTTCTCATAACATTAAGCAGACTGACTACAAAGTTACAAAGTTGATAAGGTGCCCAAAAGTTTTGCCAAGTACTTCTGAAAGTTTTCTTTGAAAACAAGTCAAATCTCTCTTCAAATTATGGGCAATTGTCTCTTTATTTTTTAACACCACCACCCTACATATTTGAGACGGTGTTGGCGTTATACTCCAAGCAGCTGGTAAAGACTAGAATTTTAATGTAAATCTTACAAGAGTGTGTTGCAAAGCAGTATTCCAACTGACAGATTCAGATGATGTTATAAGCCAAGAATAAGGAGCAAAAGCGTCATCTGAAACTGGTTATCTTCTAACCTTGAAGCAATTTGTGTTTATAGTTTGGTTTGATGGGCCTTTTCTTTTCTGTTCAGTCAGGTGCTGTTCCAGCTGCCAGGGCTCCTGAAGCCTTGATCTACAATAAGATCCACTCAAACAGATTAACCAGCTGTTGTCCCAGGGTTTAGTTCAATGATAGCCTGTGGACTAATTGCAAGAAGATTTTACGTCTCACCGATATTATTTATTTCACCTTTGTACATTTTTTTCTCCTTTTCTCATTCCAGGCTGTCTTATAAGACAAGTCAAATCTGTTCTCAAATTGTGGGCAATGGCTTCTTCCAATTTACATCATTCACTCGTTCATTTCCACTCTGACATAAATTCTCTACGTTGGGAATTATGGATATCAAGTACTTGACACAAGTGATTGGTCATAGCATATTGCCACAATTTACTATTGGTGGGATCTCAAAACCATCCTGCCAGTCTGCGAGAGTACCAGCAGGGGTTGAGATGTGATAAAACCCTGGAAGTTACAGATCTTGCTGGCGAGAGCAGGACTTCCAATTTTTGCCGTCCCTTGCCAGTGACATAATCAGGTTTATGCCTGAATTAAATATATTTCCATGGATTTCAATAGAATTAACATGTCACCTCGTCATATACTGACCTTCTATTGTATATTCACAAGGTGCCGATGTGATGTCACATTGGTGTGGGTTACAACAGGTTTACCTGAACATGAGCTTGTTAAGGGGAAACAGCCCCCCCCCCCCCACCCCTCACCCCCGAGGATATAGGGTGAGTATAGCATCCGGAGGAGAGGGATACGGCCAGGCAGTGCCCTACCAATGCCCCTGGCACAACGATGTCATACCCATGTCAATTTGGCAGTGCGAACCTGCTAAGTGTCAACAAAGACAGACAAGATAATAGATTATAATTATAAAGCAACAAGTTTACATAGGCAATTTCAAATCTGTAGATGCATATTCTGGACCAAGTTGGCAGGGAATGGCCAGAACTAAGGCAGTACCAGAGGTGGACCTCAGTGGGAACCTCTTGGGGGATTAGGGATTTAATTCTGTGAGCTGGTGGCATTTGGTGGGGGAGGTGAGTGCTGGCACTGATTGTGTGTGTGGGGGCTGGAAGGGAGAGGTCCAAAGAGTGAGGCGGGGGGGAGGGAGGTTTGCTGACTCTGATTGTTGGGGGAAAGAGGAGGACAATATTTGCCAGCTTTGACCCTGATTAGAGATGGAGGAGAGAAATGCCAGCTCCAAGCGGGGAGATGAATGTCAGTTTCGACTAGGCAGTGGGGAGCCCCTGTGACCTCCATGGTCAGCTGGGGAGAGGTTTATTCATGTTCTGACCAGGGTATCATTTAAACATGGTGGCCTGATCATACTGAACATAAAAGTATGTTTGGATTCCCCCGTCCCCAAGATAATGTTGTGAAAGCTGGCAGTTTTCTTTGTGACAGAATGTGGTAACACCTGGAGAGAAAACTGACCCACTTGCTGATTTTTTTTTAACACAATCAACACTGCCCCAAATTCTGGTTAAGATCATCCTGTTTATAGACAGCAAAACAGAGCTGCTGCAACATTATCTTGGTGTTAGCAGATTTTATATGTTAGATTTCATTTTATAATCCCAATTGAAATTTATAAATCCTGATTGTTTTATCTGCCAAGAAAGTTATGTAATTAAATCTTGCACTGTTATTGCTTTAGTTCCATTTGGTGGATAATCTTTGGCCACTGCCTGCCAACTATGCACATGTATAATTGAAACTGCCTGTGTAAATTTGTCACTTTGTAATTAAGCTCTCCTATCTATTATCTTGCCTGTCTTTGTTGACACTTAGCTAATTATTGCTTGCACTTTTGAGACAGCAGTAATTTTTTTAACATCAAAGAAATGGGAATGTGAGGCAGATGCAGAGGTAAGTATGAGATGAATGACAGCTGACCAATTCAAAACAGAAGATTTCAGAAAAGCAGTGGGAATAAGAAGGTGAAAGGAAGGGGAAAGAATAATGGAAGGGTGAAGAGGTATATGGCAGGATCGGATCAACAGAGCAGAATTGATGGGAAAGGCACCTCAGAGAAACACATTTTCCTTTCAACCTGCCCCCAAATGTAACCTGCAGCTATTCATAACTCTGCTTCTCACTGTAGCATGCTGTACTACCCATCATCTCCTAATCAAAGAAAAAAAAAGAAAAATTCAAAAAAAGATCAGGAAACTCATTAGAAGGAAGTAAAAAGTGTCAGGGAGAGCAGAGCTGGGGTGAAAAGAAAGAGTGACATTGAAATAGAAAATGTAAGAGAGAGGAAAAACTCCACACAGTTTTTCCTGTGAAGCAAGGGAAGAAAGAAACCATATTCTCTGATATAATCCTTACACCAAATATTAAACAAAATATCTCATAGTTTTGTTTTAAATCGAGTAATGGAAATAAAGGGTTCAGGACCATAGTGCACAATATCATCTGTACTGTAAAAAATGGAAGAAAAAGTCAAATTCGAAGTTGTAAAAGCTGATAGATTGTAAGAAGATGTAGGAGTTAAGATTTTTAAAAAAGTTTTAAGAGTCTGAGACGGAATAAGTTTTGGTAACAGACGATGGAATAAATATGGATTTATGCATGACAATGCAGCCAAGTAATATCAGATATTGAGCACAGGTTAGAAACATTCAGAAATTAATAATTTACTTCAGATCCAAGTATTAAATTTGAGCTATTTTTTTCACTTAACTGAAAGTGAAGAGTTAGATTAGCACAGCAAGACTTCACTGAATATCTTCACACTTTACAAACATAATAATGAGGTGATGCATTTTGGTAGATTTAATTGGGAAAGCACCTACTGCGTTAATGATAGGGCATTGGGGAGAGTTATAGAACAAAGAGATCCAGGATTACGGGTTCATAGCTCCTTGAAAGTAGAATCACAGGTGGACAGGGTGATGAAGAAGGCATTCGGCATACTTGATTTCATTCGTCAGAACATCGAATACAGAAGTTTGGATGTCTGGTTGAAGTGGTACAAGAGATTTGTAAGGTCATACTTGGAATCCTGTGTAGAGTTCTGTTCACCCGATTATAGAAAGGATATTATTAAACTAGAAACAGTGCAGAAAAGATTTACTGGGATGTTACCAGACTCGATGGTTTGAGTTATAAGGAGAGGTTGGATAGATATGGACTTTTTTTTTACTGGAGGCTGAGGGATGATCTTATAGATGTCTCTAAAATAATTAGGGGCGTAGATAGGGTAGATAGTCAACATCTTTTCCCAAAGATAGCGCAATCTAAAACTAAAGCATACAGGTTTAAGATGAAAATGGAGAGATGCAAAACGTTCCAGAGGGGCTTTTTTAAAACAGAGGATAGTGAGTGTCTGGAATGAGCTGTTGGATGTAATAGTAGACGTGGGTACAATTTTGTCTTTTAAAAAGCATTTAGACAGTTACATGGATAAGATTGGTGTAGAGGAATATGGGCCAAATGCGAACAATTGAGACTAAATTAATGATAAAAGCTGGCTGAAGGGCCTGTTTGCATGTTGTAAACATCTATAACTCGATGACTCAAAGAAAAGAAATGCCAATGTTCAATACTATAAGTCTATGATCTGCAGTTCTGCTACCATTTTCAGTTTGACAAGAAGCAGCATCAGAAACAAATTAGTGCAAATGTTGAAGTATAATTCAGGAGTAAGATTATTAGTCAGACTCCTATAGAAGTCAGAGTCAGAGATGGGAACATACCTTCATATCTGGAGACTACAAATGGTGCAGCATAACCCCTGTGTGCTGCAAAAGTGGACTTTATAATCTCAACCAGGGCATTAGGCCTATTTGAAAATTTCTAAACATGATTTCCCAAATTTTTAATGACACAAGAAATCTCACAGTTCTGTTTGGCACTCAAAACTTGTGGGAGAATTCAGTGTGTTTGTGTGATCAGCTGTATATACTCAGCTGAGCAGTTATTGATTAGATGCCAGTCTTACAATGGTATAAGCTGTTTCTTGTGTTTAACTGTCAGCAGGTGGAAGGCATTAAGTGGGGGTTTGCGTATGCCCCTATAACTAGATATGGTGCAGAATTCTCCGATCTCATCTGCTGAGAGATGAGTTTGGAGTTCTCTTAGTGAGAACAGAGAATTTGGAATATCAGCTAAAACCCCATTCACTTTCAGGACACTGGAGAATCCCAGCCACAAATGAGGATGGAGGTTTTTGGCTATAGACTGCTACTATTGTTGGTAGATTGGTAGGTTTTATGTTTGCAATGTATAATTCAGTAAATAAAC
Organism: Sphyrna mokarran; assembly: GCA_024679065.1. NCBI lineage: Eukaryota > Metazoa > Chordata > Chondrichthyes > Carcharhiniformes > Carcharhinidae > Sphyrna > Sphyrna mokarran. The sequence continues at coordinate 44,200,625 of JAGIQG010000003.1, read as the reverse complement.
ATAAAATTATTTACACACTGGTTCCAGCCTTCACCAATTGGTTTTCTGAATTAGAACATAAGGTTCCTGATCACGTACAAATATACATTAAAATACAAGTATTCAAAACATACAGACCATTGAATGCCCTATGTCCAGTGAGAATGATGGTTGGAAAGACTTAAGTCTATGTCCACTTGCTGCCCCATTCCTACTCAGCTACAATTTATCTTCACTAATTTGGAAGTTGGCTATAGCTCCCTCATCTTAATCTCATGGCCAGATCATCTTATTGGCAATGCAACAGCAGTTAGCTTCTGCTTTCATAAAGCCGGCATTAGACAATCCCACATATCTTTTCCGTGATGGGAATCCATAGAAAAGGACAAGGCAAATTTAAAACAAACTTATCTCCAAGGTTATCTTGGGCCTCCCTGTCACAGGCCTCTCCCCAGCCTACTTCAGATTATGACATGTCCAAATGCATTCCAGCTTCACCAATCTCATTGGTGATCTGGCTGTGGGTTAGAATCACAGAATCATAGAATCTTTACAGTGCAGAAAGAGGCCACTTGGTCCATCAAGTCTGTACCGACCACAATTCCACCCTTGCCTTATTCCCACAACCCCCCCATATTTACCCTGCTAATCTCCCTGACGCTAACGGGCAATTTAGCATGGCCAGTCAACCTAACCTGCACATCTTTGGACTGTGGGGGGAAACTGCAGAACCTGGAAGAAACCCATGCAGACATGGGGAGAATGTGCAAACTCCACAGAGACCGTGACCCAAACCAGGAATCAAATCCAAGTCTCTGACATTGTGAGGCAATAGTGCTAACCACTGTGCCACTACGCTGTCCCTGCTCAATGGCATCGTGGCAATCCAGCACATTCCCTGCTTGCCTTTTGGCACTGACGTTATTTGCAAAGGCTTCAGGCAAAAGGCAATTTCAGAGTATTTAAACAAAGCCAAAATGTTAAAATCATTCAGCCCTCACACTCCAGGTGGCTAGATGAATTGCTGCTGGCTTTGGCAGTTACATATTTGATTCCCAACCCAGTACTGACCCCTGTATTCCTGAAAATATTAATGTGGCTTTGGACCTTGAGACGCAGCTAAATTACGCCCTTAGTAACTCTGAATGCTTTTGTATAACTTTATATCAAGGGAGCATTTACCTCCTGAACTAAAAACTTTTAGGAAGAAAGTTAAAACAAATTTTTTTTGGAGGCAAGCCATATGTAGTGTTAAAGGTCGCCACGAGTCAAAGATTCAATGACAATTAGGCATTGAAAAAGATATTTTTCAATTCAAAATTTCAGGCACGTGGCATTTGAAACAACGGGAAAACTATGGCAAGAAATCTGCAACTTCAAATTATTCACATTTATCCAGTGAACCCAAGGGTTATATTTTTTAAATAATTTAATCTGTTTATAGTTTATTCATCTGAGTTTACACAGAAAAAGTCTTAATTTCACTTCAGCACTCCTCTCATGATCTCAGAGTATTTGATACAGCAACACTTATGAATAACACCTGTTAACTTCAGCAGGAAGTAATTTAAAGGTGATCTGTTATTGGCATGCTTTTGTTACTTCCAGACCTGACTATTCCAATTCTCTCCTGGCTGGCCTCCATCTTCCACCACTTTCCATAAACTTGAGCTCATGCGAAGCTCTGTTGCCTATATCCTGACCGACACCAATTTCCTCTCATCCATCACTTCTGTGCTCACTGATTAGCATTGGCACCAGGTCTATTTGGCTTGATTCAAAAGTTCTCATCCCTGTGTTTAAAATCCTCCTTGACTTGCCTCTCGTTATCTCCATAATCTCCAACACTTTGACTCTTAATGAACTCTGCATGCCTCCAACTCTGGTCTCTCTTGCATGCCTTGTGCCCCATCATTGGCAGTCATGGCTTCTGTTGTTGAGGTCTGAAGTTATTGAATTCTCTCCTTAAACTTCTCTGCCTCTCCAGCTTTTTCCCTCTGACACCCATACCTTTAACCAGGTTTTAATCACATATCTTGATATATTCATGGACTGATACTTCTGAGAAGTGGCACTCACCATTGGACTGCCATTATTTATTTACTTTGCACTGGAGGTCCAGATTTCTCATCCAGATTTCCAAACTGGGCCTTCTGCTAAATATGGGGAGTACCTGCTTCTAACATCCATCCTTCATCTGGAGGCCGGAGGAGTCAAGCCATGATCCTTTTTTGCATTACTCGCTGCCGTTTACTGGTAGATATAAATGTCCCAAAGAAAAAAAGTAAGTGTGTCAGTTTATGTGGTGTGGGAGTGGTAAGTGAGAGTGTGAGCTGCCAGGTACATAGGTGAGGGGATAGGTGCATTGAGTGGCTTTGGGAAGCTGGTCAGGTGATCAGTGGATAGTCAGGGTTTGGGAATAGCTGGGGTTTTGGGGGGAGTTGGGCTATGGGGCCTGAGTAGAGTGATTAGGAAGGTGTGTCAGAAGAATTGGGGTTTGGTTATGGAATCAAGGATGTATTCAGGAGAATGGGGTGTAGTGCTAAGTTTGGTGAGGTGGTGGGGATTTAGTTCAAAGATCCAATGAGAACTTATGGGTCTCAATGGTAAAATTACCGAGGACTTAGAACCAATTTTAATCCTTCAAACTTTTCCTTGATAACTATTCTGGTAAACGAGGAGGAACCATCTGAAGACTCCAATTCTAGCTCAGAGTTGCATAGAAACTAGAACCCTTTGCGTATGCTCCACCATTCATTTTGATCATGGCTGATCATCAAATTCAATATCTTGATCCCCCTTCCTCCCTTATCCCTCAATCCCTATAGCCCCAAGAGCTATATTTAATTTCTTCTTGAAATCAGGCAATGTTTCAGCTCTAACTACATTCTGTGCTAGTGAATGCCATATATTCACCATTCTCTAAGTGAAGAAATTTCTCCTCACCTCAGTTCTAAAATGTTTACCCCTTATTCTCAAACTATGATCCCTAGTTCTGGACTGCTCCACCATTGGGAACATTCTTTCTGAATCGACTCTGTCTAACCCTGTCAGAATTTTGTAATGTTCTATGAGATTCCCTCTCACTCTTCGAAACTCTTCTAAATGTTTTGGAGCATTCCAAAAACCAGGTAATTACCCAATGGAAGTTAAAACTTCCCAGGCAATTCCCAGACAGTCCTTGCATTAGGATATCAGTGGGATCCCTCAGGGTATGTTCCAGAATACCGCTGGTTGTGACTACCTGGAGATAATAAAATCTCAATGTTCTCTTTGGCTCTGTCTCAATTTTAGTCCAACTATGTGGCGGTGAAGGGCTTGGAATGTTTTCCTCCCTTAAATTAAAGATTTTTTTGTCAGTGGAAAACGCTACGAGTAGTATTTTTGCAGGAGCTTCTGGCAGGATTTTACTGCTTCACTCGAGCGAGACTAAAAATTACACCCCTCACTGCCCTTCACCTGCTCCGCTCTTCACCTGCTCCAATTCCATGGAAGGCCAGGTGGCACTCATCATTAAACATGATGGATGAGTTTGAATTTAATGCTCAGTTCAAACACATCCCATTTCACTTTTGCAAGAGCACTAAATCCACAGTATGGGAGTCACAACGTACACTCTTGGAGGGCACAGAGCTCTAAATGACTGTCATTATTGAAACATTTTTAAATCCACTGCTCATTAAACTATAAAAAAAACAAACTGCAGTTATAACTAAGATTTTAAAAATACCGTCAGCTAGACTGTTTTGATTAATGGATCATTTGTTGCAGGTTAGAAGAAAACAATAACAGTTGGTCATGCAGTAAAGTTCTTTGTTGATGTTTCCTCAACGACTGTTATTATATTATAAATACTTGGCTGAGTTTCAAAAACTATAACTGTCTCAGCAGGAGATTCTGAGTTCATAATTTGAACAATTGTTTATGGAGGCTATTAAAGGGTTAGTTCTCTTTGATGTAGAGTCTCAATAGAAGTTGATTTTTCTACAAGATTGAACATGAGAAAATTTAAAAGCTTTGATTGGGTTCTACGAACTTTTTTCCAATTTGTAAGTGAGTAGGAGTGAGAGCTGTATTAGATTGTTGAAAGTTTTTTATAATCTCCACATGGCTCTTGAGGTCTGCCATGGCGTATACTGGATTAATGGCAATGGAGATAGCATGGAGAATATGAAGAGTGGGTGGGATACATAGTTAGCATTGAATTGGCTTGGGGGGGTATGAGGGACCATGGGGACATAGGAAATTAATATGGAGAGTGTGCCATGGGATAGTTGTGCGCAAGAGTTGGCATTGATTTGGCATGCAGGTTATCTGATGCCATTTGGGGCAAGCGGGTTGTGTGAGTCAGTATTGAGCTTGTATTGGGGTATGAGGGGAAAAGGGAAGGGTGGTGGACATTGTGGCGTGGAGGGTATGAGTGGTCATGGGGGTGCTAGGTGGAGGTGAGAGTCTAAAAGCTATCAAAACAACTGGAGCAAAAGCCTGGATATGTGAGGCTGGCCTTCTTGCCAATGCACTTTCCCCCTACACTGCATTCCGTTTCTAGGTCAGAAAGTCCAACTCCATTCCATCCCCACCTGCTGCCCTCTCGTCCTCCCTCGCCAAAAAGAAAATCAGACAGCTGGGGGCACTTTTTAATCAAGGCAGGTCCACAAACTCGACTCAGTGCTAACAATGAATTTGCTGGTAATATTGCCATTGTAAACACATCAGCACCACCTAATGCTTTGTATTACGTAAAGCATGTTGAACACTTCTACACTATTACCATTTAATAAGGGGCTTATAATCTTATAGGTGAGTTGCTGTACAAGTTTTATTCAGAAAAAATCACATTTGAGAAACAATATTACCTGTAGACAAATTATCATATTTGTATAATGAAAGCTCTATTATCAATGTTCATCTTTCCCAAAATTTATGCAAGAGTTCTTCAAAGTATCATCCCTCTTGTAAAAGAAATTACATTCTTCCACCTATTTGTTAACTTTTCATTATGAGGATACGGATTTAAAACCCTGGGGTTGATACTACCTAATTGACCACTCTGTTTAGATCAGTCATGAGTTAATCTTAGCGATTCAGCATTGCAAACAGCGAGGGCCAGAGTCACGATTTCTGCGGGTCACTGTTTGTGTGAAGTTTGCATGTTGTCTGTGTGGAGTCTGCTCATTCTCCCTGTGTTGGTTTCTTCTGAGTGTTTCGGTTTCCTTCCACAGTCCAAAAGAAGTACTGGTTAGGTGCATTGGCCGTGCTAAATTTTCTCTCAGTTTGTTTGAACAGGCACCGGAGTATGGAGACAAGAGGATTTTCACAGTAACTTCATTGCAGTGCTAATGTAAGCCTATTTGTAACTAATAAATAATTTTTTTTGTTTTAATGCTACTGGAGTAACCAAATGCAGAGCTAATAAGACATTAACTTTTTCACAGTTAAATGAAATACATACATTTTTTATGTTCAAATCGATATGATGAATAGTAAATGCAAAAATCCAGTTGTGCCTAAATTAGAGCTTAACTCTTTCTCTCAATCCTCTCTGGAGATTTAAGATAGCTCCAGAAGTATATGAAAAGTTCCAAATTGTAACACTTTTTTTAGAGAACAGATTCATTTCTAACAGTTTCACTGTGTTATCTATAAATTGACCACATTGTTTATGATCTGAAGCAGGCACTTGGACTTGCAGAGTTTTGAGATCAAAACATTACTTGCAGTAACCTGCATAGTGAATTATTGTAATCTCAAACTACAAAACCACTCCTTTTCAATTGGTTGAATAAATAATATTTTTTTTACAGGCCAGGACAACTGAAATCACATGGGATATTTTAACTCCCTCAATTGGTGAAAACTGTTTAAAATCTAAACAGTAGTTTGGCCTCTTTCTTTATCTTTTGGTTGGGATTTTCCATCCTTTCCTGATTGGGGGGGGGGGCAACATCTAGTGCTGCTGAAAGACACCCACTGTAGTAGGTTGCATGACAATGGGCATGGATGAACAACGCAAATGCCCATTTACTTTGATAAGACTGTTGGATCCTCCTGGTGGCCAATGATGAGCTGCATCCACTGGGGTGGCATGGTGGCACATTAGTTAAGACTGCTGCCTCACGATTCGTGGCTTCAGTCTTTCTGTGTGGAGTTTGCACATTCTCCCTGTGTCTGCGTGGGTTTCCTCCGGATGCTCCGGTTTTCTCCTATAGTCCAAAGATGTGCAGGTTTGGTGGATTGGCCATGCTAAATTCTCCCTCAGTGTCGGGGGGGGGGCGGGGGGGGGGCTAGCTAGGGTAAATGCATAAGGTTATAGTTACAGATATAGTTATTTAGAGAGAAATGAATTGATTGGGGATAGTCAGCATGGTTTTGTGAAGGGTAGGTCATGCCTTACTAACCTCATTGAGTTTTTTGAGAAGGTGACCAGAGAGGTGGATGGGGGTAAGGCGGTTGATGTAGTATATATGGACTTTAGTAAGGCTTTTGATAAGGTGGCCCATGGAAGACTTCTACAGAAAATGCAGATGTGTGGAATAGAGGGTGATTTAGCTAATTGGATTAGAAATTGGCTGGCAGATAGAAGACAGAGGGTGGTGGTCGATGGGAGATATTCATCGTGGAGTTCGGTGACGAGTGGTGTGCCTCAGGGGTCTGTTTTGGGGCCCCTGCTGTTTGTAATTTTTATAAATGATCTGGATGAGGGTATTGAGGGATGGATCAGTAAATTTGCAGATGATACTAAAGTGTGGTGTGGTAGATAGTGAAGAGGGGTGTTTTAGTTTACAGAGTGACTTGGACAAGTTGCAGAGCTGGGCCGAGAGGTGGCAAATGGAGTTTAATGTGGAAAAGTGTGAGGTAATGCACTTTGGCAGGAACAATAAATGTGTAGAGTATAGGGCTAATGGTAGGGCTCTTAATAGTGTTGAGGAACAGAAGGATCTTGGTGTATGTGTCAATAGATCCCTGAAAGTAGGCAGTCAAGTGGATAAAGTTGTTAAGAAGGCTTATGGAGTCTTAGCTTTTATTGGTAGGGGGATTGAATTTAGGAGCCGCAGCATCATGTTGCAGCTGTACAAAACTCTAGTGCGGCCGCACTTGGAGTATTGTGTGCAGTTCTGGTCGCCACATTATAAGAAAGATGTGGAGGCATTGGAGAGGGTACAGAGGAGGTTTACTAGGATGTTGCCTGGTATGGAGGGCAGGTCCTATGAAGAGAGGTTGAAGGATTTGAGGTTGTTTTCGTTAGAAAGGAGGCGGCTAAGAGGGGATCTTATTGAAGCATATAAGATGATTAGAGGTTTAGATAGGGTGGACAGTGATAGCCTTTTTCCTAGGATGGAGAAAGCTAGCACGAGGGGACACAACTTTAAATTAAGGGGTATGAGTTATAGGACGGATATCAGAGGTAGGTTCTTTACACAAAGAGTGATTAGGGAGTGGAATGCCCTGCCTGCAGCTGTTGTAGATGCGCCAAGTTTGGTGGCGTTTAAGAGGTTAGTTGATAAGTATATGGATGAGAAGGGAATGGTTTAGTTAGGAGGGGCATTGCTTGTTATTTTGGTCGGCACAACATCGAAGGCCGAAGGGCCTGTTCTGTGCTGTATTGTTCTATGTTCTATGTTATGGAGATAGAGCCTGGGGTGGGATTGTAATTGGCGCAGACTTGATGGGCCTTCTGCACTGTAAGATTCAGTGTTAAATTACACTGCCAGAAAATCTGCTGTGAAGGGGCCAGAAAATCCCAGCGTTTCTGCAATACCTTGTTGAACACGTTTTGAGAATCCAAGAATACTACATCTACCAGCTTCCCTTTATCTACCTCACTGGTTCATTCAGAGAGTGGTCAGCCAGTGGAATTCACTACCACAGAAAGTAGTTGAGGCCAAAACATTGAACGTTTTCAAGAAGCAGTTAAAGCACTTGAGGTGAAGCAGATAAAAGGATACGGCAGAGGACGGGAAGGTGGGATTAGGCTATTGAGTTGCATAATAAGCCACAATCATGATAAATGGCAGGGTTGAAGAGTTGAATGGCTTCCTCCTACTTTTATTTTCTATGTTTCTGTGGTTTCATCCTCAAAAAGAAAATCAAATAAGCTTGACAAACCATCAGTCCAGCTTTGATTTTGTTAGAAACGCCAGGTTTTAACTAGGTGGTTAAATTTTAAACTTTCTTTTAATTCAACTTAAAATGGAGCAAGTGGCCTTCTACTATTTCTGTTTGGCAACAGGCTTGATGTGACCTGATTACAATGGGAGCTGGGAACCCAGGTCAAGTTCTATTGAAACCCAAGTGTCAGGTCTAACACATGAAGACAAAGGCAAAACCAGATGAACTGACTCAAAAGCCCTGAACACAGAGAGGGCAAAAGAGAGAGAGGGAGGAAAACAGTAGCTTCAGCAAGCAGCAGGCTAATGTTCTCTATTAGTTACCAGGCAGAATGCAGGTTCATCTGTTGATTGAAGAGGTGGAACCTGCAGAGATTTAAGGACACTGGAAGATTTGGCCTGACATGGTTAGGAGAAGGAATCACTGGAGTGGGCCTTGCTACTGGGAATCAGCTTAGGGAATTTTTGGAAGACTGAAGAACAGAACTTTCGATGGACACTAGAGGTTATGATTCAATGAACTGGGGAGAAGAGAGCCCATTGGATGCTGAGAGTAATTTTGAACAGGTACTTGTTGACACTATTGCTGTGATTTTGGTGACATAACTAGTTCTTATACAGGAAGGCCGCGGACCTCATTTAACTCATTTTACATATAATTAGTGGGCTTGCCTGCTGCATTGCTCCTCCTTTGCCAACCTGATGTCATGTTGGTGAGGTTTTCACTGCTTTTTAAAAACCAGAACCAGGTGAAGAGAACACGTCAGGGCCAAATAAGTGAGTATCGCCCCCAGTCTGGAAGGGGAGGAGGTGAAGAAAGAGAAAAGGGAGAGAGGGACATTGTTATGTAATATACTGGCATTGCCTCTGATGTTGTTAGGGGCAGTGCCGGGGGGAGCTACATTGCTGGGATTCCCCTTATCAATTAGGTAGGTGTTCCCCTGATGAATGTGTGGGGAAGGGACTTTGTGTGTGTGGGGGGAATGTACCCCACACTAATATATATGTGTTCATGGGAGGGGGCCCCTACGCTCATGTGGTTGGATTGGTGTCAAAATAACATGTTATATATTGATCAATAAAAATGCCATTTGATGATTTCTGCTAGATAGGTTGCTATGACAGGTATTCTGAATGGAGGAAAGTATTTCCATTATTTTACTACTGTGTGCATGTGGAGTAGGGGTGGGGTGTTCCTGTGGTGCATATCAGAGCTTGGGGTCACCCTTCAAAAACAGCATCCAGATCTTGGGATCCCCAGCTGCCAGTTTTTACCCACCTTGCCACAGTGACTGCGTGAACCACGTCTCCATCTTTTTTCTGCACAAGCTGCTGGATTATCAGGAGAGAAAAGCTAACTGAGCAGCCTGCGAGCCTCCCTACAATATAGAAAGAGGCCGTTTGGCCTATCAAGCCTGCACTGACAACAATCCTACCCACTTAACTCCCTTTAATCTCTCTGACACAAAGGAGCAATTTAGCATGGCCAATCAACATTTTTGGACTGTAGGGGGAAACTGCAGCATCTACAGAAAGCCCATGCAGACTTGGAAAGAACATGCAAACTCCACACAAACAATGACCTGTGCCGGAATTGAACCGGGGACCCTGGCGTTGTGAGACAGCAGTGCTAACCACTGTGCCACCATGCCGCCTTATAATGTTCATATTCCCCATAATAATATCTCCCATCCCTCTAATGAGGAAAACTGATGGTGTTATCCACCTGTCCATTTTGAGGATGAGCGTATTGAGGTAAACATTTTTTTAAAATTAATTACAAAATATTACAATGTATTTTAAATGGTGTAAACATAATGAAGTAACAGAATTGCACTATGCAGAAGGCCATGCAACTCGTGTCAAAATTTTTGCCAGTATGTAACAATTTAAATTATATATAAATAGATTGAAATTTTCATGAGTTATCAGGTATATCTGGAAAATAAGTGATGCAAATCAGTACCTTAGAAACGATGATAGAAAACTTGAATAACAGAAATATGTTTCTTAAACTAGCCTCATTCAGAATACCTATTAAAGCAGCCTATTTAGCAGAAATCATTGAATGGCATTTTTATTGATTAATATTTAACATGATATGTTGAGGCCCACTGCACATGAACTAAACCTTAACAAAGTAGTATTAATTTCACATTAATTAATTTAGTTCTTGAGGTTTTCTCAGCCTCCACATGTGTACACAATAATGCTTATTTACTTTAAAAGTACCTTCATTTTGAGGTCACCTTTTACTTGTCAAGAAAATGTCAAGTGTCAACGATTTGTACATGCGGTTTGCGTAATTCCTTTGACTTTGTTGGGGTAGGTATGAACAGAATTCTGTCTTAATTCTAATTGTTAAAACAGGGTATTTAGTTTATGTCAAGTGCAGTAGTCAAGGGTATGAGGTTATTCATTCAAAGGATCTGGGCCAGCATTTATTACCCATCTCAGATTGCCCTTGAACTGAGTGCCAAGCCATTTCAGAGGATATTTAAGAGTCAATCACATTGTTAGTGGGTCTGGAGTCACATTTAGGCCAGACCAGTTAAGAGTGGTAGATTTCCTTCTCTAAAGGACATGAGTGAACCAGATGGGTTTTTATGACAATCAACAATGGTTTCACGATCATGATTAATCTTTATACCATTTTTTTTTATTGAATTTAAATCTCATCATCTGTATTCAACAGAAAATTTTGGATGAAGAAAAATATCACTTACATGTCTATAAAAGCTAGAGACTTGAAAAAAATTTCAAAATTGGAATACTTTGGATGCAAAGCATGGAGAAGTAGAGAAATTTACTGCACTAATGCAGTATAATACAACTCTTATATGTGCCCTTGTGTTCTCAAGCAAGAACTCCCAAACTGATAGGTCAAAAAGTGCCAAGCAAATGTAAGGTAATGTTCATAAGGAAGAAATGTTTGAGGCCAATTTTGACCCATGTTGCCTTTAAATACCTTTACTTAATATGCTGAAAATTGGCACAAAAGTGGAAATCCAGGAGTAGATTACTTTCACTCGTGGTGGGGAAATGGCAATATGAAGAGCTAGAAACAAATTGAGACAGGCTGAAAAATATATAAATGCTCTTACTTAAAAAAATACTTATATAAACAATGGAGTCTGAGTAACCGGATAGTTTTTTTTCCAGAGTGAATCTTTATTCACCTTCTGACTTTCTTAGTTCGATGGTCAACTAAAACCAGAAATCATTGACTGATAAAGCACTTCTACAAAACTTAGATAAAAAAAATCTTTTACAGCACATTCGCAATAACAGCAACTACTTTACTCATTCCTCTTTTTCACAAAAAGATGTTGGCCTGCATTTTGGCATTACACTTATTGTTTTAGCAAGTCAACTCAATCTCCTGAGGAAGTGCCTCAGGGCAAGAATCAACTTCAGAGGATGATCAAATCTGGCCGTTCCTACATACAACTCAAAATAAAGGCAGTTATCAATCATCGTTTTTAACATGGATAAAATTGCCCTGTTAAGATTTAATCCAATTTTAGAATTTATTTATTAGTCACAAGTAAGGTTTACATTAACACTGCAATAATAATTGTTATGAAATTCCTCTGGTCACCACAGTCCGGCACCTGTTCAGGTCAATGTACCTAACCAGTACATCTTTCAGAATGTGGGAGAAAACTGGAGCACCCAGAGGAAACCCATGAAACTCCATACAGACAGTAACCCAAACCAGAAATCAAACCTATGTTTCTGGCACTGTGAAGCAACAGTGCTAACCACTGCTGCCCCCAACAGCAATCTCCTAAGTTTTCTAACTTTCCTAACTTTCTTCTCACACCAAGACTATTGTGACACTTATAGCGAGGACCAGTTTAATGTAGCACCATCATTGAGCTATTTCGCATTGCACAAGTACAATTAGATTCTCTAATACCCACCATAGGTCACAAAGAATTATACAATCTATATTAAGCCACCAGCCAACAAATAAGTAAAAGTTAGCTTCTGTTGATGCAATTGTAACCATGGCTAGTTTCCCAGTCAGAAAAAAAACTTCATAATTTATCAAACTTCTTAATAATCATACTGGTGTATCAGATATTCTCAAAGGGCAACGTAACTTTTATTGGCACAGACTTATCAGCAGAATTATCAGGATTCCAAGCCTTCCAGTTCAGGCTACAGTTAGTTAAACAGATATTTGGTAATATGTTACAAACATCAAAAGATTTCGACAATGCCTTAAGCCACAATAGTAAAGCTTGACTCAAGTCTTTAATGCTACTTGGGCCTCAGAATGTGTTAACTGCATGAAAAAACACACTTCTTTGTGTCTCATAGAGCCATGGAGGTTTACTGCTTGGAAACAGGCCCTTTGGCCCAACTTGTCCTTGCCGCCTTTTTTTTAAACAACTAAGCTAGTCCCAATTGCCCGTGTTTGGTCCATATTCCTCAATACCATCTTATTCATGTAACTGTCTAAACACTTTTTAAAAGACAAAATTGTCTGGAGTAATGAGCCAGGGCAGGTGGTTGATGTTGTAGTGGGGGAACATGTGGCTAACAGTGACCACAATTCTGTCTACTTTAGGATACAGATGGAAAAGGATGCTTGTTGCCCTAGGGGCAGGGTGCTGAATTGGGGGAAGGCTAACTACGGTCGGATTAGGCAGGAACTTAGGGAAACTGATTGGGAACGGTTGTTTGAGGGTAAGTCCACGCTAGGCATGTGGGACTCTTTCAAGGGAATACTGAAAATGTTGCAAGATAAGTATGTGCCAGCCAAGAGGAAAGATGGGAAAGGTAGGATTAGAGAGCCGTGGATTACTAGGGATATTGAGGACTTGGTTAGGAAGAAAAGAGAAGCGTATGATAGGTCGAAGCAGCTGGGAACCGAGACAGCATTGAAGGAATATAGAGAGAGTAGGAAGGAGCTCAAACAGGGAGTTAGAAGGGCAAAAAGGGGGCATGAAATGATTTTGGCAGATAGGATTAAGGAAAACCCAAAGGCTTTTTACTCCTAAGTTAGGAATAAAAGGGTGGTTAGAGGACAAATCGGACCTCTTAGGGACAGAGGAGGGGAACTGTGCTTAGAGCCCGAGGGAATGGCGGAGATCTTGAATGAATACTTTGTGTCGGTATTCACGAAGGAGAGGGGCTTGTTGACAGCTCCTGTCTCTGAGGGAGCTGTGGACCAGTTGAGGGAAATATCCATACCGAGGGAGGAAGTGTTAGAGCTTCTAGGTAGCATTAAAACTGATAAATCTCCTGGGCCTGATGGCATTTATCACAGACTGCTTAGAGAGGTGCGAGGTGAAATTGCTGGGCCTCTGACGCAAATCTTTGTCTCTTCCTTGTCACAGGTGAGGTCCCAGAGGACTGGAGAATAGCTAATGTTGTACCGTTGTTTAAAAAGGGTGGTAGGGATAACTCTGGAAATTATAGGCCGGTGAGTTTGACGTCAGTGGTAGGGAAGCTGTTGGAGGGGATTCTTAAAGATAGGATGTATAGGCACTTAGAGCGTTGCAATCTGATTAGGGATACGCAGCATGGATTTTTTAAGGGCAGGTCGTGCCTTACAAATCTGGTAGAATTTTTGAGGAGGTGACGAAATCGGTGGACGAAGGGCGAGCTGTTGATGTTGTCTATGTTGAGCACACCTTTGGGATGTGGGAGGAAACCGGAGCTCCTGGAGAAAACCCACACAAGCACGGGGAGAATGCGCAAACTCCCACAGACACAGGCCCAAATCCATGTATCTGCACAGCACAGCGATAGTCACTGAGCTGTCATGTTGCCCATCAGATGGTCCAGGTCAAGCATACACTAACAATGTGAAGCAGTAGGATACTCTCGAAAAAGGTCCAACAGCAGTCCTCTCACGACCCATCGTGTGTATGCCCCTCGTTAGACAACAAGGTGGACCAAAGCACCTGTAGGATAAAAACAAGTACATCAATATCATCATCTATTTACACACTTCCCAGGGACTCCCAAGGCTCATGATCCCTATTTTAAATCAGTTTTCTATACCCCTCCATTCCCATTCTGTTCATGTGCCATCTAAGTATTTCTTAAATAACTCCAGAGTACCTGCCTCCACCACTTTACTTGGCAGCGCATTCCATACCCCCACCACCCTCTGTGTGAAAAATCTCCCTCTAGCATCCAAATTATACCTTACCCCCCTCACCCTAAGCCCGTGACCCCTCGTGCTATTTGAGTCCATCCTAGGAAAAAGCTTAACCCTGTTTACTCTATCTATCCCCTTCAAAATCTTGTACACCTCTATCAGATCTCCTCTAAGTCTACGTCTTTCTAAGGAAAACAATCCCAATTTGCCTATTCTAAGACAGAGAGTAATAGTGGAAGGGTGTTTCTCTAGCTGGAGGTCGGTCACTAGTGGTGTGCCGCAGGGCTCGGTACTGGAACCTCTTCTATTTGTAATATTTATAAATGACTTGGAAGAGGAAGTAAGTGGAGTGATCAGCAAGTTTGCAGATGATACAAAGATAGCTGGACTTGCGGATAGTGAGGAGCATTGTCAGGCGATGCAGCAGGACGTAGATAGGCTGGTAGCTTGGGCAGACAGATGGCAGATGGAATTCAATCCTGATAAATGTGAGGTGATGCATTTCGGGAGAAAAAGTATAGGGGGAGGTATATGATAAAGGGTAGACCTATTAAGAGTATAGAAACGCAGAGGGACCTGGGGGTGCAGGTGAACAAGTCTCTGAAGGTGGCAGAGCAAGTGGAGAAGGTTGTGAAGAAAGCATATAGTATGCTAGCCTTTATAGGAAGGGGTATAGAGTACAAGAGCTGGCCTTTAATGTTGCAGTTGTATAAAACGCTGGTTAGACCTCATTTGGAATACTGTGTCCAGTTCTGGTCGCCTTACTACCAGAAGGACGTGGAGACTCTGGAAAGAGTGCAGAGGAGGTTTACCAGGATGCTGCCTGGTATGGAAGGTCTGAGTTACGAGGAGAGATTAGGCAAATTGGGACTGTTTTCCTTAGAAAGACGTAGACTTAGAGGAGATCTGATAGAGGTGTACAAGATTTTGAAGGGGATAGATAGAGTAAACAGGGCTAAGCTTTTTCCTAGGATGAATTCAACTAGCACGAGGGGTCACGAGCTTAGGGTGAGGGGTGTAAGGTATAATTTGGATGCTAGAGGGAGTTTTTTCACGCAGAGGGTGGTGGGGGTATAGAATGCGCCACCAAGTAAGGTGGTGGAGGCAGGTACCAAAGAACGAAGAACAAAGAACAACACAGCACGGGAAACAGGCCCTTCGGCCCAACGAGCCCGCACCGCCGTCCTAACATCTTAATGACATATAGAGACCAATATAGGGACAATTTGTTACCCAATCAGCCTAAGAGCACATTTTTGGGATGTGGGAGGAAACCGGAGCACCCGGAGAAAACCCACGCAACCACGGGGAGAACGCGCAAACTCCCGCAGACACAGGCCCAAATCCATGTGTCTGCACAGCAACAGCGATAGTCTCTGAGCTGTCATGTTGCCCATCTGATGGTCCAGTTTAAGCATACACTAAACGAACACAGGCAACTCCTGAAGTAACATCCAAGAGCAGCCCTCGCACGACCTGCCGAATGCATGCGCCTTGTTGGTCAACAAGGTGGACCAAATAGCCTGTGGAAACAAATAAAGTATTTAAACAGTCCTCCTATATCCCTCTATCTGCAGACCGCTCATGTGGCTGCTCCCACCACTCCACTCGGTAGCGCATTCCACACCCCCACTACCCTTTGTGTGAAAAAATGCCCTCTAATATTCGTCTTATACATAGCCCCCCTCACCCTAAGGCCGTGACCCCTCGTTCTATCCGATTCTAATGGTGGAAAAAGCTTACCACCATTTACTCTATCTATACCCCTCATAATCTTATATACCTCTAATAGATCCCCTCTCAGCCGACGTCTTTCAAGGGAAAACAACCCCAGTGCGTTCAACCTTTCCTCGTAAGACAGCCCTTCCATACCAGGCAGCATCCTGGTAAATCTCCTCTGCACTCTCTCCAGGGCCTCCACATCCTTCTGGTAGTACGGCGACCAGAAATGGATGCAGTACTCCAGGTGAGGCCTAACCAACGTTCTATACAATTGTAACATCAGACTCCTACTCTTGTATTCTATACTCCTTCCTATGAAGGCTAACATACCATACGCTTTCTTTATCACTTTCTCCACCTGTACTGACACCTTCAGAGACTTGTGAACCTGCACCCCCAGGTCTCTCTGCGTCTCTATACTCCGGATAGTTTTACCTTTTATCCTATAACTCCCGTCTACATTATTCTGGCCAAAATGCATCACCTCGCATTTATCCGGATTAAATTCCATTTGCCATCTATCTGCCCAGTCTACCAGCCTATCTATGTCCTGTTGTATTGCCTGGCACTGCTCCTCAGTACCCGCCAATCCAAGCATCTTAGTGTCATCAGCAAATTTGCTGATCACACCACCTACTCCCTCTTCCAAGTCATTTATATAAATCACAAATAGAAGAGGTCCTAGTACTGAGCCCTGTGGCACACCACTAGTGACTGACCTCCAGTTGGAAAAAGAGCCTTCCACTACTACCCGCTGTCTCCTCCTCCCAAGCCAGTTCTCAACCCATCTACATACCTGGCCCTGTATCCCATGCGCCTTCACCTTTTTTATCAGCCTACCATGGGGAACCTTGTCAAATGCCTTACTGAAATCCAAGTAGACAACATCAACGGCTTGTCCTTCATCAACCGTTTTTGTCACCTCTTCAAAAAATTCCACTAGATTCGTAAGGCACGACCTCTCCTTAACGAAGCCATGCTGCGTATCCCTGATCTGATCGCAGCGCTCCAGATGCTCATACATCCTGTCCCTGAGGATCCTCTCCATTAGCTTACCTATAACTGAAGTCAAGCTCACCGGCCTATAGTTCCCTGGGTTATCCCTCTGACCCTTTTTAAACAACGGTACTACATTTGCAATCCTCCAGTCCTCTGGGAACTCACCTGTGTCCAAAGAAGAGACAAAGATTTGCGTCAGAGGCCCAGCAATGTCATCTCTCACCTCCCTTAGCAGTCTGGGATAAATACCATCAGGCCCCGGAGCTTTATAAGTCTTTATGCTACCTAAAAGCCCCAACACTTCGTCCCTCGTAATGATTATTTCCTTTAACGGGTCCTCAAAATCCTCAAAGCCGGCATCAGACATCAGGCCCCTCTCCTGCGTGAATACTGACGCAAAGTATTCATTCAGGATCTCCCCCATCCCCTCAGGCTCAAAGCATAGTTCCCCTCCTCTGTCCCTGAGAGGTCCAATCTTCCCTCTAACATCCTTTTCCTCCTTACATAGGAGTAAAATGCCTTAGGATTTTCCTTAATCCTACCTGCCAAAGCCATTTCGTGGCCCCTTTTTGCCTTTCTGACACCCCTTTTAAGATCCCGTCTACACTCTCTATATTTTTCAAGCGCTGCCTCTGTTCCCAATTGCCTGGATCTAACGTACGCCTCCCGCTTCTTCCTGACCAAGTCCTCAACATCCCTAGTAACCCACGGTTCTCTAATCCTACCCTTCCCATCCTTCCTCCTTACCGGCACGTGTCTTTCCTGCAAAAATTTTAGTTTTCTCTTGAAAGACTCCCACATGTGCAGCGTCGACCTACCCTCGAACAGCTTATCCCAGTCGGTATCCCTAAGATCCTGACTAATCTGGCTATATCTAGCCCTCCCCCGGTTTAACACCCTCCCTTTAGGGCAGGCTTCATCTTTTTCCATTAATACCCTAAAGCAGACAGAGTTGTGGTCACTATTAGATACATGCTCTCCTACTACAACGTCAACCACCTGCCCTGGCTCATTCCACAGAACCAGATCCAGTATAGCCCCCTCTCTAGTCAGGCTATCCACATACTGCTCCAAGGACCCTTCTAAAATACACTGTACAAATTCCTCCCCGTCTGCACCTTCCGCTCTCAGCCTGGAGATATTTAAGAAATACTTAGATGGGCACATGAACAGAATGGGAATAGAGGGGTATAGAAAACTGATTTAAAATAGGGATCATGAGCCTTGGGAGTCCCTGGGAAGTGTGTAAATAGATGATGATATTGATGTACTTGTTTTTATCCTACAGGTGCTTTGGTCCACCTTGTTGTCTAACGAGGGGCATACACGCGATGGGTCGTGAGAGGACTGCTTTTGGATCTTTTTCGAGAGTATCCTACTGCTTCACGTCGTTAGTGTATGCTTGACCTGGACCATTTGATGGGCAACACGACAGCTCAGTGACTATCGCTGTGCTGTGCAGATACATGGATTTGGGCCTGTGTCTGTGGGAGTTTGCGCATTCTCCCCGTGCTTGCGTGGGTTTTCTCCGGGTGCTCCGGTTTCCTCCCACATCCCAAAGATGTGCTCTTAGGCTAATTGGCAAAACAAATTCTCCCTAAATTGTCTCAAATTTGGTTTTTAATCCATGGATCTATAAACATGGACAGGGATCGCATGTAGAAGTGGGAACATCGAGGTGGCGGTGCGGGCTCATTGGGCTGAAGGGCCTGTTTCCTGTGCTGTTTTGTTCTTTGTTCTTTGTCTTCTACTCTACTACAATCTTTGGCCGCTTGTTCCACTCACAGTCTGTGTGAAAAAATTGCCCTTTGGACCCTTTTGCATCTGTCGCTTCTCATGTTGAAACTATGTCTCCAGTTTTAGATTCCCCTATCTTTTGGAAAAGATATTGATTATCTAGCTGATCTACGCCCTTCATTATTTTATAGACCTCCGTAAGATCACTCCTAAGCCTCCTACGCTCCAGAGAAAAAAGTCCCAGTCTATTCAGCCTCTCCTTATAACTCAAACCATCAAATCCTTCTAGCATCCTAGTAAATCATTACTGCCCCCTTTCTAGTTGAATAATATCCTTTCTATAATAGGATGACCAGAACTATACACAATATTCCAAGTGTGGCCCTACCAATGTCTTCAACAAGATGCCCTAACTCCTGTATTCAATGTTCTGACCAATGAAACCAAGCATGCCAAATGCCTTCTTCACCACCTTGCCCACCTGTGACTCCACTTTCAATAAGCTATGAACATGAACCCCTCAATCCCTTTTTCTCTAACTCTTCCCAGTGCCTTAGCATTAACTGAATAAGCTTTGTCCTGGTTTGATCTACCAAATTGCACCACCTCGTGTTTATCTAAATTACATTTCATTTGCCATTTGTCAGCCCACTGACTCAATTGATCAAGATCCTGTTGCAATCCAAGATAACTTTCTTCACTATGCCATCAGCCTTGGTGTCATCTGCAAACTTAGTAACCATGTGCCGTAAATTCTTATCCATATCAGTAATATAAATGACAAATAACAGTGGATCCAACACTGATTCCTGAGGCATACAGCTGGTCACAGGCCTCCAGTTTGAAAAACAACCCTCTGCAACCACCCTCTGTTTTCTGTCATCAAGCCAATTTTGTACTTATTTGGCTATCTCTGGATCCCATGAGATTTAATCTTATGCAATAATCTACCATGTGGTACCTTGTCAAAGGCCTTGCTAAAGTTCATTTAGACAACAGCAACTGCACTATCCTCATCTACCTTCTTGGTTACCCTTTCAACTCTTGTGAGACACGATTTTCCACTCACAGAGCCATGCTGACTGTCCCTAATCAGTCCTTGCCTCTCTAAATGCTTGTAGATCCTGTCTCTCAAAATACCTTCTAATAACTTACCCATTAAATGTGACGCTCATCAGTCTGTAGTTCCTAGGCTTTTCCCTGCAGCCCTTCCTAAACAAAGGCACAACATTTACCACCCTCCAATCTTCATGCACCTCACCTGTGGCTGTCGATAATTCCAATATCTTGCTAGAGGACCCACAATTTCCTCCCTAGCTTCCCACTAGGATATACTCCATCAGGTCTCGGGGATTTAAGCGGCATGAGGGTTTGTGGGGGGGGAGGGGGGAGGATAGGGGGAGAAAATGGCAGGAGGCTCACAAATCGATTTCACCAGTGTTAATTTACAGAGGGATCTTCTGTTGGTGTCGATCATGGTGGGTCAGAAAACTCACCAGACGCTGGCATGAACCTCATTTACATCCCATTGATGAATGAAGGCCTATGCCAGATTCTCTACAAAGGAATTGGGAAAACATGCCAGTCTGAAACAACATAACATGCAGATGGGACTCATCTGAACAATGCACAGGCCTGCCTCCGGAATTCAGGATTGAGGTCACCCACAACCCTGGAACACTACAGCAGTGGATCAGAGACTGCAGCTGCAGGTGGACCTTCCAGGTCAGGTGTTCTGATCCATCTTCCAGCCTCAGGATGTTCTTGGGGATCCATCTTCATTCTCAGGTGGTTTGTCTTCCTTATTCGATAGTGGGTCAATGAGGTTGGATGCCGTTTCATTATAGCAGCTGGACATGATGGCAGACCCAGACCAGCCAATACGAAACACCAGGGTGCGTAATTAATACGGCCACAGCTGAAGTATTTGGTATATTTTTCCACCACTCATTACAGTAGGAAACCTCCACTTTCCCGCTGTACCACAGCACTTAGTCTTCAAATGGGAGAATTCTGCCCCAAGTTTCTGCCGCTGACACAGCATGAAATGGCTCTTATCAAAGACATGGATGGGAGACTGGGTTTTACACTCCTGTGTGGGCAGAACTTAAAATCCTGTGGAGGCCTTTCCACCACCAACCCACTCATTTTAAAACAATTAACACTGCATTCAGTGTTACGTTGCCATGGGACAGCAGTTGAAATTGCACGTGGGCTTCTCCAAGACTTCGAGGTGGGTTGGGACCCCTAATATTCAGCCTTATATGATTCTGACAATGATAAACTATTGCTCCTAGTCTTTCTCACCCTGTCCACTATCTTTAACACAGTTGATCATACCGTGCTCCTCCAATGCCTTGCCACTGACAACTAGCTGAATGGGACTGCAGCTGATTTAGTTCTATTCTTATGCAGCTAATTGTAAGCCATTCCTTCAATCTCTGTCACAATTCAATTCCTGGCCATCAGCTTCATTCCTCTCCATGGCAACTATCTGAGGCAGAACTGGACTGTTCACAACCTTACTTGCCACATTCAGCCCTAAGATAAGTTAATATCTATGCCATCTCAAAGATTGCCAATTTCCACCTCTACAACATCATCTAACTCTATCCCCATTTTAGTTCATCTGCGGCTGAAACTTTCATTCATTTCCTTATCGTCTCTACAATTGACTATTCTAATGTACTTGGGCCAAGCTTCCACATGATGCCGTCCAAAGTTTTGTTGCCCATGTCTAACATGCACCAAGTCCTGTCCTGTTCACCTGTTACCCTGTGCTTGCTGACTGGTGCTTCCTGGTGAATTAATGCCTCAATTTTAAAACTCTGACCATTGTTTCCTATTTCTGAATGGCCTGGATCCTCCCTGACACTGTAATTTCCTCTAAGTACACAAAATGAGTGGCACGGTGGTTAACATGGCTGCCTCATAGCACCTGGGAGCTGTGTTCAATTCTGGCCATGGGTCACAGTCAGTGTGGAGCTTGCACATTCTCGCCGTGTCTGTGTGGGTTTCCTCCGAGTGCTCTGGTTTCCTTCCACAGTCCAAAGATGTACAGGTTAGGTGGATTCGCCACGCTAAATTGACTGTAGCATCAGAGGGATTAGTGGGGTAAATTTGTGGAGTTGTGGGAATAGGGCTTGGGTGGGATTGTGATCAGTACAGACTTGATGGGCCAAATGGTCTTTTTCTGCACTGTAGGGGTTTTATGAAAGTCTGAAATCTCAACGCTCCGCTGATACTCACAAGCATCCCTGATTTTAATTGTTCCATCCTTGGTGACTATATCTTCATTTTTCTAAGCTCTGGAAGCCTCTCTTCACACTCCTTCATCTTGCTTCTCTCATTCAACTCAAACCTTAAAACATACTTCTGACCAAGATTTTGGTTATCTAGATTAATATTTTCTAATGTGGTTGGGGGTCAGAATTTGTTTTACAATGCTCTTGTAAAGCATCTGGGAGAATTTTATATACTACTCCCACCAGTGAATTCTTTGTTTTTCTTATCTCTCATTTCATTTATAAATTTACATCCGTAATTTTTGAGACAGTCAACAACAAAGATGCTGGGAATTTTCAATTTGTATAAATATATAATATATACATATAAATACAGGTTGTTGCTACACTTTCTGTAGATGTGGAAGATCAGTGTGTTTTTAAAAAAAGTGCACTTTTATTCAATTCTTGTCTTTATATTTCTAGATTTTAGGTATTTACATTGAGAAATCAGATTTCAGAAAGCTATGGAATCATCAAAAGGCTTCGAATATATTTTGCACAGTTTATCACAGAATCATAGAAACCCTACAGTGGAGCTGGTGGTCACTCAGCACATTAAGTCTGCACTAACAATCCCACCTTGGCTTTATTCCCATAACCCTGCATATTTATTCTACTAATCTCTCTAACCATTGTACCCTGGGACACTAAGGGGCAATTTAGAATTGCCAATGCACCTAAACTGCTCATCTTTTGGACTGTGGGAAGAAACCCACATGGACACCAAGCTTGGAGCAATTAAAATCAGGGATGCTCCACAGGCCAGAATCAGCAGGGTATTGAGATTTCAGAGTTTCATGGAATTCCTATATTGCAGAAAGAGGCCATTTGGCCCATTGAGTCTGCACCAACCACAATCCCACCAAACCTTATTCCTGGAACCCTACATATTTACCAGACTAATTCCACTGACACTAAGGGGCAATTTAGCATGACCAATGCGTCTAACCAGCGCATCTTTCGGACTATAGGAGGAAACCGGACCACCCCATGCAGACACGGGGGGAATGTGCAAACTCCACACAGTCAGTGACCCAAGCCGGGAAACGAACCCGAGTCCATGGCTCAGTGAAGCAGCAGTGCTAACCACTTTGTCACCCCAATATAGTTGCACTTGCTCACTTAAATTCTAGATATCAATGAAAATTAAGCCACCGTGTGACCGTAACTTTGAAACAAAGGTAAGCAGCGCTCACAATGCAGATTTGCCAGTGCAGTTTGTTTGGTTTAAAAACTCCATCTCCCAGAGTGCTGTATCTCAGCCGCTCCACCCAGCGGAAGGTCGTCTCTTCTATTACAGCGGTGAAGATGGCTGCGTTTAGGATTGCCCGGCGTGTTATTCAGAGTTCGCGTTTCGCTGCAAGTGCTGAGTTTCCCTCTGCAAGGACAGGCGGACTGGGTCAGCGCGCCCTCTGCACCCACAGCCCTGGGCATCCAGGTGAGTCGGCAACTAGCTCTTGCGCTGTCTCCCCAGCCCGTGGCTGCCCTGAGCGCAGCAATACTCTCCCCACACCACACACGTTTTCCTGCTGGAAATGTACTGTTGTGTCAATTACAGAAATTGTCACTAGCGTTTTTTTCCTCTCTAAATTTACCAGCAGTGAAAGTGGAACGTCACCCTGAAGATAAATGCATACATTCCAACATCCCACAGTATGTCTCACTCAAGTATTTAAAGTTTAATGATTAATGTCACAAATAGGCTTACATTAACACTGCAATGAATTTCCAGTGAAAATCTCCTAGTCGCCACAGTCTGGTGCCTGTTTGGGTATAGTGAGGGAAAATTTAGCATGGCCAATGCATCCTAGAGGGTGGTGTAGGTGTGGAATTTCCGAGCACAGAATGTAGTTGAGGCCAAAACATTGTCTGATTAGATATAGCTGTTGGGGCTCAAAAGATCAAAGATAATGTGGGAAGAGGTGTTCAGGATATTGAATTTGATGATTGGTGAAATGAATGGTGGGACAGGCTCGTAGGGCCTAATGGCCTACTCTTATTTCTAGTTTCTGTGTTTATATTCTGCACGTCTTTCGAACTGTGGGAGGAAACCAAAGCAAACTCATGCAGACACGAGGAGAATGTGCAGGCAGTGACAAGCCAGGAATTAAATTCTGGTCCCTGGCGCTGTGAGACTAATCACTGTGCCACTGTGAAGGTGATGGAGATGCAGGCTTTCAAAATTGATGCAATTTTTTTTAATGTAGTACTGCACCCTCCTCTCTATCTGGGTTTCTTAATTTATCAATAAAATGACACCAAATACAGATGTGAAAAAGGGGCCTAAAGCTTTTTATGGAGTCCAGTGGCAGCTGTGACCCAGTTGATAACACACTCGCCTCTGAATTAGGACCTTGTGTTTAAGCCCACTCCAGGCCTGAGGCACAAAGATCTGAAGTGACACTTCCACACAGTGTTGCACAATCAGAGGTGCTGTCTTTCGGGTGAGATGTGAAGCTGATCTCCAGTGCGCTCGAGTCGCAGCTGACATGCCAAATTTAGAGATTGTGTCCAAATCCATTTCTTTGAGCAACCTTTCAGCTACTTCCCTAATGTCTCTATTCTTGGCTTGGTATCCATTTCCTGAAATTTATTTATGGAGAATCTGGGGGCATTTTCAAAAGGCTAAAGGCATCAATAAATAAAAGTGGTTGGTCATTAATTTGAGCTGCAATTATTGTGTTGCAATGATACAGTCATTGGACTCTTGTTCCACTGCAGACTGACCATAATCTGACTGGCACAATGTGTCATGACCTGCACTGCTTGCAACTAACTTTTAACAATAGGTGAGAGTGGATTGGAGTATCCATTTTGTCCTATCTTTATATAGATTACATGTGAACTTTTAAACACAATCTAATCAGTGCTTTTGATCAAAGCTATTTTTATGCTTTGTTTAAATAATACAGTAAATGAAGAAATATGTCCTAAAAAATGTCTTTTAACTTTGTAATTGGTATCTGATCTGGGCACAACTAAGATCTCTACAGATTGATGTATCTGGAGCCATTATAAATGATTCTTGGTATTTAGCCCCACCTTTAATGTTTTAGAAAGTTATAGGGCATTAATAATTGTGTATTAGATAAAATAAATCAAAGAGCAGCAATAAATTCTGATTTCAGAATGTGTCTGCATGCCATTGTTATAACCGATAAGGATTTTGATAAAAGCTGGCTAAATTTCAGAAAAGCTTTAAAGCATTTCATCCGTAAATGGGGTAGTGGAGATAATATTTGTGATCAAACAAGTAAATAGACAGGGTTCCAAGCATTGATTGGAAGTGTCAATGTGGCTGTAGTTTGTCCCCCCGAGACACATAAACCGTCATATCCAACAGGAGCTGTGCTTCTGAAATATGGATCCCAATCCATGGCATGGAATGTACAGTGTAGAATGAGACCATTCATCCCTCCATTATGCTACTGACCCTTTATTAGACACTTTGGGTGGAATTTTAGCCATGGTGCACCATTCCCAATGGCAGGACAGGAAGTGGCCACCACTCCTGCTGCCTTGCTTGTTGCTGATGTGAAGTGCCAGTGGCGTTCACAGGAGATCTGCAATCACATGGTAAGGGAACGTAAAATCTCTTGTCATATGACAATGTTGTAGATCCAGACAAATAAAAGGGCTCCTCATCATGGCCAGAACTTTTCTGCTTAACTCCATTTTCATTAACGTAAGAATTATTGAGAGCACCAAAGCAACAGGGCTGTTTTTCAAATTTAAATTGTAAGTATTTAACATTGTATTGGTTTCACTTTATTCATGCATACATCATGATTTGTTCAGCCTAGCTTAGACAGCAAAATATACTGCCACATCTCATGGTTGCCACACCATTGGCATGCATTGATAGTTGTAGGAGAGTTTGGAGTATTTGCTGTATTGTGGAAGAAATAATGTTGTGTTCTTTTTTCTCTCCACTTCTTGTTGAATGTTCATGTTCGTGTGCAGTGTTTTACTCACCGCTCTGTGGGACGTGGTTGAACTTTCCTTCTACGTATTGCAAAGGAGTTTTCTGGGATCATTCTGAGGGGCAAATTGAAATGCTGTAGCTGAACTCAAAACTCTGTAAGGACTCTGCCAGTCAACACCCTGAGATGGACCCATGTGTAGACAGTACCAACACTGCCCTTTAGGCCTTTCTTTTACTTACCTTGACCGAGTGTCCCTACCACACCCAGGATACCAGGCCCTTCTGCTGATCTCAGACACCTAGACAAAGCAGATAGTAACACGCCATCTTCAAATAAAAGTGACCAGTTGACCACAAGATTCCTGTATGCAGCTGACTTCATCTTAAAGAGGACATAATTTTTTATATGTTGTAAACTATTGAGTACTCATGGCATGTAAATGCATTACATAGGGAACTCATCACAGGACAGTGTGAGGATGCCACAAACATGCTGCTCACTTAATGCCTGGATCAACTGAAGGATAATCTAAGTTTTGCTTGTCCTTAATTCACTCATGCAGCATATCACATTTTCCACTCTTGAAGGCTCTATTAAATCATTTCCCCCTAATTTCTGCTGCCCTCACCTTTTGTTTCTTGATTTGGTCTTGGCATTTAAGTGACAATAGCAAGACTGGATTTATTTCCTATTACTGCAAGAAAATAATGTTGGACCTTCTTGAGCTGCTAATGGTTCCTTTGCTGGTGTTTACTTGTGTTCACACGATTATGATCCCATGTTGAAATTTAACATAGAATTCAGGATTTTACCCTAACAATGTTGAAGGATAAAGGTTGTGTCCTGGACAGAGACTTGGAGATGATGATGCTCCCCAGATTCTGCTACATTTATTATTATTGGTGACCAAGAGCTGGGAGTTGCTGCTGAATAGTTCAAAGAAGACGGGGAGTAGCAGTAGAAGGGGGCATTTCTGAATGGAGGGTTGTGACAAATTTGCAGATAGTGATGTGGACCATCAGAGGATACAGCAGGATATAGATCAGTTGGAGACTTGGGCAGAGAGATGGCAGATGGAGTTTAATTCAGACAAATGTTCATTTGTTGCAACTGTACAAAACAGTTGCGGCTGCGCTTGGAGTATTGCGTACAGTTCTGGTCACCACATTATTAGAAATTGGAGGCATTGGAAAGGGTACAGAGGTTTACCAGGATGTTGCCTGATATGGTGCAAAGTCTTATGAGGAAAGGCTGAAGGACTTGAGGCTATTTTTGTTAGAGAGAAACAGGTTAAGAGGTGACCTAATTGAGGCTTATGAGATGATCAGAGGGTTTGATAGGGTAGACAATGAGAGCCTTTTTCCTCAGATGGTGATGGCTAACACGTTGCGACATAGCTTTAAATTGAGGGGTGATAATTATAGAATGGATGTCAGAGGTAAGCTTTTAGAGTTAGTAAGGGCGTGGAATGCCATGCCTGCAGCAGTTGTGGACTTGCCAACTTTAAGGGCATTCAAATGGTCAGTGGATAGGCATATGGATAACATTGGAATACTTCAGGTTAGAGGGCCATTAGATTGGTTCCACTGGTCGGCGCATCATCGAGGGCCGAAGGGCCTGTACTACGCTGTGATGTTCTATGTTTTATGCTCTAAATATGAGGTTATGCATTTTGTAAGGTCCAATACAGATAGGAAATATACAGTAAATGGCAGAATTTTTAAGAGTATTGATAAGCAAAGGGATCTGGGTGTATAGGTACACAGGTAACTGAAAGTGGCAAGGTGCAGAGGGTAGTCAAGAAGGCATAAGGCATGTTTGCCTTCATTGACTGGGGCATTGAGTTTAAAAATTGGCAAGTCATGTTGCAGCTTTATAGAATCTTAGTTAGGCCGCACTTGGAATATGGTGTTCAATTCTGGTCCCCACACTACCTGAAGGATGTGGGGGCTTTGGAAAGGATACAGGAAAGATTTACCAGGTGCTGTCTGGTATGGAGAGCATTAGCTATGAGGAGAGATTGGAGAAACTTGGTTTGTTCTCACTGGAACAGCGAGGTTGAGGAGCGACCTGATAGAAGTCTCCAAGATTATGAGAGGCATGGACAGTGTGGATAGTCAGAAACTTTTTCCCAGAGGGGGGCACAGATTTAAGGTGAAAAGGGCAAAGTTTAAAGGAGATACGCGAGGGAGATTTTTTTTTTTACAGAGTAGTGGATGCCTGGAACTCGTTGCCGGGGAGGAAGTGGAAGTTGATATAGTAGTGACTTTTAAGGGGCATCTTGACATATCATAGACACCCTACAGCGCAGAAAGAGGCTACTCAGCCCATTGAGTCCACACCAACCATAATCCCACCCAGGTCCTACCCCCACCTCCCTGCACATTTTACAAACTAATTCCTCTAACCTACACATCTCAGGACATTAAGGGGCAATTTTAGTGTGGCCAATTAGTCTAAACCACACATCTTTGGACTGTAGGAGGAAATCAGAGTATCCGAAGGAAACCCATGCAGACACAAGGAGAATGTGCAAACTCCACACAGACAAGCTGGGAATTGAACGCAGGTCGCTGGAGCAGTAAAGCAGCAATGCTAACCACTTTGCTACCATGCCACAATACTAATATATGAATAGTATGGGAATGGAGTGCTATAGTCCCCAGAAAGTAGAGGGTTTTAGTTAAGTTGGGCAGCATGGTCAGTGTAGGCTTGTAGGACTGAAGGGCCTGTTCCTGTGCTGTAATTTGTTTTGCTCTTTGTTGTGGTTTATAATTACAAAGCACCACCATTGACCAGAATGGCAACTGAATGTACAAGGGAGGAGGGTGTGGGGTAAAAACTAAATTCAAGTCCTACCCCACAGCTTGAGTACAAAATTATGAAAGATTACCCCCCTGTATAGTGCTGTGAAGGCACTACACTACTGTTAGAGATGCCTTCTTTCAAACGAGACATTAAAATGAGGCTCCAACAGCCTGTGCAGGTGATATTTGAGGAAAAGCAAGGGAGTTACCTGATCAATATTTATTTCTCGGTCAACATCACAAAAACAGATTAATCTGGTCATTATTTCATTGCTGTTTCTATTTGCATATTGGCTGTCACCTGTCCCACAATAATGACTACACATCAAAGAGTATTTCATTCACTGTAAAGCATCTTGATGTCTGGTAGTCATGAAAAATGCCTTATGGACATAAATCCTTCTCTTAAATAGATGGCATCATCTGTTGCAAACATCTCATGATGGCGGTAACTATTGCAGTAACTTGTGGTTATGTAACACCTTTTAACACAGTAAAATGTTCTAAAGTGTTTCACAGGAGCATTATTAAGTAAAATTTGACACCATACTACCCAAGAAACTATTAAACCAAAAACTGCTTCAGAAGTAAGTATAAGAATCTTTCTCAAAGAGGAAAGAAAGGTGGGGAGATGGAATTACAGAAGTTCCAACATCAGTGAGAGTTATAAAGCTGGAGGGGATTACAGAGGTAGGGAGGAGTGAAGCTATAGAGAGTTTGGAAAGCAAGGATGAGCATTTTAAAATGAAGACAATACTTAACAAGGAGCCAGTTTAGATCAGTGAGTTCAGGGTGAACGATGATCAGAACTTGGTGCAAATTATGAAGATAGAATTTTGGATGACCTCATGTCTATGGAGGGAGGACAGATGGAAGGTGGCCCAGGAGTGCATTAGAATATTCAAGTCTGGAGGAAAGAAAAGCCTGGATGAGTTGAGTCATGATGGAGTTTAAAATGATTTATAAAGATGGTCTTAATGATGACATACATTTGTACTCTGAAGCTCATCTTGAAGTCGCATATGACATGAAGGTTGCAAACAGTCTGTTTCAGCTTCAGACTGTTGCCAGGGAGAGGGAATGGAGTTTGTTGCTATACAGGATGGAGTTTGCGAATGGGGACCAAAGGCAGTGGCTTTAACCTTCCCAATATTTAACTGGAGGAAATTTCTGCTCATCCAGCACTGATGTTGTCTTGCCAACTCTGAGACGATGGAGGGGTTGAGAGATGATGGTGAGCTAGAGCTGGATGGAAACTGTCATACTGTTTTTGGATGATGTTATGGATGATATCGTGAGCCAACATGTTGATAAGAAATGAGAGGAGGTCAAGGATAGATTCTTAGAAGACACCTGAGGTAACAGGATTGAATAGAGCACCCATTACAGCTAATTCACTAGCTGTAATTGGATAGATAAGAATCTAATTAGTGCAATCTCACCCATGTGGAGGATGATGTAGTTAGCTATGTTGAAGGTTGCAGACAGGTTGAGGGGATAGGTCGAGACTGTTTCCTATTGTCCCAGAAGCTTGAATGTCTTCTAATTTTTAGAAAAACTGTTTAGGTGGGTGGCCAGGACAGAAATCTAACTGGAGGGATTCAGATGTGGTATTCTGGGAAAGATGAGCAGGAATTTGGGAGATGACAGCTAGTTTTCAGTGATGAGTTTTAGTGGTGGTTTTTGGGGGAAGGCAATTGGATCATGGAGGATAGAATACTTAAAAGTTGTAGTAATTTAAAATTCAGTTGCAGTCCTCCTCCTCCATGCCCCCTCTGCCTCCACAGGCCAATGCAAGGCATTTTGAATCTATGTTCATCTGAAAAGTGAAAGTATTAGGGCATGGTTGTTGTGACCTGACACTTGAACACACTAAACTTAGTAATGAGAAATATGTCTACAGTGCTCTCTAGTTTGTACAAACTGCTGTAAAACTCCAGCATACCACAAAGTAAAATTTCCGGAATGAATTACATGTATTCTCAGCTGCTTTGGTCTCCAAGTGGAGATCATTTTCTCGGCCTTCTGGCTAAGACAAAATATCAGATCAAGTCCAAGATGGGCTGCCCTGCCTTGTCCTGTCAGCTTGTATCTTGTTTGTCTCTCCTATGGGGACCTTGAATTGATTTCAATTAGATTTTGAATTTGGTTTTTGGAGCAAGGAAGGAATAAATTTGCATTTGACTAGTCCATTCTTGAGCATTGGTTTTGTAACATTAAGCATGGAGTTAACATGTTTATTGCTCACTGCCTTGTGAGAGTGATGGTGGACAGTTTTGAATTGCTAGTAGATTTTACTTTAAACAATAGAAGAGTCTGCTGTGTTTTGTTAAGCATTAATCTTGCAGCATGAAACTGGAGTGGCATATTGATACAGTTGGACAAAAGTGACAAGTTCCCTTTCCTGATGGATGCTAGTAAATCAGTTGGTGTTTTATGATACTTTGAAAATATCATCATGAATATTGCCATTCAGCAATCTATGTAACATTGTGTGGGAGCTGAATCCTGATTAACATGTACCTAAATTTGCCAAGAAACTCTATCCTTTGATCAGCTCGTGTGCAACCTGTACAATGATGGGGGCAAATTGCACATTAATAGTGTGTATGGTCAGGTACTTGTTTACCTAGATGTGTGGGATCTGGCATGAGCAATTTACAGGGTTATTGCAACATTCTAATGCAGTTTAATACAGTTCAGTATGTAAGTAAATCTTACTCTGGATTTTAAATATTTACATTCTCTCTCTCTCTCTCTCTCTTTATTTGGCAGGCACAGAGACAGCTGGCATTAGAAAGCCCCAATTTATGGATGACAGTGTCCAGGAAATCCTCACGAGAATAACAGGCCTCGATCTTGAGAAGGTCTTCAAACCTGTCAAGCAGCAACTAAAACCACCCACGTACAAACTAATGACAAACATGCAGCTTGAAGAGGTAAATTTGCCGATAGTTTCAAATTGCTTTCTTCCATTACTCTTCGATAAATTACTAAGTAAACACATTTGCTGTTTTGGCCACAAAAGCATTTGTTGAGGAGAAACCAAGTTAATCCTCTCCCTTTCCCATTTAAATATTCATCCACTAGCCGTTTTGGAAATTTTTCTGCATGATTTGTGTGTTTATTGACAAAAAGAAAACATTTCTGGTTGTTGCAAAATTTGTTTTTGCTGGTTTATTCTTTGTTTTTTGCTTTATTTAATACTTGTCAGACTCAGTAATCCAACATTCAGACCTTGTGGGGCATTGCACTTCCAGATGTATTTGATATTCACTGGCAAACACACACAGTAGACCTAAAACTACAGGATCCTTCCCCTCCAATAAGGTAATGCAGTGTCCTGACAGGTAGAGTGAACCTGGCTGGACAAGCATTGGGAGGCCTTGTGATGGTAAGCTGTGTTTTCATTTGGCTAGCAGCGTCCTTGGCAAAGATCAAGCCTGAAATGGGTTGCTATGATTCATCTTGTCAGCTTGGATCTTTTCTCCCTTGAAGGGATCTTGAATTGGTTTCAGTTGGTTTATGAATTTGTTTTTTTGGTGCAAGCAAAGAATGAAGTTGGATTGCTTAGTCAATTCTGAACATTGGCTTTATCACTGTGAGAATAGAGCAGCTTCCTGCACACAGTTGGGAGAGATAGTCTCTGAATCCTAGTTGATCTCAATCTGTACTTAGTGTCTCAGAACTAAGTAAAGGGATTGGATTTTTAGGGTGTCTGCGCGCACCTCACAATCAGGTACACAGAAAGGTCATCAGATTGAATTTCTTAGCAGCTAGATTTGGAGAAATTTTGTGGCTGGTAGCGGATTTCCACTGTATTAAAAATCTTACGATGAAGTAGTTTGCAAGACACATTCACCAGTTTCGTATGATGACGCAGATTTGGTACGAGTAGCTAATGACTGTAATTGATTGAAGTAAATGTGTCCTGCTTTTTCAGGCCCGACTTAAAGCAGTTGATGCAGCTAAAACTTGTCTCCAAATGCCACCAGTACTAAGTGAAAGAGAACTAATTAATGATGTACTAGCAGAAGATAAGGTTCTTGAAGATCTGGAAACGGCTAAATATGTATTCACAGATATAACGTATGACATTCCACACAGAGTAAGTACTAGTCTAGAGTCTGAATTGGCTCTACACTTCACCAACTACTTAAATAAAAGTAAAGTACTGAAGATGCTGGAAACCTGAACTAAAACAGAAAATGCTGAATAAGCTCAGCAGGTTTGGCAGCATCTGTGAAGAGAGAAACATTTCTACAGTTCCAGTCCATTGATGCTGCTGCATTGTTGAATTGTTTCACTGTTGCTCCCTCTGAGCATTGAAATGTGTTTTCACGTTAGCACATGCTGATACCTTGGACACTATTAACAATCTTCAGTCCCTAATGACTGGTAGCAAGAATTACGTTAGTAATTGTTTGGTAGCACAGAATTTGAGTAATGCTGAAAAAAGAGACATTTTGTCAAAGTTTTTTGTCTTGTACTTTTCAGGACAATTCATAAGCGAAAACAAAAATTTATACTGATTTAAAGGGGACTGGGCTGTGTTTTGTAGAGGCAAAGCCATGAAGAATGCACCAATTCATAATGACTGACATTTAATGGCTCAGCATTGTTTGAAATATATCAAGCACCTTGACTCTGGCCAAGACATTGCACTGAGAAATGAATCAACAAATGGCTGTAATATATTGTATTTAGCTGAAACAGACACATTGCACCTCTCTCAAACTCCACTATTTTTATTACATACAAACAAGGACTGTGCCATCAGGCCCCTTGAGCCTATTCTGCCAGTTAATAAGATCATAGCTGATTTGATGGTAAGTACAAATCAGTATCTTGCCTGCACCAACCGCTACTACTAACCCTCCCCCCTCCCCCCCCCCCCCGCCCCCACCCCCACCCCCAACTCTCAACTCTGAAAGAATAAAAATTAAGCTTGTCTCTGTTTTAAACTGATGACCTTTTGTTTTTAAACAGTGATCCCTAAGCCTAGATTCTCCTACAAGGAACATCTTCTCCACATTCAGCATGTCGAGACCCCTCAGGCTCTTGTATGTTTCAATTAAGTCACCTTTTGCTCTTCTGAGCTTCAGCAGAAATCTGTCTAGCCTGTCTAATCTTTCCTGGTAAGATCACCAGTCTACTCCAGGTATTAATCTAGCAAACCTCCTTTGAACTGCTTCCAACACATTTATATTCTGTTAACAGTACTCCAAATGTCGTCTCACTAGTGCTGTATAGAACTGAAGCAAAGCCTGCCTACCTTTGTATTCAATTCTCTTCGCAAGAAATGATAACATTAGCTCTCTAATTATTTTCATATTAGCCTTTCATAATTATATCTAGATCCATCTGCATTACAGAGTTCTGCTATCTCTCCGCATTTCAAAGAACAAAACAGCATGGGAAACAGGCCCGCGCCGCCACCCTGATGTTCCCATCTCTACCCGCGATCCCTGTCCATGTTTATAGATCTATGGATTAAAAACCAAATTTGAGACAATTTAGGAAGAATTTGTTTTGCCAATTAGCCTAAGAGCACATCTTTGGGATGTGGGAGGAAACCGGAGATCCCAGAGAAAACCCACGCAAGCACGGGGAGAATGCGCAAACTCCCACAGACACAGGCCCAAATCCATGTATCTGCACAGCATAGCGATAGTCACTGAGCTGTCGTGTTGCCCATCAAATGGTCCAGGTCAAGCATACAGTAATGATGTGAAGCACTAGAATACTCTCAAAATCCAAGAGCAGTCCTCTCACGACCCATCGCATGTATGCCCTTTATTAGACAACAAGGTGGACCAAAGCAACTGTAGGATAAAAACAAGTACATCAATATCATCATCTATTTACACACTTCCCAGGGACTCCCAAGGCTCACGATCCCTATTTTAAATCAGTTTTCTATACCCCTCCATTCCTATTCTGTTCATGTGCCCATCTAAGTATTTCTTAAATAATTCCAGAGTACCTGCCTCCACCACTTTACTTGGCAGCGCATTCCATACCCCCACCACCCTCTGAGTGAAAAAACCCCCTCTAGCATCCAAATTATACCTTACCCCCCTCACCCTAAGCCCATGACCCCTCGTGCTATTTGAGTCCATCCTGGGAAAAAGCTTAACCCTGTTTACTCTATCAATCCCCTTCAAAATCTTGTACATCTCTATCAAATCTCCTCTAAGTCTACGTCTTTCTAAGGAAAACAGTCCCAATTTGCCTAATATCTCCTCATAATTCAGACCTTCCATACCAGGCAGCATCCTGGTAAACCTCCTCTGCATTCTCTTCAGAGTCTCCACATCCTTCCGGTAGTGAGGCGACCAGAACTGGACGCAGTATTCCAAATGAGGTCTAACCAGCGTTTTATACAACTGCAACATTAAAGGCCAACTCTTGTACTCTATACCCCTTCCTATAAAGGCTAACATACTATATGCTTTCTTCACGACCTTCTCCACTTGCTCTGCCACCTTCAGAGACTTGTTCACCTGCACCCCCAGGTCCCTCTGCGTTTCTATACTCTTAATAGGTCTATCCTTTATCACATACCTCCCCCTTACGTTCTTTCTCCCGAAATGCATCACCTCACATTTATCAGGATTGAATTCCATCTGACATCTGTCTGCCCAATCTACCAGCCTATCTATGTCCTGCTGCATCGCCTGACAATGTTCCTCACTATCCACAAGTCCAGTCATCTTTGTATCGTCTGCAAACTTGCTGATCACTCCGCTTACTCCCTCTTCCAAGTCATTTATATATATTACAAATAGAAGAGGTTCCAGTACTGAGCCCTGCGGCACACCACTAGTGACCAACCTCCAGCTAGAGCAACACCCTTCCACTATTACTCTCTGTCTCCTATTACCAAGCCAGTTACTTATCCATCTAGTTACCTGTCCTTGTATCCCATTTGCCTTGACCTTTTCGACTAACCTCCCATGAGAGACTTTGTCAAATGCCTTACTAAAATCCAATAAATTTCAATAATATGCTTCTCTTTTGTTCTTCCTGTCAAAATAGACAACTTCACAATTTCCCACATTATATTTCATTTGCCTGATCTTTGCCCAATCACTTAACGTAGCTATATTTCTAGCCACCTTATGTCCTCTTCATAACTTACTTTCCTACCTGTCTTTGTGGCACCAGCAAATATGATAGCCATCCCTTCATCCAAATTATTAATTTTGAACAGATATTCTTCCATCTCAGATGATTGCTGGAAGTGTTATGGCAAGAAGAGACAAAATGTCTTACTTTTCAACAATTTATGCTGATTTATTCTCAGGTAGGCAGGCACTGAGCTTGGTCATCCTATATTTGCAAGACTGACAGGAATCCTTGCATAATCAAAGATTACTGATTCAAATAGCTAGATGTTATGATGAGAAAATGAGGAAGAGGTTACTTTTCTTGCTACAATATCTCAAGTAGTCATCTCATATAGGGGAATAAAAATAGTGGAGCTATTGTGAGCTGTAGTACATATAAAACATAGAAGCCTCTTGGCATAATCAGTCTGCATTGTTATTTATTTGCTCCTCATGAGCAAATTCTTGCAATCACATTTACCTCGCCTGTTCACATATCCCTTGTTCCACTTACTCAGTCCAGCCTTGAATGTTGACACAGTGTCTGGTTAACCACAAAACCTGAAAGTGTATTACACAGTCTGAGATCTATCTCAAAATAAACATTGTACAAGAACAGAATATACGACTCAAGTGAAATCTGAATTACATTTGCATACCCTAGTTTAATTATCCCCATCCTCCAAATCCCTCTCCCTTGAAATCTATATTTAGAACATAGAACATAGAACACTACAGCACAAACAGGCCCTTCGGCCCACAAGTTGTGCCGAACACATCAAAAACCTACCCAGCCATAGACCTATCTATAACCCCCAATCCCATTGGATCCCATATACTCATCCAGGAGTCTTTTAAAAGACCCCAGCGAGTTGCCTCGACCACCACCGACGGCAGCCGATTCCATTCACTCACCACCCTCTGAGTGAAAAACTTTCCCCTAGCATCCCCTCTGTACTTGCTTCCCTGCACCTTAAATCTGTGCCCTCTCGTCGCGACCATTTCAGCCCTGGGAACTAGTCTCTGAGAGTCCACCCTATCTATTCCTCTCAACATCTTGTAAACCTCTCTCAGGTCGCCTCTCAACCTTCGTCTCTCCAGGGAGAACAGTCCCAGCTCCCTCAACCTGTCTTCATAAGGCATGCCTCCCAATCCAGGCAACATCCTTGTAACTCTCCTCTGCACCCTTTCACTAGCTTCCACGTCCTTCCTATAGTGAGGCGACCAGAACTGCGCACAGTACTCCAAGTGTGGTCTGACAAGGGTCCTATAAAGCTGCAGCATTACCTCCTGACTCCTGAACTCAATCCCTCGATGAATGAAGGCCAGTACACTGTAAGCTTTCTTAACCACATCCTCCACCTGGGAGGCCGATTTGAGAGCCTTATGGACCCGGACCCCAAGATCCCTCTGCTCTTCCACACAGCTAAGACTCCTACCTTTGATAGTGTACTCATTCATCCCATTGGATCTGCCAAAATAGACCACAACACATTTATCCGCGTTGAAGTCCATCTGCCACTTCTCCGCCCAGTCTTGCATCCTGTCGATGTCATGCTGCAACTTCTGACATCCCTCCAGACCATCCACAACACCACTGACCTTCGTGTCATTGGCGAACTTACTCACCCATCCCTCCACTTCATCATCCAGTCATTTATGAAAATGACAAACAGCAAGGGTCCTAGAACAGATCCATGGGGCACTCCACTGGTGACCGACCTCCATGCAGAAAAAGAGCCATCCACAACCACCCTCTGCCTTCTGCAGGCAAGCCAGTTCTGGACCCACAAGGCCAAAGCCCCTTGGATCCCATGGCCTCTCACCTTCTCAAGAAGTCTTGCGTGTGGGACCTTGTCAAATGGCTTGTAGTCTTTTTCTGAAGTTAACCAGCAATATATGAATGTCCAATTTTAATATTTTTGTATTGTTTCCCTGACAAGAGATCAGCTTGTATTTCTAATTGTTTACACATAGCAGATTTATAATTGTTTTCTGCCCTAAGATCTAGGCAAATACAATTAGAGTCCTACACCGATTGTCGATTCAGGGCCTTTTTATCACCTGTCGTTTTTAAAGAAATTTTCCACTTGTTTTTTTCCCCAAGGAACGCTTTATTGTGGTCAGAGAACCTAATGGGGTTTTGCGGAAAGCAACCTGGGAGGAGAGGGATAGGATGATCCAGGTCTACTTCCCTCGCGATGGTCGAAGGATCATTCCACCGCCAATTTTTAAAAATGAAAACCTGCTGGTAAAATCTTTTTCTTTATTTCAGAAAACATGTAATGTTCTGAATCTTTAGTAATTGGAGCCCAAAAGTGCTGTTTTGAATTTAAGTACCTTGATTACTAGACTGAATAAATACAGGGTGTATTTACTCATTGCTGGTGCTTGAAACCATCAGAAATATTATGCAAAGCATATTTGCATGTTTTGAGTTCACTGCAATTATTTGGTTGTAAGAGCCAGATAATTTACCTGCAGGTATGATAGATCAGTTTCTTCGCTTATCTTTCCTGAAAGGGTGGATAAATCTAATGGTTTTGCTTATCAAATGCTTTTAAACTATTTGAATAAATAAACTAATCTTTTCATTTTTCTACATTACAAATATAGTGATTATGGTACTGGATTACTAATCCAAACTATGTTAAACTCAGACGCCACGATGGCCGTTTGAGAATTTGAATTCAATTTTTAAAATGGGGAAGTTTAAAAATAAAACGTCGTTTTTTTTTTTGAAGTGACTAAAAAGCTCTCAGATGGTCCGGCTGTTTCACTTGTGTCTTTAGAGAAGGAAGCCTGTTACCCTTATTGGAGCTGGCTTCTGTGTGACTCCTATCACATACCAGTGTGGTTGGTACTGGACTGTTTATGAAGCAGTCCAGCAAACACTTCAATAATCCTGCCACCGTTCTGAGGGTAACTAGTTAACTGTAACTAGTTATGCTGGAAGTTAAAAGGAAAAAGTGCGATGAATGCATTAGTTCTATCTGTAAACAGTTATCATGATCCCTTAGGTGTTTTTAAAGCTCATGAATGTAACTCCTTGTGGTCAGAATGACCATTGCTGTGGACTTATAGCATTACATCTGTCTTGACTAATAAATTCATTCTTTAAGATTTCAGGGCTGAAATGCATTCCTGTGTGTGGGCATAATTTCAGAATTGGAAATTGTTAACTTATTAAATTCACTGATTATGGCTCAGTTGTAAGTTCTGAAAGTATAAAATAGTAGATAAAAGCAGTTTCCAGATCATTTGTCCAATGGAGCCACATTTATTTCTCGAAACGCAATTTTCTGGAGAACTTCCCTTTGGTGTTTAAAGACACGACACACAAAGAAGCTAATGATGATTAAATACAGCAGGTGTGCCCAGGTTTTGGATGTGGTGTCAGTTCTTGGCGCCGTTCCAATAAGGTAGCAGTGCATACAAAATGCTTCTGGCGACAGGCTCCTGCCTATCTGGATGCGCTTTGTTCTCCTCAATTATGCAGAGACTGGTAAATTATATGGAAATATTGTCTTATTCACAGCGCCTGCATGTCGTCACTTTCATATAAGAATTATTTGATAGCCAAATGTCTAACCTCTAGATCTTAAGATGGAATAGCATCTCCTAAACAATACACTAGTTATCCTTTAGATTGCTTAGCTACTGAGCTCATTTGAAAACTGGTCAGGATAAATGAGCAATGTGACAGTTCAAAGCTCTGTTCTGGGTGTGTGTATGTATGTATTCCTAGATGCTGGTACTTTGAGTGTATCAAAGAGGTCTATCAACAGCTGTAGCTGTGGGTGAAACCGGTATCTTTTTACAACAAAAATGTGTCAGCAAGAATTCTAAAGAAAGCGCATAGTAAATATGTGGCTCATAATAGCTCGCAACTCACTGTTCTACCCATTCTTAAAAATAATTGTTCTCGTTGTTTTATTTATCAAAAATGAAATGATCTCTCACCCATGCTTGCCTTGTCAGTTTGTAACTGATTATTTTATATTACCGAATGCAGTTCAGTTTTTTAAAGAAAATATAACAGAAGAACTGCGATTCGGTTAATTAAACTAACTGCCATTTGCGTACTGTCCTTAAATCTTATAATATGTGTAGACTAATTTCTTAACATAACAAATGCAGTTTTAAAACCTCCATCCTCACAATAGTTAAGTGTTGCTCATATAAATTTTTTAGATTTGAAAAATGAAATCTTTTGGTAATATAGCATACAACCAATCTCCTTCATGTGGTGGAAAATGTCCCAAAAATGGACTGTAAAGGATTTGAGCTGCTATAATGTCAAGCCGCTGAGAAGCCCATGCAGTAATGCAAGGTCATGTTTGCAGGAACTCTATTTAAAAAGCAGGATTGAGATAGAGTTCAATTCAGACCTTGATAACATCGATGAATGAAATCAGTACTTAACTGGACTGTGGTTGAATACAGTGGAAGAGTTTGTCTTTCACTTTTTATACTTCCTGCTGGCCTGAACATTTTGGGGTTAAGTGTAAAGCAGTATTTGAAACACCAAATTTTCATAGAAACCCTGCAGTACAGAAGGAGGCCATTTTGCTCCATCAAGTCTGCACTGACAACAATCCCCGTAAACCCACGTATTCATCCTGTGAATCCCTATAACCTCATGCATCCCAGGATATTAAGGGGCAATTTAGCATGGCCAATCAACCTAACCCGCACATCTTTGGGAGGAAACAGGAGCACCAAAGGGAAAACATGCAAACTCCACATAGACAGTAATCCAAAGCTGGAATCCAATCCAGATCCCTGGAGCTGTAGGGCAGCAGTGTTAACCATTTGGCCACCATGGCGCCCAAGTTTTGAGTTTCTTTAGGAGAATGATCTTGTAGAGAGGAAGACCATGTCCATCCTCAAAAATAGGGAAATATATTTTAAAATGTAGTTCTTCCCTCAAAAAGGATATGGAGATATTAGTGTTAATTTTCTACCACAGGCAGAATTTGGGGGTGGATGAGTGGAGAGCTGGGCATGGACCTTGCTGAAAATGAGCCCCACTAGGTTTTCTATGCATGTGTGGCATTCTTATTTATTTCTTAGGCATTCTTAGTTATTTTAAGTGGCAGCATAATTAATTCAGCAATCAGCATGTCACTTTTTATTTTCTGTTGCTGGGAAGGATTCAGCTCAATGGCACTTTGACCCATGAAAGACAAGCTG
This sequence comes from Sphyrna mokarran, assembly GCA_024679065.1. Taxonomy (NCBI): domain Eukaryota; kingdom Metazoa; phylum Chordata; class Chondrichthyes; order Carcharhiniformes; family Carcharhinidae; genus Sphyrna; species Sphyrna mokarran. The sequence goes on along the minus strand of JAGIQG010000003.1, from coordinate 44,159,631 downwards.
TATAAAGACCCAATTTTAAGGGGCAAAATGAAATATACTTAATCTGTTTAAATGTATTTTTCTTTAAACAATGCTTGCAATTAAGAATTTTTCATGTCTATAATACATCAGGCCCATACTTGCTTTTTCCATTTCTTGATGGATCTCCATCATCATGTCTCTTTGTCCTTCTCTCAAATCCCAGAAAATCAGAGTTCTTAAGGCAATTCAGGAATCATCTTTCAAGTTTCCTCTTTGACTATCCTCCCCATGATGGATTATAAATCAAAAATGTGAGTTTTTTTTCGGTTACAGATCATATTTAGCACAACCAACCCTCCCCTATTCACAGTCCCCCCTCCATTGTAAATTTGTTGACCCATAGAAATGCTTTTGTACACCCAATTGCAGTTTCTGGTCACAAAACTTCACTCATCCGCAATTTAAAATGTTCAACTTCTCACCTAAACACATTTTGGTCACAGAAGGTTAACAAAAGGTTACTTGTTGTCTTTCACATGTAGAAAATGCACAAATCCAAATGTGCTGTCTCCAACTGTATGTGGTTTATTGTAATTTACAGGATGCAGTAATTTCTAACCAGTATTTTATGACACAAGTATCTACAGCACTTCACCAAAAATGAGTGATTCAAAGACAAGCAGAAAACATCCCAGGAAAAGTAATGACACTTGAACAAAAAGTCTCAATCTTAGGTTGACTGAAAAATGATGCGAGTGCTACCATGTTGACCGTAGAATCCCTGCATTGCAGAAGAAGACCATTTGGCCCATTGAGTCTGCACCGACTCTTCGGCAGAGCAAAGTGCAACATCGAGGGCCAAAGGACCTGTACTGCGCTATAGTGTTCTATATTCTAGATCTACCCCCATGACCCCACATATTTATTCCGTTAATTCCTCTAACCTACACATCTTAGGTCACTAAGGGGCAATTTAACATGGCCAATCCACCTAACTTGCAAATCTTTGCAGTATGGGAGGAAACCAGAACACTCAGAAGAAGCCCACGCAGACACAGGGAGAATGAGCAAGCTCCACACAGATAATCACCCAAGGCCAGAATTGAACCTGAATCTCTGATGCTGTGACGCAGCAGTGCTAACCATACTGCCACTGTGCCATAATCAGGAATACCTTGTGAATTAATCCACAATGAGGTATATTAGGCAATCTGAAGAAGAAATGAGGACTAGTATTAGTGTTTCTGGTAGTTGTACTACCAAGTTACCGTCTCTGAGCAGGAGATCCACAGAGGAAATGGAGGAGGCTATGTCAGCTGACCGTGCAACTGCAGGAGAGTCTCCCAAGAAGGTGCAGGAATACACTGAGGAGAGAGGTTACTAGGCAAAGCAGGTCTTCAGTGTAGATAAAACTGGCTTGTTCTGGAAGATGCAGGCTGGGACCAACATTTTGGAAGCAGTAAAGCACAGGCTGGCGCAAAATGTGGCTGGCTTGAAATGCAAATCAATGCTTGCTTACTTACAAGTCAGAAAACCCTCAAACTTCCAAAGGGAAAAATCTGTGAGCCTTTTGGAAGGCTAACAGCACTCCCTGCAGTCTTTAAAGATTGGTTTGCCAATTGCTTTCTGCCAGAGATCTTCACTTAACTGAGGGAAAGGAGCCAGTCCTCTTTCAATGTTGTACTGATCCTCGATAATGCATCTAAGCATCCACACTCTCTTGTTTTTACCTTTTGATATCCAATCAATGGAGCATATGGGGAGGTGGGGGACATTGCCTCATTTGAGGTTTACTGTACCTGATGAAGTTCAGCCACATCCTTCATCTTCTGGAAGCAGACCCCTCAACTGCAGCCTCTGATTGCTGGAAGCAATTCAACATCCTCCTAGCAGTTGGCATAATGTAAGGACTCCTAGGATGAAGTTAGAGCTTCAACCATAAATGCCTGTTGGCTGTGAATGGGAAACCTTGTGAAATCAATGTGGATGCTGAAGTGGCTAGCAATCGGCAAAAACAAACTAGAGGGAAAGGATTGAAGACTTGACTGCAGATAAAATGCTTCATTTTATCTGCAAGACTTGACTGCAGATAAGTTTGCTTCAAACTATGATGATAAAGGAACTCGATACCATCATAGAATCCCTACAGTGCAGAAGGAAGTCATTCAGCCCATCGAGCCTGCACTGACAACAATCCCATCCAGGCCTTATTCCTGTACCCCATAAATTTATCCTGCTGGCCTCCCTGACATGAAGGGGCAATTTAGCATGGCCAGTCAACCTCACCTGTGCATCTTTGGACTGTGGCCGGAAACCACTGACACCGCCCCCCCCCCCCCCCCCTCCCTGTAGCACCTGGAGGAAACCCGCACAGATATGGGGAGAATGTGCAAATGCCACACAGATAGTGACCCAAGGCCGGAATTGAACCCAGGTCTCTGTATGTGGAAGATTTCTCTGTATATCTTCCAGGTCTCTGTATATTCAATATGGAAGAATTGGTTTGAACTGATGAGAATGGAAGAGTCTAAGAAGGTTCAATTCACAACAAAGACTATGGCAGATCTCATAGAATCAGCTGAAGATTTGGAAAAGCGGGCGACAAACACTGGTACAAGCACGGCAAGAAGCGCTGCCTTCTGTAGAGCGATTAATATAACTATCTTTCCATATTGAGGAGTTCACAAAATTAAAAAATAAGGTGAAGCAGTCAACAATAACATTATTTACATCAAGGCCTGCCATGTCACTCCCCCTACTTCCAATTCCACTATCAGGTAAAGGATGGTACCTGTATATGTGTTGTAATTTGGAATATTGTGTAATTGACAAATTTTGTACTGTTCTTCTTTATTTGCATTGGCAAACAGTTTCTGCAGTAAAACTGTCTCAAAAACATAGGGCAGAATTTTGATTTGACAAGAATGTCATCTTGGGTGGGAAAAATGAGCCTGCCCCGTCCAAATTCAGTTTTTAAGAGAAAGGCTATTCGTTTAATGAATGAGATAAAAATGGACTCCCCTCCACCCATGGCACAGCAACTTATGTGCCGGGGGTACAGTGCCAGGATACTGCCCTGGCATGACTCGTGGTGGAGGCAGGGCAAGTTGGGGGGGGGGGGGGGGGGGGGGGGGGGGGGGGTAGTGGTTGCTGTACTCACCGATGCACCTCCAGTGGGTTCTGTTCACTAAGTGCAGGTTCATGTCGTGGGGGAGCTGTTATGAGGTTTCGCCAATGTGAATGGGCAATTTAACTGGGAGGGGGACTATCGGGCGTAAAGTTCTGATATGCACAGTTAAATAGACGCAAATAAGGATCCTGACTTCACAAGCTTTGTTATGTTATTGGCAGGATGCGGGAACAATTGAGTGGGGAAATCCACTCGATTCTCTGCTGTCTCCACATGTCCTGATTTCCCTCAAACAGGAGTGGAAAATCCACCTTTATAGTTTTTATTGCTTAATTTCCTTTTCAATAGTCAAATTTGGCGATGGCCGGAATATATCTAATTTATTCACTTATAGAGTATGTTCATCATTTGTGATTTCACCCTTTGCAAGATTTTCTGGGAACGGAACCACCGTGAATGAGGCAACTTTATGTATTTAAAATTTAAACATATCAAAAGTAAATTTTTCATCAAGTATTCTGTGTATTTTTTTTCCTGAGCTTTCTGGGACAGGCTACGGTGCCAATATTCTTATAATAAAAAGCAGCTGACTCATTGTTCCCAATATCATAGAAAAGCTGTCCTGAAACTCCTATCCAAGTTCAGCAGAGCAAAAAGATTCTTAAAGACAATAGCAGCTGTCAAAATGTCTTGTGCTATCTCAGAGTGCACCAAGGTATAGAAAAAGGTATGTTTTGTGCCTTTTGGCAAATTACTGCGACTTGGGTGCTAGTCTGTATTTTTTATTGCTCCAAGTGGCACAAACTGAAAGGAGGAAGAAAATACTTGCACAATAGCTGAAATGGTTGTGATACTACTATTCACACTTCCTGCTCATAAAGGTGGGCATCAACAAGAACCTGTTAGAACTACACTATTCTAAAAAACAGCCTTTGAGAAGGTTTAAATAATTGTTGACAAATATTTGTAGCCTTTTTGAAGAATAATACGTATACCCCCTCCCACCACTCCCCACCAACGTACAGCTTTTCTTATATAGATTTTGCACTCACCTGATGAAGGAGCAGTGCTCCGAAAGCTTGTGCTACCAAATAAACTTTAACTTGGTATTGTGAGACTTCTTACTGTGTTTACTCCAATCCAACACTAGCATCTCCACATTTTAGATTTTCCTGGCATCTCTATTGTCAGCATCTCTATTGTCAACATCTCAATGGCACATTAAAATGGGCTACAGCTTGTGGAAATTATTAAATGGAGGCTGGACATAGAAATTTATGAAACAGGATAATGCAAAACATTCCGCACTCTCGTTTAATCTGGTCCAATATTTTTTTTTGTAGTAGTAGTTTTTATTCCAACCCAATCCAGTCAAATTAAATCCAATTCAGAGTCCCAACAAGTTGGGACATTTCCGATCCAAGCTGAAAACGCAGGGCTCTCACTTCCTGCCTTGGTCTTGATCTACATGATCCAAGCTGGTTGGAGTAGGTGTAGCTCCCCCTCCAAGGCTTGATCTTATTTGCATCTTAGCCAAAAGGCCCAGATGCCTCTTTAAAAAATTGCTTCAAATGAAGCTGAAATGTAACCTAATGACTTCAACCAAGTGCAGCATGTCAGTACTACACTTGATCTTAGTCAAAAGGCCAATGCCTCCTTATAACTTAAGTGCCAGTAGCATCTGGTCCAAAATCAAATTAATTACGCTGATTTTGAAAATGGGTGTAGAGCAGTTACGTTAAAATTTCTAACTCTATGTAGGTCATGTGCATGAGGATCATGGTACAGCTAAGGGTGTGCAGGTCCAACAGTGTCTGGAAAGCTGCATTCTTTACATCACATCATTGCATTAATCTTCCTGCAATTTAGGGATTCTGCTTAATCTGCTCTCCAAACCGATTCTTTTTTTTCTTTTTTCTGAATTACCAATGTTAATTTTTGATCACATGATTGTTGTATTGTACTTTTGATGTGATCACTGTTGCCCATTTCAGGTTGCTTTTGCTCAGGATCGTTATGAAGATATTCTTGATCTGTGTCTTATCCAATTTGAGCCAGATTCTGCTGATTACATCAGGGTGAGTACACCTTGTTTCAGATTCCGCGAGGGCGGTCAGTGAAATAGATACTTGAATGTATTATGACTGTACAAGTCAAAAGCACTTCAATTTGGCCAATGCACCATAGCTTCATCAGAAATTATGCAAGTTTTGAAGGTTACTCATCAGAGTGTAGAAGTCTGAGCTCTGTGCCCTACTTTATATCCCAACCTTTGAGCTTTACTATTTATGCTCAAAGAAGATCAGTCCCATTTGATTACTAACCTCCCAAAATCAACTTTGATATTTAAAGGAGGGAGTAACTGAGGCACTGTGTCTGCTGTGAGGGAAGGTGTCTGGGTGTAACCCTGTCAGGCTGCTATCATTTACCAAAGTGACTACATTACTGGACACTTCCAAGTAGACCACCTTCTCAAACTGCAGTTACTTTGTAGCATGGAGAGAAAGAATTCTACAGGAGATAAACTCACAAGGTATTCTTGATTTATATTTTATAACTCCCATAGCTCTTAAGACATTTCAGTCAATTTGTTTCTGAAGATTATAAATTGACTTTCAAGCCCTCTACTGCTTCAAAAATATTTCATTGGCTGTAAAGTGCTTTGAGATATCTGGTGTTGGAAAAGCACTGAATAAATATACATCTTTTTTTTACCAGGTTCACCAACAAACATATGAAGATATTGATAAACGTGGCAAGTATGATCTTTTGCGTTCAACAAGGCACTTTGGTGGGCTGGTGTGGTACCTGGTCAATAGGAGGAAAATTGATGGTTTATTAATAGACATGATTCAGAGAGACTTGTAAGTACAATTTTAAATACAGTTACATTTTCTCTCATCAGACTTATCAAAATTTACATTTAATGTTTGAAATTAACTTTGTGTACATTGATTTTAAAAACATGTAGCTTCTCTTCACAATTTGATGCAATAATTCAAAGTATAATTTTGGAACCATATGCTCAAAGCCTTGTGCATATGTTCTATTTTATTTCCATATTTATTCTAAAATTCTATTTCCGTGTTTTGTTAGAAGACCGTGCAGTTTGAATTTTCCAGGTTTAGAGATTTGGATAAGTTAGTTTTGGGTGCTTTTGTCTCATTAACGGATAAATTCTGCCGGGAATTTCCAGCTGCTCTGCGGTGGGTTTTTCTGTGGCTGAGACGGCTCACCATTGGCCACTGGCAGGATTTTCCAATCCCACTAAAGTTAATGGTGATTTGCGTAGGTCACTGGGGAACCCACTGCGAGGGACTGGAAAATCCTTCTCGTGGCAAGAGCTGGAAAATCTCAACGTTAGCAGCTCTAAATGCCTATGCATATATTTAAAACATTGATTTTAAACTTTACATGTGGCACACACGTGTACATAGTGTGCATCACAAGGCTTGTGAAGTCAAGAATCCAGGATGTGTCTGATGTAGTGGGTAAGGAGATTACTAGTGTAAGATTAAACAATATAAAAAGGAATATATTATGATTTCTGCTGAATTACCTGATCTCAGCTAAGGGAGGGAATGTTTTATCATTAATGTGTTACTTGGCCCAATGGCACTTAATTCATTCCCATGAAAACAAGACATTTATTCCCTGTCATCATTTCCCTTTATAGAGTTTGTATGACGTTTTAAGATTCTGATGCATAAAAACAGATACATGGGATATCACAGAAAAACAGAGTTTTAAATACTGTCCCAAGAACATTATGGTGTCACACAAAATTCAGGGAAAGAAGTGCTAACTGAAATGTATAAATTCAGTCTTATCATAACCTGATGTGGAGATGCCAGTATTGGATTGGAGTGGGACAGTAAGAAGTCTCTCAACACCAGATTAAAGTCCAACAGCTTTTGGACACTGCTCCTTCATCAAGTGAGTGATAGCATGACTCTGGTCTAATCAGGTAAAGTCCATTAGTTAAAAGTTTATTAACTCAACATTTAACCTCCCAGATATTGTAGACTGCCTTTGGTGCAATTGCAGGAATGATTAGAACACATGACAAGCAACAAGTAACTTTGGAAAGCTCCTTTGAGAGGACAATTGATTACATGAGTGATTATGCTTCAATATACAGGGCATTGGTGAGACTAGAGCTGAATTACTATGTACAATATTGGTTTCCTTACTAAGAAAGGATATAAATGCATTGGAAGGAGTTTAGAAAAAGTTTAGCAGACTGATACCTGAAATCGAGGATTGTTTAAAGAGGAAAACTTGGAAAAGCCAGACTTTTATCCACAGGAGTGAAAAAGAGTAAGAGGTGACTTGATTGAAACATACAATATCCTGAGGGGCCTTGACAGGATGGATGTGGAGATGTGTGAGAATCTAGAAGTAGGGACCACTGATTAAAAATAAGGCATTCATCTATTTAAGACAATGATGAGGAGAATCTTTTTCTGAAAGTCATGAGGCTTTGGATATATTTAAGACAGAGCCAGATAGATTCTTGATGAAGAAGGGACATGGGAGTGTGGTGTTGAGGTTACAATCAGATCAGCCATGATCTTATTCAGGGGTGGTGAATTCAAGACTTGAAGGGCTGAGTAGTATAATCCTGCTCCTTATTTGTAAATTTGTATATTTTGACTCAAATTTATATATTTTGACTCAAATTTATTGGAAATTCTAGCAAAAAACTAGGAATCTCATTGCCCGGTCACAGTCCATGATTCTGTTAATTTGTCTTTTTAAAAACTGTACAACCAGAGGCCTAGGTGTTACAATAATGATCACATCCATCTCGGTCTTACTGAGTGTGTTAGCACTGTGACATATAGAGAGTTGATCTTAATTTTTGTTCATAACTGTTATAAATGGAGATAGCTGAAGGTACAAGCAAATAATTGGGTATAGATTTTGCTGAATGTATTCAAAGCTAACCTATATACAAATGTAGGCTAGTGAAACTAAAATGAAGTAATTCTTTTACTGCAAATTCTCACTACCTACTTTGAAGGGGTGCATTGGTTTAAAGCAGAATGATTTTAAAGCAATAGCACCATCTACTGGGAGGAACATAACATGTAGACCATAAATATTTGTCAGTATCAGCCCACACTTTGCACTTAGTGCCAAAATTGTGGTGACAGTTGCCCATGGATATTTTATGGGCTTTTGCATTGCAACTTGCAGTCATTGTGTCAGAAAGCACAGAGATCGGAGACCCGTGAGAACAGGACACACCTCTTCAGCTAATCAGACTGAAGATCCTTACGGAGGGACACACAAACTAGGCAGTATAAATTAGAATATGTAATTCAACTTCAAATTAGATACAGAAAGCAAGAGAGTGAAAGATGATAGATTAGGAAAAAAATAAAAAACCTATGGAGTGAGATTCCACATTTGTAAATGTAAGTTGAGGGCAGAGATTGTTTTATAGTAACTAAAATTTAATCACAGCATTAAAATATTAAAACATTTCAGTGTTTTCAGTGGATAAATACCACACAATTTCATTGTCTTTGTGTTCTAAATTTCTTGATGATATACTGGTGGAGTAAAGTTTGTAGAAAAGCAACACAAATCTTTTTAATGCATGATCGTAGTCAACATGGATAGTCTCACTGTTATACCAACCACATAATCTGACTCCTTAAGAATTTTTACCGTCACCTTGTTTGGGAAGGGGAAGAAACAAGGAACAAATTAATTTCTAATAAATTGAATTTGGAGCTAGAACATAATTGCTGCAGTTCTTTTGAACTCAATGTATTATTTTGTCATTAAGAATACTGGGAGGTTTATTTTATAGTTTGCATTTTTAAAACTGATTTTGTCTTTTGCAGAATGGATGATGCTATAAGTGTCCTTCAGTTATATCACATGCTACATCCAGAGAGTCAGTCATCAAAGGAGGCAAACCAACAGCAAGCCCAGGGTATTGACCTGATTAAGGTACAATTTATTCTTTAAGAATGCTTATAATCAGAGTTCTATCATTTACATGGCAATCTAACTCTTGGGTAGGCAGATTAGTATTCTAATTCCATCACAGAGATATAAGTTCTCCCTTGTTGCTAGCAATTAAGAGACTTGCATTCAATTCTGTTTTATATTTTTTTAAAGGATATTCACTTGGTTTAAGACTCTTCAAAATGCAATATGTTGGCACAAGAGGTAGTGCAGATGGGTTGGATTTAAAGTACATTATTAGGGTTGCAGAAAGAGAATGTTAATTTGCATTTAAGTGTTGCTGGATTGAGAGAGATGCAGAGTAAAAACCACAAATTCAGCCATTTCTGGGAAGTGATTCAGAATGAGACAGCTAACCCAATTCTTGCGATGTCCAAATATTGCAGATGACAAGTTATTTATGGAGGATAGGTAGCTTTATGATGCAGTGGTAGCGTCTTACCTCTGAACTAAAAGCTCCCTGTTGAGTCCAATGCCAGGACTTGTTGCCCACAAAAGGAGTGTTCATAACATAATTCAATTGGCGACTGACCAGCTCAGTAATCTTTCCAGCACTTTGCTAAAGGGAAAACCATGCATGTGGATGAAGATACACTTTAAAAAAAACCCAAAGTAGTGGTTAGTATTGCTGTCTCACAGTGCCAAGGACCTGGGTTCAATTTCCTGGCTTCGGTCACTGTCTATGTGGAGTTTGCACATTTCCTCCCACAGTCCAAAGGTATGCAGATTAGGTTGATGGGCAATTTTGCATAGCCAGTTATTGTCACGGGGACTAGCAGGGTAAATACGTGTGGTTATGGGGATAGGGCATGGGTGGAATGGCTGACTTCTACACTATACAGATTTTATAATTTATATAAGGAAAATTGAAAATGCTTCAAGTCACAAATTTGGATTCATAATTTTTAAATTCTAAGGTAATTATAGCAAAGATCTGTTGGAAAACAGCTTAATGGAACTTCAGATATTGTTATATGGACAAGAATACAGCTATTTGATCAGAGATTTCAGCTTGTTTTTTTTCTCAAAATTATTTAGTCTTGCTCTCAATCAACTATTACACATCTATCAATAATCAAAAGAATATAGAATGTTGCTAAAGTAAGCCATAACATTAAACAATGTTTATTTTCGCAGATTTTTTCTCGTACCGATTCCAAGAAGGGAGGCTATATTGAATTAGCTTTACAAGTTTATCAGGAAGCACTCAACAACTCTGCTAATCAAGATCTGCGCAGGAAAGAACAGAATTAATCAGTCAGGCCAGTCCAACAGTTCTGAATTTGGCTCGTGTTAAGAACCTGATGGTAGAATGAAAACTTTTATACTTTCAATTCCACCTGTGTTTTTAATTGGAAAATAATTACTGGAACATCACATTGTGACCATTTTCTTTTTGGAGTTTTAAAATAAAATTTCCAGGCGTTCTAAATAACCTGGAATATGGAAGGGTGGGATACTGGACAATATCATTACCATCACCATCTTCGGCTACAACATTAAGATTTAGCATTGGATTATGGCTCCATAGTTGAGTGCCTGAGTGATCTTTTGTGATGCAAGCCTCAATATTTAGTTGTCAGTGGGTTATTTGACTGTGGGCAACATAATAGGTGACGTTATGCTCTTCACCAATATACAATTTTTTATATCTAACGGTAAGAAAAAGTTAACCCTCTTGCCACATTGATTGTGCTAAGGTTGATACTGAGCAAAGCTTCCACCATTTGGAATTTAATGGCTCAAGTAAATTATGTGAAATACAAAATAGGAGCAAAAATAGACGATTTGGCCCCCTCAATTATAATGGCCTAGGGAAAATAGACCAAGTACTGTGAATGGACTGGCACGTCCTATTTTTAATAAGGGTGAGTTAGTGATCAGTTCTGTGGATTGCTTCCATCTGGAAACAAATACTGGTTATTGAAATGAGTTCAAAATGTTTATTTTGAATGGTGTGTAATTTAATATCTCCTTTGGATACAGACATCGTAGGGAAAGACTGAGATTGCCCAAGAAAACATGGGCTCCGTTTGACTGTTTTCAGTGCTTCAGAATAGTAGATACGTCCTATTATTCACATTACAATAAAATCACTGCAGAAATAACAATTGTGCTCAAAATCGTGAGTGTGGTAATAGTTTTAGATAAACCACCAATCAGTAACTTAATGCTCCAATAAACCTGTTCAATTTTTTAAACTAAATTTGCAATTAAACATACAATTACTGTCATTATTTTGAAGGTATAGTTGATATCGAAATTAACCTCCTCTTCATATAAAAGTGCAACCTAGTAGCAAAATGGTTTTAATGGTAAAATAAAACGCAAGTTATGAATACACTTAAGTCCCATCTTTGTGTGAAAGATGGGTTAATTGGGGCATTTTGCAGATGAAGAATTTATCAGCTTCTGGGTTTAGAATAGCTCATCCACTGTAATAGAGCACGTACCAGAGTCATAATAAAAAATGTGATCAGTTTTATTTGGAGTTAATACAGCACAACAGCATGAGCACTTCTATTCGGTTATGAAACACTAACTCCATGATTTACTTTACAGGTATGTCAATGGCAGCCATATCATCTTATCTGCTGGCTTGGCAATAGTGCCACCTGCTGTAGTGTGGTACAAAATGCACTTCAGAATGTCACCTTGCTGCCCAATCAGTTCCACTAATTTAGAACTGTCCAAAGTTGAAATTGCAACATCTTTCTAGAAGCAAAGTATGAATATTCACTCATTTAATAGAAATTTGGTCACGTTTAAATATACTTGGTCTTGAATTTAATCATCCAGGAATTCTTCATCCAAATTAACATCTGAAGTGTCTATGTCATCCAGCTCCAAGTTATCCAAATCATCGTCAAGATCGATCAGAGACTGAAAACAAAACATAAAATTTAGACCAGACTTGGATGTCAAATCAAATATGCTTCACGGGTGAAAAGTGAATTGGCAAAGTTGTTCACTAATTTGATCAGCCCTGCAGAAACTAATATTTATGCCATACCTATGGGTCGTTGGACACAAATTTCTCCTTTGCTGTAGACAATTTATTTCCAGCAAGGCCATTACTTTAATTTTGGGGAGCAAATATGTATATTCAGAATCATGTTCTACCGAAATACAAAAGTGAAAGGTAGAGTACTTAACAGAGCTAGTTTATGTCAGGGTGCAACTCCTACACATCATACTCCCCATCCACAATTTTGTCTATGTTGTGCCTCTGTTTGTTTTATGATGTACCTTGGGATGTTTTATAACAATTAGAGTTCATATTGAAGAAATGTGTTAAAGGAGGAAAGAGAATTAGAGAGGTATAAGGAAGGGGTTCCAGACACATTATGGGCATGGTCACCAATAGTGCAGCAAATAAAATCTGCTTTAATCAAAAAGGCAGGACGAGTAAACCCAGCACAGATATCTTGCAGGATTCTGTTCAGTGAAAGCAAACTTAAGAACGAATGACAGATGGCCAAATGATTAGGGGGAGGAGGGTGGATTAGAACATAGAAAAAGCTACAGCACTAACAGGCCGTTCGGCTCACAAGTTGCACCGAACATATCTCTACCTACAAGGATTACTTATAAACCTCAATCCTATTACGTCTCATATACTCATCCAGAAGTCTCTTAAACGGCCCTATCGAATCTGAATCCACGCACTCACCACCCTCTGTGAAAAACTTATCCCTGACATCCACTCGATTACTATGCATTTTTGACAAAATATGTTTTTGATGAAAAATAGGGCCCAGATGAAGGAGCAAGTTGGAGGGATAAGTTGTACAACTCAATGTCATGACCTGAGGGCTGTAAATTGCCTAAGTAGAAGATGAAATTCTGTTCCTCCAAGTTGGCCTGTGCTTCACTGAAACACTGCAACAGGTCAAGAACAAACATAGTATGACAGTAAGATGCATGGTTGAAATGACAAGCAATAGGAAGGTTGGGATCGTATTTGCAGATTGAGTGAAGGTGTTTGGTAAAGTAGTCACCCAGTTTGCATTTAGAGGAGACCCCACTTTAGGAGCAGTGAATACAATAAACCAAAATGAAATTTTGCTTCACCTGAAATGAATGTTTAGAGTGTTGAATGGTGAAGAGAGAGGAAGTAAAGTGGCAGATGTTGCACCTTCTGCAATTGCAAGAGAAGATGGTGTGTGAAAGGGTTGAGGATTTTGGAGTGATGGGAGGAGTGGACCAGGGTTCAGTAAGAAATTACTCATTTGTCTCAAAGACAAACTAACTTCAAGTGATCAAGGGGACTGGGAGGTACACCTTTCCCCTCATCCACTGATCTATACATTGCTTACATTTGTGCAGCTCCTTTTTCAAATTTTTAATTTGTTCAATATATTCAATGACTCCAAAAGATGTCTCCTGATATGTAACCCAATCCAATGCTCCTGTAACTTATGTTGCCTGATGTTAACTTCTGCAACTCAAATTGCCCACCTCAATCTCAAAGTTTACTTTGCAGGAAAGAAAAATCCTCCACTTCTCTTAAGCCATTTGTGGGATCTAACACCTTTTAAAACTAGAGTTCAATTTTATTGCCTTCGCCTGAACCTTCATTTACTTCACTCATCATCTGAACGAACCAAAACTGGACACAATTCTAAATGAGGTTCAACCAAAGCCTTGTATAAAGGCAATATAGTTAAATACCAGGACAATTGTCCATGGCCAGAGCATATGATTATTCAGATGTATGTACTGGAATGCACAACTGAAGTTGGCCCAATCTATCTGTACGTGGATTACTTAAGTGAGCTGTGTGCATGTATTGCTCAGGCTTAGTACCTTTTTAGCTTGAAGATCCAATACATCTGAATCATTTGCTGTTGCCACATAATCTGGTGCTGATTCTAAAGCAGCTTTTACTTCTGCCTTCACGGATGCAACTGGTGTTGACATGCCTGGTGCTGCTTCCACTTTGTCTTCAGAAGGCTTCTATAATGTAAAAAAGATGTAAATAATTCAGAACTCTGAAATCTTTAACTAGATAACTAGGTATTTTTGAACTTATCTGAAAGTAGGCAATAAGTTTTTTTTTCTTTTACCATTGTATTGGTCTGAACAAACTAATTTTGAAAAAAATCTGATTTTGCATTTGTAATGTTGCAGGGCTAAGATCCTGCCACCAGTGTTTCTTGCTGTGTGTTACAGGTCTATCTAATTGTAGGATGCAAGTACTAGGCATTTAAACTTAGACCTGCAAGTTCTGGATCTCTTAACTCTGTCCAACATCTATTGTCAACTGTTGTCTTTGTAATTAGTGGTTGTAGAGGTTTTGATTACATCATATTGAAATTATAACATTAGTTTTCCAGCTCTGAAATTAAGAACAATTTTTCTTTATAACAATCAGCTACCTTAATTGATGTTTCACACGGAGATGATACAAAGTCTTTTGATTCTTCAATAATATTCCTTTCTTCGTTTGGCTAGTAATTAAAAATAGTAGGAAAAAAAAATCAGCACTGGCAAATTCCTTTCAAATCTAAATTCATAGCATTGATATTACACAAAAAGATGCAATTACTTACAGTGACAAGTCGGTAATCCCTGGCAGGTCTTTCTATAGTCATGGTAGTTTCTTTCAGAAATTGTTCAGCTACAAAAGCTTCCTTTAGACCTGGGAATAAATTTTCATATTCTGTAGGGTCAGCAAGAGAATCTGCAGCTTTCTGGTTTATTTTGGCCAGACTCTCTCTCCAGAGCTTCACAACTCTGAAAGGAAAAGTTAGAATCTAAATGCAAACATCATGTGCATATGTTTATTTTTGTACGCGGACACGCAAGATTACACAGTACCGTGATAGAACTGAAACTGTTGACACATACCTGGAGACCTGACTTGGCAAGTAAGTTCTGGAAAAAAAGGCAGCTTCTGGAAGACGTCCTGTTTTGATTAGCAATTCCAGACAATTGTCAAGCCTGCATTTTTTTTTAAGATAAAATATTTCAAAAGTTAAACCAAATACCTGCCTATTAAATTCACAGCAACACTAATCAATATTACGTTATTGTGGGGTTGGGGGCAAGCAGAGTTTGGTACTTAAGTATCAGGTAAAAGGCATGGTTCTGTGCTGTATGGTCTATGTAATATATTACAGGCATTTTTGGGTAGCAGATTCAGGAAGAATATGCTGACCTTGAATGGAAACAATGTAGATTCACCAGAAAGATTAAAGGGTAAAATTATAGGGTCAGGTTACATAAACTTGGCTTGTATTCCCTTGAGTACAGAAATTTTTTTTACAAGATCAAATCAGAGTATACTTGAATACAGGTTGGTGGTAATCTAATTGAATATTTTAAATTATTCAACAATACAAAAGGGTAGGTTGAAATAAACCATTTCAACCAGTGGAGCATCCAGGATCTTAAAATTGGAACCAAGTTGCTATGGAAACCATAATATAAAGATTTTGAAAACAAGATTGTTTTCAAAGACACATACTTCACTAACTTTTAAAAATGAAATGCCTGCATTGTCAATGTCAAATAATCCTGCAGTTAAAAAGCAACAGTCTGTTTAAAGAAGTTAAAGTGTATAACTGAAGTACTTACTTTGCTTGCATGAAGTAAGTCATAAAAGCTACATTGTTCTTGCCATCTTTTTCAACAACCTCTGCTAATTTGTTAACCATTGGAGCATTGCCAGAGGCAGTAGCTAACAGCAATAATCCACCATAATCCTGTGCATGATGTAAACACTCCTGGGCTAGGGCAAACTGGCATTTACTAATTGCAAGCTCTGCCAACTGCTTCCATTTCTGTTCAGACTGTGGGAACAAAAAGGATATTTTGCAAAATGAACAGTTTGTGTTTTGAATTTTGCACATATTTTAAATGTAGAGTCATGGACTTAAAATCAAAGGCACGATTATACTAAATAAGCAAAATGCATATTTTAAAACTACATTTTTATGTGGGGCAGGTACTTGGCATGATAACCCTCCTCGGGGATAATGGTCTGCATCCTCATTATCAACATACTTTATTCTATTCGCAGACTCCTGAACTATGCCTATCTTTCTTGTGCTTTCATTCCCACCACCCAATGTGCCTGGTCAATGATTTTTTTAATTACACCTATTATGATGCTCTATTTGCATTTGACAAAGTGTTGCACCAAAGACAGCTACATAAGATAAACTGCACGGTGTTAGGGTAATAGCATAGATAGAAGATTGGTTAACTAACAGAAAGCAAAGTGTTGGGGTAATGGGTGTTTTTCTGGTTGGCAGTGACTAGTGGTGTGCCTCAGGGATCAGTGTTGGGACTGCAATTATTTACGATTTACACAGATGATTTGGAGTCGGGGACTAAGTGTAGTGTATCAAAATTGCAGAAGACACTAAGATGAGTGGCAGAGCAAAGTGCGCAAAGGGATATAGATAGCCTGAGTGAGTGAGCGAGGGTCTGGCAGATGGAGTACAATGTTGGTAAATGTGATGTCATCCATTTTGGTAGAAATAAGTTTTGCTTTCCTTGAGAAAGGATATACTGGCACTGAAGGTTGATTCCGGAGTTGAGAAGGTTGGTGTATGAAGACAGACTAAGTAGAATGGGACTACCCTTACTGGAATGCAGAAGAATGAGGAGAGATCTTATAGAAACATTACAAGATAGAAACAAGGAAGTTGTTTCCACTAGCAGATGAAACTAAAACTAGGGGGCAGAGCCTCAAAATAAGGGAAAGCAGAATTAGGACTGAATTGAGGAGGAACTTCTTCATACAAAGAGTTATGGAATCTGTGGAATTCCCTGCCCAGTGAAGCAGCTGAAGCTACTCTATTGGATGTTTTTAAGGCAAGAAAAGATAAATTTTTGAACAGTAAAGGAATTAAGGGTTATGGTGAGCATATGGGTAAATGGATCAGAGTTGATGAAAAGATCAGCCATGATCTTATTGAATGGCGGAGCAGGCTTAAGGAGCCAGATGGCCTACTCCTGCTTCTAGTTCTTATTGTTCCAAACCATTTAATGTTCTATGTTCTATGGTTAGAGGGTCCACTGGCCGGCGCAACATCGAGGGCCGAAAGGCCTGTACTGCGCTGTAATGTTCTATCTCCTGTGTTTTAAACTTAACCATATTTCCTCTCACGTGTGCATGACATTTTATGCCTTCCCTCTTTGTTCCATTCCATAAGTTTGTTCATCTGTAATATTTTCCCATTCCATTGCAGTGTCCACACCTGAAATGTCCACTCTCCTAACTTGCCAAGTATTTCTAGTAAATTGGGAAGGACAACATATGATCAGTAAAATACAGTTGTTGGAAGTTTGGGCCTGATGAAACCTCAAAATAATGGGAAGCAGATTTAGGATGAGTTGAGGAGGAACTCCTTCACATAAAAGGTTGTGAATCTGTGGAATTCCCAGCCCAGTGAAGCAGTCAAGGCTACCTCAATGAATATTTTTAAGAGAAGGATAGATAAATTTTTGAAAAGTAAAGGAATTAAGGGTTATGGTAAGCGGGGGCAGGTAAGTGGAGCTGAGTCCACAAAAAGATCAGCTATGGTCTTATTGAATGGCGAAGCAGGCTCAAGGGGCTAGATGGCTTATTCCTGCACCTAGTTCTTAGGTTTTATTATCCCAAACCATGTTCTATTTTATATGTAACAATATTTCCTGTCACATGTGCATGGCATTTTATGCGTTTCCTTCCTGTTCCATTCTTTTATAAATTTTGTTCATCTGTAATATCTTCCCATTCTATTGCATTGACACACCTGAAATGTCCACTCTACAGATTATAACTAATCTGCCAAGTATTTCTAGTAAATTGGGAAGGGACACCAAGGACAACATATTACCAGTAAAGTACAGTTGTGAGAAGTTCGGCCCTAATGAATAATTCAATGATTGAATTATTCATCAGTTATTGACGCTATATAATTCAATTAAACACATCATTGAAAAATAGTATTTTAATATTTGAGCAAGACATTAGAAATAATGAATACAAGTGTTACCTCTGCTTCTACAGCCAACTGATAAGCAATCTTCAGCTCTCCAAGCTGCAGAGCAAGTTCAAAGCGGTGCTCCGGATCAGTGGATACTGCAAGAGCCTGTGATTTGAAACCCTGTGTGTGTGTTACATAAAGGAGAGAGTTTAAAGATTCTTGTAAAAAAAAAAATGCATTCTCACTTACAGCTTTTCTAAAATGCTACAGAGAAAATCTAAAAGCCAAGATTTGTTGCAATGAGTGTCATTTATATTTTTCTATTAATCCAGGTTTTGGCAAAGCTGAAAATGACTGATTTGATTTGTCCCTCATCAGGACCTAGTGGTGCATGAGTCTAGTCTTTTAGACCCAAATTTTGTTGCTCAGTACTTACATATGACTCTTATTTACATAGCAATGAAATCTCAACAGTCACCATATCTCAAAAGAGCTGCAACAATAGTTTAAATCTGCATGCCAACTTCAAAATGGGGAAATATTGCAAGGCACGCACAAGAGTAATTTGAAAAATGATATAATCTCCATAATTGATAGTACTGATCAAAATAAATTGGAACAAACTAAAATGTGAATTTTGTTTCAGATTTCATATGGAAAGTATATTGACTTTAAGTTTTCTTAATTTCTATGTTGCTCACACTTGCTCCAGTACCATTTTTCATATCCAACTATTGCAACTTAGTTTAACTTATTTATTTGAAATCAACCATGAGTTGAAATACCATTCTCTCAATTTCTGCAAATAGACAAAAGGGGCAATGGCAAATTTGAGTTAAAGGAGTAAACTGTTTTTCTGTTGAAGAAATCATGACAACATTAAGATTTCTGCAAAGTGATCATACAACTTTTGAGTGCCAAAATTTATGTAAGTATTATTTACAAAACTGCCCTTAATGTAAAGGATGAATATTGATGAGAAAAATACAGGAGAAATTGCTTCGGCTACAAATACTTATCCTTATTTGTGAGCAGCACTATAGGAGAGGTACTAGTTAAAACTAAAATGACAATCACACACTAATTTGGTTCTTGAAGTGAGCAGCAAGAACCACTATTTATTTTACTGCTTAGATTATGATAAGTTAGTGCTTTGATAATAAAATAAATCCAAACAAATTGACAAGAGCATAACATTATTTGTTGTAGAGAATTAAGACAGCCTGCAACTAAAATTATGTTTTAGTGTATAAACAGTGACTTTTGGCGTTAAGTCTCTCATATCTGAGTACAACATTACAGTTGAAATATACATATCAACATTATTTCTAGATAAACAAAAAGTACAGAGAAAATTACGGGTCTCAATTTTAAAGTCACAAAGGATATTGTGGTCAGAAGTACTGATTTTATCATCACAAATTATTATTTTCACATTTTATTTATTTTTCAATCTTGTGTATCCATCCATTGTCTAAAGCTAAGCAACACTTCCTATTGCCTTGTCTTGGGTCAGTATTATTCATTTTCACCTCCTTCACATACCTACTTTTCCATATCTCAAATCACTCTAGACAAATTAGATAGACACAAACAAGCATTTCATTCTTTATTAACTGCCAGAGCTCCTGCGAATTTATGTGCTGGGATATACTTGGTACACAGGTTTTCTTTAACCATTAGACAACCTGTGCAACTTGGTTCTGGGTATATTTGGGAGTAATGCAACTTTTTACATTACTGAAGGAAAATTACATAATTTAAGACTAAATTAAATTCAGAAGAATGACATAATACTGCAACCAAAAATGAAATCTTTGAGGCAGAGTTAAAGCTTGATGTTATTTGCTTACAATTTAGAAAATGATCAGCTGCTTAAGTGCTCAATAAGTACGGTTTTAACTGCTTGCTTTTTTAAAAAATATACAATTTTATATATTGCTGAGATTGAAAGCTGAGGCTCATTTGTCCTGAGAAATATCTCTGTTGAATAAAACCATCTACAAAGACTGAGAATGTGATTATGTCTCATCAAACCTGTTTCTCCAGGAAGTGTGCTACTCTTGTCCTCTGCTCCTTTGGAATTGTGGGAAGAACCTTGTCAGCCATAGAAAAGTCCCTCCTCATGACAGCAGTCTGGTACTCGAGCACAGAGACAAGCAAAGAATAGCTGACGATGTTCAAATCTTTATCTCCCAAATACAGTCGATTATCTTTTGGGATATAACCCAGGAGATACATAGTCCTGAAAAAATAATGTTGGAACTTTAATTTTGGCATGAAAAGTAGCAATTTCAATTGTGTACAATTTTTTAATACACAAGTACATGAATCCAGTTAAAACACCAGCAAATCGTTGGTGGTTCATCACCACTTCCCAAGGACAATAAATGTTAAACCACAATGTCATCATTCAATGAAATCAAAAAAAAATGCCAAAGTGTTTAACATTAAGTTTTATAGGTAATTTTCCATCACTCTTCCACTCACCTGTCAAGGTGGGCAATGGTGACAATCTCTCCACCAACATAATAATTAAGTCTGTTCACAGAGCTTGTGTAGATGAAGCAGTCTCCTACCCACAATCCCGTCTTAACAATTTCCTGAATTTCACCAAGAACCTGGTAAAATATGTCCAAAAGAATTAAATAAATCAAGTAACTCAGTACCAAGTAGTTAGGAAGATTCAAAATACACTGTTAGAAAATATCATGGCTGTAGGAGCATAATTACAACTTACTAACATAGAAACATTTTCAGCACCAGCAGCCACTTTGCCCATAATATTCTTGTCAGGCAGTTCTATTCAAGCAACTTTTATTGCCTACAATTTTTGTGTTTTTACTATTTCTTCAAAGTAACTACTCAATTGTTACACTAAGTGCTTACATCTTACCTCAAATGCATCTTCAATGCCATCCTCTGTAACTCCTTCATGTGTTTCCTGTGCTGTCGCCACCTTCTCGGCAAGATATTTCAAAATGAAAAAGGAATCCTCTGTGGCAATGCACACCAGTTCACCAGAGTCTGACCAAAATATCTGCAAGTAAAAGAAGCACCGCGTTGCTATCTGATGATAACCGTCACTGTGGCAAATGCGCTGCCAAATTTAATATCAAATCACATACAGCAGCTTGATTAGAATGGTGGTATAGCCATGTTAATGGTTCTTAGTGTTAATGGATTTGGGAAGGAGTAAACTTAGCTTAGATTTAGAGCCCATCACCATTCAGTGATCCTAAGAGGAAAGAGCACGTGAGAAAATGAGACTAGAATTGGCTATAATTCCTTAGACAGCAGAATAATCCACAACCATTTGAGGTCTGGACTTCAGAGGAAGATTTGCCACTTAAAGAAGGGAACAGAGAGCAATGGCTGTGCATGAATCTGTACCCCAAAATGGCAGAGTACCCTTGAGAAAGGAGAGAATTGAAATGTAGAAATAACAAATAACTAGCACCACACTACTGTACAAACGCCTATCCTGAGTTGAGTGTAAGCACAGGAAAAGACCAACCACTCATTATTTAAATCCATATAGGACTATGGCCATTTTATTTCTAATCCCTCACTACCAATCATAATTCTCCATTCCTATTATCTGGAATGATCTATAAAACAAATATTCAACTGAGGTTGTGTTAATCATACTAAATGGCAGTCCTTTCCGCAAGATACTCAAAGTTGTCCTTCAGTTAAATTTAGCTTGCTTTCTTTAGGTTTAAATCACTTCTCTGAACCCAGCATTTCCTTGATATTAATTCCAACCATATGAACAGGTTCCCTGTGCCAAGTTAGAACTACGGGCTGGATTTTCTGACCATAACACAAATGGTAGTCCATTCATTTTAAATGGATTACCATCATCACTGAGGCTAATAAGTGTAAGCCACGGTATACAGCAAGCTCCTACTATGTACATAGAATGAGCAGAATAAAGGATCTGAAGAAAAACTTCAGCAATAAATCAACACTATAACTAACCTTAAACTGGAGCTATTTACCATGGGAACATATCAATCAAGTAATACAAGATAAAAATCATTAGCTCAGGCATTTTAAGAACACCTTCAGAAGTAAACTATTGCTGAAGAAAATACATGAATTTAAAATTCTAATAAAGATGATTTATTTAAATCAAGACGGGTACAGAAAATCAAATTCTGTTCTTAATTTTCAACATTCTCCCTTGATGGAACACTAATTGTCAGGTCACGTCACTTACATGTTTGGGTTGTATTTCGATTCTGCGAATGAGTTCAGTGGTATCCCAGTCATAAAATGCGAGGCCATTCATTGAGCGGACACCCAGGAGAAACCCACCATAAATACCTATGAACATCAAAAGCTTTAAAGTTACATTCAAATAAGAAATCAGACAAAACCGAAAAGCAAAATGAGATAAATTGCCTGTAAATGCATTTGAAAAACATGTATTTGTGTCACAATTCCACAACGCAATCTTCAGATTTTAATAATAGTTTAGTCTGGAACATACTTCATAAAACCGAAAATTACTAACTGATCTTCGTTGCCTCACTACATCGCATTCTTCTGAATCAACCAAAATTAGTGACGTGGAAAATTAAGTAATTCAAACAGTGAGACATACATTATATATGATGTTTTGCTCTCTTTTTGTTTGCTTCTTTTTTGTTCTTTTCTTTTGATCCCATCCATCTCCTTAATTTACTTTGGTCTATTTATGCCCAGCTGTCTCTTCTGTCTAATTCCCAATCACCACAGGGTCTCGACTCACCTATTCTTACATACTTCAAAGCACAGAGCTAGTTTCTGATTTATCATCAGGGAGAGCACACCCGGCACAGAAATCATTTTAGTTCTGAATTCAAAAGCAGAGGTCCCTTACCATCTTGCAGCAGGTGACTCGTGTTTTTAATTTAGAATGTAGTTCAAGCTGTTACCTAATTAATTTATTATCCATTGCTAATTAAAAAGTACCTATGCTATATGCAATTACTAAAACTAAAATTGAGCTGGTCGGTAGTACAGAACTTGAGTATTGTTTGAAAAAAAAAGAATTTTTTTTATCAACACTTCCACTCATTAGAACATTTGCAATGTCTAATGTCAGATGTGATACTGCGATTGGACAACATTAGTTAAATAATCCTATGCTAAGAATTACGCTGACAAACAATTTAAGATTATCAGTCAGGCTCACAGTGTGGCACATTTACATGTACTGGAATAGTACGCAAGGCCCTATTAGAGTTAAAGACGTTTACATCATGGACAGGCCCTTCAGCCCAACCTGTCCATGCTGCCCTTTTTTTAAATCCCAAAGCTAATACTAAATAGGGTCATAGAACTGTTATTTGCAGACAGAAATAACATGTACACACATTGTATCAATTTCAGTTAAATACAATAAGTTCATCACTTAAGGTAAAGCCTTGACTAGAGTAAAGCAGTCTGGTTTAAATTTCAAACACTGCTCAACAGTCAAGTATCAGTCACCATCAAGTGTTGCATACACCATGGCAATGGCTCTACCAAAATCCATTTTCCAACCAACCAACACTTTGTACTCTTGTCACACAACATAAATGTGTTGATTTCCCTTGCATTGTCTTGTAAATATCTTAATCAGTGCAAGATGAAAAGCTTTGATAAGCAAAGTCTTTCTCAGCAAAAACAAGTTCTGAACTTTATACGTTCTATTTACATGGCATTTCATGCGAATTGCAAACTAGCTAGAAAAGCATTTAAACATTTCTAAGAGAACCTTCCGATGTTAAATACCATAGACAGAAAAAATCAAACTCTTTTCTTATATTTTTATTTCCAATGTATGATGACCTTTCTGAACCTATGAAGAAATGGTCAACATAATCTCAGCATTTTTGTGATTGATACCAAAGATGCTTAATATTCAAACAGTTAGACATGTGTAAAAGAATGTTCAATTTGCAGGCCATAACAAATTGGAGCATAGGTAGTTTGCAAAAATTAGCTAAATGATTTGCTAAATCTGGCTATTCTCTCATTTAGATGAATTAATGTGTAAACTGAAACTCTACCTTCCGCTCCAAAATCCGGCTTAAATGATTTCTTTTCCTTGAAATTCTTGAATATTTTCACTACACTGTTGCTTTCTCTGATTGCGTATCTGAAAATAAAAACATGTCAATTAGTTTCGAGAATAGCCAAGTGCTTCACGTTGTTAGTGTGCGCTTGACCTGGACCAGTTGATGGGCAACACGACAGCTCAGTGACTATTGCTGTGCTGTGCAGATACATGGATTTGGGCCTCTGTCTGTGGGAGTTTGTGCATTCTCCCTGTGCTTGTGTGGGTTTTCTCCAGGTGCTCCGGTTTCCTCCCACATCCCAAAGATGTGCTCTTAGGCTGATTGGTAGAACAAATTCTCCCTAAATTTGTCTTAAATTTGGTTCTAATGCATAGATCTATAAACACAGACAGGGTTGACAGGGATCATGGGTAGAAGTGGGAACATCGAGGTGGCAGCGCGGGTTCGTTCGGCCAAAGGGCCTGTTTCCTGTGCTATTTTGTTCTTTGATTCAAGTGCTTCCTGACTATAACTAAAATCATGCTTAGAATTTTACTTACTCAGAAGAATCATGCGCCCATACAAACTCCTGTGCAGATCCAAAGCTTTTATTTCTCAAAGCCATTGCTGTGTAAATAATGTATTCACCATCACCACAGACCACCACGAACCTAAATACAAATATTGAAACGAACGTTAAATGAAAAATTCCCAAAAATAGCATTACTCCACAATAGTAAGATTTCGGCAACATATGTGAAACAAAAAAAGGCTGGCAGTTTCAACTTTCACTGTCTTAAGACAAATCTCATGCATCTCTTGGTGGAACAAAGTCACCAGCTTAGGAAGTATAAAACTTAATAAGTCAGTGTATACTTATTGCTAAGCCAACAATATCTGCAATGGTTCAGTCACATTAGTCAGATGGATGATAGCCATACACTCAAATAACTTCTAGAATAGCGAACCGGCCATGAACTTCTGGGTCTCCATACCTCTTCTACAATGAAACTTGAAAGTGAACTATAAAGGTGGCAGACATAGATGCAGGCAACTGGGAGATAGTCATTAATGACTATAATGATCTGGAGGACAACTGTTTGGAGGGCATTGGAAGAGGTGGGAAGAAATAGAAAACTCAGCTGGTCAAGTATAGGCCAGAGAAAACGAAGGCCAGCAAATCCTGCACCTTCTCAGCCTACTATCACCATTTTCAGCAAATGCGACAAAGACTGCCATGCCATAGTAAGGTTCCTGAACCACATCAAGCAAAGTTTAACATTGAGTTGACCAGCAAATGCAAAATGGAAGACTGCCTGTCACAATAATAGATTATTTTTCCTGGTCACCATTCTAATATTTTCTTAAATAACTAACTTTTTTAAAAATATTGCAAGTGACTTGAGAACATGTTATTTTTAATTCAGGAATAACTAATAATTAACTAAAATTATGAACACTGAATTTTTTTTAAAAAACTCACTTTAAGATAACAGTCCCTTAACAGTTAAAATTTGTCCCATCTTTGCCTCAATACAAACAAAGCTGTTGTTAAATTAATTTTTAAAAACTGAATAAAGTTAAAGCTTTACCTTCCATTTGGATTATGTTGAATTGTCTGTGGATATATTTCACAGCTTCCCATGTCTTTTACAGCCAAGGGCAGTCTTTCACCATCTTTTATCTCAGTGTCTCCCATTGCTTTGAGATTAGCCTGCTGAACTTCAGAATGCCTGGCCCAAATAATTTTGCCACTAGCATCCATAGACATTGCAGGTTCCTCACGGCCAAGCTAAAAAAAAGTACAGATATTGTCACGTTTAAAATCTTTCCATCATATTTATATCTATCCTGTGAAGACCCTCAGAATCTTAAATGGTTCAATATGGTCTCCCATTCTTCCAAATTTCAATGATTTTGGGCCCTATCTGCTCAACCTTTTCTCACAAGACTACTCCTCCAATCCAGAAATTAGCCGAATGAATCTTCTCTAAAATGCTTCAAAGACAAAAATATTCCTCCTTAAGTAAGGATCTCAAACCCGTACACACTATTCTATATGTGGGTCTCATTAATACACCATACAGTCGTAACAAGACTTGGCTACTTTCATACAATATTCCCACTGCAAAAAGACAATTCCATTTGTCTTCTGAATTGCTGCATCTACAAGTTAATCTTTCGTGACTCATGTTCAAGACACCTAGATCCCTCTGGATTGTCAAAGTGGATAATGTCATACTTTTCCACATCTACTCTTACAAATTTTTGTCTAATCACTTTACCTATCTAAATCCCTTTGCAGATTCTTTATATCCTCTTCCCAACTTGCTTTCCTAATGTTGCAAATATTTGATTCCATAATTCATGCGTTTCAAAGGTATAACTTATAGTTTTTGGAATGGTATCATTAATTTAGAGATACAAGTGTTAAATGTCAGATAAATGGAAAAGCCTGGTTAGGAAACTGATAAGTAACTCACTGAAGCTAGAAATAGTTTGTAAGATTTCTTTGATGGACTCAACAAATCTGGAGCAAGGGCAATCATATCCAATACAGATATTTATTCATAAGAGCTGCAGAACCAATGAGTTACGGGTAAAACATAACTAGTTTGCATATCTGATTTGGAACGTCCCAAGCCATGTCACACAGTCATGGACATGAACTATGAAGGTTAAAAGGTCCCTTTACTTAATTTATCTGTGCTGTTCACACAGAAAGGAGTTGTAGATTTGTCTTATGTAGACTGTAGTTCACTTAGAATTTAATAAGGAAAAAGGGTATAGAATATTTACTGAGCAACTAAATGAAGAAATTTACTGTGACCTTGACAGTAGAATTAAGCAGTTAGCTTGGAGAATGTAGTGGAAGTTTGGGGAAGAAGTCCACAGTTGTGATCTGAAGAAAAGTTGGAAGACCACTTGGATAAAAGCTAATGGAAGGATCCCTACAAGATTTCATACTTCAGAGAATACTGTGGAGAAATAGTAGTGAATTTTGGAGGGCTGTGTCATACCTTTGAGGATTGGAAAAATAAATGAGCTTCAGGATTTTGTAAGATGATGGAACTCCTAGAGGGAGATGGGGAGTAGAACTAAAACTGAATGTGTAGCGTATATAGTTTATAAGCTTTACTGTTAAACCAGGAGCATTTAATTCATTCAATTTTCTATATATATACCATAACATTTACTTTGGTTTAGAAATGTGAAATGTCGTGGCATTATTCTGTCAGTTAATTACTGGGTGTTCTTATTTCTCTTTAAATGCCAACAGTCTCGAAAGGGATCATAACACTACCTATTGTTGTATTAGCAGCAATTTTGGATACAATATAGTCAGTGCAATCACACACCATTAATACAGATTGTAAATAGTTGAGGCTTCAGTCTTAATCCCTGCGCACTTCACTAGTTACGAGTCTGATAATCTGAAAAAGATGCTGACTAGCCAATCTTCTAGCCAAATTATTACATCAATACCATGAGGTCTTATCTTGTACAGTAACCTTTTAAGTGGCACCTTATCTAATACCTTTTGGAAATAATTTGAATTTTACGTATGACTATCTGGATAGTTAGTACACACTACCTCTCAAAGATTAACATGCCGTATCAACTCAGAAAATCTTGTGGTGCAATAGGTAGCATCCCTGCCTCTGAGCTAGAAAACAGACGTCCCACCTCAGCGCTTGATGGCTAAAGAATGTATTTTCATAATGTAGCCAAACAAGTTGAATATCAACATGCAAAATCCCTCCAACACGCTAACAGCAGGTGGTAAAAGTGGAAGAGACTTGATGCAGAGTGGTAATTTTTAGCTGACATACCTTAATGATGATACTGCCTTCATCATAACCAAGAGCCACATTGTTGGAACCTCTCAGACTTGCCACACACCAGACTCTTTCCATTCCATAATTCAGGGTACTTTCTAGGCGATAAGTGCTTGAATGCCAGATACGAACAGTACCTTTAAAAGAATTAAATGCAATGGGTCAGTTGTATACATAGTAACTCACTTATCTTTTGGACACAAAACTACTGATTTATTTAGCCCATTCTTCCAACTGTCCTATCAGTTTTGTAAAAAAAAATCATGATTCTAGAACTATTACTCTTGGATCACTTATTATCAATGCATTCAGTCTTTCTTTATAATTTCCCTATTGTCCTGCCTGGTAATCTGAGCCATAATTCAGCCACTGTCTTACTTAAGAAATAAAACTAGTTAAATTTATTTTTCTTTGATTCCTTAATTTTATTAAACTGTGCTCCTCATCCTTGAATCTTGTGCTTAACAAAAATATTTTATTTGATCCAAAGTTCCCATATCCATGGAAGTCTTAAAGGCCTCCATCAGTCGTTCTTACCCTTCATCAGGGAATTAAATCTTTTGTGTATGCATGCGCACGTGCAGAGTGGTGGGAAAAAACTATCCTTCAGAACTCAGCCCACTTAGTTCAGAAATCAAGGTCATAACTCTCCTCTCGACTTCCTCCAATAGTTTTATACTTTCCAGCAATATAAATATAAAATCTGAATACAATACATCAGAAGCTGTTCCATCAAGATCACATAACTGAAATATAACTTCCTTTCATTCTTAGTCATATCTGGTTTTACATCACATTTCTTTTTGTCCACCAACAAGGGTTTTTTTAGGAAGTTACCAATCAAAATTCCTTCTTGCTGTAGAATATCTTTCCCTGCCCTTCACAATGAAAAAAACCCTTTAATTTCTGACTGTTTTGTGAGAGACATGTAATCAGGTGACATAATGTTTTTGAAACATGGGCAAAGGAATGAAATTATTTGAACACACTTTACACAAATGTAAAAACACAAAGAAACACTGAGAATTGTGAAGATACAATCAAGTATCAGAACAAAATGTTAATGTAATCTGCATTTACAATTAACAAAATCTTTTCCTATCCTTTACAATGAAAAAAACCCACTATAATTTAAGTTTATGTGTCTCATGAAAGAACAATCAGGTGACAATGTTTTTGAAACATTGCAATGGGTTATCCACTATACTTGTTCCAATAATTGTCCTTAAAACAGCTTTTTGATTAATATTAATCTGTTTGCAGATTATATTATTCAATTAGTTTATACTTTCACTGAGCTGATAATTATTTTAGCCTCCTTCCAAATCAAAATTACTACGCTTCAATCAAGACATATAAAAAAAATCTGCCCATATCGATTCTTTAACATAGTCACTTGGAATATTTTATATTTATTTGAGATCTCGCTCTTCAATCTTTAAAAGACACAGTTTACGGTAATTAAAA
Organism: Sphyrna mokarran; assembly: GCA_024679065.1. NCBI lineage: Eukaryota > Metazoa > Chordata > Chondrichthyes > Carcharhiniformes > Carcharhinidae > Sphyrna > Sphyrna mokarran. The sequence continues at coordinate 44,130,293 of JAGIQG010000003.1, read as the reverse complement.
ATTTAAATATCCGGTTACACTTAAAAATTAGGAAGTTAGGAGGAGGAAGGGCCATTATATCACAAAGATGAGAGAGTTGTAAAAGAAGTTACCAGAGCTACAGAGCTCAAAAACTACTATTTCAGCACTCCATCATAAAACCTGAATGCTCCATTTCACAGTGCACTGATATATGCTCTTTTGAAAAACAAGTAGTTGCTAAGACTGGACTATTCAGGATATCCAAGTAGAAGACAATTGCGAGATAGAACATGTAGCTATAAGTATAATCTCTCTCCTGCCCATTTGGAAGGTGTCCACAGGATTCCTGGAGACAATAAATCAACAGTCTACTTTATCCCATAAAAGTAACTGCTTAAATTATTTTAATACAAGGAATGGTGCAAAACTGAACTGGGACTTTAAATAAAGAAAGCTTAATAGCAATTACTGAAACAAAGGCAATACGCACCATCCTCTGATCCAGTAATGATAATTGGAAGTTCAGGATGGAAGCTAACACAGGAGACATTCTGAGCATGGCCCTCCAGTGTCTGAACACAAGTCTTATTCTGCAGGCAAAACAGCATTATGTCAGTTAAAATATACAATGCATGTTTATGATTTCAGGACTAAAAGCTTGGATCAGTTAATTGGTTCAGTGCATTTGGCAATGGAGCAATCAACACACAGCAATGGGATCAAGTTCACTAACTTGTGCTGCAATGTGCAGGCCTTTTGCAAATATTAACAACAATTCAATATAAAGCAAATAATTACTTTCTCCTAGATTGATGAAAATATTGATAGTTTTGTTGCCGGTTCTGTGCTTTTGTCAGCTATTGACCCATATGGATACGTTTGGCCTTCTAAATCAAAGTGAAGATTACAGTCAGGCTTTTGTACAATTACACTATCATGGAAGCAATGTTTATTTCTAAAATGTTTATATGATTTTGCAGTATCAAGTTTTACCATTAAATAGAATCAATTATCTTAGAATCTCTACAGCAGGATTTGGCCTATCGAATCAGCACTGAGTCTCCATCAGAGCATCTTACCCAGTCTCTGTCCCCATAACTCCACATTTTTACTGCACTAATCCTTCTAACCTGCACATCTATGAACACTAAATAGCAATTTAGCAAGGCCAATCCACCTAATCTGCACAGTTTTGGACCTTGAAAGGAAACCGGAGTACCAGGAAGAAATTCACATAGATACGGTGATGATGTGTGTGCAGTTTCCACAATTAAAAAAGGCTGAAATCAAACCTGGGTCGCTGACATTATGAGGCAACAGAGCCTCCATGCTGCTCATTAAAGTTAAATTATGAAATTACAATTCACAATTAAACAATCCTATATAAATGCCCAACCTGCATGAACAATTACCTATCAAAGTAATAATTTCTCTTTACCTGATAGTCCCAGATTTTGACTAGACGGTCATCAGCTCCAGAAATCAGATATGGTTTGTCACCTCCACTGTAGTAATCAATGCAGTTCACTCCCTTCTCATGGCCCTCCAAGGTGAAATTAGGTGAGGACGAGCCAAGCTGCCACACCTAACAAGTGCCAACACACAATTTTCAAACGTAAGATCTTTACAGAAGAACAAAATATGCAAAACAAACCCCTTCAAATATTCCTAAGTCAAATATACCACACTCCAGCCCAGCATTCTGTTTTAGGTTGCAGAGTAAAGTCATAAAGTTTTTAATTTTATGCTGTGAAATGTTTTAACTTGTATATAAAAAAGTTTCACTCTTTCTCCCAAACAGTTCTACACCATACTTCAACCTCATTCACGTACCTTAATAGTCCTATCTAAAGATGCACTTGCAAATTGGTTGTTGTCTTTCGGATTGATGACAATCTGCATAACATAATGGGTGTGCCCTTCAAAAACCTGGGTGCAGGTCCACTTCTTCTCCCAGTCCCACAGTTTGATAAGCATGTCATCTATCAAGGGAATGATTTACCAGTTTTTGAAACCATTCCATAAATCATCAATACTTGAAAAACAGCAAAGAGAATATCTGCAGAAAATCTTCCACTCATCAACATTAAAAGACTTATCAAAAATAAAAATAATTATCAATTTTACATATATAGGATACAATATTTGTAAGCTGAAAAGTTATGAAATACGTCAGAAGTAATGTACACTTACCACTGCTGGTCAAAATGTAAGGTTGAGTTGGGTGGACAGCAATGCAACGAATGTAATCTGAATGAGCTTCAAACATGTGAACTCTCTCCAATGTGTTGTAATTGAAAACTCGGATCTGCATATCATCCTAAATTACAAATTACAAATTATGCCTTGCAAAGTCAACAACAGCTAAGACTCTGCAGCAAATTGAGGATGTCCAAGTTTTTGTGATCAAAATGATAGAATATTCGTCTGAACTGAAAATCACAATAAAGTAGAATGATTTTTAAAAGTCTTCCCCTTACATCAGCATTAAGAAAACACAACTTTACTGTCAAAATGCAATGAGGCAGAGACTTCACATTGATTGATAAATTAAGTAAGTTTACATATTAAACCAACATATCATATCAACCCATCAAATAAATGGCAGAGAGATGGAAGATGATTAAAGTGACTATAACTACAACGTATTGTTTCAAAATTTTGTCTTTGTTTGGTACTTCTTAGCTGTAAAACTTATTTTCTGTGACATTTTGCCACACTCTTCCATTAATGATTCTTATAAAGAAATAAAGATTATTTATTGTATCACAATAAGGCTTACATTAACTCTGCAAATGAAGTTACTGCGAAATTCCCCTAGTTGCCACAGTCTGGCGCCTGTTCAGATTACAGCATGTCTTTCAGACTGTGGGAAAGAACCACAGCATCTGAAAGAAATCCAGGCAGACACGGGGACAATATGTAAGCTCCATACAGACAGTAACTCAAGCTGGGAATCAAAACCCAGGCCCCTGGCACTGTGTGGCAGCAGTGCTAAGCACTGTGTGGCCCAGTTGGTCTAATTCTTCCCCAAATCAGCTCCACCATTTTCATCATTTGGACATGGATAGCAGACTTAACTTCAATTCAGTTATCTCACCTGAAGGACAAGTTGTTGATTTACATAATGTAATGTGTAATAAAGACATTATCAAAGTACCTGTGTGAATAACCTATTTATGATTACTTTCCTTAGATGGACAATCATCTCCGGTTCCCTGAACAATTTCACACAAATTAGTGAAAACAGATTATTTGGGAAAGGGCTAGCCAAATAATTAAAGCTTAGGCAATTTTTAGTTAAGATATATAGCTTGTCTGAACAGAAAAAAGTTATTTTCTCCTTCATCAATCTATTTATGAATGCAAATAAACCACTAATTCCAAAATGCTGACTCTTTACTAGTTTCACAGTTGTCAGCAACATTCTTATGCCTCAACTGAGTAACTATTTAAATGTGAATCCTGGCACTGAATGACAAGTGGCTATTCAATACAGTTGAGTCATTAAGCTTGGAATGGTGGCAGCTTCTCAAAAAAAATGTTCAACACATACTTTCAACTGGGGACACTGGAAGATGTTTGGGAGATAGAAGCATGCCTAGTTTTACCATTCTGAAAGTTTGCTTGACAATGTATCTGTTGGGTGCCTTGGGATGTTTTACTATACTAAATAAACTACATAAATGCAAGTTATTGTTTTCCCTTTGTCTGGAGATTGAAAAACACAAAGCACAGCCTCATCACTGTCTAACTGAAATCAAACAGCTCAAGAGAGACCACGGATCCCTTTTTGAAGTCTTTAGTCTGAAAGGTGCTATACTGCATCTTCAGACTCTCAAAATCCCCAAAGATACTTACTGCTCCTGTGATGACCCAGTTCTTTCGTGCCACAAACTTAGATGCCCTCACAGGCAGATCGCACACCTCAAACGTCTTCACCAGTGTCTGGAAGAGTACAGAAAACAGTTTTTAAAAAAAAGTAAATATGACCAGTTTATTCAAAACTCAATTTCGCTGCTGACTGAAACATTATCTACTTTAATAGAGTAAATACATGTTAATTAGCGTAACAATACAAAACCTACAATATTGCGAGAAATTAGAATAAAATCACATAAAAGTCGATCCATGTGACAACAAAGAACAAAGAACAACACAGCACGGGAAACAGGCCCTTCGGCCCAACGAGCCCGCGCCGCCATCCTAACGTCTTAATGACATATAGAGACCAATATAGGGACAATTTGTTACCCAATCAGCCTAAGAGCTACTCATCCTTGAGCAATCAAGATATGTAAACTTGTTTAATCTGATCACCTTTTGGGTTTTGTGGACAATAGGTATGTGGTCTGGAAATGAAATCACATGTGAACTGCTACTCAGAGACCATTTAACTTCAAAACAGTACCTGTTACAGTAAGACTCTGACAATTCAATGCCATTGCTGTGTCTATAAGTGACAATAAATTTTGAAATTCATTCTGGCTGTTTTGTGATCATGGCTCTTATGCAGCAGAAACTCCCTGAAAATTGAAATTCATTTACTTAAGAGGAAAATTTCATTTTGTGCTGACTTGAATTTTAGAATTGGAAGATTTGTGATCTATTCCATTACAACCGCATCATATATATTAACTTTACATTGCAATGTAGCAGAAAATATAGTTATAGATATTTAACATTTGGGAAATTATATGAAATATAATTCATGCAAGATGATTTTATTTCTGACTATTAAAAATTTCCTCATTAAGAATTAAAACTAAAAATATGGAAAGATTTCTATAAGCAGCTCTTCTGACATAAAAGTTTGACAAAAGGAAAGCAGAACACTATACAAGAAAAGAATATTGCAAGGGACAGAAAATAGGTGAAACACCAAACAAATTTTAGGAGGCAGAAAAGGCAGTATGGCAAAGCAATTTTAGGACAGAACCGCAGTAAACAGGTCTGAAATAGTATACTTTCATTAAACACAGTTTAGCAATTGCAACATTCATCAGAACTGCAAGAAGCAAAAAAAAGCAGCTGTACCTGAGATTCATGGTTCCACACACAGACACTACCATTGTAAAGACTGGCCAACATCCATGGTTCAGTCGGGTGCAAGTCTACACTTTTCACTCGGTCAGACCGAGCGGTCAGTTTCCGTTTGATGTCTAGTCTCAGAGGCTACAAAAAAGTTAATATAGCATTAATATTAATTCCAAATAATGCACATTTAAATAGACTGCACTTTGTAAGAGTTCAAATACATGGGGTTTAAAAGCATCAGAAGAACATAAAGTGACTACCAATTCTCCATTGCCACTTTGCACTACATATCAACCAAAATAAATTTATATAAAAACAAAACACGTTGGACACCGGAATCTGAAATAAACAGAAAATGCTGGAAAATCTCAGCAGGTCTGACAGCATCTATGTGGACAGAATAGAGCCATTGTTGAGTTCAGATGAATTTATACTCCAATGTTTCCTTTTTAAGCACAATTTTAACAATACTTACTCTATAGAAGATTATTTGTGTTGCAGCTGTAAAGTTTAAGAGAAAGCACTACTGTTCTGGTTAACAAAGTTCTCCTCACGTGAAGTCAATTCTCAGGTAGAATTCCCTTTAATTGAACCAACTAATGAAAGCTATAGACTGCTGCATTTGTTTGACTTAAACTTTCTCAGTATGACTGAACCCTGGCTCATCAACCCACAAAAATGAGTCTGTCATTGGGTTAACTGCTCCAAGTCTTGTCTCTGTCAAGTTCTGTAAAAAACACTTTAACAGATTAACCACTACCTAATATTTTAGGGGGAAAGGTGCTACATAAATATTGTTAAAATGTTAACTGTTTTCTTAAGTTGCAGCAACAGACTGTTACTGGGTCAGTTCAAAAAGTCTGATCAATCGGAAACTTGGTATTGCAATCCAGGATCATGCATAAACATAGGAAAGAGAAGTAGGCCATTCAACTTTTATGCCATTCAATGAGATCTTGACCAATCTATGGCCTATCTCCATAGTGTAGAGATGCCGGCGTTGGACTGGGGTAAACTCAGTAAAGTTTTGCAACACCAATTTTAAATCCAGCCAATTTATTTGATAGTAAATCCGCGAGCTTTCGACACTATGTTGTGCCTTCGTCAGGCAAATGCAGTGTTCTGATCTGCAGAGGCACTCATATCCACACAGACAGTTACAGATTGCTGATTAGAATGCGAATCCTTACATCTAACCTGCTATTCAAGTGTTAAAGTGGCTAACAATGCGTGTGAAGGGAATCCTGAGCATTGGTTAGAGAATTGTGTATTTTCTCCAGACAGCACAGTAAGTGAGGTTTTTTGCTAATCCAGGCAAGTTACGGGGGTTACAGATAGTGTGACATGAAGCCAAGATCCCTGTTAAGACCGTCCTCATGTGTGCGGAACTTGGCTATCAGACTCTGCTCAGCGACTCTGCGCTGTCGTGTGTCACGAAGGCCCCCTTGAAGAACATTTACCCGCAGGTCAAAGCAAGGCCATCCGTGCTCTTAAGACCAACCGCAACATTGTCATCAAACCAGCAGACAAAGGAGGCGCCACCGTCATACTGAACAGAACGGACTACTGTGAAGAAGTGTACCGACAACTAAAAAATGTGAAACACTACAGACAGTTACCAGCGGATCCGACCAAAGAACACACTCGTCAACTCAACACTCTGATCAAAACCTTTGATCCGGACCTTCAGAACACCCTCCGGACTCTCATTCCACATACTCCCCGCATTGGAGATCTCTACTGCCTCCCAAAGATACACAAGGCAAACATATCCGGCCGTCCCATCGTATCGGGCAATGGGACCTTGTGTGAGAACCTCTCCGGCTATATCGAGGGCATCCTAAAACCCATTGTACAAAGAACCCCCAGCTTTTGTCTTGACACTACGGACTTCCTACAGAAACTTAGCATGCATGAAGCAGTTGAACCAGGGACACTCCTTGTCACAATGGATGTCTCGGCGCTCTACACCAACACCCCCCACGACGATGGTATTGCTGCAACTGCCTCAGTACTCAATGCCAACAACTGTCAGTTTCCAGATGCAATTTTACAACTCATCCGCTTCATCTTGGACCACAATGTCTTCACCTTCAACAATCAGCTTTTCATCCAGACACATGGAACAGCCATGGGGACCAAATTTGCACCTCAGTATGCCAACATCTTCATGCACAGGTTCGAACAAGACTTCTTCACTACACGAGATCTTCAACCAAGGTTGTATACTAGATACATTGATGACATCTTTTTCCTTTGGACTCATGGTGAACAATCATTGAAACAACTGTATGATGATATCAACAAGTTCCATCCCACCATCAGACTCACCATGGACTATTCTCCAGAATCAGTTGCATTCTTGGACACACGCATCTCCATCAAGGACGGTCACCTCAGCACCTCACTGTACCGCAAACCGACAGACAACCTCACAATGCTCCACTTCTCCAGCTTCCACCCTAGACACGTTAAAGAAGCCATTCCCTATGGACAAGCCCTCCGTATACACAAAATTTTCTTAGATGAGGAGGATCGTGACAGACACCTCCAGACGCTGAAGGATGCCATGATGAGAACAGGATATAGCGCTCAACTCATCAATCGACAGTTCCAACGTGCCACAGCGATAAACCACACTGACCTCCTCAGAAGACGAACACGGGACAAGGTGGACAGAGTACCCTTTGTTGTCCAGTACTTCCCCGGAGCGGAGAAGCTACGACATCTTCTCCGGAGTCTTCAACATGTCATCGATGATGATGAACATCTCACTAGGGCCATCCCCACCCCCCCACTTCTTGCTTTCAGACAACCGCACAACCTTAAACAGATCATTGTTCGCAGCAAACTACCCAACCTTCAGGAGAACAGTGACCACAATACCACACAACCCTGCCACAGCAACCTCTGCAAGACATGCCAGATCATAGACATGGACGACATCATCAAACGTGAGGATACCATTCACCAGGTACATGGTACATACTCTTGCAACTCGGCCAACGTTGTCTACCTAATACATTGCAAGAAAGGATGTCCCGAAGCATGGTACATTGGGGAGACCATGCAGACACTACGACAGCGGATGAATGAGCATCGCTCAACAATCACCAGGCAAAACAGTTCCCTTCCTGTGGGCGAACACTTCAGCAGTCATGGGCATTCGGCCTCCGACCTGCGGGTAAATGTTCTTCAAGGGGGCCTTCGTGACACACGACAGCGCAGAGTCGCTGAGCAGAGACTGATAGCCAAGTTCCGCACACATGAGGACGGTCTTAACAGGGATCTTGGCTTCACGTCACACTATCTGTAACCCCCGTAACTTGCCTGGATTAGCAAAAAACCTCACTTACTGTGCTGTCTGGAGAAAATACACAATTCTCTAACCAACGCTCAGGATTTCCTTCACACACATTGTTAGCCACTTTAACACTTGAATAGCAGGTTAGATGTAAGGATTTGCATTCTTAATCAGCAAATTAAAAGCAATCTGTAACTGTCTGTGTGGATACGAGTGCCTCTGCAGATCAGAACACTGCATTTGCCTGATGAAGGCACAACATAGTGTCGAAAGCTCGTGGATTTACTATCAAATAAATTGGCTGGATTTAAAATTGGTGTTGCAAAACTTTACTGAGTCTATCTCCATAGGCCTGTCTTTGGCCCATATCTCTTAATACTTTTACTTGATTTAAAATTACATCCATTTACACATGATACCAGAGGTCATCATCTTCCATTAAACCATATACAGCAAATCACCATATTCAAGAGAAGAAAAACAAACTAGACCTGTCTATGGAAATAGTGTTTATCATTAAAATAGCTAAACTCCTGCATCTACTGTTTATGAATGTTTCAGTGAGCACTTCTTAATACACTTCCAGAATGAAAAATGAGTGATATATTTATGGCCTATAATTCATTGGTCACAGAAAATTTGCAGATTTAACAAACAATTACCAACAGCTTTTATCACAACTTCATTAACAACCAGGAGGGATACAGCATGAGTGTCACAGGTAAAACATTTTGACAGGGATCAATGTTGAGAGTTTTGATATTTCTAATGTTTAACTAAAGAAATTACAACTCATCTGAGACAATATCAGATAAGCAGTCTGAAAGTACTGATAGTGAAGGTTCAAGACAAAAGTGAAGAGGTAAAACAGGATGCAAGCTTAAATGTAGAAGCTGACTCCACGTTTTGAATGTTGCTGCTGCAAGCTACATTTGGCTGAGGAAGATAATACGTTAAGTACACTTCAGAAAGGTAGAGAAATTATTACTGGGGCGCTCTGTGATTTGATAGGTAAGAGTGGAATCGAGCAAAGACCACTGAGATTGGCAGCAGAAGAACTTCCAAGCTTACAAAAGTACACTTTAAACATAATTTCCTCCCCGCAGGTAAACACCACCATGAAATAACATGTTACTAATCAAACAGCAATATCCATCACTTAATATATATAAAAGGAAGAGTTACATCTAATGCACACTCGTTACACTCCAGAAATTCTAAACTTGCACACTAATAAGTTGTAAATCTATCTTCAAGTGCACAGCTCACTTTTCGACAACGTATTTTGTCCCCGGTCCAGAAATGTGCAGGTACTTACAAGGAACTTGATTTGTCTACTGAGACTTCACAAGAAAAGCAAGTTTCAATCGGGGCATTAAAGGGCCATATTGTAAACAATGGTCAGTTTCAGATCTGCCTCCTTACACAGGGATATGTAGTGATCTGTATAAACCCCCCAAGACGGCCAGGGCCGTGGCCCAGAACTCAGCCCCGTCCCCGGAGCTCGGCCTTCCCTTCCCGGATAAATCTACAGCCGGGCCCTCTGTGATGAGAACAGCGGGCCCGAGCTCAGCTCCAGCTCCCTGGCAGCCTCCCCCAGCCTCACTCCCAGCCATGTCCCTGTCAGGCTGCTGTACCCACCATCGCCCCGGTCGCTCAGCCCGTCACCAAACCAAAGCCCAGCCGAACCGACTGATCCTCTGACGTGGAGCTTCCTCCCCAGCCACGAAACACGGGATTTCGACAGATTCGCGAGACTGGCCGCGGCCCCGGACACCTCCAGACACAGCGCCACCTCCGGATAGGGTGATCTCCAAACCCTGCGCCCCTCTAGACAGGGGGACTTCCAGACAGGGAGACCTCCAGGCACAGCGCCCCCTCCGGACAGGAAGACCTCCAGACACAGCGCCCCCTCCGGACAGGAAGACCTCCAGACACAGTGCCCCCTCCGGACAGGGAGACCTTCACACACAGCGCCCCCTCCGGACAGGGAGACCTTCACACACAGCGCCCCCTCCGGACAGGCAGACCTCCAGACACAGCGAACCCTCCGGACAGGGGGACTTCTAGCCGCATCGTCCCTCCGGACAGGGAGACCTCCAGACACAGCGTCCCCTCCGGACAGGGAGACTAGCGCCTCCTTCGGACAGGGGGACCGCTGCACGCATCGCCCCCTCCGGACACGGAAACTTCAAAAAACAGCGCTCCCTCCGGACAGAGAGACCTCCAGACGCAGCGCCCCCTCCGAAAGGTAGACCTCCACACATAGCTCCCCCTCTGGACGGGGAGAATTCCAGCTACCACGCCTCTCCGGACAGGGGGAACCCTTCGGACACAGCACCCCCTCCGGACAAGAAGACCTCCAGACACAGCGTTCCCTCCGGACCGGAAAACTATAGTGCAAATGCCTCTCTCGACTGGGAGAATTACGCACATAGAGCTCAGTAATAAAATAAAGCCAAATGCTGTGAGAGATGGGCAAATAAAATCAAAGGACGGATAAGTGGAGGAGACGGTGATGATAGGGAGAGCCAAAGGCTCTCAGGTGGCTCTTACATCCATCATTATGAAGTGCTTTGATGTAGAGATGCAGGCGTTGGACTGGGGTAAACTCAGTAAAGTTTTCCAACACTAATTTTAAGTCCAACCAATTTATTTGATCGTAAATCCACGAGCTTTTGACACTATGTTGTGCCTTCGTCAGGCAAATGCACAAACGTCAGACGAAGGCACAACATAGTGTCGAAAGCTGGTGGATTTACTATCAAATAAATTGGTTGGATTTAAAATTGGTGTTGCAAAACTTTACTATGAAGTGCTTTGACAGGTTAGTCATGGCACCAATCAGTTCCAGCATCCAGGATTACTGGATCCACTACAGTTTGCGTATCACTGCAACAGGTCCACATCAGACACATCTCCTTGGCCCTGGAACATCTAGATAACAAGGACACTGATGTCAGAACTCCTATTTATTACTGCAGCTCTGCGTTCAACACCATTATTCCCACAAAACTTCCTAACTCACAGATCACAATCAGTAAGGAAAGGCAACAACACCTCCTCCACATTCATTCTCAATGCTGGTGTCCCACAAGGCTGTGTTCTCAGTCCCCTATTATACTCCTTATACACCTGTGACTGGGTGGCCAAATTCAACTCTAATTCAATTTTCAAGTGTGCTGATGACATCATTGCAGTGGGTTGGATCTCAACCAATGATGAGACAGAGTGCAGGAATGAGATAGAGAATCTGATGAACTGGTGCGGCAACAATAATCTCTCCCTCAATATCAACAAAACAAAGGAGATTGTCATTGACTTCAAGAAACATAAAGGAGAACATGCCCCTAATTACATAAAGGGGGGCAAAGTAGAAATGGTTGGCACCTTTCAGGTTTTTTGATGTCCAGATCACCAACAACTATCCTGGTCCCCCCCTTGCCGACCAATGCCTCTACTTTCTTAGAAGATAAAGGAAATTTGGCATGTCAGCTACAACTGTCACCATCTTTTACAAAAGAAACATAGAAACCGTACTTTCTGTTTAGATCACAGTTTGGTATGGCTCCTGCTCTGTCTGAGACTGACTGGAAGAAATTACAAATTGTCGTGAATGTAGCCTAATCCATCACACAAACCAGCCTCCTATCCATTGACTCTATCTACACTTCCCATTGCCTCAACAAATCAGCTAACAAAATTAAAGACCCCACTCACCCCAGACATTTCCTTTCCAACTTTCTTCCATTGGGAACTAGAAACAAAAGATGACGTGCCAACCAAATCAAGAACAGCTTCTTCCCTGCTGCCATTAGATTTTTCAATGGATTTACCTTGCATTAAGTTAATCTTTCTCTACACTCTAGCTATGACTGTAACATTAAATTCTCTATTCTGTCATTATCTTTTCAATGAACAGTATGTTTTGTTTGTATAGCACGCAAGAAACAATACTTTTTACTGTATACTAATGCATGTGACAATAATAAGTCAAATCAAATCATAGAAGGAAGAAGTTTGAAAGAAACAGGGAGAACCAGAGACAATAAATGAAAAGAGAGAAATGATTTGCATGCATTTAAGTTGAATTAATGAACTGCCCTCCAAACTTTACCAGCATTTTCCTCTTTACCATCACTTTCACCTGTCCAGATACAGCGCAAAACAGACATGCTTGGCAATGATCTGTTTTGGGCGTTCCAGCTTCTGAAGAGGTAAGTTCAGAGCTTCCAATGGTTCTCTGACTCAGATCGGTGGTGCAGGGAAGGTGGGGAGGGAGGCGGGTCAGATTATTCCCTGGTGGGGACAATTGGCAGGAGAAGGGAGGTCTGATCATCTTCTGGTGGGGGGGGAGGAGGAGGAGGCAGGTCAGATTTATCTCTGGTGGATGGGGGTGAAGGAAGAAGGGAGGCCCAATTGTTGTCTGGTTGGGGCAAAAAGGGGGGAGGGCAAAGGGAGACCAGATTGTTGACTGGCCTGGAACCCCCACAGTGCTGCCCCTCACAACATCCCCATGGACCAATCGTGGTTCAGTCATGGCCTGCACATCTATTCCCAGGCCAGTTGAACCTCCCGCCTTCTTCCCCCCACGCCAGTCCAGGGCAATCTTCAGCTGCCCAACCCCCACTAGCAGTGACAACCCCTCCCACCTCCTCAGCAGATCCCTCCCTTCCCAGCATACCCTCCCCCCCCACTAGGAGGCAGACTTCCCCCCACAGGAGACAGAACTCCCCCCCGACAAGAGACAGACACCCCCTTGACAGGCAGCCCTCTCCCACAGCAGATATCCCTCCTCCCCCAGCCCACCCTGATTGCTGGCCTCCTTTCAGCCCCGACCAATTCCATTGCAAAACGACGGCGGGACTTCCTCCGATCACCCCAAGGCCCTACCCACAATAGGGTCTATCTCCTTAGCATTGCCACCAGGCCTTGTCCCCTTGGCATTGCCTGATATGCAGTGAGTAGTGCCAAGGTATCCCCCTGAGCATGGGCACTTTGCCCTTGTGCAGTGTTGGGGCACAAGCTGGCACTGCCAGGGTGCCTATGCCCAGCGGGCATCACTCCCTGCTGCCTGACCCTGGTGGGGGGGGAGCACAATTGCCCCCCTTCACTCCAGTGGGGTCTCCATTAGTTCCCTGAATGTTAGGAACTCCAAACCCTGCCAGAATGAAATACTCCAAGAGGGGTGGGAGATGATATCGGGCCCAGAGAATTCAGTCCTGGCTCGATAATCATTTTTAAAACAGATTAAAATCACTTACCAGTCTTCCTGCGAGTTTCTAGCGTGGCCTTAACCAGGTCTGCTCTCCGGCTGTGGGATGTGCATGCGTTGGAAACATATGTGCAAATCCCCCAAAATGGCTGACACATGCAACTCCCAATCCAATGGGCCAAAAGATTAGTGCATCACGATGAGAAAATCTGGCCCATCGTTACACTGCGCTCTCACTTACGCAATCATACCTCGTCCTCTCTCACTTCCACATACACACTCACACTCTCAACTTTCTCCCTCACACCCACACTCACATTGTCATCTCTCAAATCCACATTCATACTTACATCTTTCACACGCACACACTCACACTTGCTTGCCTCTCTCTCTCACATACACTCAAACTCAAACCTCTCTCACACGCAAACTCATACGACTCTCACGCACACACTCACAGTTATACCTCTCTCATACTTTTACCACTCATATTTTCATCTCTCTCACACATCTGCATTCACACTGTAACCTCTTCCTCACACACCACTGTCACCTCTCTCACGCATACACAGTTATCCCACTCTCTCACACACACTCATACCTCACCTTCTCTCATACCCACTCATAGTCTCAACTCTCTCCCTCACATCCATACTCACAATTATATTCTCACATAAACATACTCACACTCGCTAGCCTCTCTCTCACATACAGTCAAACCTAGACCTCTCTCACATGCAAACTCACACTTCTCTCTCTTACACACTCACTCACTGTTACACCTCTCTCACAAATATTCAGACTGTCACCACTCTCATATTTGCACACACTCCCATTCTCATCTCTCTTACACAATCTCAGCTCTCTCACACCCACACATGTATGCACACTCTGACCTCTCACACACAGCCTCACTCTCTCACTTCTCTTTCTCAAACACATACTCTCACCTTTCCCTCACACCCACACATGCACTCCCATTCTGGCCTCTGTGCTTTTAAAGAATATATTCATATTGTATTTCTTTTTCAGTTCTGTTTACATTGTGCCAATTTGTCTGCAAAACAAGCAGCTCACGTGCCGAGACATACTGAGAAATCAGGCTAATGATTAATTTTAGCGAGGGATGTGCCTGTGTTAATCTGAGTTAAAGTATTTTTGTTTATTTTTGTCTTTCCCCTGTATTTTCAGGGCAGGATTTTGATTAGGTCAATTGACAGAAACAGTCATGTACTCAAGGGAAAAGCAGGTATTACTGCTGGATCCTAAAAGAAGTAAGACGTGTGTGTCTCTCTCTCTGGAGGCTGTTGTTTGGGGCTTGCTCGGAGAAATAGGTCTCTCTCTCTCTTTCTATCTCTTTCTCCAGAGGTATTCTGAAAAAAACTATTGGAATCTCATCAGGCTTCATAACACACAATGCAGTTTCTGCTCTGGCATCCTCAGTAACTCTCAGGCACACACCTTTCCCTCTCTCTCACACACACACACTCACATTTATCCCCCCCTAACCTCCCCCCAATTCTCTCTCATACGCACGCACCATCTCTCCCTCTCTCACACACATACACACATACTCATCTATCTCTACGTTACTCCATGGCTGCTTTCCCTCGTGCCCTCCTTGGCCACTGCCCCCACCTTCTGAGAACCGCTGCCCCTCCGTGGTGTCTGCCTATGTCACTCTACTATCTGTTCCACAATCTAGTCATCTTCGCTCTTGCCCTTTCGTGGGATTTTGAACACTGATTTTGAACACTGATTTTGCCACTATTTCCAGCTCATCCGATCAGAGACCAGATTCTCAGGACAATGACTGTTGATTGGCTGACTAGTGCATCTAGCAATAGTCAACGCAGTGTGAAAACTGCCTTCAATTGGTTTCAGTATTGTTAAAATTTCAAATAGTCAGACCTATCACAGAACACCTAAATGTTTCCTGAGAACCCTAGAACTATGTGGAATCTAGTTTGGGAAACACAGGCCTATGTTATATCTTTGACTACAACTCAGAAGTATTTAATTGGCTGCAATTTGGAATATTGCAAAAGGTTCGGTATAAATGTAGTTTTAGTCCTTCTTTCATAACACCTGCATGCAACAGCAAAATGATTGTAATAATGGCAAAATTGGAAGTTCAGTGCTCGGAGGATAATTAATCACAAGAGTGTCATGTCCCAAGACATGAAAGAGATCATTAGCAGTTAAATCAAACCTTACTATCTTACTTATTTAAAATGTGAACTTTACTGAACCAAAAGATGGCTGCAATACTTTCTGGAAATTTCCAATAGCAGTTACAGAACAAAAATGCAACCCTCATCCCTGTGAAATCTCATGCCTCTCTTTGTGAGAACACATTATAATCAAGAAAATCAGGAATCAGCCGATAATCCATTTCTCCAGGCTGGTCCATTCACAAAGCTGAACCCATTGTAACTCATTATACTGGCAGAGGTGAAGAAAGCCATCATTTATCTCATGATGAACAACGGATTTTAACCAAAGGCATATAAACTTCTTGTACACCTGTAACTGACTCCTCAATGGGCAACATCACACGACCTAAGCATCTGACCTTTGGAGAATTTTAATGTTACATTTCTAGATTCAAAACTGACTCTGTTGGTTAACAACTAGCCTGAAAACATTACAGCAGGACTCCAGGCTGACCAACAGTCTGCACCAAGTCAAAACCTCCTCAAACTCTATTTTTCTGGATGATTCCTGTTATTGCCTGCTGAGCTGACCGAGTCTCTCTGTACCAACCTCATCTCACTGTGTCATTATCAACTTTCAAGGAATTCAGCAAAATTTTGCCTCAGCTAGATGAACAATACTCCTCTATGACGAAGAATATGGAGGAATGAACTTTGGTCTCTGGCAATCACATGATCTGATGTTCACATTTGTGGTGTTTTCTCATCCTTGTCCAGACATTGGTCATGGAGAGAGGTTCATTTAGGGTCCAATGATATATATTTTTAAAGTAGATAAAGTTTTAAATTCAAGATGCTTACAAGATGAAGAAAGCCCCAAGATTCCACAATTTTTGAACAAACAAAAATAAACTCTGTTATAAAAGCTCAGAAAGGTAAAACAATTTATAACATCTTTTTTATACGCTAACATTCAGGATAAGTATGAGATATATGTGAATTAACAGCCCACACAACAGTATAAATGCCAAATGTGACTAAATTTCTGAGCAACCCAACCCAGGCATTTGTCACAACCTCACTGAAACATTGACTGGAATTCTTTCACTGCTCACATCCCATCACCACTGCCAGCGAGAATGGAGAACTTGGCATTAGCCAGAGAATTGAAGCTGTGGGCAAGGTTGGAAAAGCTAGCCCATTGTCATTCACACAAGGTTTCCCAATCTTCACTTTCAAAGATTTTGCCTTGGAATTCTCTCCAGAAGTTGATCTAAATTGCACAGCTTCAATGACAGCCCACCTCACAACGTTTTGATCTCATCATCCAAGATTCCCTGGATTCCAGTGTACACTCAAGCACTAGCTCACAAACATAATTTCAGCTCTTTGAGCATGCCAAGCAGAATGCCACTTCGCCAAATGGGCACTTCTGCTTCAATCACCTGCAAGATGGCTTCACCAACCTTTGCTTGCCATTTTCTTGAGCCCTCTTCAGTTAAAATTTGCTCCCTGCAGCACTTTCTTTAAGAGCTTGCTTTTGATTTTGATTTGATTTATTATTGTCGTATGTACTACATAGTGTAAAATATTGTTTCATGTGTGCTATGTCCTGAATCCCAGGGGGACTAATATCTTGGCGGGAAGACTGGCTAGGGCTACTGGGGGGATTTTAAACTAGAAAGGTTAGGGGGAGGGAATAGTGATGTGGAGACTGGGAGCAAGGAAGTTAGCTCCCAGGTAGGGAAGGACTCTAGGCAGGATGAGAGGCAGGTTAGACGAGTGGGTGATGGATCTCTCGGTAGGAGAGCATCTTGGGGATGGAGATCATAATTCTATCTCCTTCACCCTTGCATTGGAAAAGGATAGGATCAGGCAGGCTAGGAAGGTGTTTGTCTGGAGTAAGGGGAAATATGAAGACATCAGGCAGATGTTGGGGCGAATAAACTGGAAGGAGGTGTTCTTGGGGAAAAGCACAGAAGGAAGGTGGCAGATATTCAAGGAATGCTTGTCTGGAGCTCTGCACGACAACGTTCCGGTGAGACAAGGAGGTTTTGGTAGGACGCGGGAACCGTGGTGCACGAAGGCTGTGGTGAACATAGTCAGGAAGAAAAGAAAGGTGTATAAAAGGTTCAAAGAGCTAGGAGATGTTGGGGATCTAGAGAAATATAAGGCTTATAGAAGAGAGCTTAAAAAGGAAATTAGGAGAGCCAGAAGGGGTCATGAGAAGGCCTTGGCTGGTAGGATTAAGGAGAATCCCAAGGCCTTCTACAAATATGTGAAAAGTAAAAGGATGAGAAGAGAAGGGATAGGACCTATAAAAGATGAAGGGGGAAAAGTCTGTATGGAACCGGAAGAAATGGCAGAGGTGCTTAATGAGTACTTTGCCTCAGTATTCACGGTGGAAAGTGATCTGGGAGGATGCACTACAAGTTTGCAGCAGACTGAAAAGATTGAGTATGTAGATATTAAGGAAGCGGATGTGTTAGAACTTTTAAATGCTATCAAGATAGACAAGTCTCCGGGACCAGATGGGATGTACCCCAGG
The DNA here is from genome assembly GCA_024679065.1 of Sphyrna mokarran. NCBI lineage: Eukaryota > Metazoa > Chordata > Chondrichthyes > Carcharhiniformes > Carcharhinidae > Sphyrna > Sphyrna mokarran. The sequence continues at coordinate 44,112,072 of JAGIQG010000003.1, read as the reverse complement.
TTATTGTGGGAGGTGAGGGATGTCATTGCAGAGCCCCTGGCGATGATCTTTGCGTCGTCGATGGAGACGGGAGAGGTTCCGGAGGATTGGAGGATTGCGGATGTGGTCCCTATTTTCAAGAAAGGGAACAGGGATAGTCCTGGAAATTACCGACCAGTGAGTCTGACCTCAGTGGTTGGTAAGCTGATGGAGAGGCTTCTGAGGGACAAGATTTACGAGCATTTGGAGAAGTTTAGGTTGATTAGAAATAGTCAGCATGGTTTTGTAAAAGGCAGGTCGTGCCTTACGAGCTTAATTGAGTTCTTCGAAAATGTGACTGAACACATTGACGAAGGAAGAGCAGTGGACGTGGTGTACATGGACTTCAGCAAGGCATTTGACAAGGTCCCACATGCAAGACTTCTTGAGAAGGTGAGAGGCCATGGTATCCAAGGGGCTTTGGCCTTGTGGATCCAGAACTGGCTTGCTTGCAGAAGGCAGAGCGTGGTTGTGGATGGCTCTTTTTCTGCATGGAGGTCGGTCACCAGTGGAGTGCCCCAGGGATCTGTTCTAGGACCCTTGCTGTTTGTCATTTTCATAAATGACCTGGATGAGGAAGTGGAGGGATGGGTGAGTAAGTTCGCCGATGACACGAAGGTCGGTGGTGTTGTGGATGGTCTGGAGGGATGTCAGAAGTTGCAGCATGACATCGACAGGATGCAAGACTGGGCGGAGAAGTGGCAGATGGACTTCAACGCGGATAAATGTGTTGTGGTCCATTTTGGCAGATCCAACGGGATGAATGAGTACACTATCAAAGGTAGGAGTCTTAGCTGTGTGGAAGAGCAGAGGGATCTTGGGGTCCGGGTCCATAAGACTCTCAAATCGGCCTCCCAGGTGGAGGATGTGGTTAAGAAAGCTTACGGTGTACTGGCCTTCATTCATCGAGGGATTGAGTTCAGGAGTCAGGAGGTAATGCTGCAGCTTTATAGGACCCTTGTCAGACCACACTTGGAATACTGTGTGCAGATCTGGTTGCCTCACTATAGGAAGGACGTGGAAGCTATTGAAAGGGTGCAGAGGAGATTTACAAGGATGTCGCCTGGATTGGGAGGCATGCCTTATGAAAACAGGTTGAGGGAGCTGGGACTGTTCTCCCTGGAGAGACGAAGGTTGAGAGGCGACCTGATAGAGGTTTACAAGATGTTGAGAGGAATAGATAGGGTGGACTCTCAGAGACTATTTCCCAGGGCTGAAATGGTCGCGACGAGAGGGCACAGATTTAAGGTGCAGGGAAGCAAGTACAGAGGGGATGCTAGGGGAAAGTTTTTCACTCAGAGGATGGTGAGTGAATGGAATCGGCTGCCGTCGGTGGTGGTCGAGGCGAACTCACTGGGGTCTTTTATAAGACTTCTGGATGAGTATATGGGGTCCAATGGGATTGGGGGTTATAGATAGGTCTATGGCTGGGTAGGTATTGATGTGTTCGGCACAACTTGTGGGCCGAAGGGCCTGTTTGTGCTGTAGTGTTCTATGTTCTATGTAGACAGAACATACTATTCATAGAGAAGGAAATGAGAGAGTGCAGAATGTAATGTTACAGTCATAGTTAGGGTGTAGAGAAAGATCAACGTAATGCAAGGTAAGTCCATTCAAAAATCTAACAACAGCAGGAAAGAAGGTATTCTTGAGTCGGTTAGTACATGATCACAGACTTTTGTATCTTTTTCCTGATGGAAGTGGAAGAGAGAATATCTGGAGTGTGTGGACTCTTTAATAATGCTGGCTGCTTTGCCAAGGCAGCAGGAAATGCAGACAGAGTCAATGGATGGAAGGCTCTCTTTAGCTTAAGTGAACCTATTTTTGTCTTTATCTCTTACCTCTGGGATATCTCCTAGCTGACTAAAAATTGACTCCATCTGACTGATGATGTTCTTACTTCAAGAACTGCTATTAGCTGACCCTTGAAAGATCCAGTGACCTATCAAAACACTCCAAGAGGGTTCTGTCCTTGACTCTAGACAGGAACAAATATAGGAAATCATTTATTTTAAATGTTACAGTCTGTACAGACTGCTAAAATACATGACAAGCAGAATGAATGGATTTTTCTTTGTTATTTATAGTTGTAACAACTCCTATGTTATTTTGGGCTTGCATGTATGGATAAAGTTGTGACCATTCCCTGGGTTTGAACGTGTGAATAAACTATACTTCTGATTTAATCCTAAAGAGAGTTTTCTGTGAGTCATTTTAAAAATTGACCTCGCCAACAGAGGATATAGGAAACCAAGCCACAACCTATTTTAAAAATTAACCCACCTCTGCTTACAGATTGACAGTATAAAAAACGAGTTCAGTTGTGCTTCCCTTTCCTATCCATGATACAGAGTGATGAACTGATGTAAGAAAAAGAGCTACAAAGAAATTATTACATTTATAAAATAATTCTGACATCTCCGGCAATATACCATGAATGACATCTACTCCTTTTAAACTAATGACACTATGTTTAGGATTTGTCAGCCAGACATCTACAAGTAGCTCAGGAAAAATGTAGATTAAATTATTGATCAGATTTTTTTTCAGAGAAGAATGATTCCATTGTGTTACACGTTGTAAATTTACGGCTTAAATGGAAAAATGTTCATTAATAAATAGGAAACTTAAACAGCAAAAATGAGTAACACCCCCAGCCCAAGGCATTATCCAACCTCTAAACTCTCCTGAGGCCACTCCAGTCATATCCAACCTTCCCTAACCCACACCATCCCAACCTCCCTCCCCTCTCACCAACACATGTAACCCCCTAATCTCAACCTTACCCACCTTACCAACACTTTTCAACATGCCCCTACTCCCTGACTCCTGCAACAGTACCTAACCCCTCCAGAACACACTAATCTCCACCACCTCTCCATTATCCCCAACCTCCCCTATCTATCTTGACTCCCTACCCCTCCAACATGACTCCACCCCACTCTTTCTAACATCCCATCCTCTATCTCCCACTGACAGTCCTCAGCCTCCCCCGACCATCTGCCCCCTGCCCTCACCCACCACAGCATCCAATTTGCTCTAAAATAGAGATTTCACTTTTCAAGCAAGTAGACTTGCTGTGCTGCTGCTGACCTTTGGGCAGCTTAGAGGTTTTCTTGGCGGGATTTTGATAAAAGAATTAAATCAAGATTCTGCTCAAAGGTCAGAAGTAGCAGCGCAGCAACACAGTGAAACTAACCAGGAAGGCAGGCTTTTAAAAATCATCAGAAGCTCCAGGCTAAAGAGTTCTGATTTGTTTTTAAGTCAGTCTTTCAGGTCTGCAGCCAGATGCTCAGGCTGGGAGAAGCTCCCTTTAGCACAATGAGTCCTGGCTGTCCCTCTAAATGCCTAGGCCCTGGTGTTTGAGTTAATCCACATCCATCTCTCTGAGTTAAGTCTTGTGCTTCCCAGAGGTTTGAAATAATCAGGACTTTGCAATCAAATGCTGAAGCTTCATTGAATATAGTTCTCAGATTACACTGTGGATTACAGACTGATGCGTGATCAGCTTGCCACATGGTTACAGACTGAGTGATGTGGCAGTCCAGACGCTCATATAATACACACTAACACATGATCCGAAATCATACTGAAATGATACAACAACATAACATTCATCCTTCCTTTGCAATAAACAGAAAGCCTATATAACTCAATATAATTGTTCCAAACATTGGGACAAATTTTCCCATTGCCTCTGCCTGGGAATCATAAAGGGCAAGCGGCAAACAGGGAAAGGTCCATTGATCTCGGTTGGGATTTTGCAGTTTCGGCCTGAGCGTGGCTGTAAAATCCTAGCCATTAACTTTTATATTTTATATAAATTAAAGAAAATTAACACAATCAACACTTAAAATTAAACTGAACACGTTAAGAATCTTTTACAGTTTGGTTTTGACTTTTTGGGTTGAAAACATTATTTGTGGGTTTGCTTTGATGGTAAAATGCCATTTTGAGCTAAAGCATGAATTACAGTCAGTCTTTGATCTGACAGTACATCTCCTCAAGGTCCATGTTAAAATTCTGCAGCTTATGTTTTTCCACGCACCTTTCTTCCACCAGTTTTTCAGCTTCTTGTAGTTCTCACTCTGCTTGGCAACTTGCATTTTGCACTTCCTCTTTTCTTGCAATATATTATTGGTCACCAATAAATCATTCTCTAACTGTGTAATAGGAGAGAAATCTTACTGAAGAATTGCAGTGTTATTTCTGGCAGGAAAACTGATGTGTTTCCCTCTGTACAAACTGGTCGCTTTTCTCTCCAGATCATTGAATCCCTGTAGTGTGGAAACAGACCGTTCAGCTTATCGAGTCTACATTGACAACAATCCCATCCAGGTCCCATCCCCATAACTTCACATATTTAGCCCGCTAATCCCTCTAAACCCCCCATCCTGGAACACTAAAGGGCAAGTTGGCATGGCCAATCAACCTAACCTGCACATCTTTGGACCGTGGGAGGAAACCGGAGCACCTGGAGGAAACTCATCCGGACACGGGGAGAACGTGCAAAGTCCACGCAGACAGTGACCCAAGCCGGGAATTGAACCCGGGTCCCTGGAACTGCTAACCACTGTACCACTGTGCTGCCCATTGATCTTATGATACACTACCTAAGAAAATTAAGGATGTATGTTTCACACCATCATGCAAGAAGAAGGGGCCTCAACACAAAACTCAACTGCACTGAAATCCGGGTGCCATCTTTAATGGATGTAACAAGAATAATCCTCTCCCTGCCTACCCACGCAATCCCAACCCACCATGGAAGTAACAGAGACTCCCTTCCACACCCTTAAATGTAGTTGTCATTTTGGTCCTCCAACCTTCCAACTGATCATCCAGCCTCCCTTCCATTCCCCCCAAACATCAGCCATTCCCCTTCTACTTCCATTCATTGACCCTTTCCCCCAATAGTCAGTCCCCACTTCCTGATACTTGTCCCATTCCCTCATCATTAGCCTCTTAATCTCCCCTATCATCAACTCCTTTTTCCCTTCTTCCACCTATCACACACCTACCTCACAGTTTGAGCTAGCACCAATGACCCCTCTCCCCCACAATGACTATTGCTGGCTCTCCTGCTCCTCCATGTGCTTCAAGCCCACAGCCAAATCTGATTGAATCCTCCCTTCCCTATGAAGTACCCACTGGGGCCCATGTCTTGGCATAGGTTGGCACTCCCAGATTTGCACTGCCAGGTTGGCATGGGTATGGCACTGTGCCAGAGCACAATGCCAGGCCACTGCCTGGCCATGTCCCTTTCCCCAGGTGCAATACTCACTTTTACATTCCCCTCTCACCAGGGAAGACCTTCATGACAGCTGAACCTGTTGAAAATGGTCCCAGTGTAACATCACTCCGATGCCCGCTGAATATCTGGTGAGGGGATAAGTCCTGGACAGAGTGTTTGCTAATGACAATGTAGTAAAATGAGCTTTTTGCAGTCCTGCAGAGTATTTCACACTACTCCACAGGCAAGGAGCCAGGGAAATCCAAACTCAGAAACTCACTTCCCAGATTTGGAGTGCAGTCTGCCATTTCCACTGATTGGTGATGTGGGCTCAAAATCGCCCTCATAGTATTGAACTGCACCTGCAGTTCACTATTTGGAGCTGATGATGTTGAAGTTTTGACCTGAGATTTAGAATTTCCATCTTGGCCTCCATTACCAGCTCCACAGTTCATAGTTACTTTTCCATTTGCTTCTTTTCAGCTTGTCACATGATGTCCAGCTCAGCCTTCAGTCTTCCGGGTCAAAATTTCAATTTTTTGTCAGGGGTTGCTACAGTTTTTTTTGGCAATCTATTTTAGCTGCCTGATTTTTCCGAATTAACTCTTTCCTTTTCTGTCAACAGCTTGTCATGTCTTCCAATATTGGCATTGGAATTCCAATATCTGACTGCCACTCATTCGTGTGGGTTTTCATGTTATAAAGAACAAAGAATAAAGAAAATTACAGCACAGGGACAGGCCCTTCGGCTCTTAAAACCTGCACTGACAATGCTGCCCCACTGAACTAAAACCCTCTACCCTTCCGGGGAAAAGAACAAAGAAAATTAAAAATTCTCACAACAATGGAATTTATCCAAAAGGCAGACTCTGTGACGCTGGCAATCACTTTCTTGTTTCTGCTCTGGAGGTGCTTTTCAATGGGTGTCTTACTTCACCCTTCAGCGATACCTCATTCATCTCACAGTTTACTGAGATCAGCTGCAGCTCTTCCAAGTCCATTTAATTCCACAGCGTAGCATATACAGGTCATGTTTTTTTCTTTGATATGTCCCTCTGATTTGGATCATTCCTATCTGTTGAATTGATATTCTCCCCCATGCCACTAGCATGATGTTGTCTGGCTTCAGTATATCTTTCTTTGGGTGACAACTTCATTCCAATTTTTCAGAAAAGATCTTCTGGTATGGACTGAGCCATGGGATGATTTCGCTCTGTGCTCTGGTATCAAGCTTCAGATTCCGATTTATGGTCATCAGCTTATTTTCTGCCCTCTTCCTAATCTTGTATGGATTTTTTTTCTGAAAACTGTCACAACCATGGTGTATGGATTCTATGTCTACTGTGTTCTCAAATTCATTAGCAAACTCAGGGTTTGGATGTTTTCGGTATTTTTTCAATCTCATTTTCTCTTTTGCGTGCCTCTGGCATTTTTCTTTTGATCACATTCTTCGTTTGTTCCACGCACCTTTTCATATTGATTTGGTCCTTTCCTAGCTCCATATTTTGATTCATACATGAAGCATTCCCTCCTGTCTGTGAACTCATGTTGTCAACCACAGTGCTTACAAATCTTGTACTTTGTCTGGTGTGCATTGATTTGTTGTTGTTTTACTATATCAACCCTTCTGCTTTCCTCTTGGCTTAATTGCAAGCATGCCATTTGGATAGTTAGTGCCTTCATCTGTCTACTCGTGACTTTATGTGTTTTGTTACAAGCAACAGCCTGAAATATTGTGAGTTTATCATGTCCAATTATGGCTTCTTGTACATCCGAGGGCTGAAAAACTTCAAATCAGTTGATTTATCAATTTTTCATCTCTTTCCTTAAATTTACACTGACTGGCTATAATCCTCAACATTATTAAGAAATCAACATCCAATTCATATAGTGAATGTGTGTGTCAGCTGTGAGAGAGCTGAGAGTGTGTGCATGTGTGAGACAGTGAGAGTGAGTGAGCATGTGGAGATATGTGAAGGAGATCACGTGAGGTATGTGTGTGTGTGTAAGTGGGAAACTGATAGGTTGATAGATTTTTAACTGACAGAACTATCAGCATTCTTTTAAAAACTTTTAAAAACAGGCTTATATGTAAACAAGAAAGCAGTTTACACATATGACATGCAGTAAAATGTTTAAGCAAGTGACTATGCTTGTAAAACACATATGCTGATCTTTTGAATGTATTAATGTGTTGTTAAGTATATTGTTCACTTTCGTTAAAAGCATTTTACTGCAAAGCATCATGACAAAAGGCATTAGGGCAAAGCCATATTCCAAAATAATGTTTGAATCTTGAGGATGTGCAAGATTTATCAGTAAAGTTTCAGATGGAAAGAACATTTAGAACACCTAATCATATTTCATAAATAGGGTTTATTCATTGTCCAGATGAGATGGATGCATGCCCAGAAGTGGAATCATCTGTTAATCTAATTCAGCAATGATCTTTAAGGGAATCCATGGGAAGGTTCATTTGAACTTTGGGCTGAGCGTCTAAGGTTACTAGGCAACATGGGGAATGGGACAGCCAAGACAGGATCAATGGGGAGGTGAGGGGGGGACACGGTTGCAGTTTGTGAGTGTGTGAGACCTTCCGGATTCTATGCACTAATAAAATGCCATTATGCCAGAGAATAAGATGTAATTGACTAAAGTGTATGACAGGTATTATTGTTGATTTATGCATATTGAAGATGATTGATTTTTAAATTAATGAAAGATAGGAGTAATTGATAAAGAAAACAAAAATTGATCTGTTTTGAATTGTATATGTTGGATTCAAATGAGAAGTCAAGCTGTTCTATGTCAGAGCTGATATGACTCTTTGATGACCTTCGAGAAATTGCTGGCCTGAATAAAGTTATGTCTTTAAGCTGAGACACTGGCTTCCTGAGTCCTGTATTTTCTAAAGTTAAAGCTGTATCAGCTCCCTTGGTAACTCCACCAACAGTGCGTAAGGTATATATATATAATATGTGTGTGTGTGTGTGTGTGTGTGTGTGTGTGTGTGTGTGTGTGTGTGTGTGTGTGTGTGTGTGTAAGAGAGAGCTGTGAGTGTGTGTGAGTGAGGGAGAAAGAGTGAGTGACTGAGCATTTGTGGAAGTGAGAGACTGAGTGAGTATGGACAGGCATTTCCTGTCATGCTCATCCCAAAAACAGGAAAATCCTGCCTGAGGTCAACAAACATTTGCATGGTCCATCCCTACGCACTACAATTCCCATGGCGAGTGAGACATTGTGTGTGTGTGTGTGTGTGTGAACTGTGAGTTTGTGTATGTGTGTGAGGGAGAGAATGATTGGGCAACTGTGGGAGTTAGACAGAGAAAACTAAATCTTACCAAAAAATGGCAGTTTGTTGTTTCTAGTGATAAAACTGGTGTGTTTTTCTCTAGAGTAGAGGCAGTTAGCTCTCCCCTTTACTTGAGACTAAGTGCAGGGAGCCAGTGTGATGACAAGTGACAGGCATTCTGAGGAGGGGAGGGTAGGGGAAGCCTGGTGGGGAGGGAAAGAATTGGGATTTTGGTGGATAAGCCTGGAAGGGAGGTAGGTCCTGAGGTATCCAGTTTACGACAGGAGGATGCCTTCAGTTAGAAGATGATTTCCAATGGATATACTCCTCCCATCTTTCTACCCGTGATCAAAGATGTGAACTTCTTCTACTTCTGATTACCTAGCACCTACAAATTGAAACTAGTTAGGAAAAGGCTCTTAGGTGACCACTTGAGGGCCTTAATTGGGGGAAGCTTTCTCACCCCACCTTGAATTCTCTCCCTGATCAGGTTGGGTGGGACACCAGAAGGACTCTCATCTATGCAAATTTTAAACATCCACCCTTCCTTCAAAATTCACCAGGAGGAAGTAGAAAATTCAGACCCCAGAAAAACACAGAAAAAGGGATATGCACGAAGAAACAGAAGAGTGGAGAGGGAGAGGAAACTGCAGAGTCAGAGAGAAAAAGGATTGGGAGAATTCCAGAAAATACAGAGAAAGGGAACAAAGAGGAATAATGGAAAATTAAATGAAAATAGAAAAATATTATTTGCAAAGAAATGGGAATGAAAAGTCAGAGAAAAAATCGGACAGCAGGAAGCAAAGACAAAAATAGATGCAGTAGAATGAAGATAACACTGAAGGGAATCAGTCTCATTTCTAACTGATTTCATCTTTGCATTGCACAAATTTTCATGAAATTGTTAATAGGCAAATTATTTAGTCTCCTGAATTTCTTTATACAAGTTTCTTGGTCCTTGTTGTGTGATTCAGAGTTATGCATGAATATTGTCAGAAACTATCCACATTTTTGTGGCGGTTATCTCTTCCAGTTTCAAAAAGGGAAGTTATCGTCAATGTTAATCAAATCAACATTTTCTTCTGACTGACAAGTTGGATGCATATCACGCCTGGAGGAGCCTTGTCATCATGAGGTGTTGTGCTTGGCACCGAGCTATTTGATACGCAGTTGAAGTATTTGAAAAAAAAACAAAACCTATCTGTCCCATCTGTTTGGAAAGTAAAATTAATTAAAACCATTCTTAAACGCTATGCATGGAAGTGCTGCTGGGACTTCAAGTGTCAACAGCCTACTTGGAAAGCATACAGTCTGTTGGTTTTCCTTATTCTGCAGTTCCCCTGCTTCAGCCATGTTCTTCCAAATTGCAATGATGAAATTGAATGCTGTGAAGTGAAGAAACATCATTATAACTTCACCAGTGTATAGATAGTATTCCAAGATTTCAGACATATTATAAAATAACTTAAAGAACAGTACCAAAGAAATGTTATATATTGTAGTTACAAGTGAACTTTGATCAGTGTCTTAACTTTGACCATGTCCTGAATAAAGAAATGCTAGTTCTGACACTTGCAGTAAGAATACTTGTGTGCAATTCTCAGCCAAGGTAGACTATGCATCATGAAAAATAAGAGCAAGAGTAGGCTATTCAGCCCCTCAAGCCTTCTTTGCCATTCAATAAGATCTTGGCTGACATGATTGTGGCCTTAACTCCACTTTCCTACCTTCATAGCCCTTTGGCTCACGGGTAGATCAAAAGTCTGTCAAATTCAGCCTCGGATATATCGGATATGATGAACCAGCTTCCATTGCTGTCCGGGAAGAGAATTCCAAAGAAGAAATTTATCTTCATTTCAGTCTTAAATGAGAGACCTCTCACTCGAGCCCTCCTAGTTCTAGATTCCTTCAAATTTTTCCTGGAAAAATCCTTGAAGTTAACTACTCTATCAAGACTGCTCAGAATCATATTTGTTTCCATAAGATCATCTTCTAAACACCAATGAGTGTAGGCCCAACTTGCTCAACCTTTCCTCATAAGACAACCCCCATTATCCCAGAAATTAGTCTTGCAAATCTTCTCTAAACTGCTTCCAACAAGGTACATTCCTCCATATGCAAGGAAACCAAATCTATACATGGTACTCTTGGTATGATCTCACAAATGCCCTTTTATACTCCATCACTTCCACAGAAAAGGCAAACATTCTATTTGCCTTCCTAATTACTTGCTGCATCTGCATGCCAACCTGTTATGATCCTAAGGATAGGGGTGGCCATATCCATCTGTCCTACAGCATTTGCAGTTTCCATCTATTTTGTTTGTCTATTCTTTCTCTAAAAGCATGAAAGCTCTTATTTTTCCACCTTATTCTCCATCTGCCTGCTTTTTTTTTTGCCCACACAATTAACTGATCTCTATCTACTTACATACTCTTTGTACTTTTTTTTAACTATTGAAAAAGGCATGGATGCTAAGGAACTTGGGGAAATAAATAGTGATGTCTTGAGGAGTGTACATATAACAGAAAAGGAGGTGCTAAAAATCTTAAAGCACATCAAGGTAAATAAATCCTAAGGACCTGATGAAGTGTATCCCAAGACATTGTGGGAGACTAGAAAGGAAATTATGGGTCCCCTAGCAGAGATATTTAAATCATCAACAGCCACAGGTGAGGTGCCTGAAGTTTGGAGGGTGGTAAATGTTGTGTCTTTGATTAAAAAGGGCTGCAGGGAAAAGCCTGGGAATTACAGGCCGGTGAGCCTCACATCTGTAGTGGATAAGTTGTTAGTAGGTATTCTGAGAGACAGGATTCCCATTTAGAGATGCAAGGACTAATAAGGGGCAGTCAGCATGGCTTTGTGAGTGGAAAATCATGTCTCAAATGTGATTGAGTTTTTTGAATAGGTAACCAAGAATATAGATGAGGGCAGTGCATGTTGTCTACATGGATTATAACAAGGCCATTGACAAGGTACCTCATAGGAGATTGTTGCATTAGATTAAATCTCATGGGATCCATCATGAAGGAGGCAAATGAATACAAAATTGGCTTGATGACAGAAGATAGAGGGTGGTTATGGAGGAAACCTATGACCAGTAGTGTTTCTCAGGGATCAGTGTTGGGTTCATTGTTATTTGTCATTTATATTAATGATTTGGATGAGAATTTACGAGGAATGGTAAGTAAATTTGCGGATGACACCAAGATTGGTAGCATAGTGGACAATGAAGAAGGTTATCTTGACTGCAATAGGATCTTGATCAATTGGGCCAGTGGGCTGATGAACAGCAGATGGAGTTTAATTTAGATAAATGCAAGGTGAATCATTTTGGTAGTTTGAGCCAGGGCAGGATTTATTCAGATAATGGTAGAGCATTGGGGAGATTACAGAACAAAGTGATCATGATCATCATAACTTCCCTTGAAAGCCATAACCTTCTATGGCACTGCACCTCTGTCATGTTAATGGCAGAGTTTGAATGCTGCCTGAAGACTCTGCAACTGGGTGGTGGCATCTTTTCTGGGCAATGCCCCTTGCCCTTCCTGCTGGCCCTCAGGATCCAGTGCCCATGCCACTGCCAGAGGTGGATGTCTGTGACCATCAGGCCTTCTCCACCTTTGTTCGCTGTCCTCTTCAGAGGAGAGGTGCTCCCTGCTGAATAAACAGTACCCAGCCACCTGTATATGGATGGCGTTCACTCATGCACAAAAGGTGGCCAAAGGAATCAAGCCTCTAGTGTTAGAGTACAACAATGTCCTGAGAACATTGTACTGAGCCCAACACAGAAAACACTCTTTCAAAAGCCCAAAAGATCTGTTGGGCAAAGAATCAGCTAATAGGAAACGGAGACTTGGGGTAAATGGGTCATGTTCAATGTGAGAAACTGTAACTAGTGGAGTGTGACAAGGGTCAGTGCAGGAGCTCAACTATTTACATTATAAAATAATGAATTTGATGAAGGAATCAATTGTATTGGTGTCAAAATATAAAACCTCCTACATTCCAGAGGAAAATATCTCAGTCTATTCAGCCTCTCCTTATAACTCAAACAATCAACTAGCATCCTAGTAGTCTATTTTGTGCTCAGTCTCATTTAATAATACCCTTTGTATAATAGGTTGATCAGAATTGTACAAAACATTCCAAGTGTGGCCTTGTCAATGTCTCGTACAACTTCAATGAGATGTCCCAACTCTTGTATTCAATGTTCTGACTAATGAAACCAAGCATGCTAAATGCTTTTTTCATACTCTGTCTACCTCTGACTCCATTTTCAATAAGCTACGAATATGTACCCCTAGATCAGCCCAGAGATGTGTAGGTGGATTCCTAATGTCCATTCCTCTGAAGGTCATGATGGAACTGAACCTCTATGCCTCTATATCATTCCAGGGCACAGTGGACGACCCTTTTGTAGCCTCGCAATCAGCTACGCACAGATGTGCCAAACTGGTGACTGATACTCTGATCTGGCAAATTAGAACATTCATTAATTTCAGCCAGGCTGAGTAGACCAGAGGCTTCAATACCATTGAAGGTTTCCCTTTCATCCTATGTGTCATTGATTGCACCCTGTGGCCATCAAGGTACCAAGCAGCCAAGCAGGTGCATTGGTGAATGGGAAGGGATGCCACTCAATAAGATGGATAATTGTCGGCGAATGCACAGCCAATTTGTAATTGCTCTTGCTGACCAAAATATCGTGCTAGTGCATGAAGATGTCGGGATACGTATCCGACGAAATCACGGACTATTTAACGCACTTCCAGATTAAGTGCGTGCTTGGCCAGCAAACCTCAGCTTCTATACCATGTTTCACAAATCTGCTCCCAAGGTTTTGTAACTAGCACACAATAGATAAGAGACAACAAGTTGATGTGATACAGTTAAATTCTCAGAGTGGTGTCGATGAGGTCCCATACAGGGCATTAGCAAGCAAAATCAGAGCACATGGGATTAAATTACAATATACTGGCACAGATTGAGAAAAATCACTAAACAAAGAGTAGGAAAACATGTAATTCTCAGGTTGGCAAGCTATGACCAGTGGAATACGGTAAGGATAAATTACTGAGTGGCAGCTATTCACAATCTATATCAATAATTTATATGTGGGACCAAATTTAATATTTCCAAGTTTGCTAATGACACAAAATTAGATGAGAATGTGAATTGTGAGAAGGACACAAAAAGACTTCAAAGAGATTTGGACAGGCTAAGTGAATGGGCAAGAACATGAAAGCAGGTGTGAAAAAATATGTAGTTATCCACTTTGGAAGCACATGCAGTGTACTCCTCAAATGATGAGAGGCTGGGAAGCATTAGTGTCCAAAGGGGCCTGGGTTCCCTTGTTCATAAGTCATTGAAAACTAGCATACAGGTGCAGCAAGCAATTAGGAAAGCAAATGGTATGTTGGCTTTTATTCAACAGGACTTGTGCGTACTGTACATAGAGAAGGAAAGGAAAGAATTCAGAAAGTAGTGTTACAGTCATAGTTAGGGTGCAGGGAAAGATCAACTTAATAATTTAATATAAAGTAGGTCCATTCAAAAGTCTGATGGCAGCAGGGAAGAAGCTATTCTTGAGCCATTTTGTACGCGACTTCAGACTTTTATGTCTCTTTCCCAATGGAAGAAGGTTGAAGAGAGTATATTTGGAGTGCATAGAACATAGAACATAGAACATTACAGCACAGAACAGGCCCTTCGGCCTTCGATGTTGCGCCGACCAATATAAAAAGCAATGCCCCTCCAAACTAAACCATTCCCTTCTCTTCCATATACTTATCAACTAACCTCTTAAACGCCACCAAACTTGGCGCATCTACAACCGCTGCAGGCAGGGCATTCCACTCCCGAACCACCCTTTGGGTAAAGAACCTGCCTCTGATATCCGTCCTATAACTATCACCCCTTAATTTAAAGCTGTGTCCCCTCGTGCTAGCTTTTTCCATCCTAGGAAAAAGGCTATCACTGTCCACCCTATCTAAACCTCTAATCATCTTATATGTTTCGATCAGGTCCCCTCTTAGCCTCCTCCTTTCTAACGAAAACAACCTCAAATCCCTCAGCCTCTCCTCATAAGACCTGCCCTCCATACCAGGCAACATCCTGGTAAACCTCCTCTGTACCCTCTCCAATGCCTCCACATCTTTCTTATAATGTGGGGACCAGAACTGCACACAATACTCCAAGTGCGGCCGCACTAGAGTTTTGTACAGTTGCAACATGACGTTGCGGCTCCGAAATTCAATCCCTCTACCAATAAAAGCCAAGACTCCATATGCCTTCCTAACAACCTTCTCGACCTGACTGCCTACTTTCAGGGATCTATGCACATACACACCAAGATCCCTCTGTTCATCTAGACTACTAAGAATCCTACCATTTGCCCTATACTCTACACATTTATTATTTCTGCCATAGTGCATTACCTCACACTTTTCCACATTAAACTCCATTTGCCACCTCTCGGCCCAGCTCTGCAACTTGTCCAAGTCCCTCTGCAAACTATAACACCCCTCTTCACTATCTACCACTCCACCGACTTTAGTGTCATCTGCAAATTTACTAATCCATCCTTCAATACCCTCATCCAGATCATTTATAAAAATTACAAACAGCAGGGGCCCCAAAACAGACCCCTGAGGTACACCACTTGTCACCGAACTCCACGATGAATATCTCCCATCAACCACCACCCTCTGTCTTCTATCTGCTAGCCAATTCCTAACCCAATTAGCTAAATCACCCTCTATCCCATACATCTGCATTTTCTGCAGAAGTCTTCCATGGGCCACCTTATCAAACGCCTTACTAAAGTCCATATATACCACATCAACCGCCTTACCCCCATCCACCTCTTTAGTCACTTTTTCAAAAAACTCAATGAGGTTAGTAAGGCACGACCTACCCTTCACAAAACCATGCATGCGGCTCTTAATTATGCTGGCTGCTTTTCCAAGGCAGCAGGATGTATAGAAGAGATCTAAGGGACTAGATATTCTCAAGATTTTAGGAGAAGCATTTATTTCTTGAAATTTACTTTGTAAATTTCAAGAAGGCTGGTTCACCTGGAGATATAGAACCAGAGGGCACAGTCTGAGAACAAGAGGTGTGCCATTTAGGGTGAAAGTGAAGAAGAACTTCTTCATTCAGACGATGGTGAATGTCTGAATTGGCTACTACAGAAGACTGTGAAGGATAAGTCATTGAGTATATGCAAGACAGAGATTGATAGATTTCTCAATATTATAGATACCTAAACATAACATGGAAATAGTGTTAGAAAATAGCATTGACGTAAAAGATTAACCATAATCTAGTTAAATGGTAGAACAGGGTGAGGGAGTTGATTTTCTTATCTTCTAGTAATCATGCTTGCTTGAAATTCCTTTCTTGCTTCTTAATTTTCTATTATTATTTGGATACCATTTGTTCTTCTATTGTGAAAATAGATACTTTTCAAAACCTTTACCAGTTTGTGGCCAGGAGGCCATTTACAACAATGATTACAGCAATAACAATAATGGCAATATTAGCTGTAAGGGCAATTGTTGCAATGAGAGTCAGGCATGTTGGGAACTTCGGTCAAGTTGTAATTAAACACAGATGCAGTTTAGAAGGCTGCAGTGAGTCGTTACCTGTCCTGTGAGATGTAACCTGATACTTCCTGTGTTGAACAAATAAGGATAGTTGTTTGGACCATGCCAGACACATTGGATCCATTGTTATCATTTATGGTAAAGCTATGTAATTTACATGATGCTTCGTATAAACATTTGGAAGTTATTTATGAGTAATTCCACTGGCCATGATGGAACATTGTGATCAGTTTCTGATGATATCATTAGTTGAGTGCCAAAGAACTTTCTGGAAGATTGGAAAAGTTTGGGGATAAAGAAAAGTGTTTCAGCCTTTTACTCCAGCAATAACTTGAGATCCACCATTGCAAGTGTACCCTGGTGAGCCTCCTCAAAGAAAATAAAAGAACCACAAGGGGAGGTCTACATAAGGAAGAACAGCCTGGCGAATGACTTCGAGAAACCAGGTAGTATTCATTTTCAGTTAAAATGTTTAAAGAGTTGAACTGAAAGAGTTAAAGTGTTGCAGCTTTGTAAGTTTATGAGTTGGTACCAAAAGTGCTGAATAAACCAAAGTCCATTTAAGTGAATATGACTTCACTCCTGTCCTTTGATTTGTTAGATTAAACTAAGTACCTGGCAAAAGATTTATTTCTAAAGCAGGATAACAATTTCATTGTTTTCTCTGAAGGAGTGAAACTCACTTTTGCTATTCTTTAATTTTTATATACTTGTAGAAGCTTTTATATTGTGTTTATATATTTTTTGCTTGTTTTCTCCAATACACTAACTTCGTGCTCTTTATTCTTTCAATCATCCCTTGCTGGTTTCTAAAAAAAATGCCATCTTCTGGCTTACCACTAATCCTTACAGCATTATGTGCTTTTGTTTTCAATTTCATAGTATCCTTAACTTCCTCAGTTACCCATGGATGGTGCATCCCTCTCATGGCATCTTTCTTTCTCAATAGAATATACCTGCTTAGAATTAAGAAATATCTATCCCTCTGAATCTCTACTTCCTTATCATTTTATCTTTTAACCTATTTCCCTGATCCACCATAGTCAACTCTCTTTTCATACCCTTACACCTGGTTTTGTCCCAGTTTAAGAACTAGTTAAGACCCACATTTCTCATGCTCAAACTGGCTGTGAAATTCTATCATGTTATGATATCATGCCTAAAGGACCCTTTTCTCTGAGGACAATAAATAATCTTGTTTCATTACACATTACCATGTCTAAAATAGCTTGTATCCTGGTTAGTTCCAGAATGTATTATTCTAAGACATTGTCCTGAATCTACCTTTGCTAATTTGATTCATCCAATCAATGTCAAGATTAACATCACCCACAAAGACTGCACTACCTTTCTTACAAGTTCCCACTGTTTCTTGAGGCATACATTGTCCGACTGTGTAACCACTGTTAGTGCACTGACAAACTATTCCAACGGATGGCTTATTTCCTCTGTTATTTTTATCTCCATGGAACTAATTCTACACCTTGACCTTCTGAACCAAAATAATTGCTCGTGACTATACCAATCTTAATTTTGACCAACATAACAACCTAACCTCCTTTTCCTTTCTTCCTGCCCTTTTGAAATGCCAAATACCTTATATATTCAGATTTCAGCCTTAGTCACCTTGTAACCATGTCCTTGTTATGGCTGCCATATCAAACTCATTCACTTCTATTTAGACTATCAGTCCATTCATTTTGTTACAGAGTTTGGGTCTTGTTTTACTATTTTGATTCTAAGTACTGGGCTACCTGAAACTGGGAGAGCTTCAAATCTGACTTTTAGACCTGATCAGAGATTCTGAATCATGCTGCAGAACCCTATGGGTGGGGCTTTATGCACCTGAAATCCTGCAGATTTGATCAGACCCTTCAACTGCGCAAGTGCAAAAAAAAGGATAGAATGCTATTCCCCTGCCAAATCGCTCCTGGGCCAGATAATGCTTCCCTCTGGCTCCCACAGACATTGCCCCAGCTGCCCAACATCATTAACCCCCTTATCCACCACTCCACCACCACCCGGACTGGTCACAGCCCCCTCACTGATCTCAGGCAGAATGACAATGTACTTTGCTTTGCCCACCACCACCCCTCACCACCCCCTACCACCAAACCCCTCACCATCCCCCTACCACCACCACCCCTCCACTGATCTCAGGCAGAGTGAAAATGTTACTCTCGTTACACCAATCCCACCACCATCCTCTCCCCCCAGCCTTAGGCAGAGTGGCAGTAGAACCTGCTTCCCCTCCGCCCCCCCCCCCCCCCCCCGGTTTCAGGTCGAGTAGTGGGAGATCCCCTTTTCCCCACTCACATGCTCCCCACAATCACATCTCCTTGAAAAGTTCAGAGGCTGTAGCATTACAATTTGCAAGGGTTTGGTGCACATCCTTCAGCTGGAAGACTGCTGATTGCACTAACAAGATCCAAAGGATAGAGGTCAGTACTGAGATTTGGGTCCATGCTGCAAATCAGACATTGGAAACCTTGTTGAGCAACAGATCCCATCCCCTATAGACTCGAAGAAGTCCACCTTCCATCATCTGAGAAACAAAATGACCAGAACAAATGGACACCTGTAAACAACACAGAGCCATCGGACAGTATGCACTTACCTCCTCTCTAATCCTCACTTATGGAGTACTCGAATTGGACTTGCATGGAGTATGACTGTTTCATGTTGATTCCAGATGGGCAAACACAGTGATAATGGAGTAAGTGCCAGTAAAGGTGGGTGTGAAGCCAATTAAGTCTATTGAAATGCATGCAAATGCATTTAAATGGCCGTTATGACCTTGTCAGGTGCAGTTCCGATCATCGCCAGCTTCTGCCCTTGGAAAAGGGGGGATTGGAGATGGGCATGGATTGCGCTACTCGCCTCAAGTTTGACTTTACCAAGTTTTCATGTCTGAAAACGGGCTCAACTCAATGGTAAAATCAGGCTGATTGCATGCAATCAGATAAAGAGTCTCGAATTCTGTCTTTTTAACAATTTGACTTACTCTGATTTAAGGAAGATATACCTCCTTTTTATGGCATTAGCTGCTAGAAAGTTTAAAATTTATTTATTAGTGTCACAAGTAGGCTTACATTAACACTGCAATTAAGGTACTGTGCAAATTCTTACTCATCACACTCCAGCATCTGTTCGGGTTCACCGAGGGAAAATTTAATATGGCCAATGCACCTAATCTTTTGAATTTGGGTGGAAACCGGAGCACACAGAAGAAGCCCATGCAGACATGAGGAGAGTATACAGACAGCAACCCAAGCCGGGAATTGAACTCAGGTCCCTGGTGCTATGAGGCAGCAGTGGTAACCACTGTGACATGATGCCACCCAGGGCAGGTAGGTCTATCTTCTTTGAGAAGCCAGGGAGAAGTGAAGTGGTTAGTAAGTGAGTAGGATGAGTTAGGGAGTTGAGGTCAATTGGTGTCTTGTATGACAAAAGCAGAAAATGCAAGAAAATCTCAGCAGGCCTGTGGAGAGAAAATAGAACTCAGTAAGAATTTAGCAACACCAATTTTAAATCCAACAGATTTATTTGATAGTAAAATTGTGAGCTTTCAACACTCTGTGTCTTCGTCAGGCAAATGCAGTGTTCTGGTCTGCAATAGCACACATATCAACACAGACAGTCATAGATTGCTGATTAGAATGCGAATCCTTACATCTAACCTGCTATTCAAGTGTTAAAGTGGCTAACAATGTGTGTGAAGGGAATCTTGAGCATTGGTTAGAGAATTGTGTATTTTCTCCAGACAGCACAGTAAGTGAGGTTTTTTACTAACCCAGGCAAGTTACGGGGGTTACAGATAGTGTGTCATGAAGCCAAGATCCCTATTAAGACTGTCCTCATATGTGCGTGGAACTTGGCTATCAGTCTGTGCTCAGCGACTCTGCGCTGTCGTGTGTCACGAAGGCCCCCTTGAAGAACATTTACCTGCAGGTTGGAGGCCGAATGCCCATGACTGCTGAAGTGTTCGCCCACAGGAAGGGAACTGTTTTGCCTGGTGATTGTTGAGCGATGCTCATTCATCTGGTGTTGTAGTGTCTGCATGGTCTCCCCAATGTACCAGGCCTCGGGACATCCTTTCTTGCAACGTATTAGGTAGACAATGTTGGCCGAGTTGCAAGAGTATGTACCATGTACCTGGTGAATGGTATCCTCACGTTTGATGATGTCGTCCATGTCTATGATCCAGCATGTCTTGCAGAGGTTGCTGTGGCAGGGTTGTGTGGTATTGTGGTCACAGGAGTATTTGTGTGGTATTGTGGCATAGGAGGCCCGGGCCTGGCCACTTGCAGGAGTAGAGGGAGATGACCACCAGAAGCAGCAGGTGACCGCCATTCTCCCAGGGTGGAAGGGAGGTCGCAGGAGGAGTAGGGAGCAGAGATTCCAATAGTTCTGTGCATGAATGCCACTTGAACAAATGCTGGACAGTGTGTCCACCTCCAGAAGGAGGCAGTGCAACACTTGTGCCAACTGTTGCAGGACCTGACACTTAGAGGCCGGGGTGGGACACTCACTCTTGGTGGCGGTCAAATTGATGGCTGTTTGAACTTTTATACGACTGGCCCCTTCCAGAATGCTAGCGGAGATGTATGTGGCATCTCCCAATCAGCTGTGCACACTTGTGTCAAGCAGGTCACAGAAGTCCGATGTGCCCAGGCTGGACAGAACATCAAATTTAACCTGGACCAGGCCCCTCAGGAAGCCCGGGCTGTAGGCTGCATGGCAATTGCGCAGATGCCTAATGTGCAGGAGGTCACCTCAAGGCCCCCCTACAGAATCCATAAAGATTCATCAATAGAAAAAGGTTCACTCCTTGAGTTTTCAACTAGTGTGTGACCATAACATGAACATTATGCATGTCTGCTCCAGACACCCAAGTAGTTTGCTTGACAGCTTCATTATCAGGAGCTCGGACATCTGGAGGCATTTGAAGAGGAGCCCAGGCTGTGGGGGCGGCTCATGGTGATATGGGTTACCTGCTTCAGACATGGCCGATGGCGTCTGTGTGGAGGCCTGTGCCTGAGGCGGAGACCTGCATGATGAAGCCCACGTAGCCTCTCACATGCTAGTGGAGAGGTGCATTGGGCTCCTGAAAATACAATTCCGGTGCCTGGACCACTTTGGCAGAGATTTACAATACATTACAATGATCTGTTCTCGCATTTTAGTTGTGTGCTGAGCCTTGCACAACCTGGTTCTGCAGGGAGGTGACCTATTGCAGGAGGAGGGAGAGGAGGATGTAGAGGCCAACCAGCCAGTTGTCACTGGAGAGGAGGAGGGAGAAGAGGAAGAACACTGGAGGGCTGGTAGATTAAATGAGGCATGCAAAGGCAACTAGGGAGACCCTGATCACCAGGTAGTTCAGTCACTCGGAGCTTGTGTCTGTGGATTCCATTCTCCCCGCAAAGTCCAAACATTGCAGTTTTTAAACTCAATGCCCTAGTCGACGGAGGCAAGCATACATGCCTTCTTGACTACCTTCTCCATCTTTGTTGCCACTTTCAGTGACTTGTGTATTTATACACACAGATCCCTCTGCCTATCAGTACTCTTAAGGATTCTGCCATTTACTTATATTTCCTATCTTTAGGGACCTTCCAAAATGCATTACCTCATGTTTGTCCAGATTAAACTCCATCTGCCGTCTCTCTGCCCAAGTATCTAACTGATCTATAACCTGCTGTACCCTCTGATGGTCCTCATCATTATCTGCAAATTCAATTACATTTTCCTCCAAATCATTTATACCTGTTACAAACAGCAAAGGTCCCAGCTCTGATCACTAGGGAACTCCACTTGTCACAGTCCTCCATTCAGAAACACAACCTTCTACTGCTACCCTCCAACTTCTATAACCGAGCCAGTTCTGTATCCATCTTTCCAGCTCACTTCTGATATTGTGTGACTTTACCTTCTGTATCAGCCTGCCCTGAGGGACCTTGTCAAAAGCCTTACTGAACTCCATGTAGACAACATTCACTGCCCTACCCTCATCAATCATCTTCGTCACTTCCTCAAAGAACTCAATCAAGTGAGTGAAACATGACTACTCCTTTCCAAAATCATATTATTTCTCGCTAACACAAGCACTTATTTCTAAGTGGGAGTAAATCCTGTCTTGAAGAATCATCTCCAATAATTTCCCTACTACTGACATAAGTCTTATCGACTGGTTGATTTAAAATTATATCACAGGAACAGGCCCTTCAGCCCTCCAATCCTTCAGCGACTAGGTTGCCCATCTGATTTGTTACCTCATACCGTTCCAGGGACCATATGCTCTTTTCCCATCCCATTAGCTGTAAAACATAGCTGTAAAAACACAGCTTAAAGGTCACTATTATATCTGCCTCTGTGACCTCCCCTGGTAGCAAGTTCCAGGCACCCACTACCCTTTTCTGGGCAAATAACGTGCCTCATACATCTCCTTTAAACCTTGTCCCTCACACCCAAAACTCATGCCCCTGAGAAGTTGCCTCAAAGTGAGTGGAGGATTGACAGTTGCTCACTCTTTGACTTCTTCCCAATCATACTGTCGCTGACATCCGAATTCTTCCTCCAGCTCCTCCCCCTCAGCTCCAGCAGCAACCAAAAGAACAGCAAGATCAATAGGTTGCATCGCAATAGCCATCTCATCAATCTGAAGGGTTGAGGGGAGTGGGAGGGTCTCCCTTTCCCTTCACAGCTCCAGCGCTCGCTCCTCAAAAGGAGAGATGACCCAGAGGTCTGGCTCATCACCCCCTGTCTTTGTCTTCTCTCTCCGTTATGGTCAGTCTTCTTCTAATGGAGACAGAAAAAACCATTGAAAGAAATGATGGTATGACACTAGGTGGTGGCCATTAGAAGGCAAGCACTATGGGGCTTTTGGAGGGGGATAGGAAGGAGATGCTTGGGGTCAGGGGCTGGAAGCATGCAGAGTGCTGGAGATGGGAGGATCTGGGGGAGATTTGAGGGAAGATGCAAATGATGTTGAGCATTCACCCTTATTGCCCGGATGAGGTCATTGACCTTTTTGTGGCACTGCTTCTCAGTTTGGGGGGCCTGTGCCCCAGCACTGACTGAGGAGATGACTGCTGCCCGGGCTACATTTTCATCAGCCTCTCCACCCCGGGCCTCCCTTCTGCTGGGGGGATGAGGGTGTCCCGCTTCACCTCTGCTGCATCCAGTAGCCTCCCCAGATCACCCTCAGAAAATCTGGGGGCTGGCCGTGTGTACACTGTCCTGGACTGCCTGCCCGTCCATCGAGTTTTTAATGGTGCTGCCCCTCATTAGCATAGATCAGCTGCAGGCAGAATATTCCAGAAAAGTTACATGCAGTTTGCTTGTTGGCATTGAGGGGAAGGCAAGTGAGCCCTTGCAGGCATGCTGATAGGGAGAGGGGTGGGGGATGGGTGGGGTGGAGTGAAGAGGATGGATCAGTGCCTCAATGATTGGGGATAGGGGAGAGAGAGGGAGATGTCACATAGCCATCAGAGTTTGGAGGAGATAGGGGCCTTGTATGGGAGAGTCTGGGGTGCGGACATCTGTAGGGTGAAGGGAGAAGGGTAGATTCCTCTGCCTGAAATTAGTGAGGAGGGAGATGGGGATCCACTGCCACTCTGCCAGAGATCAGTAGGGGAGAGGGGCCTGCGATCAGTTTGGTGACAGAGAGGTGGGGAAGATAGTGCGATCAATAATGTTGTGGGGGTGCATTAGTGTCTGTGGAGCCAGGGGAAGGCGTAATCCAGCCCGGGAGGGAATTGGCAGGGGAACAGAATTCCATCTTTTTTTTTCTGAGCAGTTGGAGACTTCGATCAGAACTGCAGGGTTTCAGGCACGTTAAACTTCGCCCACAGGCTTAGGCGGCATGATTTGGAATCACTAATATTTTTGCAGGCAGAGTGCATATGGGGGCACTGGAGAACGGATCTAAAAGTCAGATCTGAAACACTCCCAGAATCAAGTCTGTCCAGCACTTAGAATCAAATAGTAAAATAGGACCCTTTGGGTCTGCCTGAGGGAATTAATTCATCCACGTGTGAATTAATGTTCCACTGTTATTTGGAGTATTATTAGCCACATCCTCTTCAAAGGTATGTGAAAGAGAAGTGCCAATAATGGAATGGGCACCCACTACAATTACTAAATTAGGAAAACTCCCCTTGATCCCCTTTACTCTGGCAAGGTTCGTGCTGGAAGTTTTTGACAGCATATCTGTCACTGATACTGAGTTTGTGGAAACACAGAATAGTTGAACTTATCTTTATTTTGGAAAGGTTTTACCTGGCAGGAGTGAAACCATGATTAGGCTGGTGACCAGGCTAGCCCATTGCACTTGGGGTGTGCTGATGCCTCCGATTATTGTTCGCCTGTGCTAGGATAGAGCAAGCGATCAGGGTAGCCAATGATGTTAATCCAAGCGTTCACCTGATGCAGTTTTTTTTCAAAGCCACCTCGACCCTTTGGCTAAGATGAAGCTCAGACCGAGCCTGGGAGAGGGTACAATGCCTCATCCCGTCAGCTTTAATCTCGTTTAATCAAGCCCCAAATGGGATGTCTATCCTGTCTTGTCAGCTTGTCTTTCATGTGGGGGTCTCTGAGTAGATTTAATTGACTTTTTGATTAGGAATAAAGTACCAAAAGATACAATAAGAAAAGGAATTAACAAATGTTCTTTTTATTGTCATGACAAATGTTATGTAGGCATTTTTCTATGATATTTCATCCACAATTGAAATGTGTATGATAAGTTCTGTTGACATACAAGATACAAATTCACATGCTGAGTTTTAACTGATGTACTACCACAATGTGCCAGCAGAGAGATCCATCTCCCAGCAGAAGGACAATGCAACATTCTTCATAGTGCACTGATGTATGAAACTTTGGTAACTAAAGTACACACACATATCTTAGAAAACAGAAAGGTACTTCAGCTTATAAAATGGACATGAACATTCAGCACACTTTGTGCTTTACTCTTACCTCATTACATTTTTACAGCTGCATTATGGCTGCTGGGTTGCTTAATTTAAAATTTACACAGCCACTGGCTTATGTACACTTTTTAATTCAATAGTATTTTTGTTAAAGAAGAAAGAAAGATAATCTAATATAACTTAAGTAATTTAAATGAAACAACCCTGAAACTTCTTGTGCAATCTTAGTGGAAATTAACCCATCTCTTTGACCAAACTTCTGGTCAATTCTTCTAGTCACCTCCCAGTCGCAGCCTATTTGCTTAACTTACACACTCCCCTTCGTTAGATTGACATTTCAACCTGTGCTTCATCTTAGGACATTCTTTACATTAACACTGCCAAGTAAAGAGGAGATAATATTCTAAAAAGCCTGAATAAGATGAGTTAACTATCCTGTACTGTGGAGGCATTCTTTCCCTTCTTTCTGAGTGCAGACACCCTCATTAAGGTATGGTTCCACCAAGGTCAACAGCTCTCTTGTACTTGAACTAATTGGCTATTCGAGATTGGACAGTGATAACCAGCATGCTATTGTGTTACATCGCAGCAATCTGATCTTGTCTTCATCATGTGTCCACAGGAAAATGTTTTCCAGCACAAGTTACTGATTGCTGATCAGGACTATTGAAAAGAAGTTGATTTCCACCTCACTAACTCTGGGTCACGGAGGACAATTTTAACATTCCCCCATCTGTGGTCCACCTACAATATTCTAAACCACCAAAGATTAGATTTGAAATTTTCAGCCGGAACTTAAGAAATTACATATATGAAATTTGGAATATGTAACAGCTCCACCTTTTAATAGCACTTTGTGAATCATAGAAACACTACAATGCAGAAGGAGGCCATTTAGCCCATCAAGTCAGCACTGACAACAATCCCACCTAGGACCTATCCCCGTAACCCCATATATTTACCCCACTACTCCCTCTAATCTACGCATCCCTAAGGGGACACTAAGGGGCAATTAAGTATGGCTAATGTACTTAACCTGCACATCTCCACACAGACAGTGACCCAATTTGGGAATCGAACCCAAGTTCCTAGAGCTGTGAGGCAGCAGTGCTGTCCACTGTGCCACTGTGTCAAGCTGAATCAGTGTCCTTACTTTTATGTTTGGCTTTAATGCTCTTAAACATTTCATGGATAGGCAATGCAATGTAATTATTTTATCTAACTTTTCCCAAAGATTGTGGGTCTAATTCCACCCCCACCACCCCTCCATTCCCCACCTTGAAAAGATCAATCCAGCAATTTACAGAATGATTTGCCTTTCATTTGCCTTTGATGCCAAACTAAACATCTGAAATTATATTCACAGTACCAGGATGGATATGACAGGCCAAATAGCCTCCTTTTTGTGCTGTAGCCATTCTATGGATGGAAGTTATTGCCCTCTTTGTCGCAGCTTTAGTTGTATGGGGGGCATTAAATTGGATGGAAGCATCATTGCCACATCCCTGCATCCAGCCTGATTTATTCTGTGGCACAGTAAGAAGTCTGGCAATACCAGGTTTAAGTCCAACCGGTTTATTTGATAGTAAACTCACAAACTTTCGAGGCTGTCCACTTCGTCTGGTGAATGAGGTGTTCTGGTCTCAAACAGCACATATAACAGCACAGACTGTCTACAGATTACTGATTAGAATGTGAATCTTTACACCTAATCTGCTATTCAAGTCTTAAAGTGGTCGACAATTATTCTGTGGCAGGCAGGTCCCTGGATGGCATTCCTGCCCTGTTGCTAACTCAGGCACTTAAGTGACAAATTCATGCTCACCTCTGGACCTCATCCCATTGGTATTCGCCCTACAAAAACCAAAGTGGGATTGTCATGCAAAGAGCATGACAAGTAAACTCTGCAGCGTGTCTGGCAGGTTCCCAGGACGGGTCTCTTGTTCACTCTTGTTCACAAAGACACTCAATGCTCAATCGAAGGAGCTGGCATAAGAAGATGGGGTGCCTCAGGTAGATGTAGTACCAGCAGCAGCCACTGTCTCCCTTTTAGTGCTGCCATTCAATTGAGCTTCTGCCATCTGATTGACCTGCAGATCATAGCAGGTGCAGCAGCACCCCTCCCCCCCCACCCCCCACCCTCCAAAGCTTCCACCCAAACATTCTTAATTCAGGAGAAGGCTTGTTGCTGTCCAAATAAATGCTTTAAGATTCTTAATTCATTGGGTCTTCCGCTGTTGAGGTGAAGTGGAACGCTTGCCGGCTCTCCCACTGGTGGACAGTTCCACATTGCCTCTATTAAGTCCAGCTCCATGACTATGATTAATAATCTACGGACTTTCATCTTCATGGAGGTATCATTGCCATGATCCAGTTGACATGCCAGTGACCATTTTCTCTCCAAAGATGCCAAATCCTACGGAGATCCCAATTGTATTTCAATATGATATGACAAGTATTCACCACTTAATCTGCACAAACTGGCTTTGTATTCCCAAAGAAAAGCAGATCGTTCAAATTTATTGTCACAATTGATCGAGGGACAGGAGTTCAATCCTACTACAACAGCCAGGGAACTTGAATTGCGAAATAAATTTGGACTAAAAGAAAACTAGCAGTAACAATGTATCTATTGGAATTGAGGTAAAAACTCATCTGGTTAATTGCTGTCCTTATGGGAAGGCAACCTGACATTGTTACCTGATCTGGCCAATATTTGACTGCAGAGCCACAGCAATGTGGCTGATTTATGGACATGTAAAATATTCAAGCAAGCCACTTAACTGGACAAAGCTGCTTGATTTTCAAAGTTTTAAGAAGTTCACTCACAACCATCATTTGTACAGCAATTGGGATGGATAATAAATGAACTGGCCTGTGATACCCATAATGCCTGAATAATTAAAATAAATCAACAAACTATTTCTATTAACTTAACAATAGGATGATTTTTTTTCTGTATCCTCTATAGCCTATTGCTTCATGTATGCACGGGATACTGTGTCTATTCAATTTGCAAAATTTGCAAAAGCTCTGAAAATACATTTTGAATCTTTTTGCCTGATTTCTGGGATTTTCAGGCCCTGCCTGCAGCTGGAATTTTCCAACCATGTCCGCCGCCAAGATTTTCCAGTCACATCCACCACTGAGTATTTTTCAGAGAGACTGTTTCCTCTTAAATGTCTTTCCTCACATTTTAATCATCCCAACAGCTAGTGCCAGAGCATAATACAAGCAACCGCAATGGATCTCACATTATCCAGTTTGTTGCCTTCCACATAATTATCTGAGATGTCAAGTGAGACAGTAATTTACATGTATGCCTATTTTTTTAAAATGTTTTGAAAATAAAAATTCAATAGTGTCTTGTGACTGCATGTATACTGAATAAGAACAGCATTAGATTTGACTCTGATGGCTTGTACAGTCATGGGAAAAATGGCATTAGGAAGAGAACTATCCACGATTCAATATTTCAATGTGAATCACTTATCTGCAGGTTGTCAGGGGTAAAGACAAATATCAAGGGAAAACAAAACGACTGCTAGATGTATTGTTATCATGCTCACCACTATTTCATAATGGAAGATTCTCAGCAATATTATGCATATGAGAACCATGTTTTTAAATGGTCTAAAGAGCAGTCCTCTGACTGCTAAGGACCTTGGCTGTCACTATCTTGGCATACTGGGGACATATGTTATTGAAGTGTCCCCAGAATGTGACCCCAAATTTGTAGATCTCCTCTATACTGTGTGTCTCTGCACTGGTACAGACAGGAGGTGATCACAGTGACAGGTCTTCTTCAAATCCTCCTCAGTATCCTCGTCTGAGGTGGGTCTTGGCCTGACGTTTATGTTCCTGTACTGGCATTTCTGGACATGCTGCTGCCTGTAAAAACAGATTTTGTTCAAGAGCAAGCTGAATGCAATCTCTCACTGTGAATGTCAGACTTTGATCTTGGAGGACTGGATTGGTTTGCTGGGAGAGGCCATTCTCACCTTCCTCACAGAAACAACCTTTATTCTGGATCACCAATTTAATGACATCCCCCTCAAACTTGAGACATCTTGGATGTCTGCCATCTTTCCTCTGATCTGGGATTCCTTCCTCTTGTTGTCAGCCTGCATAAAGACAAAGCGATGAAATATGAAGGGAAGAGATGGAGAAGATGTCGCAAAATGTACATTCTTGTTATCTGTGCAGAGCCCTCCCCAGTACGGTCTGAGGAAAGTGTGTGTATGGGCTGATGGATAGGATGTTGGTGATTAGGCCTACTGATAATAACATTCATATCTCCCTCACTGCTATTTTGTGAGATCCCAAGCTGAGTGATGCTCTGAGAGCAAAATGCCATTGAGATTGTGTGCTTAGAATGAGTTGAATTATGACTTACCCTTAAAGTTTACTTATTAGTCTCAAGTAGGCTTACATTCACACTGCAATGAAACTACTGCGAAAATCTCCAAATTGCCGCACTCTTGTTTATTTGTATACACCGAGGAAGAATTTAGCATGGCCAATGCCCCTAACCAGCACATCTTTCAGACTGAGAGAGGTAACCAGAGCACCTGGAGGAAACCTATGCAGACACAAGGAGAACATGCAGACTCTGCACAGACAGTGACCCAAACCAGGAATCGAACTGAGTCCCTGGCACTGTGAGGCAGCGGTGCTAACCATTGTGCCTCCCTGAAATTGTGGATGAGATCATTCATCCTCTTCCTACACCGAATGGTGTTTCTTATGTGGGTGCCCATGGTGCTGACCATCTTTGCAACTGCCTCCCAGGCTGGAAAGGTGAGACTCGTGGATTGCCTGGAACCATCCCTTAGGTAAAGGATATTTTGCAGCTGTACACACCATGAAGAAGAGCCTCATGGAAATCATTGCTGAAACTTGGTGCTGTCTTTTTTTTTGCTTGGAGTCATTTTACCCTTGATCATCCACACAACCTCCACCACAATTATCCTCAACACTGGTGCCCTAAAGACTGTGTTCTCAGCCCCTTATTATACTCCTTATACATCTATGACTGAGTGGCCAAATTCCTCTCCAATTCAATTTTCAAGTTTGCTGACAACACTACCATTGTGGATCAGATCTCTACCAATGACGAGACAGAGTACAGGAATGAGATAGGGAATCTGGTGAACTGATGTGGCAACAATAATCTCTCCCTCAATGTCAACAAAATGAAGAAGATTGTCATTGACTTTAGGAAGTGTAAAGGAGAACGTGTCCCTGACTACATCAAAGGGGATGAAATAGAAAGGGTCAAGATCTTCGAGTTTTTAGGTGTCCAGATCACCAACAACATATCCTGGTCCTCCCATGCCAACACTATAGTAAGAAAGCCCCTACTTTCTCAGAAGACAAGGAAATGTGGCATGTCAGCTACAACTCTCACCAAATTCTACAGATGCACCATAGAAAGTATTCTTTCTGGCTGTATCACATCTTGGTATGGCTCCTGCTCCGCCCAAAATCACAAGGAGCTACAAAAAATTGTGAATGTAGCCCAGTACATTATGCAAATCAGCCTCTCATCCATTGACTCTGACTACACTTCCCGCTGCCTCAGCAAAGCAGCCAACATGATTAAGGACCCCACGCATTCTCTCTTCTACTTTCTTCCTTCGAGAAAAAGATACAAAAGTCTGAGGTCATGTATCAACCAACTAAAGAACAGCTTCTTCCCTGCTGCCATCAGACTTTTAAATGGACTTCCTTCCATTAAGTTATCTTTCTCTACATCCTAGCTATGACCGTAACACTGTATTCCGTACTCTTTACGAACAATATGTTTTGTCTGTATAGTGCACAAGAAACA
Source organism: Sphyrna mokarran (assembly GCA_024679065.1). Taxonomy (NCBI): domain Eukaryota; kingdom Metazoa; phylum Chordata; class Chondrichthyes; order Carcharhiniformes; family Carcharhinidae; genus Sphyrna; species Sphyrna mokarran. The sequence continues at coordinate 44,081,150 of JAGIQG010000003.1, read as the reverse complement.
AAGCTTTTCACTGTATGTTAATACATGTGGCAAAGTAAATCAAATCAAATCAAATCAAATCAAACAACTGGGCTGCACTAAGTAATGTGTGTGTTTGGCTAGTGTTTATAAATGATACTGGTATGATTACCCTCATCCTTTCTGGTTGAGATGTAAATATAGATCTCAAAGGTGTTGTGAAAAGTTTTTCATGAAGCACCTGTTACATTTTATGGTTCAGTTGAGGTCGAAAAGTATTTTGATGATAAAATGCATTATTTGCGTCAGAGCCCTAAGCTTGTGCACTGCTGGAACATGTTTGCTCCAGGCACACAATTTAGTCATTATGTTATCAAAAGATTTTTGATGATTCATAACAGTCCTATCCCGTACCTGTAACCTGTTGGGACACTTGAGACAAAGTACGTTTGTGATCATAGTTCAATTCCACGTGTTTTATCAGCAGCACCATTTATACATAGATTGCACTTGGTTAACCACTTACCATCTTAAGTCGAGCTTTGCTTGGTAAGGATTGGCAAATTGAACAGGAAACTCTGTCTTGCTACTTGAACAATGCATCCATAATTTTCTTACTGGTGACCACCCTGGAACTTTAAACTTCCATATTAATACAGTATTTTGTTCAGAGCAGTGTGAAAGGCGATCACTCATGACAAAGTTGATGGCTGATGCTGCTCATGCCTTTGGGTGAAGTTTATTGATCACAAATGCTTACCTACTGTAAAGTTCATAACCTTTCAAAGCTCATTTTTATGGAGGAAGCATTATTGAAATGCAACCTTGTGTAGATTACAAGCAGGTATATTACATATTAACAATGACAAATGAAGTTTGGCATTGATTCAACAACAAGTTGGAATTGAAAATTCCCTTTCACCTAATAAATATCCCAGGGGCCTCATAGGCTTCATAGGGGCGCAATGAAACAAAATATGATGCCAAACCATGAAGGGAAACTTTGGGCCAATGATCAAAAGCTTGGTCGAAGAAATAGCTTTTAAGGAAAGCTATTTACTATCAAATAAATCGGTTGGACTTAAACCTGGTGTTGTCAGACTTCTTAAAGGAGGAATGCAGGGCAGAGCTATGGGGAGATTTAGGGAGGGTTTTCAGGAGTTTCAGAGCTGGATGGCTTCACCAATTTAAAGCAATTCAGGAACTAGATTTTGGATTAATGGACAAAATGTGCAATACCTGAACAATGCGCATTTTCCTTTTCTCAATAAAGTTAACTGTTTAGCATTTTAACTTACAGTCATCTATTCCCAGAGTTGCTAAAATAATAGATATGTGATGCACTATGGTTTTTGCCAGCACTAATTGTCAGGAGAGGCTGAATTTCTTTGATCATTCCATCAGTTATCTGTGCTAATTCTGAATCCCCTCCCTAAATTTCCTTATGGCCAGGCAGAATGGCAAAAAGGAAGGCCAGGACTCCCATATGCTTGGCCCACTCTGAATTAGGGCTTACTGCTCAGTCTTTAACAGTGTTAAGCCTCTATCTTGTCAAGATCGATGGTATCGAGAGGGCAGGCATATTTACCATGGGAATTTCCACTTACCAGACCCATACAGAAACTGAAATAAGAGAACAGCTATGCTGAATCAGATGAAGTACATCAATCTCCAGCAGCAAGTAAATGGATACCAATTAGGAAGAGGTGGTCAAGGCTAGGGCAACTAATTAGAATTAGATTTTTAATTGAAAGGCAATCACTATCTAAAAAAAATCAGCACCAAACCAGACAATTGTCCTAATTTTCAATACAGTTTCTGGGCTGGCATGATGGCACAGTGGTTAATAATGTTGCCTCAACATGCCAAGGACTTGACTTGGCATGTGGAGTTTTCATGTTCTCCCACTGTTTCTCCAGGTCCTCCCACAACCCAAAGGTGTGGATTGGTAGATTGGTAGATTGTGTAGGTAGATTGGTCATGTTAAATTGCCCCTTATTGTCCTGAGATGCATAGGCTAAGGAGATTATTGGGTTACTGGGGTAAGACATAGAGAAGATGTTGGAGAATCACTGCAGACTTCATGGGCAAAATTGCTTCCTTCTGCGTCATAGGGATTCTACGAATCCTCTAGTTTCCACCATCGCTTCTTTGTTATTTATTTCTATGCTGCTATATAGTTCCCCAGAATAGCAGGAAGTTACATTTATGTATTAACTTTCACACGCTCAGAGCATCCCAATATGTTTTAGACTCAATTATTTATTTGTGTGCTGTATTATTGTTATGTAAGTTAACCTGACACATAACGTACATACAGTCAATTTATCATGAATAACCAGTTAAAATGGGCGAGGTATCCCAGCACAACTCATCTGCTCCTCTTAAAATAATGCAATGGGATCCTTTTCAACGAACTGAAAACCTAGACAAGCCTCAGTGGGTGACACCTCCAGTGATATGATACTTCTACAGTAATGCTAAAGGTATCACCCAAAATGATGTGCTTAAATCTCTGGAGTTGGGTTCCAATCCACCGGTTGCACATTTTGAGACAAGTAGTACTTCTTTTTCTATTGTATCATAGCTTATTTTATTATATTTTATCCTCAGGAGCTGAAGCAAGGGTGACTTAGCACAATATTTAGCAACTTTTCAAAACATGCATTATTCATACAGTAACCTAGACAATAAATTCTGACAATTACTTTGAAGAGTATGGTAGAATTTAATGAAGAAGGAATATCTACACACACAAGCACATACAAGCACACACATGCATGCACAGGCACACACAGCATACATACATACGTATACACACACATGCATGCACATATACATGCAAGGATATACACGTACACATACGTACAAGACATGCACATACACACAAGCATACACACATGTGCACACAGACAGACAGACAGACAGACACACACACACAGATGGATAGTAATCAGGAGAAGGAATCTTAGCTGATTTATTTCATTTGCTAATTTAGGAGCTTATGTCAGTGCCTAGCTAAGATCAGCCAACACACTGAGAACTGAACCAGGGATTCTTGTAAAACCTTAACGGGCAAACTTCTCCACAGCCTAATGAAGACAAATACAGGTAAGGGCAGTGTGGGAAATCCCACAAACTGATGTCTGATCAGGATCCCACAATAATTCTGCCCTATTCCAGTTTTGCCCAAAGCAACACTGACACCCAGCGATCTGCCTTGTAAGTAATTAAAAGCCTGTTGAGATTGTCACAAAACCAACTGTGAGTGGATTCAGCCCTGAACTGTTGTGTGGAGAGAAATGAGGGACACCACTTGTGGATGGTAATTATCAGGCATGGGTGCGAGATGCAATAGCTTGCAGATGATTGTGAATGTTGACTGCACAGAAGGGGATGGGAGGAACAACTGAAGCTACAAGATGAAGTGACCTGCGGCATGCTGTAGAGGGAAATGCTGGGTAAATCAGAGTGTGGGACATGGCATCTAGAAGTGTTTTGGTATTCATCTTTCCTTTCCTCTGAATTTCTAGATGGTCTCAGTGTACTCTTTCTGGTTTGGAGGGAGAACACTCCTGCTGCTGCCTTCTTCCGTCTTTTCTATACACTTCTTGGGTGAGCTCACCTCACTGTCATCTCTCAGCAGATCTGACTGATTCCTGAGATGGCGGGAGTGACGTATGAAGGGAAATTGATTTGTTTGGGTTATATTTGCTGGAATTCAGAAGAATGAGGGAGAATCTCATAGAAACCTATAAAATTCCAACAGCATAGGACTGGGTAGATGCAGAAAGGATGTTTTTGATGGTGGGGATGTCCAAAACAATCAGTCATAGTCTAAGGATAAAGGGTATACATTTCAGGACTGAAATAATGAGAAATTTCTTCATTCAGACAGGGGAAAGTCTTTGGAATTTGCTACCACATTTAAGGTCAAAACATTGTATGTTGTCAAGAAGGAGCTAGATGCAACTCTTGGACAAAGGAGATCAAAGGATAAGGGGCAAAGGCAGGATCAGACATGATCATTCTGAATGGCAGAGCAGACATGAAGAGCGGAATGGTCTACTCTTTCTCTTTTTTCTATGCTTCTTCGAGTTCCCAGTAAGTATGGAAGTTCAAGTGAATAACCTTCCTCTTCTTTTCTGTTGTTGCTGCAGCCTCAAAGCTCTCCATGCTGATGAATCAATACAAGCCAGGTAATGTCCCTTAATAAAAACAGAAAATGTTGGAAATTCTGAGCAGTTCTGGCATCAGCTGTCGATAGAGAAAAGCAGAATGTAATGAGAAATCCTTCCTTTGATATAATGGATGCATTAGCTGGCTCACTCTCACTAATTGGTTAAGGAGAAAATTCTGCCTCCTACCACAGATACAGAGTCTTCCTTAAGGATTTTAAACTTACGTTTTTAAGTTTAAGTTTATTTATTAGTGTCACAAGTAGGCTTACATTAACAATACAATGAAGTTACTGTGAGAATCCTCGAGTTACCACACTCCAGCACCTGTTCGAGTTACACTGAGAGAAAATTTAGCGTGGCCAACTCACCTAACCAGCATGTCTTTCCCCTTACTCTTGAGTTTCTTGGAAAAAGAGGGAGAATAGGCTGAGCCTTTGTCAAATTCCACAAATGTTCCTCTTTCTCAAAGTAGGGAATTCATCTGCTTGACCCTAAATTGATATTTATGAATGATAGAGTATAAATCCAATTATAACTAAGCCATAGGGCCCATCAAACTTCCTCTGCTATTCAATTAAATCATGGCAGGTTTTTGTAGGGCAGTTGGATGCAATTATTGCCAGAAGCAGCTCATTAGTCTCCAGCTGCTGAATATCTGAATCAAAAACAGAAAATGCTTGTGAGTCTTAGTAATTCAGGAGTATTTGGGGAGAAAGAAGCAGAGATACTGTTTCAGGCCGATAGCATTTCCTCAAAACAAGAGGATATTAGAAATTACCAGTTTTAAGTCAATACAGAGCCTGGGAGTGGCAGCGAACAGGGAAAGGGAAGGAAAGGGCAAAGGAGAATTGGAATGCACTGTCAGGTGAGTCATATTAACTACATTTAAGACTTATCTTGATAAACATATGAACAAATAAGGAATAAGGGATACAAGCAGTTGCTTTAGGTAGGTAAATGTGATCAGCACAGGCTTGGAGGGCCAAAGGGCCTATTCCTGTGCTACACTGTTCTTTGTTCTTTAAGAATTCCTGTGATAGGGTATGTGGCAGGCAGGAGTAATCAAATGACAAAAGTGCAGATAGTGCAAAGTTAAAAGGTGGGGGGTGAAATGCAACAAATAACAATACAAAAGGAATTTCAGGGGAAAAAAAAGGAAAATACTGCAGATGCTGGAGATCTAAAATTTAAAACAGAAAGTTCTGGAAAAATTCAGCAAGTCTGACAGCAACTGTGGAGAGAGAAAGCAGAATTAGTGTTTCATTTCTGATATGACTCTTGCTCAGAAGAGTTCAGAAGAGTTTCAAGAATATTGGACCCAAAATATCAGATTCTCCAGGGATACTGCTGGAACTGCTGAACTTTCCTGGCACTATCCTTTACAAGGGTGCTGCCTGGATTAGGAGGCAGGCCTTATGAAGATAGGTTGAGGGAGCTGGGATTCTTCTCACTGGAGAGACGAAGGTTGAGAAGCGACCTGATAGAGGTTTATAAAATGTTGAGAGGAATAGATAGGGTGGATTCTCAGAGACTATTTCCCCGAGCTGAAATGGTCACTACGAGAGGACACAGATTTAAGGTGCAGGGAAGCAAATACAGAGGGAATATTAGGGTTAAGTTTTTCACTCAGAGGGTGGTGAATGAATGGAATCGGCTGCCGTCGGAGGTGGTAGAGGCAAACTCACTGGGGTCTTTTAAAAGACTTCTGGATGAGTATATGGAAACGAATGGGATAGGGGGTTATAGATAGGTCTGTGGATTGGTAGAAATAGATGTGATCGGCGCAACTCATGGGCCGAAGGGCCTGTTTGTGCTGTATTGTTCTATGTTCTATGTTCTATCTGTTTTGGATTTCTATATTCTTCCTATAGCCACAGAGCTGATTTTTTTTTACAGGGAACCAGTCACTCAGTGATAGATCATTGCGTCTCTATGGTAATTTCTGGTAATGATTCCTTTAAGGGCAGCATAGCAAAGTAAGGGTACGGTGACCAATTGGTGCTCAAGATGGATAATCACCTCAGTGAGTGGAGCCATCTTAAGCGGGGGCATATAAGGTACTAGGTGAAGATAGCTGTTTTCTTCTGAATAAATCCTCTTTGGGTTCACAAATGAAGCCTATGAAAGTGCTTTATTGCAATCTCAAAGCAGCTTTTTTCCAGAACGGAATTGATGCAAGTCTCAAAGCGTGTAGCCTATTGCCTTCAATGTTTAGTTATCATCAGGAGAACTGAAAAAGAAAGGAAGTAAAGGATTTACTGAAAAATGTGAAGTCATAATGTGCTAACAATTAACCTTCTCCTGGGAGAGTTAAAACAAGAATAAATAAAAATCATGCCCATTTTTAGTTAATGTTTTTATCTGCATCCAAATCAATTCCATACAAAAGAAATTTGTGCATCAGGTTCCTGGTCCCAACAGAACAAACCAGCTCAAAATGTGTTTGGAATAAAAACAATTCAGAAAATGTAGAAGCACTGTCCATTTACCAGATTATGGCTTCTCTATTCAAGCTATATTTCCTTGGTGAAATGAAGAAAATGGCTGCTTCACAAGCAATGCATCCACGCAGAGATTTTGCCTCTATTCCAAGCGGGAGAGCTCTAAGTTGTACCTTTGAACGGAATGTGAAAATTGGGACCAATTTCCTTCACAGCCAGAAGCTGTTACCATGTTTCTGCTTCTTTTAAGTATCAGAATGAATTTCATTGTCACAGTTCAGAGCAAAGCATATATATGATTTAAAAGAGGACCTGGTGATTGTTGAAATGGAAAGTAACATCCATCATGCACATTATACTTCCAGGTTTCAATACATGTGAATGACCTATTTAAAATTTGAATTATTTCTTTCTCTCTAGGTGTTTTCACTTATCAGAAATTGTCAGGTCAATAATCAGTCACTGGCATTCATGTTATCATCAGTGTTACACTGTGGAAAGTGACTGCTAAAATGATAACATCTTTTTTATATCCAGATGTACTTCTTGCATCTTGAAGATAGGGGCATCAAAGTGCAGAGTTGCCTGTTTATTCATACTGAACAATCATTGAAATTACTGCAAGAATCAAAGACTTTGATAAAAGGAGAAATATATGTTCTTCCATTAAAATGATTTTGGAATGTTCTCAAATACTTAACAAGTCACTTAACCCTCATAAGTGTCAAAAAGTTCATCAATCCAGTTGCGAGTGACAGTCATTCCCTAAAGAAGCCACAAAGCGTGGCAGTGATTCAGGTCAATTAGCTTTGATTTTGTATTCTAAGATAATTCGTAAGTGTCACAAGTACACTTATATTAACACTACAATGGAATTACAGTGAAAATTCCCGAGTCGCCACACTCCAGCATCTATTTGAGTACACTGACAGAGAATTTAGCATGGTCAATGCATCTAACTATGTCTTTGAACTGCGAGAGGAAAGTAGAGCACTGGGAGATAAACCATGTAGACACAAACTTCAAGCAGACAGTTTGGAAATGAATCTAGGTCCCTGTGCTGTGAAACAGCAGTGATAACCACCGTGCCACTGTGCAGCCCATAAATGCAAAATACTGCAAATGCTGGAATCTGAGATAAAAAGAGAAAATACTGGAAAACCTCAGCAAGTCTGACAGCGTCCGTGAGGAAAGAATAGAGCCAACGAGTCAAGTTAGGATGACCATGCATCAGAGCTGAAGACATGGAAAATTGGACAAGATTTTGTATTTGCGTTTTGTTCACATACTTGGACTGAATTTATCTTAGATCTTTTCTGAATGCTGGAACATTTTTCAGGTAGCAAATTCCAATGAAACTAAGAGAAATAAATAATAACAACAACCTGCAATGAGCATCCAACAGGATAATAAAATGAGTACATTCTGCTTGTCACTGATGGGGAAGAAGGGGATGCACGGTGGCACAGTGGTTAACACTGCTGTCTCACAGTGCCAGAGACCCAAGTTCAATACTGGGCTTGGATCACTGTCTGTGTGGAGTTGCACATTCTCCCTGTGTCTCTGTGGATTTCCTCTGGGAGCTCTGATTTTCTCTCACAGTCCAAAAATACCCGAGTTAGGTTGATTGGGCATGCTAAATTGACACTAGTGTCAGGGTGATTATCAGGATAAATATGTGAGGCTATAGAAATGAAGCCTGGGTGGGATTGAGGTTAGTGCAGACTTGATGGGCCCAATGGCCTCCTTCTGCACTGTAGATATTCTATGATTCTATGGCTTTCACACTATGGATACCACCGTAAGCATCTGATGAAAAATTAGCCTTGTCATAGAGTCATAGGACTCTACAATACAGAAAGAGGCCCTTCAGCCCATTAAGCCTGCACCAAACACAATCCCACCCAGGCCCTACCCCATATCCCTACATATTATACCCATTAATCCCTCTAATCTACGCATGGCCAATCAACCTAACCCGCACATCTTTGTACTGTGGGAGGAAACCTGAGTACCTGGAGGAAACCCACACAGACACCAGGAAAATGTGCAAACTCCACACAGACAGTGACCCAAGCCGGAATTGAATCCAGGATCCTGGAGCTGTGAAGCAGCAATGCTAACCACTGTGCTACTGTGCGGTGTTCATAAACCCTCTGATCTACAAGGTAGGGATGTCTTACAGGGAAGTGGAAGTGGACCATGAGAAGAATGGTGGTGAAGAGGAGCGTGGAAATGGGACTCGCGCAAAGCATTTCCAATTTTCACCCAATGCCTGATACAGAACCGATTTCCTGCTGCTGCTTCATCTGCACTGACCAAGTCTGCCCACTTCCCAGTACAGATGCAGCAGTTTTTGATGAGAATTCAGCAGTTGTAAACTCCAGCTGATACCAGCTAGGAACATCATAGCAGATAAAGCACGGATCTAAACACCTGTCTCTACTTTGCTGACGTTACAGGAAGTACATAGGAACATAGGCCTTAGAGATAGAAAAATAGACCATTTAAACCTGCTCTACAATCAAAAAGATCATGGCTGATTTGGTTTGGTCTCAACTCCACTTTGCCGTCTGCCACACACAACCTTGTCTCCCATGTCTATGAGAAAAACAACTCACTCAGCCTTGAATTGCATACACTAATAATCTTCTGAGAAAAAAAGATGTTCTGTAGTTTCCTTGTGAGCCATGAATCATTCTGTGTAAATCCTTCATCTAGATTCTCTGTATAACCTGAGTTTCCCTATCTGGGCTGGTGGGTGGAAGTGGTTCATATGAGAATTAATTTACGTCTGTTGACAGTTTGGGATGTAAAATCTGGCACTGATACTTCTCTGCCTTCATTATTCGTGATGGATAATGCATTAACCAAATGATTCAAAGGCTTCTTTAACTTATCTATTTGGCAATTGAAGGTTTGCATCAATTTATAAATCTGTGAATATATTCCTTTAATTATTCATTAGATTCCCTATAGAATCTTTCAGTAGTAAAAAATTAAAGTGTCATCTTGCTGCTAAGCTCATTGACCAGAACATATAGGTGTCAGCAAAGCTATGGGGGCGGGGGTGATTCTCCCATCCTGATGCGCATGTTTTTCTGGCATGTCGGGATGGGAGAATCGCGTGTCGGCCATTTCACAGGTTTTGCGCGTGCATTCCCAACACATGCTATCTTCCACAGCCAGAGAATGGGTACAGTCGGGGCTGCGCTGGAAAGTGATGGGAAGAGGGGTAAGTGATTTAAATCTTTTTTAAGTGTATTTTAAATGTGATTGTCAGGCCCGACACAGACTTCTCTGATAGCATCTCTCACCCTGCCAGCACTTTTTTCACTCTTGTGGGCTTTAGAGAAGCTCCCCACAAGAGGGCAGCTAGCAGGAGATCCCACCAGAGTGAAGGAGGAAGAGGCAATGGGCCCCCCCCTAAAGGGGGTTAGGTGATGGAGGAGTGAAGCCCTTGGGCAAGGGCACTCTGGCAGTGCCCAGAAGACACCTTGGCACTGCCCATTAGGCATTGGGCAATGTCAAGGGGGAAGGCCCTATTGTAGATGAGGCCTGGGGCCGATTGGTGGGGGGGGGGTCTCACTGCCACGCTGCATTGGGATCAGTTGGATCTTGAGGGAAGCCAGCCATTGGGGCAGGCAGGGGAGGGTGGTCTGTTGGGGGATCTCTGCCTATCAGGGAATGGTCTGTTGGGAGGGTTTACCTTTGGGGAAGTGGGCTCAGAACCCTGGGATTTGCTTGGGTCGATGTTGTCCTGGGAATGCTTGTGGGGAGGGGTATGATTGGTTCGTGGGGCATCGCAAGGGGGTCCTGGGCTAGACAGCGATTAAGCTGCAGCAAATGGGGAGGCTGACAGATAGGGTCACTGTGCATGTGCAGGGGCCTGAAATTGTCAGGCCCAACATGAATAGGTCCCGTCCCCCAATTATTTAATGATATTCACAAATGAGACTTCTGCATTGCACAGAGTGTGGAGGAGATTAGGGTCTGAAGTTGCACTGAAAAAGACAGTCGGGATTTAGACCAGTTTTCTCACCAATTCAGGGAGAATCAATTTCTGTCAGGTTCCAATAAATCCTGATCAAGACAGCAAAAGCAAACAAAATTCATGTAAAATTATGACACAATTATCTTCTGTAATTTGCTCTGGACTGCTGTAGGGAGAATGTGAAGATTGAAAATAGGAGCACAGTGGACTTTATACTCCAACTTTACATGGATAAGCTGGTACAGTGATTGCTGGATGATGATGCCTATTTTGTAATCTCTGACAATTGATTGGTATTGACATAAAACAAGCATGAAATTGCTCTTCAAGCTGTGGGTATTGTTAGCTTTCCTACAAATACCTATAAATCACTATTCAGACTTAGAAAACACAAAACCGTAAAGGCATTTATCATCTATTCATGGCAGAATCCCAAAAACAATAACCAGGTGAATTAAGTTAATGGGGTGAATTGTCAATCTAAGTATTGTATGCAGTTTTGGCTTCATATTACAATAAAAAAAACAGCACTGGAGAATGTGCAGTAAAGATTTACAAGGATTAAATTTGGATGAAAATGTTGCTACCATCATAACAGCCTTGAAGCTTTCTGAGAAATTTTGTGGAGACAGCCGCTTGTTGACCTCTGCTTTTAAATAAGCCCCAACTAGAACTGTTCTCTCCATGTAAACACCTAGCCCTTCCTAGTAAGGCTATCACATGACTTTGCATACTCAAATTCTCCTTCCATTCCTGTAATCAAAAACCCCAGGGGATCTTTTCTTTTGCAAATTAAAATCCATTAACTCTCTCAAAAATAAAAACAACATGGCTAAAGTTAATAATTAACCTGTTCTCTCAGCATATGAGCTGTATTCCTTCCACACATACCAACTATCTATAGAAAAAAAACCCTGAACTATAAAACAGTTATAAACAGATAAATATACATCAATTGTCCACTTACATCACAGGTAAAATAAGATAAATTCATGAGAGAAAAAGAAATAGAAAGATATTTTGGGTAATTTGAAATTAAATAAATTAGGAGAAGGCTCCTGTGGTACATAAATGCATGTGCCATTTGGACTGAGTGACCTGGATTTGTGCTGTATTTCTATGTGAATCAATGTTATTGTACAAAATTACTTAGTGTGTCATTTACTTCAACAAAATAGTAAATAACTTTATAATTATTTTTTGTGATGAAACATGATGTATCGCCTTATTTTTGTCTTCTTTACAAAGTAGGCACAGATCAAGTATAATGGATTGCGAAATTTGGCAGAAATTGATTCTTTCTCATTTTTATTTACTTTTGTTCCTTCATCTCAGGTTTCCCATCATCTCAGGCAATGGAAATTCTGATCCAAAGCAAGTATAGTTTTGTTACAAAACGTAAATGAGGATGCAGTGTAAGTCCCTAGAATTTTAATAGGTAAAGATACCATTTAGAATTTTTTGCCCATCTACTTACAGGCCTCTATGGCTTTCCCCTACAACTGGTCTCATTACTTTCAAGTTGATGGGGCATGTTTTTCTTCTTCTCCCAGCCCACAACGAGTGTCCTCCCTTGATCCATTTGAGCTCGCACCTGCTGCTGTGCAGCACAAGAGAACTGAATGTTATCTACGTTTGATCCATCAGTTGATGTTTTCATTCATTCACAGTCATTTAGAATTGATTAAACCTAAAGGCAAGAAGTGGCCGCTGTGATTCAGAACATTCTGTTCAAATACAAAGTTATCCATAACCCATTGTCAGTATGCTGATAATTATGCAGCGCTTAACCCATCAAAGCAAGGAACTTAATTGAAGAGTGTGACATGTGATTTGTTATGAAATAGCTCCTGGGAATGAGTTGCGACACTAGTTCAGGTTAATTTCCATCTCCCATTGCAGTTCTTTGTACGTGAACTTCAAAGAGACAATGATAAAGCAACAAGCAATGGCACCATGATGGAGATAGCTCTGTATCCTGCAGTGTTATAATAAGGGTACGCTTTACGTGCATCCTTCAAATAACAGTATTTAATTAAAGTTCCTTTGATGACATGAAAATTTTTTTCAAACAAATAGTTGAATGCATCAAATAATTTCAGAGGTGAATCATCATTTTTAAATTCACATGCCTTCCAATCTTTAACATCCATCTATGAGTCTTTAATGACAACCACACAAATGTTCAATAAAAATGAGATAACAGCAACAGAACTTGTAGGATGGTAAATCTTTACAATTCTTTACCCCAGAGGGCTCTGGAAGCTTCATGATTATTTTCAAGACAGAAACTGAGAGATTTCCAGAAACCAATGATGTCAAGGGTTACAGGAATGGTGCAGAAAAGTGGTGTTTAGGAAAATGATCAGCCATGATTTAGCTGAAGGATGGAGTAAGTTTATATTTATGTTTATTTATTAGTGTAACAAGTAGGCTTACAGTCACACTGCAATGAAGTGACTGTGAAAATCTCCTAGTTGCCACACTATGGTGCCTATTCGGGTCCATTGAGGGAGAATTCAGCATGGCCAATGCACCTAACCAGCACATTTTTCAAACTGTGGAAGGAAACCAGAGCACCCAGAGGAAACCCATGTAGACATAGGGAGAACATATAGACTCCACACAAACAGTGACCCAAGCCGATTACACAGCAATGCTAATCGTTATTCCACCGTGCCACTCCCAAACGACAACAGATATCAAATCAGGCTTGTATTTGGGTGGTACAGTGCTTAGCACATCTAACTTAGTGCCAGGGACCCAGGTTCGATTCTGGCCTTAGGTGACTGTGTGGAGTTTCCCTGTGTAGGTTTCCTTGGCCATGCTAAATTGCCTCTTAGTGTCCAAAAGATGTTTAGGTTAAGTAGATTAACTATAATAAATGTACAGGAGTTACGGAGATGAGGGGTCAAGGGGATTCTCTTTCAGGGAGTCAATGCAGATTTAATGGACTGAACAGCCTCTTCCTGCATCTGGAGATTCTATGGGATTCTATTCCCTGGACTTTTGAAGATGATTTAGTTGAAGTCATGATTAAATCACGAAGACTTAAAATCATGAAGTAGAATTAATGGGATAGTTAGAGAGAAACTATTTCCTCTGGCTGGGGAATCTGGGACTGGATGACAAGTTCTAAAATATACGGCCAGGCCTTTCAGGAATACAGTTAGGAAATACATCAACAAGCAAAGGATGATAGGAGTCTTAAATCTAACACTGAAAGATTTTTCTAAACCAAAGATATTAAGGTCTATAAGTAAATCCAGGTAAATGGATTTCATTCAAAGATTACAATCTTACTGAAATAGCTCATGGGGCTTTAAATGGCTTAATCCTGGTCCTATCTTCCTGGCGCCTGATCCTGCCACCATTTGTAATGGTCCTCACTGCTATCACAGATGAGAGTATCACACCCAGCACACTTAGGAACAGATTTTACCATCAGGTTGCGTCTGTTTTTGGGTATGAAAACTTGGTAAAGTCAGGCATGAGCTGAATAGCACAATCCATGCTCTCCTCTGCACTAGCTCCCCCTTTACCGAGGCCCCTGGTGAATGGAACCAGGTCTGAAATGGGCCTGACAGACATTTAAATGTATTTGGATGCATTTAAATTGACTTAATGGGCTGCATACCCAACTTTACTGGCACTTCCCTCTTTAGTACTGTGTTTGCCAATCCAGAATCAGTGCAGAAGGGACATGCTCCATAAAAGTCCAATCTGGGCATTCCATCAGTGAGGGTTAGTGAGGAGGTAAGTGCATAGCTCCAATGGCTCTCTGTTGCTCACAGGTGTCCCTTCATTGTGGCCATTTTCTTTCTCAGGTCAGGGGATAGGGGATTGTTGCTCTGCAGGGTCTCCAATGTCTGACTTGCAGCACAGACCCAGGTTTCAGCACTGACTTTGGGTCTCGTGATGCTGCTGGGTCCTCGTGCACTCAGCTCACTTCTAGCTGAAGGATGTGCGCAAAGCCCTTGCAAATTGCACTGCTGCAGCCTCTCAACTTTGCAAGGAGCTGTGATTGTGGAGAGCATGTGGCTGGAGTAATTGGAGAGTATGAACAGTGACAGTTGATGGGCTAGGGGAAATTAGTGCTCCTTAATAACTACATGTGTTCCTGTCCATCTCCAACTGCGCAACCACACCCTATAGCCCCAGCATGATGAAATGGCTTTTGCGATGCAACCAGTCAATCTTGCTGTTCTTTTGGTTCCTACTGCAGCTGAGAAGGAAGAGCTGGAGGAAGAATTGCAGGCTCAAAAAGCCCAGGCCTTACCACTTGCAGGAGTAGAAGGAGACAACACCAGAGGCAGGAGTTGCCCGCCATTCTGCTGGAGGGGGGTGTGGTTAGGAAAAGGAGGGAGCAGAAACCCCGGCAGTTACATGCACAAGTGTCATTTGGACAGATGTCAGACACGGTGTGCCACCAACACCTCTGCCTTCAAAAGAAGACAGAGCAACACCTGTGCAACCTGTTGCAGGGCCTGGCACCTAAGGGCAGGAGACACACCAACTCCTGGTGGTGTCAAATTGACAGCAACTCTGAACTTTTATGCAACTGGTCCTTCCAGACCCCTAGCAGAGATGTCTGTGTCCTTTCCCAGTCAGCCTTGCACATCTGTGTCAAGCAGGTCACAGAAGTCCTGTATGCCTGGACTGGGCAGTACATCAAATTTAACCTGGACCAGGCCCATCAGGAAACCCAGGCTGGATAGTTTGTAGCCATAGCTGGAATTCCTAATATATTGGGGGCCATTGACTGCACTCACATCATCCTCAAGGCTCCCCAACAGAATTGGCAGAGAGTTATCAACAGAAGGGGGTTCCACTCCCTGAATGTTTAACTGGTGTATGACATTATGCAGGTCTGCACAAGACACCCAGGCAATGTGCATGATAGGTTTATCATCAAGAGCTCACATCCCAAAGGCATTTGAGGTGGAGCGCAAGCTGTGGGAATGGTTTGTGGGTGATATGGGTTACCCACTTCAGACAGTCCTTCTATCTCCTGCAACATTGTCACATCAGAGAGGCGGGCCTGGGTACACTGTGTTAGCGAGTCTTTTGGCAGGCTGGAGGGTGATGACAACTCACTAAGCACCATTATGATGATGCCCTGGTGCAAACTGGTCTGACTCTTACCTAGCTCCAAATGCACACTAGCACCTGGGAACATGTTTGTGTAGAGGATAAGAGATCTGAAACCCCATACAGAATCCAGGGTGGGTGGGATGGGGAACAGGAGAGAATTGCTCAGTGATACAGCATTGAGAGGCCTCCTCAACTGACATCAACATGAAGCATCGCTCCGGTGATCATCAATGGAAGAGGTTTTCTATTTGAGACAAATCTGAGACAAATTAGTCATAGGTGGATGGCTAAAAAACATTTAATAATTGCAATAAATTTAAATAATAAGTTCTAATATAAAAAACTTGTGAATGGAAAACCTAAAAGTGTTTAAATATCTACTTAATTAATGCAGCCCTTCACCCGTGCCATCTCAGTGCAACTAAAACTTCCTAACCTTACATGGCCTACCACTACATTTCAGTGACTCCCCAGAATCTATATCGGAGATGGAGGCTGGTCAGCTGCCTACCTCACCATGTTGCCTGTGATGCGAGTGGTGCATGTCCTCTGGAGGACCTAGACCTTGAGGGCCCCAACCGGCTACCAGGTGTCTGGGATGTTTCCACAGTCTCCTGGCTGGAAGGCCTCAGCATGGGCTCGAGCTTTTCCCCGTCCCTTGGGGTTCCTGTGGGAAGCAGTGCTTCTGCAGTGAGCTCCAGAAGCTCTGGTGTCATCTGGCCCTGCCAAACCTGGAGAACCACCTGCATCCAACACATGGTAGTCGAGTCCTCTGCAATGGCCACCCTGAGTCGGAGGTCACCTGTCAATGGCAGTAGCAAATGCTCTCTGAGACTGGGCCATAATCTCAAGGGCTGCTGCCGTAGTCCGTTGTATCTCAGTGCTGTCCCACTGGATCTCCTGCAAGGTCTTGAGCCTCTCAGCCATGGCCGTAGAATCTCATGAAGATGTTCAGTCCCTCAGTTGTGATTCGACCATCGCTTGGAGCCTGCCACTCATGGTGAGGATCCCTTGCCCCAGGCTTTCCACTGCAGGTGCCATCCTTGCAGTGTTGGCAGGGGAACCATGAAAGATAGTCCAATTGCTGGGATGTACAGTGGCCATACATCCTGCACCCTCTCCTTTCCTTCTCCCTTATGTAGTTTATGAACAGTATGCAAGAAACAATACATTTCACTGTACCCCAATACATGTATCAATAATAAATCAAATCAGATCACTGCTGGAGTTCCTGCTGGCCACTGCCAGGGAGTCCGGTAGGCACAGCTAGTGTGCCAGGCAGACATCACCTGGCCATGTCCCCATCAAAGTAAAGGTTTCAATGACCTCAGAGACCTACTCCCCAGCCATCCAAACCCCCCCCAACCACCTGACTATCTTGCCAGCTCTCTGTTAGTGGAGGCCAGTTGTGATTCTTGCCATTATCACTCCGTACTCAAAGGCCAGGGAATCTTGTGCACTGTTATTTGAATGGACCATGCGTATTTAAATACTATTTTAAATATAGTCATTGGCCTTGCGTGCTTTCTGAGCGTGATTTGGTTCACATCATTAGAAATGGGCCGGGAGATTTGCAAACTCTTTGGCTCCGGACGCAGGACAGATTTTTAGGCCTGCACCCTATTCCCCTGCATTGTGCATTTTAACAGTGGATGAGGAGGAAGTACATTAGTTTATCAAGTTCTCTTTGTTTTCATTGACAAAATACTAACATACATACATTCCTCAATTAGGGTGAAGATGTTACTTGTTTGGTTTTGGTCCCAGTCTACACTGTGTTAGTGGGATTCAACTGGTCAGCAGTTGTCAAGTCTCTGGCTGTTATCCTTTTAGAAATTGTCTTATGATGTTTACAACATAACAACACAGGGATTATGAATAAATCTCCTGATACAGAGCTGTGTGCTGCATTGATGAATAGACCCGTGTCAATGGCAATGAAGAACCGATAGAGAAGCAGCTGAATCTACATATATGCAAAGTGGATAGCTTCAATTTGGACAAGGTGATTGCAATTTACCTTTGGAGAAATGCTATCAATTCACAAACTAATTTCTGACCTAACAATAATGTTTGCGCCATACTTTTAGTCATTCAAGGTTATCGCTTATACAGATATTTCCATCCCGTATTACTGTTAGAAAAAAATTGCTTAAAATTTGTCTCTGATTTAAGTTATCTTATTTTCCATTGCCATTATTGCTTGCTCTCTCCCAACATAATAGTGAAATAAATGTTAATTTCCTTATTGATTTCTTTCACTAAGCGCCATTGAATCATTGCATGAATTTACTGCATTACACCACAAATGAATTATATAAGTTGCATTATAGTAATTTGGGCCTAATATACATTGAAATCATAGCAATAAAGAATGCAATATAGATTTGTTGATCAGAATCGCTGTAAATAATTACCTGCTCACTGATCCGTCATTGTGCATGGTGACACTAATTTCTGTTTTCATTTAAATGCACTTTATCAGCTGGCCCTCTCATAGCTTCACTTTCATCATGTACGGATAATAGAATTGTTCAAACAAGGTCGTGTTACTGATGAAATTTTCCTTCGAAGAAGTTTTACATCTGTGCATCAAGATGGAAAGAGAACGATTTTACACTCCCGTTATTATGTAAGATCGAGAGCAATCTAAGCCAACTCAAAGCTATCATGTAGCAATTAAAGTTCTCATTTCCTGCTATTGTAATTTGCCACTTTCTGTTCTTGAGGAGAAACTTAAAGGGAAAGAAATCTGTGTTTCATACAATGAGATAGCTGAGCAAATAAATCAAACCTTAAGAAATGTTATATCGGTTTCCACTATTTGATTAAACATCATCCACCAACACAGCATGAATGACAAGATTTTACAACTAGCTTACATGAGTGCCCAACATTATTCCATTAAATAGCTCCTTCTATATTTGTTGAATCTAGTAGAGACATGAGGTGGAACCTTGTGCCTTTTCTCCTGGTGACTTTTATGACGAACTGGTGTGGACACTTAAACTGGCCGGACTTCCCATCTGCCCTCCCCTGGTGGGCAGCCTTCTCACATTGCTGCCATCTGAGGGCTTTAAAGCCCACTTTAAGGGCTGGCATTAACCCAGTGGTGGGCTGCAGATGTTGCGGACTATCGGGGCACCCTCTTAATCAAGGGACCTCGTGTCAGGTTGGAATCATCTCTGAGAACCAGAGCCACTGCTCTTGCTACCACAATACTCCATCCCCTGCCCCCCTCACCCCCCACGCCAGCACCCCCACCCCCAATGTATAATACAGTCAGTTACTCAAGATTAGGTTAGCACAAGAGTTGGGAATGGGTGCGGGTCGTAACTCATGGTGGAAACACCATCACTGGTGACCAGGCCCTTAAACAGAATATATGCAGGAACAGTTGATTTTGTACCCGCCACTCTATGTCCCTCCCTACCCAACTCAAATCGCCACTGCTCCTGCAACCCCAACACCATTCCTTCTTGTCATAAGATATTTTGAGCAAAAGAACTACATGCACTCTGAAATGACTAGAGACTTGTGTAAAAGCTATTGTTGGCATTGTTGACTCCTCAGCCATAGTCAT
Source organism: Sphyrna mokarran (assembly GCA_024679065.1). Taxonomy (NCBI): domain Eukaryota; kingdom Metazoa; phylum Chordata; class Chondrichthyes; order Carcharhiniformes; family Carcharhinidae; genus Sphyrna; species Sphyrna mokarran. The sequence continues at coordinate 44,061,899 of JAGIQG010000003.1, read as the reverse complement.
AGCCTCGTATATTTGTGGCAAGATGATATTTTCTGAATGGGCAGTGCACCTGGCCTGGCAAAGGGATATTTCTGGTAGTTGATACAGTGGACATGACTCCACCATTGAATGTGCGTCCTTCATCCTTGTTGAGCTGCTCCTCCTACAGTTGTAATGACTTATGGAGATTAGGTCCAGGGAGGTGCCAATACTGCTTAGCCTAACTTCAGCCACATTTTCCCCTTCTAATGTGAGGCTTTAATAGACCTAGCCCCTGAGGAGGTGCTGGAGGATCTTACAAGGTCTTCTGGCCCACAGGCAGCATGCGGTAATGTTTCTCTCTGAGAAGGTGGACACTTGTGGAAATATTGCCCCACCTCCAAGGTTGCCAGAACAACAAGTAGGCCACAGCTGGCACTACATCCACTTTCCCCTCCTTGCAGGATGAATCCAGACCAGTGGTCCGTCTATTCAAACCATTGTGTAACTGGAGGGGGAGGGTAGACATCCAAGAAGTCCAAGAAAATAATGAAAAACTGGGGTGAGCCTTCAAATAACTATTACTCTCAGTCCTAACCCCAAGCTGTAAAGGTTCACCAATGCGAGGCCCAACTCTAGACTCCACAGAGAATCATGTAATCCCAATAGTGAAGATCCTAGATTCATTGAGGCAGCAGTAGATCCCCAACCACCACCTTCTCCCTGCCCTGGCATAGCCCAAAAACGATCATTTTATTGGAAATAATTAACCCATCAAAGTGCCTGAAGGCAAAGCACTGGAGTGGTGGCAGCGGGTTGGGGGGGGGGGGTGTGGTTAAGGAAGACCCCAAGAATATGGATATTTCATTTGCCTTGAAACCACCACCTATTCACCCCTGCCTTGTCAAGTGGTGCCAGTCCTTGGAGAGGGGGTGCGGGGAGAACTTTATAACTTGTGCCATTATGCATGTTCCTTCTCCCTGTGAATAGGATGCAACATCTCCTTCTCAAAATTACCTTTCCATCCTCAAGAGGGATCAGAAAGTAGGGAAATTCTGCTACTATCATCCAAACTGGGTTTCTTGGGTAGTGGCTTGAATGTGACCCTTGAGGTAACTTACCCGCTGTGCCCTGTGACCCACAGGTGCCTGCTAGCTTTCTAATGGCTCTGTCCACTGAGTCACTGGATGGCAATGGCAAAGGGGAGGCATCCTTTGCTCTTCCCTACTTGTGCTGTGACTGGAATTATTTACTGAGACATCAGCTGACCTGGCACCAGGAAGGGTGCCATACCTTGAGCTGCAGCTATCTGGCAATCCAACACTTTTGGAGGAGACCAGAGGGTGGCCTTCTGCCATTGATATTGGGGATATGATTATGACAGAGGTTCAGCTGACTGGTGACAATATGGGAGAAGAGTCAAAAGCTGAAAGTGATCTTCTGGAAAAGGGGCTAGGCACTGGGGACAACTTAGAATTGTTGTCAGGTGAGGTGGTGCACACCCTAATGCCCTCCATCCATTTCCCCCTCACCTTTTCACAGAAGTCCAGGAATGTTTTTTTGAAAAATCCTGGTCACCAAGACAGAGTCCAGATAGATCTAGACCAGTGGCATTCACTTCCATTTATTTTCTGGTTCGCTTAGGCAGCCAAGGACAGGCCAGAATGTGAAGCAGTAGTTCCAAATATTTCCCACAAGGCTCCTGAGGATGAGGGAACATTAGAAGTCTTCTCGCTCCATGCTATAACCATAACCCTCCTTAATGTCAATAGCAGTAGAGAAACAGTGCATGTTCCAGAAATTCCTAGTCTTCTAGAGTGGGAAGTATGTGATATGCTTCCTGCAGGAAACTCACACTGTTCTGAGAGACAAAGCTACATGACTCCGGGAGTTGCTAAGATCATGAGTCACACATCTTCTAATTCTGGCAGGGTGGCTAATTTGTTGGCTCCACATTTTCAGCCAAGTTCTTAGGGATCATTGTTCATCCAGGAGAAGTAATTCTTGAGTTGCAAGCAATAAAAAGAATTTACTTCAGTAAACAAATCAAAGAAAAGAATTTAATAAAGAAACTTCAATACTCCAAAACTTGAGACCATACTTTGGGTCATAGAAGCTCCCCCGAGCTGTTAAACTGCTTCTTATCCCAAATCATTTTTTTCATTGGTTATATTGCCTACCGGATTAGCTAGTCAGCTGACTCCCCCCCCCCCCCCCACCCGCCACAGCATATTACCATTGGTTACATTATAATCAATCCAATGATTTCATTGGTTATATTCTAACAGTCAGGGAGACTGTGCCGGACTGATTACTGCACTGGAATTGAGATGATCCTCAGGATCAATGACCATGACAGCGCTCCAGGCTATTCAGTATTAATAAGGAAGTTGATGATCCTGATTGAATCCTTCCGCTCGGTCAACATCTGGTGACATCTCCATCTTTACTCCCGTGTTTCATTTTTGCATGCTTAGAGTTCGAGCATTCCAGTATCGGCACTTAACTGGCATTTTTACAACCTGTTGCTGAGGAGAAGCAGTTCCTGGGCTTGTTCTATTGTTTCCAGGCCAGCTGAAGAAGGAGGTTTCCCCTCCTGGAGGTTGCATTGGGATATGTGTGAGACTCAAGTCTGAGTCTTCTTCCACGAAGGGTTGACAAAGAAGTAGAAATGCAAGATCATGGAGATCAACCTGCACTCACATCTCAGTCAGTTTAATGAGAACCCAGCTTTGCAGTCAATATATAAAGAGGAGTGTGCAATTCATTGGGTCCTGTGACTTAAACACCAGGCTGTGGATCTAGTTCATCAACAGCCTGGAGAGTGACACTCCCTTTTTTTACTCAGTATAAAAAGACACTGGGTCCATAGACAAATCTTACACTACTAGCCAATGATAGGTCCCTGGTCTCAGATCCAAAGGGCATTGAGCTCCAAACTAAGCCTATTATCCGATCTGTTGTCTTCAGTCCATGCTTTATGGAGGATGTGGGAGGGTGTTCCACAGGTTGTCCTGGAGTCAGAAGCATAGTGTTTAGTCATTCGAAGAGAACCATGTTTGTGAATTCTGGCTGCAGGACTTCTGAGTAATTAGCATGGACAGGACTTCAGCATTGTAATTAAGGCTGATACACATTGCTCAGACAGATATGAAGGAGAAGAGGGGAAGAACAAAAGGGTGATGAGGATGCTGAATGAAGATATAGAATTTCATTACAGATGAAAGAGTCATGCAGAGACAATTTGGTCTGCATCCAAACAGTTGAATGCAGCTGAATTTTGGCAGAGCCTTGAGAACGTGGGCGGAATTTGAACCCGGAGGAGTTCATGGGTTTAGGTACAATTGGGGATTAAATTTGGCAAAGTTCTGAGTCAGGGAGATATGAACTCCAGCTGCCAACTTCCACGTTTAATTCTAATGTTTGGCTAATGGCATTCAATTACCTCATGAGAAGCAAGTTACTCATTAATATCTGCGAATTGCTCAATTGGAGTGATATTTCAATACAGCCACATCCATAACTTCCCCAAGCTTCCTGAAATTTATCTCTGAAAACAAGGCTCTATTCAATGTCTCTGTTCCATGTTTCTTAAAACATACCAGCAAATGTTTAAACTAGAAAGGGTAGGGGGAGGGAATAGTGATGTGGAGACTGGGAGCAAGGAAGTTAGCTCCCAGGTAGGGAAGGACTCTAGGCAGGATGAGAGGCAGGTTAGACGAGTGGGGGAGAAGGGAAATGTCCAGTCTGAGGGACTGAGGTGTGTCTATTTTAATGCCAGGAGTGTAGTAAATAAGGTGGATGAACTTAGGGCGTGGATTGCTGCTTGGGATTGTGATGTGGTGGCCATTACAGAGACTTGGATGTCTCAGGGACAGGACTGGGTACTACAGGTCCCGGGATTCAGATCCTTCAGGAAGACAGGGAGGGAGGCAAAAGAGGTGGTGGAGTGGCACTGTTGATCAGGGACAGTGTCATGGCTGCAGAGAAGGTGGATACCGAGGAGGGAATGTCTACGGAGTCTCTGTGGGTGGAAGTTAGGAATAGCAAAGGGTCGGTGACGTTGCTGGGTGTATTCTATAGGCCGCCCAATAGTGACAGGGAAGTTGAGGTGCAGATAGGGAAACAGATACTGGAGAGATGTAGAAATAACAGAGTTGTTGTGATGGGAGACTTCAATTTCCCAAACATCGACTGGAATATCCCAAGGGTAAGGGGTTTGGATGGGGAGGAGTTTGTTAGGTGTGTTCAGGAGGGTTTCCTGACACAGCACGTGGACAAGCCTACGAGAGGAGAGGCTGTACTGGACCTAGTACTAGCTAATGAACCAGGACAGGTGATGGATCTCTTGGTAGGAGAGCATCTTGGGGATGGAGATCATAATTCTATCTCCTTCACCCTTGCATTGGAAAAGGATAGGATCAGGCAGGCTAGGAAGGTGTTTGTCTGGAATAAGGGGAAATATGAAGACATCAGGCAGATGTTGGGGTGAATAAACTGGAAGGAGGTGTTCTTGGGGAAAAGCACAGAAGGAAGGTGGCAGATATTCAAGGAATGCTTGTCTGGAGCTCTGCACGACAACGTTCCGGTGAGACAAGGAGGTTTTGATAGGACGCGGAAACCGTGGTGCACGAAGGCTGTGGTGAACCTAGTCAGGAAGAAAAGAAAGGTGTATAAAAGGTTCAAAGAGCTAGGAGATGTTGGGGATCTAGAGAAGTATAAGGCTTATAGAAGAGAGCTTAAAAAGGAAATTAGGAGAGCCAGAAGGGGTCATGAGAAGGCCTTGGCTGGTAGGATTAAGGAGAATCCCAAGGCCTTCTACAAATATGTGAAAAGTAAAAGGATGAGAAGAGAAGGGATAGGACCTATAAAAGGTGAAGGGGGAAAAGTCTGTATGGAACCGGAAGAAATGGCAGAGGTGCTTAATGAGTACTTTGCCTCAGTATTCACGGTGGAAAGTGATCTGGGAGGATGCACTACAAGTTTGCGGCAGACTGAAAAGATTGAGTATGTAGATATTAAGGAAGCGGATGTGTTAAAACTTTTAAATGCTATCAAGATAGACAAGTCTCCGGGACCAGATGGGATGTACCCCAGGTTATTGTGGGAGGTGAGGGATGTCATTGCAGAGCCCCTGGCGATGATCTTTGCGTCGTCGATGGAGACGGGAGAGGTTCCGGAGGATTGGAGGATTGCGGATGTGGTCCCTATTTTCAAGAAAGGGAACAGGGATAGTCCTGGAAATTACCGACCGGTGAGTCTGACCTCAGTGGTTGGTAAGCTGATGGAGAGGCTTCTGAGGGACAAGATTTACGAGCATTTGGAGAAGTTTAGGTTGATTAGAAATAGTCAGCATGGTTTTGTAAAAGGCAGGTCGTGCCTTACGAGCTTAATTGAATTCTTCGAAAATGTGACTGAACACATTGACGAAGGAAGAGCAGTGGACGTGGTGTACATGGACTTCAGCAAGGCATTTGACAAGGTCCCACATGCAAGACTTCTTGAGAAGGTGAGAGGCCATGGTATCCAAGGGGCTTTGGCCTTGTGGATCCAGAACTGGCTTGCCTGCAGAAGGCAGAGCGTGGTTGTGGATGGCTCTTTTTCTGCATGGAGGTCGGTCACCAGTGGAGTGCCCCAGGGATCTGTTCTAGGACCCTTGCTGTTTGTCATTTTCATAAATGACCTGGATGAGGAAGTGGAGGGATGGGTGAGTAAGTTTGCCGATGACACGAAGGTCGGTGGTGTTGTGGATGGTCTGGAGGGATGTCAAAAGTTGCAGCAGGATATCAACAGGATGCAAGACTGGGCGGAGAAGTGGCAAATGGACTTCAACGCGGATAAATGTGTCGTGGTCCATTTTGGCAGATCCAACGGGATGAATGAGTATGCTATCAAAGGTAGGAGTCTTAGCTGTGTGGAAGAGCAGAGGGATCTTGGGGTCCTGGTCCATAAGACTCTCAAATCGGCCTCCATGGTGGAGGATGTGGTTAAGAAAGCTTACGGTGTACTGGCCTTCATTCTTCGAGGGATTGAGTTCAGGAGTCAGGAGGTAATGCTGCAGCTTTATAGGACCCTTGTCAGACCACACTTGGAGTACTGTGCGCAGTTCTGGTCGCCTCACTATAGGAAGGACGTGGAAGCTATTGAAAGGGTGCAGAGGAGATTTACAAGGATGTTGCCTGGATTGGGAGGCATGCCTTATGAAGACAGGTTGAGGGAGCTGGGACTGTTCTCCCTGGAGAGACGAAGGTTGAGAGGCGACCTGATAGAGGTTTACAAGATGTTGAGAGGAATAGATAGGGTGGACTCTCAGAGACTATTTCCCAGGGCTGAAATGGTCGTGACGAGAGGGCACAGATTTAAGGTGCAGGGAAGCAAGTACAGAGGGGATGCTAGGGGAAAGTTTTTCACTCAGAGGGTGGTGAGTGAATGGAATCGGCTGCCGTCGGTGGTGGTCGAGGCGAACTCGCTGGGGTCTTTTAAAAGACTTCTGGATGAGTATATGGGATCCAATGGGATTGGGGGTTATAGATAGGTCTATGGCTGGGTAGGTTTTGATGTGTTCGGCGCAACTTGTGGGCCGAAGGGCCTGTTTGTGCTGTAGTGTTCTATGATGGTCTAGTTAAAACTCATGGAAGTACTGCAATAAATACTCAGTGCACACTGCAGCTCTCTTTTATACTAACGGGGAAAGGTTTGTTTGTTCATGCATTTCAGCTGTAGTTTTGCTTTCTACACTTCAGAGGTTTTGTGAATCACATCAGGCCAACTGGCTGCCCTAGTTTACACCTCAGAATGGGAGAAACATGATCCGTTGTGGCAGCCTGCTGCCCTCAGACATGCAACTGGACAGCATAGAGGGGAGTAGCAAAGAGGGAAGCAGCACAGGGGTGTCAGTTCAAGCAGGTACCAACTGTGACACAAGGTGTGCAAAGGTTGAGTTTCCTTGATATAAGTGAACAGTTGTGTCTCAAATGAGTTTCATTTAATTTGATTTGATTTATTATTGTCACATGTATTAGCACACAGTGAAAAGTATTGTTTCTTATGCACTATACAGATAAAGCACACCAATCATAGAGAAGGGAACACGAGAGTGCAGAATGCAGTATCACAGTCATAGCTAGGGTGCAGAGAAAAATTAGCTTAATGCAAGGTAGGTCCATTCAAAATCTGATGGCAGCAAGGAAGAAGTTGTCCTTGAGTCAGTTGGTACATGACCTCAGACTTTTGTATCTTTTTCCTGAAGGAAGAAGATGAAAGAGACAATGTCTGGAATGCATGGGATCCTTAATTATGCTGGCTGCTTTGCCGAGGCAGTAGGAAGTATACTCAGAGTCAATGGACGAGAGGCTGGTTCTCATGGTGGATTGGGTTTCATTCACAACCTTTTGTAGTTTCTTGTAGTCTCGGGCAGAGCAGGAGCCATACCAAGCTGTGATACAACCAGAAAGAATGCTTTCCATGGTGCATCTGTAAAAATTGGTGAGAATCATAGCTGATATGCCAAATTTCCATAGACTTCTGAGAAAATAGAAGCATTGGATTGTTGTGTGCTCTTGGAACTGAACTCATCCAAGCACATGCAGAGTATCCCATCACACCCTGACTTATGTCCTGTAGATGGTACACATGCTTTGATTAGTCAAGAGGTGAGCTCCAAGGATTTCAGGCTCTGACCTGCTCTTGAAGAGAAAGTGGCCATTCTAGTTTCTGGTTCATAGTTTCAACCATGAGGCTGATCCAATTCAGGTTCTAGTTAACAGTAATTCTCAGGATCTTGATAGAGAGAGTTCAGCAATGTTAACACCATTGAATAACAAGAAAAGATGGTTACATTATCTATTAGTGGTACTGGTACCTGGCACTTGCGGCATGAGTATTAGTTGCCACTTGTCATCTTAAGCCTAAATGTTGACCAGGTCTTGCTACGTGTGCTTTGGTACTCAAGGTATTGAGAATGGTATTGAACATCATGCACCATCAGCAAACTTTCTCACTTCAGACTTTACAATGAAGTGGAGGTCTCTAATGAAGCAATTGAAAATGATTGCGCATAGGACAACAGCCTTGTGCTCAGGGTTGTATTTGCAGCTGGCTTTCCACAGGTATAGGGTATCACTGACTGCAGGGACATGGCAATCTGGACATCCCTAGAGTAGCCAATAATATTTGTCATCGGCAAGTACTTCCATTCTATTAATGTACAAGCTGTGCTCTCACATTTTTGAAACATTTCTGCAGGATTTCTGAGGAGCTGTTATGATCACTTTGTCCTGCAGCAGTACAGATTCCGTGACCTCTTTGAAGCTGTAAGCACAATTAAAGGATTTCTATAAGGAATCATAACATATTTGGGGTGGCACAATGGTTAGCAGTGCCGACTCAGGGCACCAGGGACTTGGAGTTCAATTCCAGCTTTGGTAATATTGTGGTGTTTGCATGGATTTCCTTTGTGTGCTCATTTCCTCTCACACTCCAAAGATACGTGGGTTAGATTGATTGCCCACGATAAATTGCCCCTTTGTGTCAGGAGATTAACAGGGTAAATATGTGGAGTTGTAGGAATACGGACAGAACATAGAACATAGAACACTACAGCACAAACAGGCCCTTTGGCCCACAAGTTGTGCCAAACAAATCAAAACCTACCCAGCCATAGACCTATCTATAACCCCCAGTCCCATTGGATCCCATATACTCATCCAGAAGTCTTTTAAAAGACCCCAGTGAGTTCGCCTCAACTACCACTGACGACAGCCGATTCCATTCACTCACCACCCTCTGAGTGAAAAACTTTCCCCTAGCATCCCCTCTGTACTTGCTTCCCTGCACCTTAAATATGTGCCCTCTCGTCACGACCATTTCAGCCCTGGGAAATAGTCTCTGAGAGTCCACCCTATCTAATCCTCTCAACATCTTGTAAACCTCTATCAGGTCGCCTCTCAACCTTCGTCTCTCCAGGGAGAACAGTCCCAGCTCCCTCAACCTGTCTTCATAATTGGATGCCTCCCAATCCAGGCAACATCCTTGTAAATCTCCTCTGCACCCTTTCAATAGCCTCCACGTCGTCCCTATAGTGAGGCGACCAGAACTGCGCACAGAACTCCAAGTGTGGTCTGACAAGGGTCCTATAAAGCTGCAGCATTACCTCCTGACTCCTGAACTCAATCCCTCGAAGAATGAAGGCCAGTACACCATAAGCTTTCTTAACCACATCCTCCACCTGGGAGGCCGATTTGAGAGTCTTATGGACCCGGACCCCAAGATCCCTCTGCTCTTCCACACAGCTAAGACTCCTACCTTTGATAGTGTACTCATTCATCCTGTTGGATCTGCCAAAATGGACCACAACACATTTATCCGTGTTGAAGTCCATCTGCCACTTCTCCGCCCAGTCTTGCATCCTGTCGATGTCATGCTGCAACTTTTGACATCCCTCCAGACCATCCACAACACCACCGACCTTCGTGTCATCGGCGAACTTACTCACCCATCCCTCCACTTCCTCATCCAGGTCATTTATGAAAATGACAAACAGCAAGGGTCCTAGAACAGATCTCTGGGGCACTCCACTGGTGACCGACCTCCATGCAGAAAAAGAGCCATCCACAACCACGCTCTGCCTTCTGCAAGCAAGCCAGTTCTGGATCCACAAGGCCAAAGCCCCTTGGATCCCATGCCCTCTCACCTTCTCAAGAAGTCTTGCATGGGGGACCTTGTCAAATGCCTTGCTGAAGTCCATGTACACCACGTCCACTGCTCTTCCTTCGTCAATGTGTTCAGTCACATTTTCGAAGAACTCAATTAAGCTCGTAAGGCACGACCTGCCTTTTACAAAACCATGCTGACTATTTCTAATCAACCTAAACTTCTCCAAATGCTCGTAAATCTTGTCCCTCAGAAGCCTCTCCATCAGCTTACCAACCACTGAGGTCAGACTCACCGGTCGGTAATTTCCAGGACTATCCCTGTTCCCTTTCTTGAAAATAGGGACCACATCCGCAATCCTCCAATCCTCTGGAACCTCTCCCGTCTCCATCAACGATGCAAAGATCATCCTGAACATACCTAACAAACTTCTCCCCATCCAAACCCCTTACCCTAGGGATATTCCAGTCGATGTTTGGGAAATTGAAGTCTCCCATCACAACAACTCTGTTATTTCTACATCTCTCCAGTATCTGTTTCCCTATCTGCACCTCAACTTCCCTGTCACTATTGGGCGGCCTATAGAATACACCCAGCAACGTCACCGACCCTTTGCTATTCCTAACTTCCACCCACAGAGACTCCGTAGACATTCCCTCCTCGGTATCCACCTTCTCTGCAGCCATGACACTGTCCCTGATCAACAGTGCCACTCCACCACCTCTTTTGCCTCCCTCCCTGTCCTTCCTGAAGGATCTGAATCCCGCGACCTATAGTACCCAGTCCTGTCCCTGAGAAATCCAAATCTCTGTAATGGCCACCACATCACAATCCCAAGCAGCAATCCACGCCCTAAGTTCATCCACCTTATTTACTACACTCCTGGCATTAAAATAGACACACCTCAGCCCCTCAGACTGGACATTTCCCTTCTCCCCCACTCGTCTAACCTGCCTCTCATCCTGCCTAGAGTCCTTCCCTACCTGGGAGCTAACTTCCTTGCTCCCAGTCTCCACATCACTATTCCCTCCCCCTAACCTTTCTAGTTTAAAGTCCCCCCAGTAGCCCTAGCCAGTCTTCCCGCCAAGATATTAGTCCCCCTGGGATTCAGGTGCCACCCGTCTTTGCTGTACAGGTCACACCTGCCCCTAAAGAGGTCCCAATGATCCAGGAACCAGAATCCCTGCCCCCTGCTCCAGTCCCTCAGCCACGTATTCAACCTCCACCTCATACTATTCCTGCTGTCACTCTCCTGAGGCGCAGGCAGCAATCCTGAGATTACTACCTCGCTTTCCTCTTTCTCAGCTGCCTACCCAGTTCCCTATAATCCCTTTTCATGTCCACTTCCCTCTTCCTGCCTATGTCATAGTATCTATATGTACTACAACTTCCAGTTCCTCACCCTCCCCTTTCAGGATGTCTGGGACGCGTCCAGAGACATCCCGAATCCCAGCTCCAGGGAGACATACCCCCCACCATCCGCGACTCCCGTCTGCGTCCACAAAAATGCCTGTCCGCCCCCCTCACTAGGGAGTCCCCTATAAGCACTGCCTTTTTGCTCTGTTTTTTAGGTTTTTGTTTTTGTTCAGCTCCAGGGAGCTGGCCACCGCTGCCTCCCTTGGATGAGCTGTCCCCCACAGTAGTACTCAGGCAAGAGTACTTATTTTGAAGGGGGACATCCACCGGTGTACTCTCCATCACCTGAGGTTTCCCCTTCCTAATAGTTACCCATGTGCCTTCTTCCCTTTGCCCTGGTGTGACTACTTGCCTGTAGCTCCTATCAATAATCTCCTCATTCTCCCTAATGAGTCGAAGGTCCTCAAGCTGCATTTTCAGTTCTTTTACCTGGTCCCGTAGGGATTGCAGCTCCACACAGCGATCACAGGTATGGACATCTGGGAGACCAGGAGCCTCCAAGACCTCCCACATGTTACACTGGCAACAACATGCTGGCCTCACACCCATGCTTGCCCCTTTTTAGTAACCCAGAGAAAAAAAAAAGTAAGAAAGATTAAAAAAAAAACTTACCTTGCCTCCCCTTTTTGCTTAGGCCCTGTGAGCCAAGGACCTTACAGCTCACACAAAAACAAACTTACCTGCTCCTTCTCAGAGCTCCTCTCTCTCTCTCTCTCTCTTTTTATTGACATATTTGTGTCAAAGTTGGCTAACATTGTCAGAAGCCTGATCAATAAGTTCCAACAGCACTTTAACAAACTTAATGTGACTACCAGAATTGAACAGGCCAACAGTGCTGAAGATATTCTTCTGATGCCTAAACAGTCCTGGATATGGCCTTCATTCATCAGCCAAGGTCTCCAGAATAGTTGTGATGTCTTTGCTCTGCACAACATTGAGCTTTGGATGTGCAGGAGGGAAAAAAACACAGAATGCTGTTGTTTGCAAACAAGTGTGGGGAAGACAAAGAAAGGGAGGAGAAATGGAATGAAAATGGCACACCCAGTTGCTCCTATTGGTACCTGGAATTCCAGGAACAAATCTATTAATTTAGGCTCATTTAGATTACACCAATGCACAAATGTCAGAACCCCAAGAAATGGCCACTCTTTCCCACCTCCCACAATGATACTAACACAAAACTGCTCAACAAACAACCAATCACTCCTTGAATAACTCAAATTAGTTCCCATCAATTCATGTTTTCCTAATTCTTGTTGCACATTCTGTTTTGATGAGATCTGTCCCATTTCAGAATAAAGCATCACTTAGCAGTTTTGGGCAAGCACAGTCTTAAAGCATCACTGCACTGAACACTACCAAAGTGTCTCAGTGGCAAAGTATCAATATTGATGCCTTTAGGAGCTAGCTGCACAAATGACAAGACAGTTTTACAACAATCTCCTGAAAGCAACTCAGTGGAAAAGAACAGGAAAGTGTTCACCGAATGTAAAGCTACACATTCCTCACAAAATCTGCTTTGAAGGAGGAGCACATTTTGCAGACTTTTTCAAGTTGACAAGAAGAAGAAACTATATGTAATACATTCTTGGTGGGATGACAATCATTCAAAGAAAGTGGAAGCCTGGATTAAATTTGAACAGTACCAAATGTTGTTCAATAAGAAGATTCAATGTGCCACCTGCCAATACAAAACTGAATTAGTCGGAGCAGAAACTCCAGGTAATTTTGGAAGTAGGTTAAATCAAAAAGAAAGGATGATACTAGGATACCAATTCTACATGTATAGGATAAGTTACTCCTGGATGTCGTAGAAAAACATGACCTCTCTTAGTTTGTAATTCTCGGAAACAGTGAATGCAAAGCTATGTTGTAAGGGTGACCTCACCAGAATATGCCTATGTTCTAATTAAAGCAAAAGGTATCGAAGTGCTGTTCCTCCACACTGATCAGTTGAAATCATGTGCTCTGCTAACATACCAAATCATGCACTTAATCTGTAGCGAGTACATTTGCACCAATATGGCAGTACATATTTTAACAATCCACTGACTGGCTTTAGCAATGTAGCATCAACTTCTAAGAAAGGAACTCTAATCGATACAGCAAACAATCAGCTTATTTCATTTGTTGTAAATTACTGGAAACAATCATTAGCAGCCAACTAATGAGACATCATGAAGGGTCGAATATCCTTGATGAACAGCAAGCCTTTCATAAAGCCAGATCACATGTCAACTTCATCACCCATAATCTGACAAGTAATTCTGGCAATTGCATTGCTGTAATTCCAGCTATTTAAATTTTTTCTAAGGCACTTGATTATATACCACATGAAAGGCTACTGGACAAACCTGATCAATATTAAAAAAGCCTATAAGCAGCTTCCAAAAAATCGAAAATGATTGGATTTGTGAAATGGAATTTCCATTACTCTTCAACCACAGTCAAATAAATGCTCTACCAAAGCACTAGTTACACCCCATTGAGAGTACAATATAGCCACTTGGGACCCATTTACTGCTAAATACATTACCCTTCTTGAGAAAGTTAGAAGTTGAGCAGCTTGTTTAGCTGCAAACAATCTCTTGTGAGATTTTAGTGTCTCCCAGTTGTTCGCCTCACTAGAATGGCACAATTTATAGGGCAGAGAAAAGTCCAAACGTTGACATGCATCTTTAAAATTTTGAATAGACAATTAAATATTTCTAAGCAGCACATCATGCCACTAAGTAACTGAGCTCAAAGAATTCATAACAAACACCTCCAACAGTATAAAATCCAATCAGCTTTCTTTGTTAACAGCTTTTCCCCAAGAACAATTAAGGATTGGAACAATCTTCCACAAAACCTTAATCTCATGACCCCTAAGTATTCAGTTAAGAAAAACTTCTAAATTAATGTGACCATCATCAAGTACACTCATTAGGCATCTCCTGTGAAAATTCCCTGGTAAAGACCAAATGCCAAGTATCCCTCCAGTGAACAGTCTTCCTCCTGCACCCCAGCCTTGGCTGTAGGTCACTTATACCCAGTATCTCAGTACATGCAGACTCTATATTAACTTCTGAGGCATGTGCAGTGTCAACATTTGTATAGGCAGCTGCAAGCTGAGGCACAATGTGTCTTCTTTATCTCAGTCTTTTCCACTTCCATTTCCTGGCTAGGTTACAGTTTTTGGGTATTTGAAAACAAAAAGAAGCAAGGGTAATGTAGTGGTGCAGAGATGGGGAAAAGTAAGAGCTATGTACCTACACTGCCTGAAACTTGTAAACTAGAAGAGATCTTTGGGGATGGGGTAAGATGGGGGAAGATTTGCTATGAAGATATCGTCACCTTCAGTATTTGCTGCCTCTTCTGACCATTTGCTTGGAGGGTTCCCTCCACTCCATATCTGCCCCCATCTCTTTTCCAATTCCTCCACCAAGAACTCCAATGCAGCTTTCAAAAACTTTGTAGCTCACTCTGTCCCATGTTGTGCCACTATCCAAAATTTCCTATCTTAAATTCATCTGTGGACTTAATCCAGCCACTATGTGCCTGTTCTTTAGATGATGCAGGCCAATTTTAAGGAATACTATCTTCAAGGATTGCTAGCCACTCCTGATATTGATCCCCTCCACAGGCATCTATCCAATCAACAATGCCATGCTGCGCCATGATCAATAATCATGTATCAATCACTCATTGTGATCAATAATCATGCTAGGTATTTTTTGCTGCGCATAAAAGAAACATACAAGTTCATTGGGCAATATCTTTGTTTTTTTAATGCCTGTAAATACATGACATTTTATAGGGGACAGTAAAGGGGGCTTCACAATATTTTCACCGTTGCTGCATGATTGTACACATGTGGTGTTTACAGCAAATATTGATTGTGGCCCCTAAGTTCATTTTTGGGGGCTTTTCAATTTAGCCCCCATTATTTTTCATTGTTTCCCAGACAGAATACTCACAAAATCAAAAGGCTCAATAAATTAAAATCACAGTAATAGTCTTACTCTTGCATTAAGAAACTCCAAACTACTGTCAGATTTGATTGGATCTGTCAAAATATTTAATCAAGGCATTTAGCATGGGTTATTGCTTTTCAAAAGCCATTGTCAGATGTGATACAGTTGACTGCAGATAAATGCATTCTTGATTCAAACAGCATTTCAATGTACCAAAATTATTCATTGCAATGAGATTGAATTCCCAATTCAGACAGAGCACTTCAAGGTTTAATCTCTATCAGTGCATAACATGTCCTGGTGCCAGCAGAAGAATCATAGAGCCCCTTCCCCAAAAAGCCAAGAGGAGACAATAATACACTGAGATCAGGTGATAGCTGTAACAGGCAAATAGGGCATGGCTGACTGAGGGAGGGAGGAAGTGAGGATAATGACTGTGAAGAGGAAATGGGCATGGTTGATTGAGGGAGGGAGTGAGAGAGGCAGCTGTGAAGAGAAAATGGGGCATAGCTCATTGAGGGAGAGAGGGGGTGAGGAAGGTGGATGTCAAAGGAGAATGGATCAAAGGCACATGGAAGACAAGCACTATGGGACAGCACAAGAGCAATGAGTTGACTTTTATATGGAATGTTGCATGGTTTGTTTGATGAAGTCCGATGCTTGTTTGATGCTGCCTTTTATTTATGGATTTTGTTTAAGGTCAGGAACGGGGTAGATGTGGAGCTGGTGTTGAATGGGGAATTGAAATTGCATTCACTGATAATGCTGTCAGGTGAACTAATCACAGGCAATCCAGTCAGAATGGGGATCTATTGTTTACTTTTTTGCTTCCTCCCGTCATCTTCATCCTCATCCTCCTCTATTTCCTCCTTCTCCTCTCCTTTCTCCACTCTTCTTCTTCCTTGTCTTCCGCTACTTTCTCCCTCTCTCCTTCCTTGTCCTCCTCTTGTTTTGGTTCCGTGTTTTCCTCTTTCTCTTCTTCATCCTCCCCTTCTTCCTCCTCCTCTTCTTCTGCCTCCTCTCTCCTTCTTCCCTTCTTTCTTGTTGTCCTCCTCATTCTCCTCAGATGCTGATGACACTCCATGTAAAAACATGGCTCTCATTATAATCTTTCCAATAAAATCAAATAAATTCATAATAAAATATAGTGCCACTTTAAAGTGCAACTTTAAAATGGCACTATAATAAAACCTCTTGAAATAAGTTAAAATCACATTACAAGACTGATGTGCATTCCAGCTCCTACAGTGCCTACCAGTCATGGAAAGCCATGATCTCATTATATTTATGCTGCCACTTCCGTGCCTTTGCTCTTCAGATTCATGAGCCAGGTGGTCAGTGGATAGACATTGCCACTGACTAACCACAATCTGATTTGTCATGTTGGCTCAAATGCAGACTGGCGCAGAATAAAGGATTCACAACTTGCCAACATAGAGGGCATTGTTGTGCATGATGCATTGAGCACAGTGACACACCAGCTGCACACTGAGGGAATGGAACCCTTTACAGTTATGGTATACCTGTAAATTTAAATGTTGTCTATGCAAAGCAAAATGTGCCATCAGTGGCATTCTGCCCTGAGGGAAGCCTACTATCCTGGCTCTGCCTGCATCTCTCTGGAAAGGGAGAAGGCAATGTATTCTCACTGCTTTGCATGCAGAGCAGCAGTTATCTCCCTTATGCAACTGTGAGCAGCCAGATGTTGGAGATGTTCAGTTTTCAAGCCTGGAGGAAGGCCATGTTTCTAATAGCCAGCAGAAATCAATTAGCTTCTAACCTGAATGTGGTTGAAGATCCCTTTATATAGTGCTCACAAATGTTTTAGCTGCTGTTGAACATGCATTCAGCTATGTGAGGTTCAGGGAGCTAGAGCGTTGAGGTCAAAAATGGAAATGCCAGCCACCAAATCAGCGTTATTGACTGACTGGAAATTTGGCATGTCAGCTACGACTCTCACCAACTTTTACAGGTGCACCATAGAAAACATTCTTCCTGTTTGTATCACAACTTGGTATGGCTCCTGCTCTGCCCAAAACTACAAGAAAATACAAAAGGTCGTGAATGTAGCCCAATCCATTATGCAAACCAGCCTCCCACCCATTGACTCTGTCTACACTTCTTGCTGTCTTGGCAAAGCAGTCAGCATAATTAAGGACCCCACACATATCTGATATTTTCTGTTTCATTTCTTCCATTGGGAAAAAGGTACAAAAGTCTGAGATCACGTAACAACCGACTAAAGAAGTCTCTTCCCTGCTGCCATCAGACTTCTGAATGGACCTACTTAGCATTCAGATGATCTTTCTCTACACATAGCTATGACTATAACACTACATTCTGCACTCTCTCGTTTCCTTCTCTATGAATGGTATGCTTCTCTACCACGCAAGGAACAATATTTTTCACTGTATGTAAATACGTATGACAATAATAAATCAAACCAAACTGATTGCTGATGGTGTGCTCAATCGCTGACCAGCCCTGGATCCCCTCAGTGCTGCCCCTCCATTGCCACCCCTACCGTCCACTCATGACCCCTGGTCTATTTGTGGGCCATCTCCAAAGTCCCACCTGTCCTGGACCACTCAATCCCCAGCTTCCCCAGCAGTGATGATCCCCCCAACCACTGCCATCAGAACCCCACAGGTAGACCCCGTCCTCAGGAGGCAGAAGCTCCTGGCCCGCCCCAATCACTGGTCTCCCTCAAACTCAAATTGATGGCAATGGCAGAGTGACAGTGGGACTCCCATCCCCACTGATAGCACTCCCCCAGGCTCTGCCTCCAGCAGGCCCCATCCTCAATAGACCCCGCTCCCCATAGGGCCTGGCCTTTGGCACTGCCTAATACCCAATTGGCAATGCCAATGTGCCCCTGGACATGGGTACTTTAGATCTTGGGTAGTGCTAAGGGCATAAGTTGGCACTGCCTGAGTGCCCATGAAAAGAGAGCACCATTTCTCCACCGCCCAACTCCCTGGATGTTGCCCTCCCTTCACTATAGTGGGGTCATCCCGCTGGTTCTCCGAAAGTGGGGAACTAGTCTGAACCCTGCTGGAGTGAAATACTCCTGATGGGGTGGGAGATGCTAGTGGACCTGGTGAATTCAATCCCAGGCCTGCTAATCACATTAATATAAAATTACAAGCAGATGCAAAGTACTTAACCTGGTATTCCTGCCGGTTTGCAGCATGGCTCAGATGACACTGGATATCAGGCGCTGGGAGATGCGCACACGGTGGGAACACATGCATGAATCCCTCCAATCGGCCAGTGAGATGTAAGGATCGCTCACATAGGGCTGGATTTTCTGGCTGCGCTCGCCCCAGGACTGAAAACCCTGTCTGAGATCAGCAGACATTTGCATGATCCTGTCCCACCCATTCTGGTTCCCATGGTGGGTGGGATGGGAAAATATCACCCATAGTTTCAGTATTCTGCTCCCCTTCACACATTGGAAGTTCCTCACATTCATCACGTTCAGTATTGTATTTATTAATATAACATTATATTACATTTCCCAGCCTGTGTTCAAAGAGAAACAGACTTGCAGTTTTATATAGCATTTTTCATGACTTCAGGACATCCCATAGCATTTTACAACTAATGCAGCACATTTGAGGTATATTTACTGTTGCTATGTAAGAAATGCTACAGTCAAATTACAAAGAACAAGCTCCCACAAATAACTATGCGATAATGACAAGATCATTTTTGCAATACTTATTGAGGAATAAATTAATGGCCCCTCAGGCACTGTGGAGAGGTCTGCTGCTCTTCTTCAGTGCCATAGGATCTTTTATATCTACTCGAGAGAGCAAATGCGTCACCCAAAAGACAGCACCTCCTGGAGTGCAGCACCTCCTCAGTGCTGTGCTGGAAAGTCAGCCAACAGCTCAATGTTCAAGCCTCCGAAATGGGATTTGAGCCCACAACCTTCTGACTCAGAGGCAAGATTGCCATCAAATATACCGCAGTTGACTCCCTTAATGTAAATAACACCTTCTCTACACTCCTTTTGTCACACCTTTCAAAAGTGCCAACTGATTTGCTCATCTATGTCCTGCTTACTGTTTGACATTTTAGAAGAAAAAAGATCCCAGCAACAAACACGCTGTTTCTTAACGTGATAACTAGATTCAGCCTGACACTGATTCAGCTTATCCTTTCCATTTAGAACTGCAAAAAAATACTTCATCAATACTGACACATCCTGTCCTCTTTTTCTTTTTTTATCATTTCTGAATACATTGTACCCATAGGAATACGAAAGACCCATTGCTAGCCTTGCTTGAGTCATGTCTGTTAATGCACTTTTTATGTCTTTTTCCAAACAGTAGCTTCTTTACACCATTGCCCATGGCACATTTACGTTGCAGGCATGCATCCACCTGAGCTTTTCTCATGAAACAGCTACTGTAGATTGTGATATAGAAGTCAACCCTGGTGTCTAAGGCAACCCAGTTTTCATCCCCCAGGATCTTTAATGTACCCAGTATTTAAGTTGACCCCCATGACATGCCATACTCGCATCAGTCATTAGCTTCAGTTTCTCATCCCACATTTAAATTATCTCATAACTGAGAACAAGGAATCAAGTAGGCGATTTAGACTGTTGCAAAGATTTGTGGGAGTTGAAGACATACCCACCCAAAACAGATCTGGCATGGCAAATGACAAAGATGGCAACATTGTTTACTTTTATATTAGGCCTTTAAGTCGACTGTTATTTTCTGAGTGATTTTTCAAAGCTTTAAAGGTCAACTTAAGAACAACCATTCACGGCATAAACAAATAAAGAAATTTTCACCCATGAGTTTATATGTTTCCTCTATGATTGATTTTGCTTACGTCCCCTAGTTTCCCATTATGGGGCCATCAAGCAGCCTCTTTAGTGGACAGACTGAGTCATTGGGGGGGGGGGTGACATTACAACATTGCCAAGTAGGCAAATAGATTCTGATTCACCAAAGCATTGCCATTGGAACAAAAGGAATATGTTCAAACTTTGCTCCTTTTTTGATTTACTATGATGCTTGGGGAGCCGGTCGGCACCCATTGTTTTCTTCAGGTCAACTCCATGCCAACCAATTATCACTCTTTTCTCCTGAGGTTTAAATTGCTGTGATCATTTGAAATTTAGTATTCTTGCATTCCTCCTGATGGATGCAAGACAAAAAGCTTTGACCACATTTTTCTTTTCAGCAATATTTTTAAATTCTGACATGACGTTATTAACCTGAAATATTAAATCAATGGAGAAAATGCAGGAAAATCTCAGCAGGTCTTGGCAGCATCTGTAAGAAGAGAATCCAGAGAAAATCCATGTAGACAAGGAGAGAAAAGAGCTGACGTTTCAAGTCCAGGTGACCCTCAATGGATCACTCAAGATGTCAAGTCTTTTCTCTCCTTATAGATGCTGCCAGATCTGCTGACATTTTCCAGCATTTTCTCTCTTGGTTTTGGATTTCAGCATCTGCAATCATTTGCTTTTAACCTGAGATGCTACCTCTCTCCGCAGATGGGCGGCAAGTGGCACCGTGGTTAGCACTGCTAACACAGCACCAGGAACAGGGTTCGATTCCTGGCTTGAGTCACTGTGTGAAATTTGCACATTCTCCCCGTGTCTGTCTGTGTTTTCTCTGATTGTTCCAGTATGCTCCCAAAATCTAAAGATGTGCAGGTTAGGTGGATTGGCTGTTTTAAATTGCCTCTTAGTGCCAGAGGGGCTAACTAGAGTAAATACGTGGGGCAATGGAGATAGCGCTTGAGTGGCATTATGGTTGGTGCAGACTCAATGGACCAAATAGCCTCCTTCTGCAATACAGGACTCTGTGTTTCTATGACAGTTTGCACAAATGCTTCCTGACCAGTTGTGTATTTCTAGTATTTTCTGATTTTATTTTAAGACTCTGCAGAAACTTTCTTTAATTTTGGTAAAAGTAGGTATGGTTCTCATGAGGTTAAAAAATTCTGGTTGGAGACCAGAGGCTTTTTATGGATTGCTAGCTTTCACATAAAAGAAAAATGAACTTAGATCTTGTTTTCACTATTCTCCAACATAATTTTCCAGTTACAAAATTCTATTGATTAGAAAAACCAACATGCTGAAGTAATCATTTTACTGTTTTTATTACAAATTACCAAAATGCTACACCTCAACAAATGCTACCATCTGGAAGAACAAGAGCAACAGATCCTGGAAACATCACCACCTGGAGATTCACCCCAGTTCACTTGCCAACCTGACTTGG
Organism: Sphyrna mokarran; assembly: GCA_024679065.1. Taxonomy (NCBI): domain Eukaryota; kingdom Metazoa; phylum Chordata; class Chondrichthyes; order Carcharhiniformes; family Carcharhinidae; genus Sphyrna; species Sphyrna mokarran. Next base: position 44,040,664 of record JAGIQG010000003.1, on the reverse strand, counting down.
AAACAACTTACTGTTCCTTCACTGCTGCTGGGTCAAAGTCTTGGACTCCCTCCCTCACAGTACTGTGAGGGTACCTACACCTCAGGGACTACAATAATTCAAGAAGGCAGCTCACTACCACCTTCAAGAGTAACTAAGGATGGGCAATAAATGCTGGCCTGGCCAGTGATAACCACACCCTGCAAATGAATCAGAAACAATGGCTGATATTAGCCATTCAATAATAATGCTGCATTAAAAATAAAGCAATTATTAAAACACAATTTCAAATATCCTGAAACATATTTATTCACTAAATTATCTTGTGTACTATTTTATCTCCTGTGCCTTGAAATACCAGCTGGTAAAAACAGAGGTTTTTTTTAAAAGCACTGATGGAGTTTTTCACTGAGAATAAGCCAACAGGAAGTGTGCTAGCCTGAGGCAAATGAAGATGAATCTGAATCCTGCTGATGTGTTATTGGCATTGAACATTAAAGAGAATACGCAGTCAATTTGGAAGCAAGCACTGGGAAATAGACACCAACAGTCTTATTTAGTGATTTTATTCTGCATGGTACAAATACATTAAGTGTAAGTTACATCATTGTATACAGTGTGAAAAATACAATACATGTACAATGATGCTGCGTAGAGATCTGCTCCAGATAAGAAAAGTAAATGTTCCCCTTAACAAAGATGTGCATTGAACATTTTTTAGTCTTTTCTCTTGAAAACCTGGTGGCATACTTGGTCGCCGCACGTTAACTCCTGCAAAGGGGAAAATCAATAAATTAGAATACATTATTCAGCACATCACCAACGAAAAAGCATTTTCACAGGGTCAGCTTTGGCTGCGATGCACTTAACACTCACTGGTCATTTGTGCAGTATGTCAGAGGCTTTCTGTTGCTAACATGGCATATCCCCACAGGAGAGGACAGACGATGGAGGAAAATTAACAAATAAAAACCATGGGAAGAGAAATTATATTCTTTAACACACACTGAAGGTGAAATATTGATTGACAGGTGGGAAGTTGGCTGGGAGAGTGGGCAACTTCCCTGGAGCAACAGCACAGAATTTGGCCAATTTTAAAGCCTCATTTCCATGCTTCTGATCCGCTGCCCATCTGAAATGAAACAGTGACTCTTTGACAACACCATTTTGAAAGCCATCTGATCAGAACATCTGAGCCCACTATGCTCCACTGACTATCTTAAAGGTAAAATCTATTGGATAGCGTTAACAGTAATTGTTGCCACAAGGGCACTATTGTTTCTGCTTTTCTGTATTTCTATGCCAACCTAACAACAGCATTTGTGCCAATAAGCCTGCATGCCACTTTTCTATTTCCCACACTATCCATCCAATGGCCTTTTTGAATAATGTTCCAAACTACTGTCAAATCGTGGACAGGTCTCTGTTTGTGCCGAATTGAAACTGGACTCAATGGCTGGAATTCCACTGTCCCACTTGTCCTGGGAATCAGAGTAAGCAAGGGATGGAACATGGAAAAGTCTATTGACCTGAGTGGGATTGTGTTGTTTCAAGATGAGCAAGGGTGTAAAATCCCACCTCATATGTCAAATTCATTTTACGTGAGATCCTTACAATGGAAGACTCCCATCAAGTACTTTTGACTAGATTGGAGGGGTAATACATCAACTTATTTTGCTGTTTGGTTGTAATTCACTTTTTTTTCACAAGTCACTTTTATCCTTTCTTGTTTCTGTACTGTGTAATTCTCTAATGTTTACGTACCTTTAATGCACAGAATGGGATGTGGGCAAGGGTAGCATTTCTGCCTGCTCCTAGTTGCCCCAAGAATATGATAGTGGGCCTTCTCTTTGAATCATTTATTTGCCACATGTGTTCCACAGATCAATGATTCACCGTTAATTTACGTTGTTCACAGAAAAACAACTGGTTAGTTCCAGGCAGTGCCTTGGAGGTGATGCAGGAAGCAGGCCAGAGGCAATGCTTTCTCTATACTCTCCTCATCTAGCGTCAGTCTTTTCCTATGAGGCCATATACAGTTTCTATTTGAACTGGAACTATTGGAATATTGACTTCAAAATAATTGTTCACACATATTTTACAACAGTACAGTTGAATAATCAGTTTTGTTTGGTAAAGCAGTTGATCCCACTGTTAATGTAAGTAATATTCCATCATAGTGCTGGACTAGCTTTAATAACGGTATTGCATAATAATCCTGTGAAGCGTTTCCTACCAAGTGCAGTTTATCGCCCTCAATCCAGTGCTTCCAGCCTCTGTTGGCCTTTTCACCTTTCTGAACGCAGACTAATTTGTCCCCATCCCACTGTACCAGTGTCTGCAAGAAAACAAATAAATGCACGATTAAACTTCAAGACTAAAACATTTAATTACTTTGTGTAGCTGAGCAATAGAACTCAGGCAGGTACTTGACGCAACCTCCAATCTAGCTGATCTCAGTTGTGATGCTACAGTTGACTCTTCTTTGTCCTGGCGTAGGAAGTGAAAGTCCATCTAAACTTCTTGTTCCTGAGTAGTATCCAATAACTTCTGCTATAAGCATGTAAGTACATGTATGCATCAGAGGCTCCGATGCCTCTGCAGTCAAATAGTCTGTCTAGACCCACTCTCAAGACTGAATGATGGCCATTTGGGTGAGATGTAAGAGGGTATCTGGTATTTATGCAACCATATCCCATCATCATGTGTGATTAAGTACAAGAATTTACTTATCAGCAAAAGTAATTTGAATTGATGTAAAATTAATCTTATTTACTCATTGCCACAAATGCGAGCAGAACACAAGTTCACCCGGAAGGAAGGGTAAAAATAATGCAACTGTGTCCAAAATACCATTTGTGTTTGACTTTACCTCACCAATACAATTCCAGTCATTAACATCGAAAACATCAACAAAAAGAGGCATCAAAATATTGAGTTGACTCTTCTTCTGACCTCAAATATGTACTTTTTAAATTTTGAGTGAAGTTCCTTTTTGTTTGGACTTTGAATTCCAAAGTTCCACCACATGTTCCTCCATGGAGGTGGAACTATTTATATTGGTGAGTTTTGTTAATGCTAAGGCATAGATAGTCAACAAGTCAAAATGGTGGCATTCTTACCTATGGTCCCAAACTAAAATACAATCCCAACAGCAGGTTCACCTGGACTAAGTAGTTGTGGTTATAACTATTGGCATTAACAAATTAAAGAAAATATGGGATCAGAGGAAGCCTATATTTGGTTATTACAAGGTTACAGAAGCTAGCATATAAAATATATTTCCCTTCTAGAGCTTGAAAGTGGGATGCAGGATTGTGAAGACCAACATGGAGTGGTGCCCTGCTCCAAGCAGGCATGGAAACTATGAGAACTGATAAACCTAAGTTAAAGACTCTCAGAATTGTAAAATTGTTTCATCATATAAGGAGTCTATCTGGCCTGTTACGTCGCTGCCACCACTTAGTATGAACAACTCAGCTAATCCCACTCCTCTGCCTTTCCCCATAGTTGGGGATAATTCCTGAAATAGCCTGGGATTATCCATAAGCATATAATCAAGCTGCTATCAGGAGAAATCACAGGTCGTAGTGCTTCTCCCTGTCTTCAGCTCATTTTTGCACTCCACTCCTCCAACCCTGACAGCCACTCCCACTTTATCCTTGCTCCGCAATCAGGCAGGATATTCTTTCTCTTTTCAAGATCATCAAAAAAAATCACAGAATGATCCTAGTAAAATGATATTGCTTATTGCTGGGAGGCAATGGTGTGGTGATGTTATCACTAGACTATACAGTAGCATGTATAGGGTGGCACAGCAGCATAGTGGTTAGCATTGCTACTTCACAACTCCAAGGACCTGGGTTCGATTGCCGGATTGGGTCTCTTCTGTGTGGAGTTTGCACATTCTTCCTGTGTCTGCATGGATTTCCTCAGGGTGCTCCGGTTTCCTCCCACAGTCCAAAGGTGTGGAGGTTAGGTTAATTGGCCATGTTAAATTGTCTCTTAGTGTCACGGAATGCGTAGGTTAGAGGAATTATTGGGTAAATATGTAAGGATATGGGGATAGAGCCTGGGTGGAATTGTGGTCGGTGCAGAGTCGATGGGCCGAATGGCCTCTTTCTGCACTGTAGGGTTTTTATGATTCTGTGACTAGTAATCCGAAAACTCAGAGAATTGCTCGGGGGACCCAGGTTCAACTCCTACTGTAGTAGATGCTGAAATCTGAATTCATTTTAAACCACTATTGATTGAAATAAAACTCCATCTCACCAATGCTCTTAAGTGAAGGAAATCTGCCATCCTTATCTGGCTTGATCTATATGTGACTCCAAATCCACAGCAATGCAATTGACTCTGAAATGATCTAGCGAGCCATTCATTGCAAGGACAACTAAACATGGCCTAGCCAGGAACACCCACATCTCATAAATTAATAAAAAAAGTTAGAAAAGTAACTACAAAGAATTCATTATATTTCCAAACACAATTTGTCTCTTGGGCTAATCCCATTCTGACTTCCCTGGCTTCAGTCCACAATATACTGTAAGTGCCATCTACCATTACATTAATGACACTTTCCACAGAATTTGTCAATCAGACATGTACCCACAGCTCAGATAAATGTGAATTGAATTGTTGATTTAAATTGTTTAGTGAAGAATGATACATAGCATACAAATTAAGTACAGCCTGAACTTAAGAAATGGATTGTTTATCCCTACCCCTGAAAATGTCATACATTTTGTGTTTTTTACTTTTAATGTACAGCTGATCTGAGGGAACCTATCGTAGAATAGTGATTTGTAATATCTTTATTTAAGCAATACCCAATAACAAATAGGGGTTTCATTTCCAGACTTTGCAAGAGTAATAAAATGGATGGTAGTGAGTTAACATCCTCTTTTGTATCAATCCTAGTTTTTGTTTCTTACACTTATTTTGATGAGGATTCTCAAACTTTTGGTACACCAACACATTGCATCAACAAAACTCTGTCTATTTTTGTGCATAATGAAAATTCAGACTACTATTAATATGCTATTTATACAATTCAAAACAGAATTTTGAAAAATATATAGCGTTGAATTTTGTGGTACCAAATCTTGAAAGTGACCCCTAATACTCCCCTCCATACTATCCCACCCACTCATCCTTACCCACTCATTACCCACCCACCCACTCAAACTCTACTTCAACCTACATCCCCATCCTACCCATATCCACCATCACCATTCCACTCCAACCCCCCATCTGCCCTCAGGTCTGGTGTTTGGAATGTCTGCATTCCCCCCCCCCCCCCCTCAACCCCCTACCCACCCACCACCACAACCACCACCCAAGTCCTGCAGTGAGGACAAGCAAAATAAACATTTACCCTCTCCCAGGTTGGGATTTTCGCCTTTACTTGTAGTGGGTGAAAAGCTGAAAAATCTGGATCCATCCGCTATTGTTACTCCCCTGATACAGCTGTAATTATGCGCACCCAACTCTGGGTAGAACTTCTATCATCAAAGTGTTGTAAAACTTGTCTGGTTAGAGTAATGAATGGGCATAATTATAAAATGGAACATTCTGAAGTTCTCAGTTTGGCATTTCTTGTTTTAAAAAAGATGCCTATTTGGGAGTAATATGGAGCTGAATATTAATGTGGTTTTGGTATTATAGCCTGATTTTAATATAAAATATTAATATTAGGCTCGGAACAGATCATGCACCCCCACTTTCAGTTGCAAAGTGTAAAGCCAAGCAAATGAAGAATAAAAGACAAGATAATAAATTTTAGGCCCCTAAAAGACCCCTCAAACCTGCGCTTTCTCTACTGATGTACTTGATGGTAGGGGACTATACAAAATAAACCTGTTGCCAGCCCATTGACCAACCTCTGGCCCATTCACCCATATTGTGGGGGGGAAATAAGATGTCAGCTAGCTTATCTGCCTGACCAATTAATGGCCATGTAAGGACCTTGTTCCACCTCTGCTGCAATAATATATGCAACTGGGGAAGGCCAAATGAAGGCAACTAGCCCCTCAGGTTTCACTACATGAGTAAAGGCAATAAGGAATGGGGACTACCTCTTTTAGTGTGTTCCAATGTGACCACAGATTCTCCAACCCTTCCCAATAAAATTCCCAGACTTTCCTTAAAGTTCAATATCCATGCTCTTCTTTCCTGGGGACTGCCCATATACTTAGCAGCAGCCTGGCACTGCTGGGTCTGCAGAACTGGTGGCCAATCTCATTGATTGGCAACTCTTAGGGGCAGGTTTCCCTCTCCCTGGGGAGTAGAAGTCCCACCATTAAGGCCACTGTCAGGTTTGAAGTTGGTGTGGTGCCGGCCAACTTTTCTACCCAGGTGGAGTGGCAGGAATATACCAACCAGTAAAACTTCACTGCAAGAAAATTATAAAAGGGTGGAAATATTCACTAAAACATCCTGACGGAAAAATAATCTTTGCTGTTTACCTTGACTATTCTGTCATCTAGGCCTTTTGTATGTTCCTCAAATTCTTCCCCAATTGTGTAGTCCAAGCTATAGTTTCTGAAGGTACTCAGAGTTTTGGTCCAAAACTTGTCTCCTTCCTGTTTGAATTCTTTTGTCTGCTTGAGATAAAGTGCAATCTTCCTGGTGGCAAAGTCAATGTCTGTAATGGAGAGAAGAGAGCCAGCTTAACTTGAGGAATCTAAACCTTCACTTGTTATGATTTTATTTCTGCTTGCTGTCTGTTTAAAATGCTGTGCCTTGTTATCAGATGGAAAAATTAAATCAAAGTATTATAGAATGTGTCATGACATTACATACAAATAGAAATAACATTCCAGGCCAAGTGCGATAAGCTTGAGGTAAATTATCAAGACTATTTGGTGAGATCATTACACAGTTGAGATCTTTTCTGTATTATATGAGTAGTGATTTAATATTACAGTTGGAAAATTGCAGTTAGTATTTGTTTCTGAGAATAAGTTGACCTTTTTTTACAAAAAATACTTTTGCCCAGCCTGGCACTGTGATCAGCTTTTACTCAGATACTGTATAAAAGGAAATATGATCATGTTTCAGCTGTAACTGATGCCATATTCTAAACTGTCATCAGCCAATGTGAGATAAGTAGTTAGCACTGCTGCCTCAAAGAGCTAGGACGTGGGTTCAATTCGCAGCTTGGGTCACTGTCTGTGTGGAGATTGCACATTTTCCCGTGTCTGCATGAGTTTCCATCGGGCGCTCCGGTTTTCTCCCACAGTACAAAGGTATATGGGCGAGGTGGATTGGCTATGCTAAATTGCCTCTTAGTGACAGAGGGACTAGGTAGGGTAAATTGATGCAGTTATGGAGATAGGACCTGGGTGGAATTGTGGTCAGTGCAGACTCAATGGGTTGAATGGCCTCCTTCTGCACTATATGATTCTATGACTCTAAAATTGGCAACAATGAAAACCCACTAACTTAGATTATGAGGGTTCACTATCCAATCTTGCTTGGCAGCCTAGATGAAGAATGTAATCATTTGGAATCTTGCAACGCTTGGCCATAATGAAAACTTTTCTGTCACCATCTGCTTATAAGCTGCTGCAGAATTGTCAACGAACTACGCTAAGTCACATTCGAGCTTCAATAACTAATAAATGTGATGAAGGAAGGGCCACCATTCTCCTGAATCAATGCTTGAGATCAGTGATAATTCCCAGCATTCAGCCACTCCCATAATCTACTTTCAAATGACTTTGCTGGAATCTTGCTACTGCTCACGCTGGCAGGATCTTACCATCCCGGTGAAGGTTTTCCCGGTGGTGAGAGATGTATTCAACGGGAAACTCCAGTGACAACAGTGGGACAATAACACAGTATTGCTAGCCGCTGCCTCCCAACATCACGAAACATGTCACAGAGTGGAACAAAAGTCCCACCCCTTGTCTCCAACAGCATCCAATATTTCACGAGTATTTTTAATTACATGTAGATCTAAGAACACTTAGAAATAATCACAAAGTGGAAATCCAATGGAACCATGAAGTTTGAAGATTGAAGCTTGAAATATAAAAATATCTATTATCTGAGCCCCAATGTTAGTCGATAATCTTGAGTCACTTTTCTCCATTTTTAAAAAAATCTACAGTTTCATCTTATGTTGAAGTTTTATTTAAACTTTTAATCGATTTTTGTGCCAGTTGGCCACACTTTGTTAATATATGATACTGCCAAGAATTAACAGTTGAGCAGAAGTCAAAAATCTTAGGCTAACCTGTCATTTCCTATTAGGAAATTCTACAGCATAACTGAATAAGACCTGAGCCCTTTCGGTTCAGTTGCCAGTGGAATGAGAGAAATAACAATCTGTGGCTTAAATAGAGAAAAGACTCTCAAAGCAGCCTCAGCTACTTCAATGAGATTTTCTTTTACCCATTGTCTTGTACACTTTTAGATAAAGTTCAAAATTATTGTGCTATTTTCAGCTACTTATACATGAATTTAAATTAATCAAGAAAAAACTTACTCAATGATTCATTTCTTTTTATTTAAATCGCAATAACCCCCCAAGTCAGTTGCTGTGATAATTTGCCCCCGACGCACAGTCACTTTATTTTGAGACTTGTAACTGCAACTTCCATTTGCCAGTAAGAATCACCAGTTTCATAAATCATTAAACTCACCTCTGAAGCTTGAGGCAGTTTCTTTGATTGCTGAAGGAATGATAGTGGTCCAACATATTGTGTCATCGTACTGTCTGGGATGAACCCTAAGTCAATGATCGATGTTCCACCAAACGAATGAAGGAATATATCATGGATTGCAACATATTTTATCCCTCAAATATTTTTCCATAGTCCACTATGAGCATCAAATTCCTATTATTTGCCTGGTTCCATGGATGTTGAACCTCTTCAGTACCTTGTCTTTTCAGTCACGAACATTATGCAATTGATTATTTTAACATGAAGGACATCATAGGTGATAATATTCATATTTAAAGCCCAACTCTCTATAGTATTCAGCAGGTGCCATTCTATACAGATAAATATACACAGAAAGTACAAGCACAGCAGGCCATTTGTCCCTTTGGCCCTGCTCCGCCATTCATTGTGATCATGGCTGATCATCAAATTTAATACCCTGATCGCACCTTTCCTTCCTCCCTCCATATTCCTTGATCTCTTTAGCCCCAAGAGCTACTTCTAATTCCTTCCTGAAATAACACATATTGGCCTCAACTACTTTCTGTGGTAGTGAATTCCATAGATTTCTCCTCATCTCTGTCCTAAAAGGTTTGCCCTTCATCTTCAAATGATGATATCTAGTTTTGGACTCCCTCACAATCAGAAATATGCTTTTTGGATCTACTCTGTCTAATCCTGTCAGAATTGGGAGATCAAAGGGGCTAGAATAGTTGAGATTGTTATTAGAAAAGAGAAGGACAGTTAGACAAACAGAAAAAAAATTAAAAAATTGTAGGAAAGGAGATTTATTGTTCAATGTGCTGATTTAAAGAAAAAATCCTATTCCACTATTTTTCTTTAACTTTACAGATGGAGAAAAATATGCAAATAGAAGATTTGCTCCAATTTTTATTTATAGCAAAATAGTAAATATGTTTATAAATAATTAATATATGATTTCAACAAATTGCAGACAGGGAGAATTTTCCCTGTAAAACTCTGAGGGCCTCTGTGAAGGTAGAAGGTTTTAATTTTGCCATATTTACGGGAATTCTTGAGTTATATCAGAAAAATAAACATATACATGTATCATAAAAATGAACAAAAAATACTACTACCTTATCATATCCATAGGCTAATTGCAGTTTGCATTTTCATTGTTCACATTGGGAAGGTGATGGCCCAATGGCATTATCGGCAGAATACTAATCTAGAAACTTAACTAATGATTTGGGGGGATGTGGGTTTGAACCACAGCAGATGGCGGAGTTTGAATTCAATAAAAAATATCTGGAATTAAAATCTACTGATGACAATGAAACCATTGTCGATTGTCAGAAAAGCTCTAGCCGGTTCACTACAACGTCCTTTAGGGAAGGAAATTTGCCATTCTTACCTGATCAGGCCTACATGTAACTCCAGAGCCACACAGCAATGTGATTGACTATCAACTGTTCTCAGGCAAAAGTTTTAAAGTTCATTTACCAATCATAAGTAAGGTTTACATTAACTCTGCAATGAAGTTACTGTGAAATTCAGCTAATCGCCATAGTCTGGCACCTGTTTGGGTCAATGCAATCTTTCAGATTGTGGGAGGAAATCAGGGCACCCAGGAAAAACCCAAGGAGATATGAGGAGAATGTGCAAACTCCAAATAGACAGTGACTTAAACTGGGAATTGAACCCGGGTCCCTGGTGTTGCGAAGCAGCAGTGCTAATCACTGTGCTACCATGCTGCCCAACTAAGGATGAGCAATAAAGGATGAAGTTATGTATTATTTCAGCTTAACCCTCACTTTAATGGTATGAACATCTTAAATATCAAACCATGGTGCACGTGCGATTACAAATTGGATGTATGTTACACATGTCATCCAAATCATTTTGCTGATCCTCTGCCACCCATTTTGTCCATTGTTAAACCTGAATATGCCCCAGCATTTTAATGTGCTTTGCTTCAAATGGACAGTTGTTACACATCAATGCTCCTTCTCTTTATATTTCCCCTTGCTTCCATTTTATCTCAGCAGTTTGTTCACATGTTCGTCCTTGGCTGCTGCAATGTTCCATTGAAGCTCAACACAAGATAGAGGAGCGAAAGCTACTCTTCCAATCATACATATTACAGTCCTTAGGACTGAACAATGGGCCCTATTTTATCATTTTGATTCTAAGAGCCCTGTTTTACCGTTTTGATTCTAAGTGCTGGAGGACTTGAATTGGGGATTATTTCAGATCCGACTTTTAGACCCGTTCTCAGGCAGCCTCATGTATACTTTGCCTGCAAAAATATCAGTGAGTCCGAATCACACTGCATAAGCCTGTGGGGAGGGGCTTAATGCACCCAAAACCTTGCAGCTCTGATCAACGCCTAGAAATGTGCATGCTCAAAAAAAAAGATAAAATGTGATTCCCTGCCACATCCCCCCAGCTGGATTATGCCCCCACTGGCCTTTGCCCCACCCCCACAACATTACTGACCCCCTTATCCCCCACACCCCTGCCACCCAGACCAATTGCGTTCCTGTCCCCCTTCCTCTCATCAATCTCAGGCAGAGTGGCAGCAGAGCCCCTTTCCCCTCCACTGGTCTCAGACAGAGTGGCAGTGGACCCTTCTTCATCCCCATTGATAACAGGCAGAGTGTCAGCGGACCCTGCTTCCTCCCCACTGACCTGATGTAGAGTGGCATCAGACACCCCATTCCCCCACCCACATGCCCCCTCCAAAAGAATCATAGCTCCTTGAAAAGTTCAGCGACCACAGCAGTGACATTTATAAGGATTTTTTGCACATTCTTCAGCTAGCAGAGCGCTGAGTGCACTAGGATCCAACAGCATCCAAAAGAGTGAGGTCAGTGCTGAGACTTGGGTCAGTGCTGCAAATCGGACATTGGACACCCTGCTGAGCAACAGCCCTCCCCCAGCCTTCCGTAAACACTCACAGAGCACCATCCCCAGTCCAAGAAACAAAATGGCTACAATAAAAGGACCCCAGTAAGCAGCAGAGAGCCATTGGCTGCCAGGCACTTAACTCCTCACTAATCCTCACTGATGGATTGCCAGAATCGGACTTTTATTGAGCATGTCTGTTTCATGCTGAGTCCAGATTGGCGAACACAGTATAAAGGGGGAAATGCTGGTAAAGTTGGGCGTGTAGCCCATTAAGTCAATTTAAATGCCTGCAAATGCAGTTGAATGGCTATCGTGACCATTTTGGATGCTCCCAATCATGGCCAGTTTGGTGCCTTGGTAAAGGGGGAACTGGCACGGAGGTGGAAGCAATTGCACTACTTGCCTCATGCCTAACTTTATTAAATTTCCATGCCCAAAAGCAGGCACAATGCGATTGTAAAATTGGGCCCATTGTGATCTTTCTCCTCCATCTTAAACCCCTTTTAAAAAATATCCCATACATTTATTGTTTCAATGCAATAACCATCCTCCCCCCCACTCCGCCAAGCCATCTATCTTTTGTCCTTAAAGTTGTTACATCTTGTTTCAATCTATCACTGCCACAACAATTTAATATCTAATATATTTCTCTCTGATATTCTGATGAAGAGCCAAACTGAGTCGACATATATTAATTCTGTTTCTCTCCCTACAGATTTTGCCAGACCTGCTGTGTTTTTCCAGCCTTTTTACTGTGTTTCTTGTTATTTTGGTAATACATTTATTTTGATACATGGTGTCACTTCAGCATTGATTATGTAGAAAACAAAGGTAGTTTTAAAGGATTTACATTTGTATGGATAAACGTTAGAAATAAGGTATGGTTTTTGGTGGGTTTAATTTAATGTTTCTGTGCTTAGGGGTGACCTGTAGCTAGGTTCATGCTGGACAAAAATGTTTGTATGTGTAGAGGCTGGTTTCAATTGCAGCTGTGATTCTATTATGTTTAGAGAGGGCTACAGTGTGAAGAACAAAAAGAAGTAAGATGTTGCTTAGCAACAAGAGGCCACTTCCCGGAGAGAGAAAGGTTTCCTTTGTTTTTAGACCAGAACTCTCCAACCTTATCAGTGGCTAGGATTTTCCAGTTCCACTGCAGTGAATGGAGCTTTGGCTGAGCACCAAATTCTTCATTTGTGCTGTCAGCAATAGCAGGGTATACAAGACAGGAGAATTCAATCTTCATTTTTTTTTAACTGAAAACCAAAGCAAATGGAAAGCCAGAGAAGAAACATCTCTCAGTTCTGCTTGAGTCAGGAAAAGCTGTACAAAGGAGTAATTGTGCAAGAAAACAAGCTCCAGAAAAACCTGAAAACAAGATATTGTTCAAGGACACCACAGAAAAAGCTAAGAAGGAATCAGCTGGTGAGAAGCTAGATTTCTAACAGTTTCTAAAGTAATCCTAAAAGTTTCTGAAGTAATCCTAATGTTTGGACTATCTTACTACCACCTTTGAAACAAATTTTAAAGTAATTGAAAAGACTGTATTAGCTGAATTTCAGAGTTGGTATAACAGAAGTCAGTGGAGACAAAAGAATCCTAAAGGAAAAGGCATAAAATGCTGGACTGGATTCCCCATTAAAAATGAAAAGGAAACTTTGTTTAAAAGTGTCATTTGGAAATCCTGCACTGGATTTCAGAATGCAAACTGCTAACATAAATTATAATTATGAGAGAACGTTTTAAAGTGTGTTTTGGGGAGTAGCATTTGGAAACTCTTATGTGACTATCATCCACAGAGTGAAGTGTGCATTTGACCACAGACACCTTTGCTTGAATTCTCTGGTCTTGCAAACAACAATTACCAGTGAGAAAGGAGAATTTGGCACTCAGTCAAATCTCTATACACTGCAGTGGGACTAGCGAATCCCAGCTGTGGAAGAGGCCAAAAAACTTAAGCTTTTGTGTGTATCAAAGGGATTTTGTGTGTCAATAACACTACTGTAGCTTCAAAAGTACTTTGTCATCCATGTTAATCTTAAAATCTGTGTGCATCAATTAAGCTAAGGAAGGGAGTAAATTATTGTATTTTAATCCATTTTTCATGTTTAACAATGTCCTTTTCTTGTTGTTAACACTAATTAGTAACTCTGTGATTCTGACCCTTCACATTTGATAAGAAAAAATGTAAACGCTACGGAATTTTGAGCCAGGGTTAAACTCCGGGATCTTTCTGTCCAGTTATAACGTCAACTGGGATCATAATACTGGTGCAGCAGAAAAGGTATTGAGAATGCCTGAGTATGTTGGCAAGAGAATCCACTCTATAGTTCAGTTGGTTAAGGCAAGGTGTAACTGATACATGCACGACAATCATCCTGGTGCCAAAGAAAAACCGGACAGTGTGTCATAATGACTATCACCCATGGCCCTGAAATCCATCATTATGAAGTGCTTCAAAAAGTTAGTCATGGCACGAATCAATTCCAGTCTTCTGACTGCCTGGATCCACTACAGTTTGCCTATTGTCACAACATGTCCACAGCAGATGTCATCTCCCTGGCTCCACACTCAACCTGGGAACACCTAGACAACAAGGACACCTATGTCAGGATCCTATTTATTGACTACAGCTCAGCCTTCAGCATCATTACTTCTACAAAGGTCATCTCCAAATTCTGTGGCCTGGGACTTGGCCCCTCCCTGGATCCTAGAACTCCTGAACCATAGACCGTAATCAGTAAGTATAGGCAACATCTCCGCCATGATCATCTTCAACACTGGTGCCCTACAAGGCTGTGTCATCAGCCCCTTAATATGTTCTTTCTAGAGATGGATGGGGGTATTCACGCAGAGTGCTGGAAATGTAGCTATGGAGAGCACTGAGGTACAGGGTTGCAAATTGGGAAGTATTGTAGTAGATAGGGAGGATGTGTTAGAAATTCTCGAGGGTTTGAAGTTGGATAAGTCCCCTGGGCCGGACGGGATTTACCCTAGAATTCTCTGGGAGGCAAGAGAGGAGATTGCAGAGCCTCTGGCTCTGATCTTCAGGTCCTCGTTGGTTACGGGTGTGGTTCCGGAGGACTGGAGGATAGCGAATGTGGTCCCATTGTTTAAGAAGGGGAAGAGAGACCTTCCAGGGAATTATAGGCCAGTGAGTCTTACTTCTGTTGTGGGCAAGGTATTGGAGAGAATTATTAGGGATAGGATTTATAGTTATTTAGAGAGAAATGAATTGATTGGGGATAGTCAGCATGGTTTCGTGAAGGGTAGGTCATGCCTTACTAACCTCATTGAGTTTTTTGAGAAAGTGACCAGAGAGGTGGATGGGGGTAAGGCGGTTGATGTAGTATATATGGACTTTAGTAAGGCGTTTGATAAGGTGGCCCATGGAAGACTTCTACAGAAAATGCAGATGTGTGGAATAGAGGGTGATTTAGCTAATTGGATTAGGAATTGGCTGGCAGATAGAAGACAGAGGGTGGTGGTTGATGGGAGATATTCATCGTGGAGTTCGGTGACGAGTGGTGTGCCTCAGGGGTCTGTTTTGGGGCCCCTGCTGTTTGTAATTTTTATAAATGATCTGGATGAGGGTATTGAGGGATGGATCAGTAAATTTGCAGATGATACTAAAGTTGGTGGAGTGGTAGATAGTGAAGAGGGGTGTTTTAGTTTACAGAGTGACTTGGACAAGTTGCAGAGCTGGGCCGAGAGGTGGCAAATGGAGTTTAATGTGGAAAAGTGTGAGGTAATGCACTTTGGCAGGAACAATAAATGTGTAGAGTATAGGGCTAATGGTAGGGCTCTTAATAGTGTTGAGGAACAGAAGGATCTTGGTGTATGTGTCAATAGATCCCTGAAAGTAGGCAGTCAAGTGGATAAAGTTGTTAAGAAGGCATATGGAGTCTTAGCTTTTATTGGTAGGGGGATTGAATTTAGGAGCCGCAGCATCATGTTGCAACTGTACAAAACTCTAGTGCGGCCGCACTTGGAGTATTGTGTGCAGTTCTGGTCCCCACATTATAAGAAAGATGTGGAGGCATTGGAGAGGGTACAGAGGAGGTTTACCAGGATGTTGCCTGGTATGGAGGGCAGGTCCTATGAAGAGAGGTTGAAGGATTTGAGGTTGTTTTCGTTAGAAAGGAGGCGGCTAAGAGGGGATCTTATTGAAGCATATAAGATGATTAGAGGTTTAGATAGGGTGGACAGTGATAGCCTTTTTCCTAGGATGGAGAAAGCTAGCACGAGGGGACACAGCTTTAAATTAAGGGGTATGAGTTATAGGACGGATATCAGAGGTAGGTTCTTTACTCAAAGAGTGATTAGGGAGTGGAATGCCCTGCCTGCAGCTGTTGTAGATGCGCCAAGTTTGGTGGCGTTTAAGAGGTTAATTGATAAGTATATGGAAGAGAAGGGAATGGTTTAGTTTGGAGGGGCATTGCTTTTTATTTTGGTCGGCACAACATCGAAGGCCGAAGGGCCTGTTCTGTGCTGTATTGTTCTATGTTCTATGTTCAGTCATGACTGTGTGCCCAAATTCCCCTCCAACTCGATTTTCAAGTTTGTTGATGATACCCGATATCAAACAATGATGAGGCATAGTACAGGAAAAAGAAAATTTGATGAACTGGTGCGACGACAATAATCTCTCCCTCAATGTCAACAAAATGAAGGAGAATAGTCATTCAATTCAGGAAGCATAGTGGAAGGCATGCCCCTGTCTACGTTAATGGAGATGAAGCGAAAATGGTCGAGAACTTCAAATTTCTAGGCATCCAGATCATCAACAACCTGTCCTGGTCCCTCCATGCTGATGCTATAGTTAGAAAGGGCACCAACATTTTCGGGAGGTTAAAGAAATTTGGCATGTCTGCCAAAACTCTCAGCAACTTTTATGAATGCACCATAGAAAGCATTCTTTCTGATTGTATCATAGTTCTTGCTCTGTCCAAGACTGCAAAAAAATACAAAGTGTTGTGAACGAAGCCCAGTCTATCATGCAGACAGCCTCCTATTCGTTGACTGCCCACACTTTCCACTTGCTCAGAAAAACAGCTAACATAATCAAGGACTTCATGACCTCCAAACATACTCTCTTCCATCTTCTTCCTTTGGCAAAAAGATACAAAAGTCTGAGGAGACATACCAACTGACTCAAGAACAGCTTCTTTCCTGCTGCTATTAGACTTTTGAATGGACCAACCTCGTGTTAAATTGATCTTTCTCAACATTCCAGCTATAACTTTAATGCTATGTTCTGCAATTTCTCCTTTCTTTCTCTATGCATGGTGCGCTTTGTCCATATAGTGCGCAAAAAACTGTACATGCGACAATAATAAATCAAAAAAAAAGAAAATCTAAGTTGTGATTTCCAATCTCTTCTGAGTTATCTGGTCTCAGACAATATGATGATTAAAGTGCTACAATTGGCCTCAATGTTACTGAACTCAAGAGGGGATTATGAATCAGGATTTTCACTTGCAGGATATTGACAGGATCAAACAAGATCATTGTCTGTTTAGATTCACAAATATAAATTGTACTTGACTCATTTTTAGCTGAAGATTGGAGGGAGTACTTTAATTCAGGACCAACAGTCACTTAGTGATGTACATTATCAATAGCTACATTCATATAAACAGCATACTTTCTTGAAGGCTAAACAAGCTAATCATTCATTATTCATGCTAATAATGCAGAATGACTGCTACCCACAGAAATAGACTCAAATGAGTCAGTGCCTCTAGATTAGGAGGCATAATGGACAAAACTGGCAACTAGATAATTTCAATACTTTTTGAAGAAATTGCCTCCAGAAGAAAGACAATTTATTTTAAATGATGATATTTAATTAGTAAGCTTTTCTATCTTTGGCATGTTTTTACACTGTAAGAAGTCAGGTTTAATTCTACTTAGGACTTATTTAGGACCAGGACTTAAACCTGGTGTTGTCAGACTTCTTACTATGTTTACCCAGTCCAACGCCGGCATCTCTACATCATATTTTTACATTGCCATAAGTGAGAAACCAAGAGACTCACTGACAGCAGTCATCCTATTGTACTGATTGTACTGGCGCATCGCAATTAAATAGACTCCAAAATTTAGAGGCACTCTCTAAGTGCATTAAACCATTGCTGGTTAAATTGCTGCCACCTGCCTTAAGTTGGGCCAGTGCTAATTCAGATGAATATGTGTCCCGTTCACAGGGGCCATAATGCCAAATTCATTTTCAAAACTATACATTGTTTTCTTGCTGGATTCCCATTATTTTAATTTTTAAAAATGAAAACTATTTATTACCATGCACAGATAGATGTAGGCCATATGGCTCAACAAATCTGCAGCAGAAACATTCATCCTTGCTTATGCTATCTGTAGTATCGACTCTTCCATCTTTACTCCTTCCACTTTCCTCCTTGCATGACTTTGAACCTGTCTAAAGTTCTGCTATCCATATCCTAACATGCACCAAGTTCCATTCACCTATCATCTCTATGATTGCTGACCTACATTGATTTAACAAAGCTTCGATTTTAAAAATCTCATTCCTAAATTTTCTCATCTTACCTTATCTCCCTAACTTCCTCTAGCCCCACAAACCTCCAAGATATCTGGATTCTTGCATTTCACCAATTTTAATCACCCCAACCAAAGGGGATTGTACCTTTAATTGTCACTGCAATGATACAGAGGAGCTGTTTGCCTAGGCCCAAAGCTCTGCAGTAACATTACAAAGCTTCTCTGCTCTCTCTTCTTCTGGAAGGTTACCTTTTGACAAATTCTTTGGTACTGATATCTTCCCATGTGTCAAATTTTGTTTCACAGCACACCTATGAAGTGCTTTGGGATATTTCACTCTTTAAAAAGCACAGTATAAATACAAATAGTTTTGTAGTATTTTAAAAATATAAATTGTACTTGACTCATTTTTAGCTGAAGATTGGAGGGAATACTTTAATTCAGGACCAACAGTCACTTAGTGATGTACATTATCAATAGCTACATTCATATAAACAGCATACTTTCTTGAAGGCTAAACAAGCTAATCATTCATCAATTGTAAAGTAAATTTGCATGTGAAGTGCGCCTCAGCAGACAAAAAATTATTTTGCTGGCAACTGGATTTTGTGAATGTCAAGTTTTTTTATACATATATTTTCATATTCTAGGATCAGGGGCACAATTTCAAAATAAGAAAAATGCCACTTTGGACTGAGATGAATGGAAATATCTTTATACAGAGGGTTGTAAATCTTTGGAGATTGATAAATTTCTGATCAACAATAATGTAAAAGATTGCATGCATAGTGTATGGAAAAGGATTTGAAATGTCCAATTAGCCATGATTTATTGAATGGCAGAGCAGGTTCGATGGGCTGAATGACATAATCCTGCTCCTACGATTCTATTGTTATATTGTGCATCTTTTGTGCGTATCAATTCTACTAATAGTAAATCTCCAGGAAAACTAACTTCAAGATAATTAAGAGTTGAAATCTAGCAATTGAAAAAGTGTTGCAATTCTTATGATTTCCACTATCTCACAAAAGATAATTCCACAATTGTTGGAGATACTTCAATTTACACGTTACCAATAATGGAAGTGTTACAATGTGCTAGAATTCTCTGGCAGATGTTGGTGCAACTTTGGTGATGCACCACGCTTTTTATCAAGATGGAAATTCACTCGTAAATGAGATTGACATTTCATAATGTGCAAATTTCCTTAATTGTTTGCTCATCTGCCCAAATTATTGCTCCAAGAAACATTCTCGAAAGGTAGGCATTGCACCACCCAAAGTCACTTGGTATCAGCTTAACAGAGAATTGCAGAGCTCAAAATTAATTTGCCCTGATTATGACTGGCAAATGGATGATTCATGATCTGAAGTGTGCAGTACCTAAATTTGTGTATCCATTTCCCTAATTGCAGAGTAGCCCCTACTGGTTCCACACTGAGCTGGTAGCCTCTGCACACTGCAGAGGGCCAACAATATTCTGAACAAACCATTTACTTCAGGCAATCTTCCCTTTTTAAAGGTGTATTCCCTGGGAGAGTTGCAATAATACACTATAGGCTCTTCAGTAATCACACTGGAGTACTGAGAGGCAAGGAGGATGTCACAAGAGAAAGGATTTCCCATTTTAGTTGGGTCATCATGGCCAAACTGCAATGCTCACATCCCTTAAATGTTCAGGTTGGTCTGCTCCTAAACCCCTTTTAGACTTGTACTCTTTGTTTTATATTGTCTCCCTGCATTCTTCCAACCAAAATAAATCACTTCACACTTCTCTACATTGAATATTATCTGACACTTGCCATTGCATCAAACTACCTATGCTCTTTTGAAGTTCTATATTGCACTTCCTACAATTCTTCCAAGTTTTGTATCATCTGGAAGTTTAGAAATTATGTTTTGGACACCAAGGTCTAGGCACTAATATATATAAGGTAGGGCAAGGGTCCTAACACTGATCCCAGTCCACCACAAACCTCATTCCAGTCTGTAAAAGAACCATTCACTACAACCTTTTGTTCCCAGCCAATTTTGCATCCTTGTCATTACTGTCCCTTTTATTCATGAGCTCTAACATTGCTTGTTGCTCATAAATTTGTATGGCACTTTATCAAGTGCCTTTTGGAAGCCTATGTATTCCATATTAGCTCAATGAGCTGGACAGCTGGTTCATTTAGCTGAACAACACCAACAGCATAGGCTCAATTCCTCTACCGTCTAAGGTCATTCATGAAGTCCTGCCTTCTCAACCTTGTCCGAGATGTGGTGATCCTTAGGTTAAGTCATCAACATCAGCTCTCCCCCTCAAAGGTGAGAACAGCCTATGATCATCTGAAACTGTAGCAGCTTTACCTTTATTGCCCTCTCTTTTACATGAGCAAAAGAATAGACCAATGATTATAAATTCTGATAATCTCAACACCTCACCAATTATCAGGATCCTGCATCTTTTCTAGGCTTGTCTGCTGAGGTCAGCGATGACGCAGGTGAACTTTTTGTTGACTATGGAACCACTTCAAAAGCTTGCCAATCTAAATGTCATTAATTGTCAGGGTATATCCCTAAGATTATTAGATGGTATTAATGGGCACGTCATTGCAGGGGTCGAGTTTCAGAATGGGACTAGGATTTATGGTTAGAAGAATCCAGAATTCCTTGAACAATATGGAAGTTTAACTCCCTGACCAAAGCCTGATTGACAGGATTGGGAGCATGACAGGCAGGGCAATCCTGCAGATCAGAAGCAGGTCGGTTTAGTCGCTGTTGAAGGTAGATATCACTCCATCACTAAAAGATGCCTACACAGTTGGACTTGCTGTCTGTGGTCTAACCTCACAAGGGTGGATACAGGGATTGGGGACATGTCAGAGATTGAGAATGGAGCTGTTTAAAGTTTTAACGTTTATGTATTACTGTTACAAGTAGGCTTATATTACACTGCAACGAAATTACTGTGGAAATTCCCGAGTCGTCACATTCTGGCATCTGTCTGGATACACTGAGGGAGAATTTCGCATGGCCAATGCACCTAACCAACATGTCTTTTGCACTGTGGGAGGAAACTGGAACACCCAGAGGAAACCCATGCCGACATGGGGAGAAGGTACATACTCAGAACAGACAGTGACCCAATCCAGGAATTGAACTTGATTGCTGGGGTTGTGAAGAAGCAATGCTAACCATTGTGTCACTGTGCTGCCCAACTGAGTTTGATATCAACACATTGGAAGATTTCTGATAGCTTTGGGATCAGAGAGTGTGATGGGGAAGGGTTTGGAAGGGTCTGCAACTGAGGTGGCATGATGAAATGAGTAAATGTGTGCTTTTCTGATTGGCGATCAGTGACTAGTGGTGTGCCTTAGGGTTCAATGTTGAGACCACAATGGTTTACGATTTACACAGATGATTTGGAGTTGGGGACTAAGTGTAGTGTGTCAAAATTCAGAGATGACACTAGTATGAGTGACAGAGCAAAGTCTGCCAAGGATACTGAAAGTCTGCAAAGGGACATAGATAGTCTAAGTGAGAGGGTGACGGAATGGCAGATGGAATATCATGTGGGTAAATGTGAAGTCATCCATTTTGGTAGGAATAACAGCAAAATGGAGTATCCTTTAAATGGTAAAAAATTGCAGCATGCTGCTGTGCAGAGGGGCCAGAGTGTCCTTACACAAGAATCATAAGGAGTTGGTTTGTAAGTGCAATGGGTAATGAAGAAGGCAAGCAGAATTTTGTCTTTCATTGCTAGAGAGATGGAGTTTAAAAACAGCGATGTTATGTTGCAGCTATATAAGATGCTGATGAGGCTACACCTGGAGTATTGTGCACAGTTTTGGCTTCCGTACTTGAGAAAGGATATGCTGACATTGGAGAGGATGCAGAGGAGATTCACTAGGTTGATTCCAGAGTTGAGAGGATTGGTTTATGAGGAGAGACTGAGTAGACTATACTCATTGGAATTCAGAAGAACGAGGGGAAATCTTATAGAAACATATAAGATTATAAAGGGAATAAATAAGATCGAAGCAGATAGATGAAACTAGAACAAAGAGGCATGGCTTCAAAATAAGGGAAGCAGATTTGAGATGAGGGGGAACTTCACACAAAGGTTGTGAATCTGAGAAGTTCCTTGCCCAGTGAAGCAGTTGAGGCTACCTCATTGAATGTTTTTAAGGCAAGGATAGATAAATTTTTGAACAGTAAAGGAATTAAAGGTTATGGTGGACGAGTGAGTAAATGGAGCTGAATCCACAAAAAGATCAGCCATGATCTTACTGAATGACGGAGCAGGCTCTAGGAGCCAGATGGCCTACTCCTGCTCCTAGTTCATATGTTCTTATGATTGCAGTAATTAGGGTGGTGCTTTTGGTGACAGAGGATGTGTTGGCGAGTGTGTGAATATGGGGATTGTTTATAGATAAGCTTGTTTGGATGGGAAGAATCACTCTGGTTCTGCTTAATCCAGCAGTGCTATAAATGCATTTACCAAATAGATAATACTCCTTCTCACCCCAGGAAAACCATGGTAACATGGGTTAGAATTAGAAGCCCAATAAAAGTTAAGCTCAGAGCTTCCATCAATGGCTTACAGCAAGTATCCCAACTTCTAGTAGAGAGGATCAATTGCCTGTTTTTGTCCTGTTCCTGTTAATCTGGACAGCTTCAATGCAGATGGCTTCTTGCTTTTGTCATTTTAATTTCCCAGCCATTTGGGAGGGGTTAAATTACCAATATTTCCCAAATAGACAACATGGTCCATCAGTGTTATTCACAATGTTTTGGTTTCAAGAATTGCCAGAGCAAGAAAAATGAAGAACTTATATATTCAATTAGCCACAATTCTGTATTCAAATGATAAGGAAGCAAAACATGTACACAAATCTGCTAGGTTTCCCACTCTCGTGTCCCAGTCCCTAGCAGTGTACTGAACAGACTTTAATGGAGATTATACTAAAGTTTTCCAAGTGTACTGATTAATTAAGCAGCAGCATGCTATGCTGCAGAGGGACCTAGAGGTCTTTGTGCACAAATCGCAAAAGCTTAGTCTACAGGTGCAGCAGTTGATCAAGAAGGTGATTGGGATGTTGGCCTTTATCACAAGGGGGATAGAATATAAAAGCAGGGAAGTCTTGCTGCAACTGTACAAGGCACTGGTGAAGCCACAACTAGAGTACTGTGTGCAGTTTTGGTCCTCTTATTTGCGAAAGGATATGTTGGCTTTGGAGGGAGTACAGAGAAGGTTCGCCAGGCTGATACCGGAGATGAGGAGGTTAGATTATGAGGAGAGATTGAATAGACTGGGCTTGTACTTGAAGGAGTTTAGAAGGTTGAGGGAGGATCTTATAGAGATTCACAAGATAATGAAAGGGCTAGATAGGGTAGAGGTAGAGAGATTCTTTTCACTTAGAAAGGAAAACAGAACTACAGGCCACAGCTCAAAATAAGGGGGGGTGGGACAGTTTAGATCGGAGTTGAGGAGAGACTTCTTCACTCAAAGGGTGGTGAATCTCTGGAATTTTCTGCCCATTGAAGTGGTGGAGGCTACCTTGTTAAATACATTTAAGTCACGGGAAGATAGATTTCTGATAGACAAGGGAATTAAGGGCTATGGGGAGAAAGTGGGAAAGTGAAACTGATCCATTTCAGATCAGCCATGATCTTATTGAATGGTGGGGCAGGCTCGAAGGGCTAGATGGCCTACTTCTGCTCCTATGTTCTAATGTTCTTATTTGCAGCCTACACTACTTCATCCCACCATTAGATCCATAGCATCAACTGACTCTTGTTCTATATTGTGGAAGTACTTTCCTAAACTCTTACTCCTCTCCGCTACACTTCTTTCCCTTCAGGCTCTCCTTACAATCTATCTATTTGACAGAGATTTTGGCCATTCTTTCTCATATCTCTTTCTCTATCTCAAAGTCTATTTTTATCTGATTATGCTTTTTTGAGGCATTATGTGACATTTTTCCAAGTTAAATGGAAGTTAGTGTTTTTCTTTGGACTCTAAGATGAGAATGGAGATTTAACATTGTGTTCTGTTTAATCCTTCCCAACGTAAAAACACACACTGGCTCAACTATTCCAGTACCTTGCAGCTCCACTGGAGATAACTCTGCCTGTCATAGACCTATGCCCATGACCCTAGATGAATCAGGGTCAGTTATGTTTTGGTTGCAGATGTTCTGCCATAGCTGGAGCATTTGCAAAAAACAATTGTGAAAAATTGAGGTGCCAGGCCACAGTGGTAGGATGCAATAGCCTCCATGCTAATGAACAATTTGCAGATTCATTGTTTTCTGGCCATTCTGGGACAATGTTCTCGGAACAAGTGTACAGGCTTTGGTGCCAAAATAGTTTTAACTTCCCTGTGAAATTCAGAATGCTGAACATCTGAACTATAACAGGTGACCACTCAAGTAACCCATATGCCAGGAAATCTGTTATCATTCACGTTTGTTAAAACATACACCTGTCAAATATGTGGGTGGGGTAGTTCTGCATTGCCAAGTCTGAATTTGGAGAAAGGGAGGAGGATACACAGATGTGGTGATATGATGGAAGGCATAATCAAATAAACTTCGAACTTCACCTACTCCAGATTGTTGCAGTGGGAGGATCTGAACGACCTACAAATATCTTAATTTTCATTCCTACATTTCTCCTATTATTATCATATACTGCTTGCAATGCTTGTAGATATTCAAGATTTTTGTGACTTGTTTCCTCCTCACTTCAATGATTAATATTGAAAGAGTTAGGAAAGAATATCTATCCCACTATCAAGTGGGCAGTAATTATATAAAAGAATCTTATCCAAGTCATTGTTCAAATCTGGTATTTGATCAATGTTTTGATATAACTTACCTTTGCCTATAACTGTCCCCCCCTCTGAGGATTTTTTACTGATGAAGCAAAATTGTCCACTTTTAATTTGGATCAAACTCCCTTGACATTCACTTCGTTTTGCGTTACTGAATTCAGATTATATAATTTTGAAAATTTACATGTTAATAACAAAGCAGAATAATTATATGATGAGGGAAAAGATGACAACAGGAGGAGAATTAAAGAAATGCATTCTTAATATTCACTCATGGGAAGAATAATAATACAAGAATGATTTATCATGCATTTAATTACTCGACAATGTTGGACTTGGATGCAAGCTGCTATGTATACAATCACACGACAACTCAAGTAATGTGAGGGTGGAAATGTACATTTTGTACACAGCCTGATATCTTCAATCTGGAATATTAAGTACCTTACCAACTGTCAAGGGTAAAGCGATGCCACAGCACTTTAACCTGTTTGTTGAATAATCTGAATGTTGGCATTAGGGTAGATTTTCTGAGCTCCCTGTGGTGAGGTGTTTTGGAAGCCGTGAGCATGCATTAGAAAATAACAGACTGAAGACCTGTGGTTTTCCAATGCATGTTTTTGGAATGTGAAGTACCTCACTGCAGGAGAGGATTTAGAAAATCTATCCGTACAAATAAGATGACAAGAACACAGAACTCAAAATTCTGATAGCTTGTAATCATTACTGAGACATGGTCATTTTTTTTTTGCCCAGCTCTGGTTTCTCAAAATAATTAATTTCTGACTATTGAGGCCTGGAATTTAAAACATTAATACAAACATCTGAGTTATGAGCAGGAGAAGGCCACTCGTCTCCTCGAACCTGCTGAGCTGTTCAATAAGATTGCTGAAATGAATGTAACCTCAAGTCAACATTCCCACTTACCCGATAACCTTCCAACCTTTGTTAATCAAGAATCTATCTGACTAGGCCTTAAAAATACTCAAAGATTCTGCTTCCAATGCCTTTTTAGGAAAGATTCCAGAGACCCACAGCCCTCTGAGAGAAACACATTCTCTTCATTTCCGTCTTAAATGAGTGACCCTCTTATTTTACCCGTAAATCTACACTCTCAGATAAGGGGAAACATTTTTTCCACATCCATCCTGTCAATATCCCTCAGGATCTTAAATGTTCCTATCAAGTTGACTTTTACTCTTCTAAACACCAGTGGAGACAAACCTTAACCTGCCCAACCATTCCTCATAAAACAATCCATCCATTTCTGGTATTAACCAGAGTAACACCCATTAAAAAATACACATTGCATTGTGATAGAATTGACAGATGGAAGAACTTATGTTCACCTCAAAGTAGTGCCTGCTTGCAAATGGAATAATGAAGACAATACGTATTGTCTCTGAAATTCTGTCATTTAAATTGGACTTTAGTTAATCTTATGGAAAGGAAAGGTAAGTTCACAGCTGGAATTAATAAAGCAGCAAGTGGTTGAGTTCAATTGTTTTGACTGCTATACTCTGAAAAATCAGGATTAACTCAAGTGAACTATTCTTAACTGTGCAACTAAGAATGGATTCTACAAGTCCTTTCCAAAAAATTGGATGGAAGAAAAGAAATAACTCCCCCGCCTCACTTGTGTCTCTGATATACCCGGGCTGACTGCAGATACTGGTCATGATGCATTCTAAGCTCAGCCCAAAGATATGTTTGGAAATTGTGGGGCAATATAGTCCTCAGCATTCCTTCGTCCAAAACTCAGAGAAAAACAATCTTTAAATCTCATACGTATTACAGGATAAAATTGTTGCTCTATTTCAGGATACAAAATATTTTCTGTTGATTCTAGTGTTTGTTGTAAACATACAAAGTTTTTAAATTGTGAAAATTGACTTTACATCAAATGACAAAATGCCAAGGTTTATGGACCATGTGACTGGAGTCTATTGATTAATGAAGCATGTGTTGACAGTTATGGGCCTGTGAGTAATCACGTGATGCAGCACAGAAACTTTATTGATCAGATAAAAATATAATTGTTATCATATTGTTGAGTGTGAAGGCTCTCTGAAGAAATACATTTAAAAGAAGTTTGACAGAATGGTTAGGAAAAGGCTCATTCACGTGGTTTCAATCCGTGAAAGTCAAGTTCAAGCTCAGAATTATTTTTACAAAGTAAGTGTGTATCACAGATGATCACACGCACAACTTTTACAATCCCTCTCCTCTATCCTCTTCCCTTAAGGTGCTTATCTTGAGCACTGTGTCCAATATCTTATGTGTATTAGGAGAGACTAAAGAAATGCGAATGAAGAGAAGGTCACCCACATGCGTCTTTCTGTAAGCAGAAGCTTGTAAAGAATATAGAAGCGGAAATGCTGGAAATACTCAGCAGGGCTGACAGATAGATAAGTGTATTCAAATTCCCAGCTTTCTCTATTTTTATTTCAGATTTCCAGCATCTTCAGTAACTTGCACTTTCCTTTTATAAAGAATATGTTGTTTTCTTTTTGATCGTCCATAGGCGATTCATCTTCTCATGAATATTTAAGCAATTTACTAGAGAACATTTAGCAGATGACACAATATTTTGTCAATATCTTTGGCATTCTGACAGTCCTCGTAAATGGACCAGTACAAAATTTCAGCTTGTTGCTTGCAATAATTTATGTGGGAGACTTGATCATTGCAAAATGAGACATTTTAAAGTTTATTTATTAGTCACAAATAGGCTTACATTATCACCACACCAAAGTTATTGTGAAATTGCCCTAGTCACCAAACTCTGGCACCTGTTCAGGTACACTGAAAGGGAATTTAGCACGGCCAATACACCTAACCAGCATGCCTTTCAGACTATGGTAGGAAACTGGGGGACCCGGAGGAAACCCACAGGCACGGGGAGAATGTGCAAACTCCACACAATCAGGGAATTGAATCTGGGTTGCTGGCGCTGTGCCAACATGCCATCCCATCTATTTTGGGCAATAGAAGAATTCTGTATTAATTTTAAAAGGATAACTTATCAAACAAGTAGTTATTGTAATGTATGCCCAGCTCCAATAACAGAATAATTGGCCTGACCTCACCATTGTTTTGTGACATTTCTGTGTTCTTGGTCTAACATTATTCAGAAGGAATTCTCATAAAAATTGATTAAGGCTGGAATTTTACAGATGTTCACCCACCACTGCTACTCTGTGCAAGGACGGACAATTTGGCACTCAGCTAAATGTCCATTCATTGCAGTGGAACCAGAAAATCCTGTTGGCGTGAACAGCTGAAAATTTTTCCCCAAGTGTTATTGCGGGTGAGAAAAAGGGTGTGACCCGCACTGGTACGTCAGGCATGAATTGGCCTGTAACTGTCCCACGTTTAGTCATTTTTTTGGGAGAGTGGTGAGTTTTGCACCATCTCTGAGAGGGGCGCACCGGTCAGCCCGGCTTCACAGAGATCGAGCGCCAATTTTAAAGATTGCCCTGATCACAAATTGAATTTGAGGACTACCCTCCCTCCGCCCTCGACATCCAACCGGGGCAGTGAGTTCTCCAACCCCGATGGATATAACGAATGCCTCCCTGCACTCTCCTCATTGAATGGATGTTTCCCACTATCCTCCTGACAAAGATCACTGGTATTGGGCACTGGATTCCTCTGAATGGGTACCACCATTGTGGCAGCCACCTTCATGACCTTCCCCTTCATGAACCCCCCCAAGATGCAGCAGCTTCCCCAGTGCCAGCCCTGTTAAGCTCCACCTGCCTTATGCCCCAGCCTCCTTGGCACTGCTCTGGTCCCCTAGCAGTGCCCACCTGGGACTGTCAGGCTGTTGGTTGGCACTGTGAGTCTGGCAATGCCTAGCCATGTCCCTGACCACGAGGAGGTTATAGTCTCTGAACATCCCTAGCATGCTTATCACACCAGTGTTTATAACTATTAGTGGGGTCCTGGGGTGGAATGCCAAAAATAAATCATAGAGCTTTTGAGCAGGAAAACCAATACGATATGAGTGGGCTTTGCAATTGGCATCATAAGCAGTCTCTCAAGCGCCTCACTGCAGCCAGTGAAAACACTCAGCACATGAGCCCCAAGCAAGTGGCAACTCCCGAACTGAGTGCCTCCAGCCCAACACAAGCCCTTCAAGCCCCTGCACCTTTGAAGGCCTCCCATCCCAGCCTTCACCATGGCACAGGCTGATTTTCCCTTTTGCACCCTGGAGGCTAATGTTAAATGATTCTCACCTCCTCATTTGTCCTCACAATCCATGGTGCCTGGATTATATTTCAAGGGACTAGTTGTGATTGATGCCTGTATGACTTTGTGACTTCCTATGGGGATAGGGGAAGGTGGTACATTCTGGGAGGGGGATAATCATGTGCCACTCACTAATGAGATTGAAATCAAGTCAATCTCCTGCTAATCAGCCTTGCGCCCTTTTAAGGTGATATCCAATTTGCGTCAACATAAAGGGACCTGAAGATTGCAAACTGTATAGCTCCAGGGACAAAACCCATTTTCAGGCCTGTCCACATGGAATTTGCCTGGATTTACGCAATCTGTGCTGGGTGCAAAGCAGCCGGAAAATTATGATCCTGATCTATGAGAAGATGATTATCCCAAAATTGTAACAAAATCAAAATCAGTATTGTTCCGGTGTTTTTCAATTTGGAACTCTGACTGTATCAAGGATTACCCAGTACAGTGACCAAAGACTTGTTGGAAAGTTTACTTGAAAGTCATCTAAGTCAAACTACAGCAAAGTACATAAACCCTAAATTAGAAAATAACAAAAGCTAAATACAGACATTATCCCCAAAAAGTTGACAAATCAAGATTAAACTGACATTGTTCTTCATTACTCAAAGACTGTACAGAAACTTATTAAAATCACAAGATAATTTAAGGAAGAGAAGCAAGGATTAAAGGAATTTGTATTATAGACAATGTTGGCTTGCATTTTGACGTGGAAGTGATAGTGAAATTGTCACCCATGCCACCGTCTTTGCCCTGAAAGTGCCAGTAACTTTGACAGTCCACATATGTGCAGGTTGATGTGGAACTCCAGAAGCTGCTGACAGTGATTCCACACTTTGTCAGAGGAGGCGCCACTGAAGCTGCTCAGATTGAAATCAATAAACTGATGAAAACATTCATTTTACACTGATGTCACGATTATGAATGTAATAGCTGTGAGGGACAGATGATCAAATATACAAACAGGAGTTTATTTGGGAGAAAATAACTCTATGTAAGATGGAAATAAGAAAGTCACTAACTCCCAGTCTCTAACTGGCAGAAAGCCCACATTCCCATTCTCAATTCACGTACGACAAATGGATGAGTCATGTAATCCCTGATAACTCCCCCCTTAAAGGGGGCATGCCGCCACAGTGAAAATTTTTGTAAAATTTACTTTTATCATAATTCAATCACAATAACTTATTTTACTTTCTGAACTTTAAATGAAAAATCAGAGCATTCAGTCCTCTTAACTATCTGGCCTATTGTTTGTAAGAATGCTTCAAAGTGATTGGCTTTCTTGCATTGTTGCAGGCATCCCTGTTGCTGTATGATTTGAGATCCCCTTGATTTGTCCCGTATGTAAACTGATATTGGGAAAGAGAAAAGCCATGCCATAGGGATTGTTTGATCAATATGGACAGCTTTTTTCAAGGTCACTGGAAGCAGCATTTGCTAACTACAAAATCTGTGCAATTGACAAAATTGGTTACTAATTTGAACTTTCAAGTTTTGTGTTATGCTCTTCCCACATTTCATTAGTCTCAAGGTTATAACTTGCAATGCCATTTTCCATGTACAGATCTCAAACTGAAATTAAAAAAAAAATAATCGCCCCTGTGATTGTCAGTCTTTCAATATGTGTCAAAACTTACCTAAAGCTTTCATGTAGCCTTCAAAATTCTCATTTTCTATCATTTCCCATGTTCCATTGTAATCTGCTGGCATCTTGTCAGTTTCCTGAAGCAAAGAGTCAAGAAAAAGAAAACCTTTTTTTTGTAAGATCCACCAGGACAATGAGCCGAATGCTCTTGCTTTTATACTGTTCCTATTTATCTCAGGAAAGACCATAGTTCAACATGTCAGAGAACATTATCAGATAAGAGAACTTTTGTCCATTGCACAAGTTCTTCTTGACTTTGCTTAGGTGGCAAATTCACAAATCAATTTAACTTACAAAGACAGTGTGTTTCTGTTAATCTTTTTTACATACACTTTCAGAATGTAATCGTGAAATAGAAGTACACTGTGGTAAGTCTTCTAAAATTAAACAGTTAAATCATCAGAAGGAAAACATAATTATTATTGCTACGAATATAGCTGACAGGCTGATTTTATTTGATGGAATGTTCAAACTGTGTCCATAGCAAATGGTCTAATTAATTTAATTAGATATGCAGCTTAGAACATATAAGATTCAATTTTAATCAGTAGCAAGAATTGGGCAAGTGGGCTGAGTGCCAGCATGAGAGCAAGCTGCTCCTCTGATAGCTCTGGGAGCAGAGCAGCCTGCCTATCTTTGCAGCAAAATTTTTAGGAGGCTACCTAAAGCCTACTTAAAATGGAAATGCAACTTCTAAGTGAGGTTAAAAGCAAATTACTGTGGATGCTGGAATCTGAAACCACGAGAGAAAATGCTGGAAAATCTCAGCAGGTCTGGCAGCATCTATAAGGAGAGAAAAGCGCTGACATTTTGAATCTGGACGACCCTTTATCAAAACTGACAAAGTTTTTCTCAGAGCTGACAAAGCTTTGACAAAGGATCATCCAGAAACATCAGTTCTTTTCTCTCCTTACACATGCTGCCAGACCTCCTAAGATTTTCCAGCATTTCCTCTTTTGGTTTTAAGTGAGGTTGTATTTCACTGCTATCAGATTTTTGGCCACATGGATACAAATTTTTTGCTGTGGAGCAATTTCCCCAGGTTTTCTAGAGAAGGCCCTTTCAACAAAATCCTCCAAACTCACAACTTTTGCCACCAAAAAGAAATGGGCAGGAGATGCATGGGAATACCATCACCTGCAAGTACTCCTTCAAGTTACACACACCGTCCTGAATTGTAACTATATCATCATTTATTCACTGTCATTGGCTCAAAATCCTGGAACTCCCCTCCTAATGCACTGTGGTTATTGTTACAATACATAGACTGTGGTAGTTCAAGAAGGCAACTCAGTACCACCTTCTCAAGGGCAACAAGGATGAGTAATAGGGCCCCAATCCATGAACAAATATAAAAATTTCCTAGAGGTGTCCGACTTCAGTTCAAAGAGGAAAATATCCTCCTTGGATGGTGACATGATGGCACAGTAATTAAAACTTACAATGCCAGGGACCCGGGTTTGATTCCTGGCTTAGGGGATTGCTTGGACTGCAATCAATAGGAAATCAATAAACTAATGAGAACATTCACTCTTAGACTGGTGCCACTATTATGAGTGTAACAGCGGCGAGGAACATATGGCCAACAAGGCAAATAAACAAACGGGAGTTTATTTGGAGGAAAATAACTCTATGTAAGATGGAGGTAAGAATGTTTAGAAGGTCCATAACTCCCAGACTCCAACTGGTAGAAAGCCCACATTTCCGCTCTTGATTCGCGCACCACAAATATTCCAATGGATCGTGTAACATCCCGATAACTCCCCCCTCCATCTATATGAAGTCTGCGCATTCTGTCCATGTCTTCATGCGTTTCCTCTGAGTGCTCCAGTTTCCTCCCACAGAGCAAGAGATGTGCTGGTTAGGTGTATTGGCCATGCTAAATTTTCCCTCAGTGTACTTGAATAGGTGCCAGAGTGTGGCAACTAGAATATTTTCACAGTAATTTCATTGCAATGTTGATTTAAGGCTTCTTGCAACACTAATGAATAAACTTTAAACTTTGATCCTAAAGCTTAAAAAAAAATCCAAGTCTAAAATCCAGTGTGTTTACGATGATAAGAGAGGCAGTGTCAGGTAATCATCACAAAGGCTGGAGCTTTTCTGCGTTCCTGTTGACAAAACTAGCCCATACTTCTTCTACCTCTCCCCAAAAAACCTTAAGAATTCACTCTCTTCCATCACCTCACCCAGCAAACAACCAGAACATGCACAATATCACACTTCAACCAGTTTTACTGGTGCCACTAGGGGACTCATAACAAAGTCAATCTTCTTTTGTGAAAGGTATCTGGATCATCTGTTGGCTGAGAAATCATTTCAAGGCAGTTATTGCATTTAGCTTTTAATTATCATCTTGAACACACATGCACTTTGGTTTACAATGCAGTGTTATATCAGCTTTTGATTTTGCATTGTTAATCTGGCATTGATAAAGAAGATGTCTGAATGGTTTCAATGTTGCTTAAGGTGAGATTAAAGGAATGGTAAATGTCTTTGGTTCCATTTGTCAAGTTGACCTCATTCAATGAAGGTACTGCTACCGAATCTTCTCCAAATGCATTCCTCTCTGTATGGTGAGGTTGTGTCGCGTGTTAAGGTGTTTAACAGAGCCTCAAATGTGTTAGAATATGATCTTAGTGGGTTCAAAACTGATTATATCCATGATATTCAGACATGGCACTCATCAGCCTGGGCCTGAAAGTTATCCAGGTTTTGCTTCATAAGAACACAATCTCCATCATTACCTGAGGGATTGTGAATGGAACATTTGGCAACCATCAGAAAACATTTCAACTTGCGGAGAGAAAGCCACCAATAAAGCTACTGAAGCTAGATGGCCAGGGGCATTGCCCTAAGGAACTCCCAAATTAAACTCCATTTGCCATTCGTCAGCCCACCATCCCAATTAATCAAGATTCCTTTGCAATTGGAGATAACTTTCTTCACTGTCCATTATGCCACCAATCTTGATGTCATCTGCAAACTTACTAACCGTGCCCCCTTGGAGCAGGAGATGTTTGGCCTTAGAAAAGCATCACCATTTTCCTTTGTGCTAAGTATGGCTTCAGTAGGTGGACAGTTTTCTTTCTCCCCCCCAATTTCTATTGACTTCAATTTTGCTATGGCTCCTTTATCAGATGCTGCCTTGATATCAAGGGCAGTCACTCTTGCCTCACTTCTAGAATTCAGATCTCTATTCATGTTTGAACCAAGGTTATAATGCAGCCTGGTGCCATGTGGTCCTGCTAGACAGCTGTGAACAGCCAAACTGAGCAGCTGTGAATAAGCTACTGATAAGTAGTGTTGCTTGACAGCATTAAAATTACGGTGCTGTCGGATGAGAGTAGACTGATGGGACAATAATTGGCTCATTAAGGTTTGTCCTACATTTTGTCGATAGGACATAGCTGAACGATTTTTATTGTGTAGGTAACAGGGTTATTGTAGATTGCAACAGTTGTTTAGGATCATGGCTAATTCCAGTTAATGTCTTCGGTCTCATCCTCAGGATGTTGTTATGGTCTATAGCTTTTGCTGTGTTCATTATGGACTGATATAATTGGCTGAAAACTGCCATCTGTAGTGGACAGGAGATGAGTGAGAGAATTGGATCATCCACTCTTCATTTTAGCAAAAGATGGCTACAAATTCTTCAGCTTTGTTTTTCCACTCACATGCTAGATTTTAGCATCATTGAGGATCTAGATCATCGTTGCACCTCTTCCTCCCATTAAACATCTAATTGTCTACCACCTTTCATGACTGATTTTGCAAGTCTGCAGAGCTTTCATTTGATCCTTTGGTTATGAGATCATTTAACTCAGTCTATTGAGATCCTAAATGACTGACTCCTTATCCTCAGACAATGAATCAGATTTGTGCCTGTGTTGGTGGATAGCTCAAGTCAGGAAATTTCCTAACACCCTTGGTAAAAAGGCCCTTAAACATTGTATCATCACTGAAGGTGGAGTGGTATTCGAGATGGAGTCAGACCCACCAAACCCAGAAGCTGAGTGTAGATAGCCAGAGGCCAGAGAAGACTAAGTTGTGTTATAGGATCTTTGGCCCTTTAACCCATTTCCCCCAAACATCAACTCCCCCTCTCTCCCAGCCCTCCTATGGCCCCATGCCAATACACATACTAATCTGTCCCATGATCTCTTTTGTCTTCCACACCAACTCATGCCAAATCACATGGTAAACATTATGGGCAGATCTCAGGAGTTTCATGGAGATAAAATAAAAAAATGCTTACAAAAGCACATCCAGATTTCACCATACAGATTTGTTACTCAACATATACAATTCATGAAAGCTCATTCAATGCTTTTAAACCTCAAGTGTTTAATTTCTTTTAAAAAAGAAACCTACTTCTGTCCTTACCTTCCTCAAAAACAACCAATCCTTTAATAGGGTTTTTAACCAATCTATCAAACTGTGAATCCAAAACCCTTGTTGAGCAGATGTAGCTTTTTAAAGTCAGCCAAGCATTCATAAAGAATTCTGAGGGAAATATCACTAAATAACTATTGAAATTGGCTAATTGTTATTACACCATCTAGTTTGTAAATTAAAATAGTCTAACAGATTTTTTTTAAATCTTCATGAAAGTTACATCCCATTTTTTTTAAAACAGTGCCTCAGGGATCAGTGCTGGGCCCACTCTCACTTGTCATTTATATAAATGATTTGAATGAGAATATAGGGGACATAGTTAGTAAGTTTGCAGATGACATCAAGATTGGTGCCATAATCGACAGTGAAGAAAGTTCTCTCCAATTGCAACAGGATCTTGATTAATTGGGATCTTGGGCTGACGAATGGCAGGTGGAGTTTAATTTAGATAAATGCAAAGTGCTGCATTTTGGTAAATTGAACAAGCGCAGGACTCACTCAGTTTATGGTAGGGCACTGGGGAAAGTTACAGAACAAAAATCTAGGGATACATGTTCATAGCTTCTTGAAAGTGGAGTCACAGATGGACAGAGTGGTGAAGAAGGCATTCGGCATGCTTGGTTTTATCGGTCAGAGCATTGAGTACAGGAATTGGAACATCTTGTTAAAGTTGTACAAGACATTGGTAAAGCCACACTTGGAATACTGTGTGCAATTCTGGTCACTCTATTATAGAAAGGGCATTAAACTAGAAAGAGTGCAGAAAAGATTTACTAGGATACCAGCGGAAGTTAGTGGATTGAATTATAAGGAGAGGCTGAATAGCTGGGACTTTTTCCTCTGGAGTGTAGGAGGCTGAGGGGTGACCTTATAGGAGTCTATACAACAATGAGGGGAAATAGACAAGGTAGATAGTCAATATCTTTTCCCAAGGATTGGGGAGTCTAAAACTAGAGGGCATAGGTTTAAGGTGAGAGGGGAGACATACAAAAGTGTCCAGAAGAGCAATTTTTTTCACACAGAGTGTGGTGAGTGTCTGGAACAAGCTGCCAGAGCTGGTAGTGGAGATGGGTACAATTTTATCTTTTAAAAAGCATTTAGGTAGTTACATGGGTACAATGGGTATAGAGGGAAATGGGCCAAATGTGGGCAATTGGGATTAGCATAGAGGTTTAAAATAAAGGGCAGCATAGACAAGCTGGGCCAAAGGGCCTGTTTCCATGCTGTAAACCTCTATGACTCAAGTAAGAGAATGAAAAGTTTCAGATAATGACAGTTAAATAGACTTTATCCACCATTCAAGAGGATTCACATCTACTGCATAAAATCTGTGATTCTATTTCAGTTTAACTTCTTTGCACTGCCGAAGTAAGGTTTGCTTGAACTTAGAAAGTTCATGTGGCCTACGTTTGTGTCACATGACACCACATTTTCCCTACCGGTAAAGATAAGACTTGTGGGGTATGCGGATAGAACCACTGCATCCAGGACCAGCCCTTCATTTTTTAAAGTCCACACAGTCCCCCCAGATCCAATGAAAATCCAATAAGAATTTTAAACATTAGAATAAAGTCACTTCTCATTCTGCTAAACCCTGAAGAATATAGGCCCATTCTATTCAATCTATCCTCCTAGGACAACACTGCCATTCAACAAATCAGTTCAATCAATTAATCAAATTAACATTGGTCTTTGAATATCTGCCATTCTTTATATACATATCTATATTTAAACCCAGGATATGGATGTTAACCTAACCTAGGTATAATGTTGCCAGCAGATTGGTTCTTTGGTCAGTTCAGAGCACATTTAAGAGCCAACAATGCTAGTGTCAATATAAAGTCATGGATGAGTTAAGGATGTCAAATTGTCTTACCAAAAGGGATCTTGCGAACCAACTGAATTTTCACAACAATCTAACTTCTAATTATTCTGAAAAAATGTTACATCTAGATTTTTTTTTAAAATTATTCAAAATTTATTCAAAATCTCAAATACAAACTCACATTCTCCTGAAGAACTAATGCAATCATGTAAAACAATCACAATGCTACTATAATCTCTGGCTATTTGTTTGCGAGTAAAGATACTAATTACTTTTCCTGTTCCACTAATTTAAATGTCTACCATTCCAAAGAGAGGTTGACAATGCAGTGCAAAAATAACTTAAAATCTAGGGGGATGTTGATTTCTGTAAGTATGATCATCATTAGGCATCAGCTTGCAAGGGTTAAATACAGAAAAAAGGATGGAGCTTCTGTAACTTAGATAATAAATGTCTGCTTAGGCAAATGAAGGAAATGGTTAAAAGTATCATGTGTCCTTCATACTTGATGTGTTCTTAATAGGGCCTCACTATTGATGCAGGGTTGAGAAAATACAAGGTGTGAAGGTGAAAATGCAATGAGGAAAGCCCAGCAAATTTTAATCGATTCAGGCAATTATTTTGAATTTTTTGAAAGGTGATTGGAAACTTTCAGTCTTGCTGTGGTTATGTGCTCACTGAATAAATCCATGCTATATGCAGAATATTTTAACAATGTTGCATTTTAGAAACACAAGGCTTACACTACACCACTTCTGTAATCGCTTGACCACTGAACGCCAAATGTCCTGTTCAGTTGTGCAAACATCACTGTCGTTTACAGTTCAAATGACAACTATTACTTTTCTGAGGACTTTAACCCAAGAGGATTTATTCAGCTCTGCCCTTGACTTTACCTCATTACAAATAGATTATTTGCCATGATTCTCAGACTGGATATTAGGGTCATTGACCTCAATAAATTAAAAAAGCAGTAAGACAAATGCTAGTCATATGGGGGTTCCATGGACCTGTCACATTTCATCAAATCTATCAAAATATTTAATCAAGTCATTTAATATGGGGTTATTGCTTTTCAAAAGCTATTGTCAGGTGGGATATAATTGACTGCTGATAAACATACATATCTGGTTTAAGCATGGAATGTCAGTGTGCCAAACCAGTTACTGACATTGTACACAATTCCCAATTGAGACAGAACGCTTTTAATGCATAATTTCAATCAAAAAATACTGCTCCCCAGTTATTCACATTTTCAACTTCTAATTGCTTAGCATCAGGGCCATCATGCTGCATGTCAGTCATCTGATACACTCATCACAGGGGTAGACACACACCACGGGGGGTTTTGGTGAGTTGCTTTTCACCACTTGTGTTGATAGTATTGCCCTTTTAGTGCTAAAAACATATCTATTCAGGAGGTACAAAGTAGATCTAGTGCAACTGGATATCAGCTTTCATTCCACTACAATGTTCTCTCAGCACTCTTCATATTGTCACAGCATTATTCACATTGTCAAAGGGGTTTTGGAAAGTGGCCAGACTTCAAACAGTTCTTTACACACAGGTTGAACTGACAGTACAAAGGCAATGCAGAATTTCTGCTGTGGATTTATTTTTATCACAACATAATACTTCTCCAATATAGCACTTCCAAGTTTACTTTCAGCAGTATAATTGCAAATAAGGCATGTGCAAAACTGAATCATTGTTCCTAACATTTACTGTATAGTACTGATAGTATTTTCTGTGTCAGGAATCCCTTTCACAGCAGTATGTAGTGTAATACAATAACCTTGCTTTCTCTTTGGCAGGCAATGTATTTTTTTGAATTGTGAGCATTGATGGCATGAACCATCTTTCAAGATATTTAATAAAAACCACAAAGAAAAGTCACATCACAAAATAATTGGAAGAGTTATTTGGACACTGAAGAGATTTTCCAAATTAGTTGAAATCAAATGGACCAATATTCAATGCTATAAATGTTTAACAAACAGGTCTATAGAAATTTGGATCTAATGTAAAGATTGAACAGAAGGAACGATAAAGATCAAGTCAACATTCAAGTTAAATTGAGTTGAAATTGCTGACGAAAGAAATATAATTTAATTAAAAATCATTTAGGTTGCCAGATTCAAATCACAAAGGTGCAGGTCTAAGGATAAAGTGCATCACACTTTAAAAAGGAGCAAATGTCATGTTTCTTACAAGGTAGCAGCAATTTCCATTCTGCACAAATCAATATGGGTGAATAAGGAAAAACAAGGAGATTTCCTTTCCATTCAGACAACTGAGCTAGTGACTACAAAAGAGACTTGAAAATTAGATTGTGATAGAAAAACAGATAGGCATGAAAAGGAGATAGGAAAACAAGGAAATAGAAAGAGCAATGTAGAGATAAAATGAGAGAGGAGATAAAATGAGAGATAAATCACACACCATAAAGAAAAGCAAATTCAAATGCAACATTAAACTGACTGCAATTTACTGAAAAATGAGACACCAACAGATCACGCTCATTTAAATTTCCAACCAAAGAGCAATAACCAAAGAGACCAAGACACTGCTAATAAAATGTGACATTTAAATTATTTGCATGGAAAGTCTTATTTCTGGTAACATTTAAAAAGGTGAACATGTAACTGTCTCCAATGATATTATGCACAGCTTTATCTCCATGTTAAAAGGGTTTAGAGGTTGTAGAGCTCCTCCAGTTTTAGCTAACGTGTCTCCTTTGTTTTTTCCTTCAGTCATGTGTTAGATTCTTCACTGCACTTTTTTAAAGACCTGTTTACATTTTACATCTTCAACCCGCATCTCCTGGAAATGGGTAAGGAAGAAAACAAAAGTGTTAAAATTAGTTGCATTTCTTTAAATATTTGTTATTTATTTATATAAGATCATTCCATTGAGGATTTTACATATTTTTAACAATAATGTTTTGAGACACTCTTTAATTGTGCTGGTCTGGTATCCTATTATTGGTAGCAAAACTTCTATCATGGCAAAAGAACTGCAGAATTGGAGTTTGCACAGATGATGCCAGATCCTCCTTGGATCAATGCATGATCAGCACACGATCAATACAAATTTGCTATCGACCTGTGTAGTTCAAGTGGATCTCAGGTTTTATCCTGACTCTAAGCTTAGTTAGTTTATTTAATTTTAATTTCAATAAGTTTAGTCCATGTAGAGAAAGTCAGTTAATGACCCCTGGACCTCTGCATCCCTGGTTGCTGAGTGAGTATAGCTTCAGTCTCAGCTCATTAGCTAAACTGCCTACCAAAAATCACCGTGCCATTCTGATAGGTACTGAACAGTTATATAAGAACTAACCAATGACTTTAGGAGCGGAGGAGGGAAATGCATTTTGACATGTCAAATGTAAAAACAATGCTAATATTTTTTGAATGTTGTCACAAAATGTCGATAGAGATTATAAAGTAGGCACCTCTGGCCCTAATTTAACTCCAGTCATAATTTGGAAGAGTTGACAGGGAGGTGAATTGGAAACATATCCACTGTCCCTGAAATGATGACAGACTATATTGATATCCTGGATATCATCAAAATCCCACAGGTTGATTTCACACATGGAAGTCAAGAAATGGTGGAAACATTTCTTGCCCAAGCAAGCCCAAAAACTTACATTGACACTAGACTGATGATGGGATTGGCTTCTCATTTATCTTATGTTCTGATCCTCCTATCCCTATATGGAAAATATAAGAAATACGTTTTTTTTTTAAACAGATATGGATTTGGGAAAGGACCCAGAGTCACCCTGAGTTCTTTTCTCAATATTCTTTCCTGCTTAGGCCATCAGTTAAAACTGCAATCGGGTCTCAATGGCACCACTGGAACCTAACATACTTATGGAATACAGAATTCAGTTGTCAGCTTTGGTGGGGTGGTATCTTTGTTACCTACTCAGTAGAGCACAAAAATGAGTTTTATGCAATTTTTTGTTGGGTAAGTACCAATTGTGTATAGAGTTAAAATTGCTGAAACGTATTAAAAACAAAGCTGACAAGTGCATGTGTATCACCAAATGAATTCAAGTAGTTTCCATTAAGGTTTACAACTGAATATGATCTACCACTGGAATTAGAATCTTGTGCTTATTTATTGGTTCAGATTCCTGCCCATGTTCGTTCAAACTTTCAAAAAATTAGCTTTTTCTGAAAGCATGAACAGGCAATGTGATCTTTAAACATGCTATGTAAATCATCAACTGGGAATAATGCACAATGATATAGGTTAATTTCTGATAGACAAAAATGACTAGCACAAAAGCGAATGAAACATCTGCCTGAGTGAAGGGATCCAACACCATAAATGACAAGAACCTGAGCAGGTTTGCCTTTCACCAAATATCGACCAAATTGTTTAATTATTTAAATTGCAGCAAGTGAAATTTTCTGCAAAACTGTTTGTTTAATCTGGAAAAGCAGAAACCAGGTGATGGAAAGTAGAGAGAGTACTGCTATGAGATTTGACTTAGATAATGAACTTTGACCAGGTTCATTAATCACCAGTCCCTCCAAATGGGAGCAGAATACAGATTTAATCAATATCTGATAACATCTGTTCAAATTGAGGTAAATCACAAACTAATATTATGTTTTGGCTGAATTGGCACTGATGAAATTGATTACAAGATGCTTTCTGTGCCAACTGCCTTGTGCCTCTGTCTCTTAATAGCTTAACTCTTCAGTGATAAAGTCACATCCAACCGCACTTTGGAATATAATGAGTACGGAAAGAGTTCAAATTCCTACCTATGAGTTCCAACTTTACTAACTACTCACAAGAGGTTTTCACAGAACTTGGCATCTCTTGGTGCCATTAGCACTGCCATTTCCTCTGAGACATTATATACAACAGTTACAAATATTTAAAAGATCATTGTGTATGCACTATTAGAGTTGCAAACTTTGGGTCCCAGACTCCCAGTTTTCTGGCAACAGGGTTGCTGTTTGCCTCCAAAAATGCACATTCATGGTTCTAACCATGCTGGACATCATTTTGGTGAAGGCATAGTGAGCGTCTACTGGAGGTATGTTGAGTAGGCAGATTGTGATGTCAATCATCATGCAACATTGATTTCATGGCAATGCTGCCATTCTGGGGATCAATGCTTCAACTTCTCAACATCTCATGTGCATAGGTGAACATGCATTGGTGGCAGAAAGAACCCTCCAAACTACTACCCACCAAGTGTTACTTAAAGGGATAATCAACAACTTCCAGGTTAGATGAAGTGTTTTGTGGCTTCAAGGGTTGTTTATAGTTGCTAAAGTCTATTGGGAATGTGAGGCAGGTGCTTTAGAACATTGTCGTTCATTGATCCTCTCAGATATGGATGCAGCAATTTGCATGTTTCCGGCCTCTCATCACAGATAATGAGCAGATGCAACACAAGCTGCCAGAAGAGGGAGTAGGAGAAGGTGATTATGGCTCTCAGCAGAGACCATCACATCTCAGAAATTCAGGAGACAATTTTCCTACAACTAGAAACCATCTGTCAGATGTCCTTGAAGCACAATGGATGACCTGATTGAAATGTATCACCTATTGCACCTAATCTCTGCCTCAGAGCATAGCGAAGATTGCCAATGAAATTTCCTTCCAAATTGAAGCAAGTGACATTTGTCTTCTACTGTTGCATAAGGGAGATCACTGAGGTTTTATATTTGGGGCAAACATATAAGTCTCATAAGGACTGAAGGTATTTTCCATAGTGCAAGATACCACTAACTATACGGACAACACTAGCACCAGCACACTGACTCTGGAATGTCCTACAAATGAAATTCAGAATTAAGTGATCTGGACAGGTTAACTAGAGTCCAACAGTGCAGAAAGAGGCCAGTCAGTCCATAGAACCTGCACTGATCACAATCTCACCCAGGCCCTATCCCCATAACCCCATGCATTTACCCTAGCTAGTCCCCTTCACACTAAGGGGCAATTTAGCATGATCAATCCATCTAACACACACATCTTTGAACTATGGGAGGAAACCTGCACAGATACAGGAAGAATGTGCAAACTCCACACAGACAAGTGACCTAAGTTGGGAATTCAACCTGGGTCCCTGGTGCTGTGAGGCAGCAATGCTAACCATTGTGCCATCATGCCCCCCAACACCACTCTGGAAGGGCCCTGCAGTGCTTTCCAGAGCACAAACCATGATGGATAAAAAAAGTTGGCTCAGTAATAAGAAACAAAGGATAATAGTCGATGG
Organism: Sphyrna mokarran; assembly: GCA_024679065.1. Lineage (NCBI taxonomy): Eukaryota > Metazoa > Chordata > Chondrichthyes > Carcharhiniformes > Carcharhinidae > Sphyrna > Sphyrna mokarran. The sequence continues at coordinate 43,997,420 of JAGIQG010000003.1, read as the reverse complement.
ATACCCTTGCAAATGGAAAGTTATTTGAAGTAGTGTTCCACTGGACTCGGTGTTGGAACTCTTACTGTTGTATTATAAATTAACGATTTCGGTATGAACATGGGAAACATGATTGGGAAACAAAGGTTGGCTGAGTAGTGAATAGTGTAGCGAATAGCTGTAATCCACAAAACAATATGGATGGGTTACTGGAGTGGGCTGTAAAGTGGCTGATTGGTCTTAACATTATATGGAACAAACAATTGTAGGGAATACAAATAAATGGGAATATACTATGAGGGATAGATGAAGTGAGAGATCTTGTACAAGCACATTAAAGGGAGCAGTTTAAGTAGACAAGGTGGTAAAGGTGGCATAGGGAATGCCCTCCTTCATTGGCAGAGGTATAGAATATAAAAGTAAGGCTATAAGAACATAAGAACTAGAGCAGGAGTAGGCCATATGACCTTTGAGCCTCCTCTGCTTTTCAATAAGATCATGGCTGATCTTTTAATGGATTCAGCTCCACTTGCCCACCCACCCACCATAACCCTTAACTCCTTTACTGTTCAAAAATTTACCTATATTTGCCTTAAAAACATTCAATGAGGCAGTCTTAATTGCTTCACTGGGCATGGAATTCCATAGATTCACAACCCTTTGTGTGAACAAGTTCCTCTTCAACTCAGTCCTAAATCTACTCCCCCTTATTTTGAGGCTATGATCCCAGTCCTAGTTTCACCTGCCAGTAGAAACAACTTCCTTGCTTCTATCTCATCTATTCTCTTCATAATCTTAAATGTTTGTATAAGATCTCCCTCATTCTTCTGAATTCCAGTAAGTGCAATCCCAGTCTACTCAATCTCGCCTCATAAGCCAACTCTTTCAACTCCGGAATCAACCAAATGAATCACCTCTGCAGCCCTTTCAGTTCCAGTGTATCCTTTCTCAAGTAAGGAGACAAAAACTGTACACAGTACTCCAAGTGTTGCCTCATGAGCACCTTATACAGCTGGAACATAACCTTGTTGTTTTTAAACTCCATCCCTCTAACAACGAAGGACAAAATTCCATTTACCTTCTTAATTACCTGCTGTACCTGCAAACCAACCCCTTGAGATTCCTACAGAAGGACATCCAGGTCCCTCTGCACAGCAGCATGCTGCAGTTTTTTTACCATTTAAATAACAGCCCACTTTGCTGTTATTCCTATCTCACATTTACCAATATTGTACTCCATCTACTAGACAGTCACCCACTCATTTAGACTATCAGTATCCCTTTGCAGACATTCATCATCCTCTGTACACTTTGCTCTGCCACCATCTTAGTGTCATCTATGAATTTTGAAACATTACACTTGGTCCCCAACTCAAAAGCAACTATGTAAATCATAAACAATTGCAGTCCCAACACTGATGTAAGGCACACCATTAGTTACTGATCGCCAACCATAAAAATGCCCATTTACTTCCACTCTTTGCTTTCTGTTAGTTAACCAATCCTCTATGCATGCTAATACATTATCTGTAACACCGTGCACCTTTATTTTACACAGCAGTCTTTGGTGCAGCACCTTGTCAAATGCCTTCTGGAAATCCAGATATACCACATCCACAGGTTCCCCATTGTCCACTGCACATGTTTTCAAAAAATTCCACGAAATTAGTCAAACATAACCTTCCCTTCATGAACCCATGCTGTTTCTTACCAATGGGAAAATTTATGTCCAGATATCTTGCTATTTCTTCCTTGGTGATAGAGTCAAACATTTTCCCTATTACAGAAGTTAAGCTAACTGGTCTATAGTTTGTCTACCTTTTGTCTACCTCCTATTTTAGTGGCATCATATTTGCTGTCTTCCAATTTGCAGGAACCACCCAAGTCCATCAAATTTTGGTAAATTATCACTAGTGCATTTGCTATTTCTCTTTAAGTACCCTGGGATGCATTCCATCAGGACCAGGAGATTTGTCTTCTTTTAGCCCCATTAACTTGCCCAATACTACCTCTTTCGTGATAATGATAGTTTTTAGGTTCTCACTTGCCATAGCCTTCCTGTCTTCAATTTTTGGCATATTATCCAGTCTCCACTGTGAAGACTGACACAAAATACCTGTTCAGTGCCTCAGCCATTTTCTCATTTCCAGTTATTACATTCCCCTTTTTCATCCTCTAAAGGACCAATGTTTACTTTAGCCGGTCTTTTTCATTTTATATATTTGTAGAAACTTTTACTATCTGTTTTTATATCAGTTTTTTACTCTCATAATCCATCTTACTTTTCTCTACAGCTTCTCTGTGACTTTCTGCTGATCTTTAAAGATTTCCCAATCCCTAGGTTACCACTAATCATTGCCACTGTGTATGCATTTTCTTTCAATTTGATACCTTCCTTTATTTCCTTAGATATCCATGGCTGATAATCTCTTTTTCTACAGTCCTTCTTTATGACTGGTATATATTTTTGCTGAGCACTGTGAAGGATTGCTTTGAAACTCCTCCACTGTTCCTCAATTTTTCCATCATAAAGTTTTTGCTCCCAGTCTATCTTAGCTAACTGCTCCCTCATCCCTTTGTAGTCTCCTTTGTTTAAGCACAAGACACTGGTATTGGCTTTTACCTTCTCACGCTCCACCTGTATTTTAAATTCAAAATACACTATGGTCACTTCTTCCAAGAGGATCCCTAACTGCAAGATCATTAATTATTCCTGACTCATTACACAGGACCAGATGTAGGATAGCTTGCTGTCTTATAAATCCACTACATATGTTCAAGGAAGCTATTGCAGATACAATACTAATAATTGGGTACGAGGGGTAGAGAGGGATATGGGGCGAACACGGGCAATTGGGATTAGCTTAGAGGTTTGAAAAATGGGCAACATGGACAAGTTGGGCCGAAGGGCCTGTTTCCATGCTGTAAACTCTGATTCTGATTCTATGAATTACATTCTATGACCTCCTCCTCAAGGCTGCCTTGACTGACCACGTTTGACCAATTGATAAGTAGATTAAAGTCCCCCATGAGAATTGCTGTACCATTTTGATATGCAAGTTATTTCTTTCTTTATTTCTCCTCCCAACATGTCATTATTTGATGTCCTATAGACTATGCCTATCAGTGATTTTTTTTTTCTTCTTACTATTTCTGATTTCCACCCAAATGGATTCAAAACTTTTTTCCTTAGAACTTATATCATCTCTCACTACTGCCCTGATGTCATCCTTAAATATCAGGGCTACACCACCTCCGTTACCTCCCTGTCAGTCCCTCCGAACAATCTGATACCCCTTGGATATTTAACTCCCAGTCACAACCATCCTGCAACCATGTCTCTGTAATGGCCACCAAACCATACTTGTTCGCAATGATTTGTGCTGTCAACTCATTCACCTTGTTTTGAACAGTATGAGCATTCAGATAAAATCCCCTAACACTAATTTTTGTACATTCTTTTTGAATTCTAACACTTCCATTAATAACATCTCCTGAGTTCTCCTTTTAACTTTTTTTCCTGATTTTTGATGTAATTGGAACATTCTCCCCACATTTTTTCCTTGCTCCCTCTTTCTTGGGCATGTTACATAGTCTCCCATCCTCGGGGGAATTGGATAAAACACCTCAGACCAGCACATTACAAGTAAGACACAATTGTTCTGCCCATACTGGAGGCTATTCCACCACATATTGAACCTGCCTCTAAACAATATTTTAAAGTTGAATGTCAGTATCTGAACTGGTGGTTGTGAATATGGCAGAGAGTAATGTCAATTTTTCTTCACCATTTCCATGCTGCTCCTTCACCTCTATCTTCCAGAACTGCCTGGCCATATTGTAGGAAGGAGAAAAGGTACAAGAATGACATGGTGGGGAGGAGAAAAGGGGAAGCAAGATTTGCCTGTTCACACCATCCATAAGCTTGGAAATCAGAAGAAACTGTGGGGTGAGGAAGAGGTGGGGATCCAAAGAAGAAGATTAGGAATAAGCTTCTGTCATCTTCAATAGTTTCAATCTCACTGTAGGTCATAACTGTTCCAATAGTTATGATTTACAGACTTATTAATGGTCTCCTCCATTGAGCTGAGAATCTGCAATTGTTCTCATCCTTCTCAGTTAACTGCAGCTGCCTCTGGTCAAGCATTGCCTTGTTCAGTTAGCGGAAGCATGCCAGTAAATATGGTGATTCAGTGATTTGGTCGTCATGATTGAAAAGTTGACAAACGTTTGCAAACCGAGATTGGGTAGGACATTCACTGCACTGCCAAGTGTGTGAGGGTAGTGTTAAATTTTGGTAGAAGTCATGATGAATAGAGATTGTTGGTAAGCAAATGGGGTGTGCTGCTTGGAGAAGACTCTTCAGAGTAGTGGGTATAATATTTGAAGCTATATTCACTGACCCAAGAGGTTATGTGTAGCATTGCAGTCAGATCCTTGGAGCTGGACATCTGACATTGCCCATAGTTACTCAGTCCCACCGCCTTCGCAAAGTTTGTCTGGAGGGATTCCTAACCTCCTGTGGTTAGGTGACATCACTCTTCCACTCCACCTCGTGGTCTACGGCCTTCAGTGCAGCCTTGAAATTCTTGAAGACCTCTGTCAATTTGTACCATTAATGTGTCTTTCCCAAATTTAGAATTAGTTCCAGCATTTACTTCACTCAAAATACACAACCTTTAAGAGATGCAATAATGCACCCCTTAGATTGTGTAACTTAGATTGAAGTTTTGCTTACATTTTACAGTATCAGGCATACAGCCACTCAATAGTACACTCGGTGTCTGATGAGTACTTCAATAATTTAAAAACCAAGAGGCAGCATGAAGTTTACATGTCCACTGCATCAGAAATCTCCTGGCCCACATATAATAAAGTTTCAAACAGCAAAAAAAAAAGTTATAATCCTTTTAAGAATACAAATCCTCTGAAGAAATAGGTGCAACCATGTTATCCAGCAACAAATGAACTTACCAGGTGCAATTCATCACCTTCTATCCAATGAGTCCAACCTCGACCCTGTTTCTCTCCTTTTTGTACACAGACAAGTGTATCCCCATCCCAATTGACTGTGGTCTAAAATGGAAAAATAATTAAAACAATGTCAAATGTGCACAAGATCTATTAAAACTATTAGATTCACATTCGGTTTATTGATTGGCCATGAGAATTCATGTTTGTTTTTAAACCAAGGACTTATTTCAAGAGCACTTATGGTTCAACTTGAACAGTTGTAGCCCCAGTGATAAAATTATGAAAAGCCACTCTCTCTGTATGCAGCAGTAATGTTTGATACTGGCCACACTTAATTCAGCTTATAATCAGCCAACATATTTTGATGCAGTGTTAAGACTGCTATAGTACAGGTCAGTTAAATGCATGAAGAGAGACTAATTCCATGGATTGTTCCATATCCCATAAAAGTAACTGAGTATCTTTAAAACTTCACAGAAGTCTTCCTATCTGTATTCCAAACATTCTTTTGTGGAAGAATCTTCAGAAAGTGCTCTCAGAAACTTTCAATATTTCTAATTTTACCTGCAATTTCCAATGAATAGAATCCCTACAGTGCAGAAGGACACTATTCGGCCCAATGAATCTGTAGCGACTCTCTGATATGGTATCTTACCCAGCCCAACTCCGTCCTATCCCTGTACCCATACGTTTACTCTGCTAGTCCCCCCCACCCTACATATTTTTGGACACTAAGGAGCAATTCACATAATCTGCCCACCTTTGGAGTGTGGGAGGAAACCCATGCAGACAAGGGGAGAAACATGCAAACTCCACAGACAGTGACCAGAGAGTGGAAATGAATCTGGGTCCCTGGAGCTGTAACGTAACAGTGCTAACTGCTGTGCCACTCATCTACATAACCAAACAACTATTCAGTTATTTCATTTAATCATTGATGTGTGATATATGAAATGTTTGGCCTGAATCTTACCTTCAGGATGTACCTGAAATTGGTGTGGGTGGGAACGGATGTGAAACCCACTGCTGCCTAATATTGTGTAGTTTGCACGATATTACACTGGGTGGTCAATCAAGGCCTTCCCAGCATGTTACATGTCTGCCCATTGGGCTTGCACTACGCGGGGGTGGAAACATGTTGAGGACAATGTCCCAAGAGGACCCGACAGGGAGGTAGTTAAGCTCAGGATAATGCCCTGAAGACTGCCCAGAGTTGCAAGGAAGGCTGAGAATGATGCCTGGAACCATTATAAAAATGCTCCTATTGCGCAGTTGTGACATTAGCACCAGGTGGTCATGGAAAGTGGGTGGGTAAGTCAAGTGGGCTAGTGCCAGGCACATTCTCATGATGAGGGATGTCAAAGAAAGGTCATTCCACCTGACAAAGAAGGTCTGGTCAGAGGTCATCATCCAGGTCAGTGGCACAATGTTGTGAGCCTCAGCTGGCGTCACTGGCACAAAATGGAAATGGCAAAGGTTAAGTGCAGAGATGACATGGACCTGTGGAGAATTGTCCACAGGACAGTTAAAGGGTCTAAGTGTGTGTGCCAATGAAGTCTACCCTGGATTGTCAACACAATAGGCTTCAGTGAATTGCAGGGGGAGATGTGGGGTAGGGAAAAACTGGGATGGATGGAATACCAAAGAGGCCTTCTATTGTTCCTGAGAGGGGACAAGTCACAATTTTACAGAATGCTGCCAAATCAGTGGGGGAATCTCAAATCTGCAGAACCTCACCAAGAGTGAAAGTGATGCTCTGAAGCTGGAGTGCCACGAGCCAGCTCACTCACCTGGTCTGCTGAGAAGGGGTATGCGGTGAAGGTAAAAATGCAGATCCCAGATGCATTTGGCGCTGCAGCAGGAGAGTTCACAGGCTCCTCTAATCAGAAAGTGAACTGTCCCAGTCAGAGTACCCACTGAAGCCCCAATGCAGTTAGCACTGTGCAGCATTTCTCTATTGTCTATCAAACCAGCTGATATGTATCGTGACAATGGGGATTGAATTCATTGTACTTCTGCCATCCTTCCACACATGCACCATTTCTCCTGCACCCGGAGTCACATTGCATTTTGGAACCAAGCACCAGTGCAGACACTCACATGGGCAGGCATTAAGTTGTCATCTCAAAGAACAAAGAACAAAACAGCATGGGAAACAGGCCCTTCGGCCCAACGAGCTCGCACTGCCACTTCGTTGTTCCCACTCCTACCCATTGTCCCTGTCTATGTTTATAGAACTATGCATTGGAACCAAATTTGCGAGACAATTTAAGGAGAATTTGTTTTGCCAATCAGCCTAAGAGCACATTTTTGGGATGTGGGAGGAAATGAGAGCACCCAGAGAAAACCCACGCAAGCACGGGAAGAATGTGCAAACTCCCACAGACACAGGCCCAAATCCATGTATCTGCACAGCACAGTGATAGTCACTGAGCTGTCGTGTTGCCCATCAACTGATCTCTGTGGGTAGTGCTGAGTAAGGGCACATCACAATCATATGAGGTGATGACAGAGGCAAGGAGATTCCAGGGTGAGAGGACTGCTGGAAACCAGAACCTTGTGGAGTTCGAGGCAGATGTCAAGCCTCTGGAAATGATTATCAAGCAGCAGATGCTTTATATCTAGTGAGAGATTGATGAGGGTCTATGTGCCATGGAGGACCATGAGCACTACGTTGATCCTGCACATAACTGAGTGACAACATTTGTGGCAAGGCAAATTTAACAGCACCCTCAATTGTACCAGGGATTATGCTCAGACCTGAAAGATAGCACACTGGCTGGGAACTCTAGAAATCACTGCTACAGAGATCAATGAGGCATCTAGTGTTTCTGCTAGGTGCCCACACATTAATGGTGAACAGAGAGATGCAAATGCATCTCATGCTGAAGAATGAGCTACCTGTTAGGACAAGATTCCTCAGCCCATCTGCCAGTGGTTGTTGTATCTGACAAGGCCACGTTGACTGAGTGTCCAGCCATGGAGTTGAATGCTCCCTCCGAAATCGGAGCCAGTTCAGGCTCTGGTGACTGCAGGATGATCACTAAAGCCATCATGGCCACCAAGACAACAAAGTCAACATGTTGCCTCCAGTACTGCTGGCTGTGAGGAGGTTGGGGAGGGAACACCAAGACACAGCACCCACAGATGTAAATTTAAGGCACCTTGAGCACTACAGGGATACATCACGGGTGACATTATTTAGATTTATTACTTTGAAGTTTAGATAAGATTCGGAAAATTTGAATGCTGTGAAGGAACATGATTATTTCCTTTAAATTAATGACCCGAATTGGACGCATGCTTTGAACAGTGGCCTGGTGCAGCACAGACTTGCATCGTAAGGTGTTGCAATGTGCCAGAGTTCTGGGTCAAGATTTCATTTTCTTTTGTAAATGAGACAGTGCCGTTGGTTTGATGAGGCATCAATGCCTCAGGTGCCGAGCTGAAGATTCGCAGAATCAAAACATCTCTCATGTCACTGCCTCCCTGAAGGTTCCTACCATTTGCCTCGACATCCTCACCCTGTGTGTCACCAGGCTCCATCTTTGATCCTTCACTGGAATCATCCTCCCTGGCTTGTGGAGCTGCCTTGCTTTCCTCAGCCTACACTGACTTGCCCCTTGCCAAAGCAAAATTTTTGCAGGGGGAGACACCCTCTGGACAATACCGCAATGCCCCCTCTGATCAGTCTGTGGACCTCTCTACTAATACTCTTCTGGACAGATGACTACTGTTGTATCTCTCCTCAGCTTCAATCATCAGCCACCTATTTAAGGAATAGCTCTGGTCACCCAAGAGACATCCATCGAATTATGCAGGAGCCATGAATAGCCTTTGTATCAGTGAGTGCCACAAAATGTACAAGATTTTGAGCTCCCTAGGTAACGGTCACAAACTTAGAGAATTTATGTCCTGTGGTCACCGACAATCTACACTAATAAATAAACTTTCATCCTACCATTGGATGAGCTAAAAATTATACAGGCAGAGTGAAATCGCAGTCTATCAGATGTTAATGAATTAATTGTCAGTGGCACACACCCGATTTGTGCGCGTACGTTGGCCTCAATAACGCACATGAGTATGATATCGTCTTGAAGCTCAGCCTGATATCAATGACAACATTTTACATTTTGAACAGCTTGATCGTGTGCCCAAATTCCAAAACGTAAAATTCTGGTCTTAAGAATTTGTATTCATAATTTAAAACAAACCTGACTTTCACACAATTAACTCAAGCTTTAATAAGGAAGTCACCTTGACTGGCCACACACTCTCAGCCTTTAGGATGCTCATCTTAATAAGCTAATTCTCTCTGTGCACTATGCACAAAGTCACAAACTCAGTAGAATATAAGCTACCTACACACTGCCAACAATTCAAATAGCTGGAATGTTTGACGTGACAAATGGATTGCAGAAATGAAGTTTATTTCATCTTCCAACATATAAATCAATTTTAAAACAAAAAACATTTTCAAACTTTAATACAGCTTTTTCATCATTAGCTACTTCAATACCTGTAGCTCAAATTACAGGCAGTAGATTTGAAATGATAACACTTACTAGCCTTTACATCTGCGGTTGCTACTTAAAGAAGAAGAAATTGTATTTATATAGCATCTAGCACAACCTGACAATGTCTTCAAGCACTTTATAGCAAATTAGTTACTTCTGCAGAGAAAAGTGGCAACCAATTTGTACCCTGCAAGTTTGCACAAACAGCAATGAAATAAATGACCAATTAAACTGCATAGTTGCTGCTGGTTGAGCAATAACTTGTGGCCACAGCATCAGGAGAACATTGCTCTTCTTTCATAAGCACCATACCAATTTCGTCCCATTTAATTTAAGTCAATGTTTCGCAAAGCTAATAACAGAGCTGGGATATCAGGTTCGAATACTAGCATTTTTAACTGTTTATGTCAACCTATACTGATAAGAACTCAGTAAGAATTTAGCAACACCAATTTTTATTCCAACTGATTTATTTGATAGTAAAAAAGCGAGCTTTCGACTCTGTGTCTTCCTCAGGCAAATGCAGTGTTCTGGTCTCCAACCGATTTATTTGCATTTGCCTGAGGAAGACACAGAGTCGAAAGCTTGCTTTTTTACTATCAAATAAATCGGTTGGATTAAAAATTGGTGTTGCTAAATTCTTACTGAGTTCTTACCACCCCAATCCAACACCGGCATCTGTACATCAACCTATACTGATATATAGGCCTGCCAAGTGTGATTGAATGTGTTCCTGAAGGTTTCATCACATGATTTGCCCTCACGCTCCAATCATTTATCAGCCAACACATCCACTCTCATGATCATTGCCTTCCTACCTAAATGGAAAGCTAAACCAAATTGGATGACTGGCAAACAAGTATCAAAAGCCTCTTTCCCAATTGCCCCCACCACTCATTTTCAATATTATATCTGGTGAAGAGAAAAGCAATGTTTTTATAATGTCCCTATGTCTCTCATCTGATCTTCAATTCTTGGAGACATCAAGCCACTCCTGAAGAGTTGGCAAACATGTCTGTATCATATATGCTTCATCTGAAGCTACTGAACGATTTACACAAGAAGAAAACCAGCACCGTTTGGCTCACTATTTTCTGAGCAGTAAAATATGACCCAAATCAATCTGGGAACAGAATTATACAGGACACTTGTATCCACTGTCAATTTGACTCAGTGGTAACAATTGAAAGTGTAGATACAGCAAAAGAAAATGCTGTATTAGAATATCTACAATGCAAAAGGAGGCCTTTCGGGCCATCAAGTCTGCACCAACTCTCTGCCAGAGCAGTTAATCCAGGTCATATCCCTGTAACCCCGCTTCTTCACACAGACAAAGGGACAAGTTTAACATAGCCAATGCATTATATTGTTCGCATACTGATTGCTTTGTGCAGATTTGGCGAGGATTTCCAATCTTTAAGTATACTAATTTTCAAATCTCTCCTGATCTAGAATTCTCAGATCTTACTGCACAATGCTCACCATACATTGGCGGTCATCTATTCCGCTTAAATCCTCGACAAACTCCTTGCCAATGTCGAATTCCATGAGATAATTACGGAGGCTGCTGATGGTTTTAATGACCATGTGATTGCCGGTCTGAATAATGTCCTTGTCTGGTTTCAGCAACACCGCAATTTTCCGCAGAGCAATGTTCACATCTGTTTACAAAAAAGGGGGACGAAAAGAAAATAGCAGGTATTCGACAGAAAACCAAGTCTTAATACAAAAAAGAGAATTTCAACTCAATTATCATTTCCACTCCATACACTGTAAATATAATATTCCAAATAACCTCCCGCATTAATACTAACATCACTCGAAATGAAGGCTGTGCAAAGATCGGATTCATGAAATAAGTTTTAGATTTAATCTGTGGTTATTTGAATTGGTATTAATGAAGGACTTGTGTTTCTACCATCGCTCCTCGCTAGTGGTTCTATAACCAATAAAACACGTTCCTATCACACATTAGGAATAAAATAAAAGATAAAACCCCAGTTAAGTCGATTCTACTCCAAAACACCTTACATACAAGATTTACTCGGCATGAGAGATGGTAATTATTTCACATTTGCCACCTTCCTGTTCACTCTCAGAGCAGTCGTTTAAATATTAAAGGCTGAGTGCAGGACTGTCCAGTTCTGATAATACAGACACCAGTGGTCAGCTTTTACCTAGGGCTTTCAGGTACTCTTCGAAGTTCTCGTTGGATATCATTTTCCAGTATCCGCTGAAATCAACGGACATGTTCTTCGGTCTTCAGAAGCAGCAGAACTGGAGCTTTGGGCCACACTTCGCAGAGCTGTCTTCACTGAGTTCAAAACCACGGAGGGACAATAGTCCCAACACTCTTAATCATCCAAAAAAAATGTGAGCCCTTTGATCCGATTAACTAGTGAATGAATTTACAGGTCAGACTCAGAAATCTCTTTAGCTGAAATCAATGACGCTCATTAACCAATACTTCATTAGAGTTTTCAGTGTCTCGCAAACGATTGAGTGCATGTTTGGATCTTTTTGTTGAAAATACAACGTTATGTCGCTGAGAAGCTTATGAAAGACTGGGGCGTGTACACATGGTCATAACAAGACGAGAGCCAAGTTCACATGGATTGCACGTGCTTCTCAACGTTAGCCAAAGAAGTTCATTAAAAATGAATCGCTCATTTGCATGTAAAAAATCAGTGATTTTTTTCTTGGGAATGCTGGCTGCAAACCAGGTTGGTTTGGAGCATTTTGCTCTATTCTCCCTCAAGACTGATTCCCAATCCTAAAAGAAGTCCTGCAATTGTGCCCAAATATTAAAATTGCAAATGACCCAAGTATTGAACAATCTGCTTCTCTCATAACTCAAGATTGGTTCATGTTAACATTTGGTGAGTTAGCATTATGCCACTTCCACCTCATTCCTAAACTACCATGTAGATCATTTACATCCACTCATAACCTGCTGCACCATTCCAGTAGATCCTGGTTGATTTGAATCTTATAGAATCACACACCGCCAAAAAGGCCCTTCAGCCCATCCAGTCCCCACCAACACATTAGAAACATCTGAAGTCCCACCTAATCCCATCTGCCAGCACTCCACCCATTTCCCTGAATATTATGATGTGCCAAGTGCTTCTTATTCCACTCTGTCTATGTTTGTTATAGTCCTGTATAGTCAAACAGGTCATCCCTCAATCTTCTATGCTCCAACTAAAACAAGCCAAGCCTATGTAACCTCTCTTCATAACTTAAACGTTCTTAGAACATAGAACATAGAACACTACAGCACAAACAGGCCCTTCGGCCCACAAGTTGTGCCGAACACATCAAAACCTACCCAGCCATAGACCTATCTATAACCCCCAATCCCATTGGATCCCATATACCAGTTCTATCCCAGATCAGATCATAGTGAATCTCCTCTGCACCCCCTCCAGTACAATCATATCTTTCCGATAATATGTTGACCAGTACTCTAGCTGTGGGCTCAATAAAGTTCTATACAAACTCCAATGTGACTTCCCTGCTTTTGTAATCCATACCTTAACCTATAAAAGCAAGTGGCCTTATGCCTTTTTCACTATCCTACTAACAGACCCTTTTCAGAGATCTATGGATAAACATGTCAAGATGCCTTTGTTCCACAGAACCTCTTTCTGCCCTATCACTCAGTGAATATTTCTATGTCAAATTACTCCTTCCAAAGTGCATCACCTCACACTTTTCAAGATTACATTCCATCTGCCACTTATCTGCCTATCTGACCATTCTATATATATATCTTCTTGTAGCCAAAGACACACCACCTCACTGTTAATCACCCAGCCAACCTTTGTGTCATCCACAAACTTACTAATCCTACTCTCACATAACTATCAATGACATTTATATAAATAATGAATAATAGGAAGTCCATTTATCTTAATCCCATTTATCTATCTTGGTTGTGTAACCCTTAAGACCTTCCACAACAAAAACTGACTTATTTCCACAGCATTTGGAAAAAATTACCAGAAACCTATTTTGAACAAAGGACAAAGAAAATTACAGCAGGTAATGTGGTGACCAATACTCTAGCTGTGGGCTCTTCAGCCCTCCAAGCCTGCACTGACTATGCAGCCTGACTGAACTAAAACCCCCTATCCTTCAGGAAACCATATCCTTCTATTCCCATCCTATTCATGTATTTATCCATATCCTTCCACTACCTTCCCCAGCATGAATTCCAGGTACCCACCATCCTCTGTGTAAAAAACTTACCTTGTACACCTCCTTTAAAGCTTGCCTCTTGCACCTTAAATCTATGCCTCCTAGTAATTGACTCTTTTACTTTGGGAAAAAGCTTCTGACTGTTCATTCTAACCACATCCCTCATAATCTTGTAGACTTCTATCAAGTCACTCCTCAACCTTCATCATTCCAGTGAGAACAAACTAAGCTACTCCAACCTCTCCTCATAGTTAATGCCTTCCATTCCAGGCAACATCCGGTAAATCTTTTCTGCACCCTCTTCCACATCTTTCTGTATGGTAACTAGGATTGAACACTATATTCCAAGTGCGGCCAAACTAAGGTTCTATAAAGCCGCAAAATTGCCAATTTTTAAACTCAATGCCCTGGCCGAAGAAGGCAAGCAAGCCATATGCTTTCTTTACTGTCTTCTCTACCTGCATTGCCACTTTCAGTGACCTATGTACTTGCATATCCAGATCCCTCTTCCCAGCAACACAAGGGTTTTTCCATTTACTGTATATTTCCTATCTGTGTTAGACCTTCCAAAATGCATTACTTCACATTTGTGTGGAAATTGTTTTCTTAAATCACCTTGAACAGTCTAATATAAGTTATGACCATGAGAGATGGTGTTAAAATTGACTGTAAATTTAGCTCTCCAGGGATGGCTATAATAGAGAGGTTGTACTTTGCCACGATGGAAGTTTTCAGCTTATAAAGAACTAATCAGATAGATTTTCTGACTTTAAACCAAGAAAAAATTGTTAAGGTTTACTTCACAAATGTAAAAAAAACATTATGACCACCATTCATTTGTCACACACATTCTGCACCCCCTCTACCCAACACACACACAATCACAGATGCTAGAATAAGAGGATAGATTTAAAGATATTTTGCAGTTTATGAAGATGAACAATCAAATACATTTAAAGTTAACTATCGTTTGACAGATCTCAGTGTGGTACTTATGTGTGGCAGTCATTCTGTTCAGTTGTCTTCATATGACTGTAGGTATATGAAGCAGAATTCCATTTATTATTCCCAAAATATCTCAGTTTGCAATAGATTTCTCTTTTCAGGACGATTCTTGGCAAATTGGATGAAATACATTGGAGAAAAGAGATGCTTTTTTCAGTCTTTTAGTACAGCATTCCCATCTCTGTTTCTTTCTCTGGTTTTGTAAGAAGTTTGTAAAGTCTTGCTGGCTGTATGTTCCAGAGGAATTCTGTTACCATATCTGCTGCAGTAGTTGTTTTGTGGAACAGGTTACATTGCATTTTGATATTTCGTCTTCAAAATGTTAAAGAGCTTC
The DNA here is from genome assembly GCA_024679065.1 of Sphyrna mokarran. Taxonomy (NCBI): domain Eukaryota; kingdom Metazoa; phylum Chordata; class Chondrichthyes; order Carcharhiniformes; family Carcharhinidae; genus Sphyrna; species Sphyrna mokarran. The sequence goes on along the minus strand of JAGIQG010000003.1, from coordinate 43,982,405 downwards.
AAGGTACTGTGAAAGTCACCAGGAAATGGGGGCCTTTCACACTACCCTGAGCTGGTTATTGTCTATTCCTTTTACATTCCACTTGGGTAGAATGAGTTGTATACTGTGGCTGGCTAGCTGTCCCTCATTGTCTGAATACAATTACAGCTTATTGTTTTTTAAAATCCAGTATAAAAAAGGCATTCAAAATTGTATCTCTTTATTAAAAAAAAACTTAATAGAACTATATTTTGAATATTGTTGCTCCAAGTGAGAGTCCAGGACAACACTCCAAGCTGCTCAGTAGCTTTCCAGTTTTATGCAAGGATTGCTTGTAACTTATTCTAACTGAGACATGTCCTATATGTGCTTCAGGCACATTTATCAAGAAAAAGGTTGCACTCCAACATTGAGCTAATAGAAAATGTTGCACTAGCCTCCCTTTTCTTGCATTTTCCTGGAAAGGGAAAGTAACAAAAATGTCTGGGATCTAACTTACAAAATGGCAGTCATTTTAGTTAAGATGATAATCAGTCTCAATTATCTCCACAGATCTCTTTCAGAATTCAGTGTAATCTATGCAGAAATTCCCGAAAATGTTTATTTTGCATTCTCAGAATTTATATTCTCAGCTATCTTTATATGTCCATTTGTAAAAACACATGGAATTTGAGGATGTAACAAATGAAGATCTGTCACAGTACTCATCCACACTCTCCATCAATGCAGAGATGTACGTCACTGTGAGACCTATAGCATGCTCGGGAATCAAAGTCTTCGGGAATCAGAGCACAACACAGATTCTGGTCCACAGTAGGTGGAGACAGGAACATCCAAGGACACCAACACTTGCATTACTGCTGGAGGCCAGTATTCTGCTGAGTCTGAGTCAGAGGAAAAACCTCCAGACCTGGATTTATCATAGATGTTTGAGCTGCAGTGAAAGACAATGGAATATTAGGCAGGGTTGTCAGATGTGCTCCATAGATTGCAACATAAGTAGGAGTCTCTCTGTGTTCAGACTGAGGTCACAATATCATCACAGCAAAGCACAGAGGTCAACTGTGATAGGATGGTGGCTACCTTAAAGTCCTTTGTCCAGGTCTCAGCTCCTTCACTTCGCCATCACCATAACTGCACTCCATCCATCAGTGGCTATGTGAGAGATTCAAGAATATCGTGGTTGATCTGATCACTTTAACCCCACATTCCTATATACCCATGATAACTTTTCAACTATTTGATAATTAAGAATCTGTCTAGTTCTGCCTTAAAAGTGTTCAAAGACTCTGTTTTCACTGCCTTTTGAGGTAGAGAATTACAAAGACTCAAAACTCTCTGAGGGAATGATCTTCTCCTCACATCAGTCTTAAATGACTTATTTTTAAACAGTGACTGTCAATCCTCGATTCGCGAATAAGAGGAAACCTTCTCTCCACATCCAACCTTGTCAATACCCCTCAGAATCTTAATGGACTTGACCAAACTGCTTCTTACTCTTCTAAATTCAAGTGGAAACAAACGATAGGCATCATCATACTTGTCATTCATGCCACATTCCTGTTGCAGTGAAGTCAGAGAATTTGGCGGCCTACCAAATCTCCATTCGCTGCGTTGGGATGGCAAAATCCCACCGGTGTGAACGGTGGTAAGATTCCAGTCCTAATCTCTCCAACCTTTTCTCATAAAACAACCTGACCATTCCTGGTATTAGTCTAGTGTTAATCTAGTATTAATCGAATCTTTGTTCTCTGAACTGATTCTAACGCATTTATATATTTCCTTAAATGAAGAAGCCAATACTGGTAAATCCCCAAAACCTAATGAAATGTATCCCAGGATATTATGGGAGCCTAGGGAGGAACTTGCGGGTCCTCCAGCAGAGGTATTTGAATCATTGATAGTCACAGGTGAGGTGCCTGAAGATTGAAGGGTGGCAAATGTTGTGCCTTTGTTTAAGAAGAGTTGCAGGGAAAAGCCTTGGAATTACAGGCGGGTAAGCATCACATCTGTGGTAGGTAAGTTATTGGAAGGTATTTTGAGAAATAGGATTTACAAGCATTTAGACATGCAAGGACTGATTAAGGATAGTCAGTATGTGAATGGAAAATCATGTTTCATAAATTTGATTTTTTTGAAGCATAACCAAGAAGGCAGATGAGGGCAGTACAGTCGATGTTGTCTACATGGATTTTAGCAAGGCCTTTGACAAGTACTGCATGGTGTGCTGTTGCATAAAGTTAACTCTCTCATTGGATCCAGAGTCAGGTAGGTAAATGGATACAAACTTAGCTTGATGGCAGAAACCCAAGGGTGATTGTAGAGGGTTGTTTTTCAAGCTGGAGACCTGTGACCAGCGGTGTGCCTCAGGGGTCGGAACTGGGGTCCACTGTTATTTATCATTTATATTAATGATTTGGATGAGAATATAGGAGGCATGGTTAGTAAGTTTGCAGATGACACCAAGATTGGTGGCATAGTGGACTGTGAAAAAGGTTATCTCAGATTGCAAAGGAATCTTGATCAATTGGGCCAGTGGGCTGACAAATGGCAGATGGAGTTTAATTTAGATAAATGCAAGATTATGCATTTTGGTAGATTGAACTAGGACAGGACTTACTCAGGTAATAGTAGGGCATTAGGAAGAATTATAGGAACAAAGAAATATAGGGGTACAGATTCATAACTCCTTGAAAGTGGAGTCACAGGTAGATAGAGTGATGAAGGCGGCATTCACTATGTTTGGTTTCATCGGTCAGAACATTGAATACAGGAGTTGAGAGATCTTGCTGAAGTTGTACAAGACATTGGTAAGGCCACACTTGGAATACTGTGTACAATTCTGGTCATCCTATTATAGAAAGGATATTATTAAACTAGAAAGATTGCAGGAAAGATTTACTAGAATGCTACCAGGATTTGATGGTTTGAGTTATAAGGAGAGGCTGGATAGATTGGTACTCCTTTCTCTGGAACATAGAAGGCTGAGGGGTGACCTTGTAGAGATCTATAAAATAATGAGGAGCATATATCAGCTAGATAGTCAATATCTTTTCCCAAAGCTAGGGATGTCTAAAACTAGAGGGCATAAGTTTAAGGTGAGAGGAGAGAGATACAAAAGGGTCCACAGGGGCAATTTTTTCACACAGAAAATGGTGAATGTCCAGAACAAACTGCCAGAGGTAGTAGTAGAGGTAGGTATAATTCTGTCTTTTAAAAAGCATTTAGCCAATTAAATGAGTATGATAGGTATAGAAGGATATGAGCCAAGTGCAGGCAATTAGGACTAGCTTAGGAGTTTAAGAAAAAAGGCAGCATGGACAAGTTGGACCAAAGGGTCTGTTTCCATGCTGTAAACCTCTGACAATAAAACTCCAGATATGGTCTCACCAATGCTTTGTACAACTGGAGCATAACCTCCCTACTTTAATCCCTCACAATAAATTATAATATTTTATTAGCTTTCCTAATTACTTGCTGTACCTTTATACTAGCCTTTTGTGATTCATGCACTAGGACATTCACATCCCTCAGCATCTCAGAGCTTTGTACTCTCTCACCACTTAAATAAGCTTCTTTTTTATTCTTCTTGCCAAAATTGAGTTACACATTTTCAAACATTGCACTCCATTTCCCAAAGTTTTGTCCTCTCACTTAATCTATGTCACTTTATAGCCTTACATCCTCTTCACAATTTACTTCTCTACTTGCAGCAAACTTAGCAACCATAACTTCACAAAGTCTCTTCATCAAGTTATTTGTATAAATTATAAAAAGTTGAGTCTCCAGAACTGCTCCCCATGGCACAGCACTCATCACATCCTATCAATCAGAAGATTCATTTATGCCAACTGTCTTCTTCTTGTCAACTAGCCAATCTTCTATCTATGCCAATATGTTACTTTCTACATCATGAGTTTTTTATGTCACACAATAACCTTTGAAATGACATCCTTTCAAATGCCTTTGAAAAATCTAAGTACAGTACAACACCGGTTCCCCTTTATTCACAGCACATGTAACTCCTTTAAAGACTTTCCTTTCACAAAATCATGTCAACTGTTCCTGACTGCCTTGAATGTTTATAAGTGTCCCCACTTAACATCTTTATTAATGGCTTCTAATATTTTCACTTTGACAAATATTGGGCTAACTAACCCGTAATTTACTGTTTTCTGTCTCCCTCTCCTTTTGAACAAAGGTTATGTTTGCTACTTCCCAATCTCATGAAACCTGCCTTAAATCTAGGGAATGTCAAAAATTAAAAGCAATGCATCAACTTTCTCATTAGCCACTTCTTTCAAAACCTTAGTGTAAAGGCTATCTGTACCCAAAGATGTCAGTCTGCAGACTCAGCAGTTTGCTCAATGTCACTAGCCTTATGATTATAATTTTCTTGGTTTCTTCCCTCCTTTCCTTCTATTTGCAGATTTACAGTTATTTCTGGGATGGTACTTGGTGCATGCTCAAGTCCATGGTGAAGACAGATGCAAAATATCTGTTCCATTAATCCGTCATACCAAACTTCCACACTGTCTTTGCAGTTGTACACATTGAGTTTACACATTGCTTATTCAGCACACTGAACAACCGCATCCTTTGCAGGGTAAATGTTCCATGAGAGCGTGAAATTCTTTTTTGAGGGCCTGGGTTTCCTATCTCTGAATTTGGAAGCTATGAGATGTTGAGGTGATATTTCCAAAAGGCTTTTTTTCCTGCTGGGCCAGGTGTCTATTTGTTTTCAGAGTCACAATCACAGAGGGTAGTAACCCTGATTATAAAAGATTGATGCACAGAGATTGATAATTGGAACTAATCTCACAATAATGCACATTTACATTGATGGTTCATAATTGTCTCTGATGGAACATGAGGCTCCTAACATGTCTCAGCTGTGCATTCCTCTTTTTTTGGGAATAGAGATTTCAGATGCGTACCTCTTCCATCAATTTGCAGTGCTGTGAGATACTCCTCCCAGAAGACCGAACAATCTCCCCAGCAGCAGTCTTTTAGTTCCATTTTCCACTGCTCTATTACTTAAGGTTCCAAGCTGGTGCTCCTCAGGTTTTATTACCAGATTATCTTTGACTCTGTCTGATCGTGGAAACCCTCCCATCAACCTGGAGGAACATAATACTCAGGTTTCCCTCCCATCTATTACTCTCAGCTCTCTCCCTGTAAGTCTGGATCCATTGCTGTAGTGTGTTACTTACCAAGTCATTTGAGGTGGTTGTTCTTGTGCCTCATGTAGACCTTACTCCTCCCCATCTTGAGGCCTACTGCATCCTGTAGACTTTACTCCTCCCCCTCCAAATGAGACTCTGAAGTGCCCTCTCCTATACTACCTGTTTCCAATCTATAAACTGCAGATTCCACGTCTGACTGTGACTGTGCCGCCTGCATAGTGAATACTTTATCAGAAACCTTCTGGACTACCATGCTTGAAATGATGACCACACCCTTCTCACAACATACTGGCCCTATTGACAGTGGAGTGATATGCCCTCCCTTCTCTGGACTGGGACAAAGTCTTTTCAAGCTTAAACCATTACTTATGTGCTCCTTTAGTCATCTGAGTTGCTGTTGTGCCTGAGACTCCCTTGGGACTGCTGTGTTTGATTTTTCTCACTGAAAAAAAAGTTGAGCCTCCAGAACTGCTCCCCATGGCACAATACTCATCACACCCCCCCCCTACCTAATCCCTTTTGCCTGAGATAACCCCTTGAAGTCGATGTTCTGAAGCCTGGTGCTGGGTCTATGGTAGCACAGGCATAGTACAATGCAAGGTTGGTGAACTTACCTCAGAGTAAGGAGTGAATTGCAGTTCACCACGTGCTTGTTGCCTGTATCCAGATGTGATGCATGCTGATCTAAGTAGATGCTGAATGGTCTTTCGATCCAGCGTCAGGACTTGATTCTAGTAAGCTGCCTGATAATAAGCATTCATGATATTTTCATAACATATTCTATCATAATTTAGCTAAATGCCAGTTTTCCATCAATGACACCATTTATTGTGCACCAAAGGAAAAGACCATTCTTGTGGCTTACAGTCAGGTAGATTTGGGACCTACAACAATGTGTAAAGTTACAGGCTTAAAACCCCCCACCAGCAGCTTCCAAATGGACAAGTCTCCATTTGCTCAATAAGACAGCTCATACTCCACAAACCTACAGGTAGATCTATTGATGACCTCCCTTGATGATTAAGGATATTGCCTGCGTGGTTATCATAATGTATTCAAAAATCTTTCCCAACATGGCTGTGCAGGAAATGTGACCCACTATTTAAAGCTGGAGTGAAAACCTGTTTTTCTGTCAACAGGAAACTGATCTTTTGGTTCCCATGTTATTTTCCCATCTCATCAGCCAATTCACCCACTGTAGACGGGAATGAAAAATTTCATCCTTTATCATATTGTAATTTGTATTTTGTAATTTGATAAACTGCTCTTGAAAATTGGTGTATATTCTGATTATTTTCTCAATAATACTGCATGTGTGATTTCTGGTCTTAGAGCAGCTGTGGTTGTGGTGTCATTTTCCATCCTGATTATACTGCCATGAAAATAGAACCCTTACATAAATGACACAGAGCAACATAAGTGAACTATGACCTTTGGTACAATCCCAGCAGATGTTCAAGCAGACTGAGAAGATCCCAGAATGGAACCCTGGCTCACAAACTTTTCCTGTTTTTAACCAAATGTGGAGGAACAGAGTCACAGCATTGTTAATTAGTTTTAACAAAATGAAGAAGAAACATTTATTAAACATGAAGGAAGGACTATAATGCAATATTCCTTTAAGCACTCCTAAGCTCAATGAATACGTACTGGTTTTAAGATGACAAAGTACATTTAAAGCTATAATGATCTCATGAACACACAAAGTCTTTTCTTAAAGCACGTAGGTTGGCTCCTCTCTGAACCCAAGTAAGTTTCTGTGGATTTCTCCACAGAATGCGCACCCCCGCAGACAATTGTCATATGACAGTTTCCAAATTCCACATCCAAAAACGTGCTGTAAAACATCTCTCATAATACTAATACTTTCCATTAGCAGGTTACTTTTCATTAGAAGGTGGCATTTCAGTCCAGGTTTTACAACGGATTCTTTTGAACAGAGCTTCCTTCCACTGCTACCAATGAATCCAGTCCAGTATTTTACACCAACCCCTTTTGGATTTCTTTCTCTTGACTACCGTCCAAACAGTCACAATTGCTATAACTCTCGATTCCCAGATTCTTATTAAAATTATATCAAACATTTTAACTATCTCTGCTCCCCATTTTAAATCTCATTAATGCAATTGTCTTTATAACTCAGAATACTTTGTTCCCTGTTCTTTAGTTTCTGGTTGCTTAAAGTTATAAAGTTTATTTATTAGTGTCACAAGTAGGCTTACACTAACAATGCAATGAAGTTACTGTGGAAATACCCCAGTCGCCACAGTCCGGCACCTTTATCGGCACACTGAGGGAGAATTTAGCATGGCCAGTACGTCGTTTGGACTGTGGGAAGAAACCCGTGCGGACACAGAGAGGACATGCAGACTCTGCACAAACAGTGATCCAAGCTGAGAATTTGAACTCAGGTCCCTGGCACTGTGAGACAGCAGTGCTAACCGCTGTGTCACCATGCTGTCCCAACTTCAGTAACATGAAACCTTCCTCCTATCCCAATTCCCTGTTGTCTGAGCTGTATTTTGTTTCTTAAGAAGGCTGCATCTTTGCAACTCCCTTCTCCCATCCAACTTCTCCTGAGAGTTACTGATTCCTCAGTATGTCTCGAACTGCACAGGCTCCAGTTAAAACTAAGAACAAAAAAAAGCCTCCCTTTGGGAAGGGCTAAGCAACACTCCTGCTCCTATATTTATTGTTTAAACTGTAATCCTCTCTAAGTACAACAGAAATACAGTTGGAACTTAACCAACCCCAACACACACAAACATACTTGTCCAGCATGAATCTAAATATAGGGCAGGATTTTGCAGCCTCGATCTATCCGAGATTGGAAAATCCAACACAAGACCAATGGACCTTCCCATTGTCTGCCCCTAGCCCTCTCCAAATCCAGTGGAAGGTGGGCTGATAGAATTCCAGCATTATGTTCCTTCTGGGCATAGAAACATTAAACTAAACTTATATAAATCTATATCTTATTTCTATGTTCAATAGAAATATAAATCTCTTAAAACTACTTTTCTTTTCCTAACACTTCTTTATATTTCCACTTGTATGATAATGTAAATGCCTACTACTTAAACAGACATGCAACCTAAGCTTCATTCATTGTTCACAGCTAACTCTGTACCATTCCTCAAACAATATTTGCAATTCAGTAGATGTCTTGAAAATACATTCCAATTTGCTTGAATAACCTCATTTTGATATGAGGCAATCAATAAATTCCATCTATATTGGTTAGAAATATCTCTTGATTCTAATATCTCTAATCTACTGCAGCTTCTCTGTATGAGTTTTATTTTCCTTTGCCTGCGCTAATGTTAATAAAGAAAAGGCTTTTTATGAGATCCATATAATATGAGAGTGTTGTCTGCTGCCATTGTTTATGTCTGATATGGCTCAACACTGGCTCTGTGAACTGCTGACATTGTTTTCAGCAGAACAAAATATCTGATTGGATCATAAACTAAAGACACTATACTTTCTTGTGGCCAATAAATCTTCTCTGTAACGAGCGATCAAAACTAGAACTTCTTCCTTTGGTGTTTGGTGCTGATACTACAAAGAGCTTAGCACAAAAAATCTTTGCACATGAGTTCAAGGATGGCCTCTGGTGTGGTAGTAGTGATGTAGGTCACTTTTTATTATATATGCATTGATATATGAATAATTATCACATGATTAAGCAAGTGCTTTGTTTTACTTTCACTCATAACTACTATTTTAAAGATGTAGCAATGCATTGTGGCAGAGGTGATGTGATTGTTCAAAGTAACTTCCACTATCTTGGTGGCCATCCTGATAGCTGGCATGTTTTTAATGTTATGAGAAGACTGAAGCCTATATACAATGTTGTCAAGGGGATACTCTATCACAACCTTGGTCTCCGGAAATCCAGGACACCAATATAATGGAAAAGTTGAAGAGATTTAAGCAAGCAAAAATAGCTGCTCTCTGGCGATGAAGCTTGTTCAGAAGGTGGAATGCTAGCGGGTAGAAACATTTCTGACAGTTACTGGGAAATAAACACACAAAATCTATGCCTCTTCAACAGACTGGGCCATGGAGAACGCAAGAAATGATGAATCCTACCCCCTGTAAGATACATCTGTGAAAACTAATCTAAGGGTGAGAGTTCAATACCAAAGCCAGGGGCAGCATAATGGGACAGTGGTCAGCACTGCTGCTTCACAAATGGATTCAATTCCAGCCTTTGGTGAATGTATGGAGTTTGCATGTTCTTCTCGTATCTTCGTGGGTTTCCTCCAACAGTCCAAAGATGTGCACCTTTGGTGGACTGCCCATGCTAAATTGACCCTTAGTGTCCAGGGATATGTAGGTTAGGTGGATTATCAATGTTAAGTAAGCAGGGTTACGGGGATAGGGCGGGAGGGCAAGCAGAGGGGAGGGCAGAGGTGAGATGCTCTTTTGGAGAGTTGGTGCAGAGTCGATGGGCTGAACAGCTTTTTGCGCTGTAGGGATTCTATGGTTCTAAGACACCATAAAAGATACTCTGAGATCAATTTATATTTGAAATTAAGGATTTGAGGGTGCAAGAGAGACTCCTTCAAGAGATTAATCTAACCTTGTTGAAGATGGATGCAATTTGTTATTGGGGTGAATGCACAGTCGTGCAACTCATTAGGGAGTTGAGGGAGTTGTATGAATCCTGATGTACCAGGGTGACTAATAAGTGTGAGCTGCACTGTGAGTTCATTACAAGTACAATCATACCACTTCTGATGCAAAATGAAAAAAAATGATTAGGAATGAACAGAATTCTCAGGCCACTAAATAAGAGATTTCAGAGTGTTGCTAAGACTCCAAAAAATATTGTCTGAAAGTATCTTTTGAGAAAGGTAAGAAAATGGACTTCCCAGATAAATTGAGCAGAACATACCTGCCAAAAGTTAACACCTGTGACTTTACAGGTGAGGTGGAAGAAATTGATCATTGTGCATTTCATATGCTTAAAACTCAAGCTACAAGCAAACTGATCATGCTGCAATGGCTGATTTGGTTCTGAAGCAATTGCATGTTATTATTTGGCAATGCTGGAGTGGGAACAAGTCAGAGGCACAAGAATGTCTCCAGTTCTACTTGGACTTTCACAGTGAACTAACAGTCCAAGGGGAATTGGCATTTAAAGGATACCAGCATATGAGTCCCAGCACTATTGTAAGAAATTAATGCCAGTTTTACATCTAACATATATCAATTAAGAGGATAGTATTCATAATATCTGAGGCAGTCTCTTTCCATTAGGGTGCAAACAGAACTTAAACAATACATTATAAAATTCTATATCTGTCTCAACATAGTTCTCCAAGTAAGGGACCAACAGTACAGTAACTAATGGTGAGTAGGATTCATCAAATGTTGTGTTTACCTTTGAGTTATGATTCAGTCAATGACTAACGATTGCAGAAAAAGTGGGAAATCTCCACGAACACTGCTTTCTTCACCATGGGAAACTTACCATTCCCATCAGAGTCAGATCCCCTTTCACTGACACTTTATGCTTACTTCATGCAAATGTACCTGAATATTGATGGCATGAGAGTGACCTCACCAGTCTTGGCTCTTTTAATGTCCACACCTAGACAGCAAGTTGAAATCAGTTGCACTTACACAGTCATTCTGAGGAACCCTCTAGCACAGACCAAATGTAGTGAAGACCTGATGTTACAAATCCCATCCCAAATTTTTCTCCCTGTTCATCCCTTCCCGATCCAGTAACACCTCAAATTCATCCTGATCCACAAAGAAATTTGAAGCCATTAATACAAGGGAAATAATTTGCATTTTGATATTGGCTCATATGTCTCTCCCGGTTGAGGAATTAAGTGTGCTGAAGCATTTGCTTGAAATTATATTGAAAGCTTTGGAGACCAGAACAATGAATAAAAATATTCAGGGGATCTAAATTTGGACTGACCTGCACCAATTATGCATCCCTTCTCTTGACACAAAGTGAGCTTCATATTAAAATGTCGCAAGGCAACTCAGCTTTAGGAATTAGGCCACCTTCTTTCAAAGGCCTTATTCTGCCCTTCAAATTTTCATTATTAATACTGTGACTAAATGAGCCAATAGATCTCAGCTGACTTTTCTCTGACAGCAAAAAAATGGAATTCTACTTTTGCTATGAAATTACATTTGGATTTTCCATAACAAAACCAGCTAGAACAAAGAAAAGAAAAATCATTTTTTTATTATGTACAATTTATGGACAAAAATGTAGCTCACACTAAAACTGGAATGAAAATCACTTTGGAGTAGAAATATGCTTCTCGTTAAAAGTTCCCAGTAGTATTGTGCCATGGTGTACAAAGAGGATGATCAGATTCACTTTGTCAACTCTGTAAATCAATATAAATCAGACAAAAGGTTTTGAATACTTGAAATAAAAATATATTTGGAATAAAAGTATGTGTGATCCTGACAAATTTTGCCAGTATGAAATTGTACATCTAGATTCAGATTTGAATAAATTATGGATGAAGAGCCAATTTGCAAGTAATTGCACGTCAGGCCTCCATCAGTCAACAATTTTACCCTTGGGCCAGAATTGTATGCTAGCTCCAAGTGAGTTCTGAGGCAGGAAACAGGGAAGGAGTGTAAAATTGCATGGCCAGAATGCCCTCTTGAATCGCACCCATCCCGACATAGGCATAATTTCATGATGGGATGAGAAACACAATATGTCCCTAGTAAAGTCCTTAAGTGGTCACTCCATGGCCACTTAAGGGCATTTTCCCACCCAGCTTTGACTTTTAAGCTGGCGGGTGCCAAACAGAGCAGGGTGGGAAACTGAAATTATAAATCCCATCCCAAGCAGCAAGTTTAGGGTAGGAGGGTACAGCTCAATCTGAAGGCCCTTTCAGATTTGGGGCACTTTTGCCTTTGGGAGCTGGCTGCTCCTCAATCTGATAGACTGGTTGGAAGTCCTGCCTGCTGCCAATGAATGTATAATTGAGTGTGAAATGGCAGTAAGGTTATTAGGGTTGGCACAGATGGATTACGTGCCAACTCTCAGGATATCGGGTGCCCAATTTTGCCATCCTGAAAATTCAGACCATGTAAAATCTAAACGCATTCAGATAAATTCTATATTATTTATACAAGTAATTTAAACTTTAAAAATATGTTGCTGTTAATAGGTACAAATTGGCAAAATTCTCATGAATATAAGTGCCCTATAGCTGCCAAAGCCTGTCCACCATCTACAAGGCACAAGTCAGGTGTGTGATGGAATACTCTCCAGTTTCCTAGATGAGTGCTACTCCAACATTCAAAAAGCTCAACATCACCCAGGACAAAGCAGCCTGCCTCATAAGCACCCCATCCATCACCTTAAAAATTCACTCTCTCCACCATCACAGCACTATGGCAGCAGCATGTGTCATATACAAGGTGTGCTGTGCCAACTCATCCGACCTCCATCGCCCACTTTCCAAACCCATAAATCCAAACATCTTGAAAGATAAGGGCCTCAGGTGCATGGGAATGCTACTCCCCTCCCCATTCTGACTTGGCACTATATTGCCAGTCCTTTATTGTTGCTGCGGCAAAATCCTGGAACTTTGTTCTTTTAAACTTTGAGTGTACCTGCATCATGTGGCTTGCAGCAATTTAAGAAGGCAGATCGCCAGCATCTTCTCAACAGAAAGTAGGAACAGGCAACAAACGCTGGCCTTGCCAGTGATGCCAACATGCAAGATTTTTTTTTCAGTAGGAAGTTTAATGAAAATTTTGGGGTAACTAAAGGGAAAACAATAGAATTCTGAATCTATGTGTCAGAATAAATCCTGATCACAAGGCATTTCTTGTTTCCTACCTACTATTCTTTGTCTTGCGTTGTCTCAGTGACCCAATAATCACAGAATCCCTAATTGCAGAAGGAGGCTATTCACTCCATTGAGTCTGAACCAACAGTAATCCCATCAAGGCTCTATCCTCATTATCCCACACATTTACCCTGTTAATTTTCCTAAGGGGCAACTGAGCAAAGCAATCAATCTTACCTGCAGGCCTTTGGAGTGTAAGAGGAAACTGGAGTACTGGAGGAAAACCACGCAAATACAGGAAGAACATGCAAACTCCACACAGACAGTTACCCGAGGCTGGAATTGAATTTGTGTCCCTGGTGTTGTGAGGCAGCAATGTTAATCACTGTGCCATTGTGTCATACAAAAGTTCCATTGTGCCACCCATAGGCTAGATGAGCTTACCATTTAGTTAAGCATAGCCTGGATTTTAGCAGCATTTTCTCTGTTGCTATTCTTTCTCTCCAGTGATCTGAATCTAGTATTGAAAGATGACCCATTAATTAAATCCAATGAATTTTAATACATTTTTCAGGTGATAATAGAGAAATACAATTAAAATGTAAATCCATTTCTTCGACACAATTATGACATTTTCAAAGAACTCTTTTTTTAAAATTTGAATTATAAAACATTTGTTGATGCCAAATAAACTAAATTATCAATTACACTTTAATCATTCAGCAGATTTATCATGCTGCTCTGAGATTTTAATGGCTGCAGGTTCTCATAAATAATCTGCTGCTCACTTTCTGCAGTATATATATTGTGTTGCTGAATGTAGTCAATGACACTTTCTGGGAGCAGGTACTTCACACTGTGTCCTCTGCGCAAAGCACGGCGTATGTGAGTGGCACTTATGTCATTCACTACCCATTCTCTTACCACATGGATGTTGTGCCTATGTTTAAAGAGGATATCAGATTCATAAATAAATTTCTGCGGATCAACATCCCCACGGCTAATACAAACCAGACCAAATTTCTGAACTATTTCCTCGATGTGTTCGTCCTTCCACAGGTTAGGAATATCAAACGTTTTCAAAACATCTGCTCCACAAAGCAATTTTAGCCTTGGTACAACTGCAGGGAGATGAACACGAAATCCACACATCAATGAATGAGTCAAATATTGCAATAAAAATATGATTACCTGGAAGGCAAATAATGTTTTTGACCAAAAGGCAGAATGTGCTTTCACAGATTCTATTATAACATAACATACAATACAGTGCTGCAAAACAATCTAAAACATTGGCAAATAGTTGTGTTTAATGCTGTCACAAAGCACGGAAGCCTACACGTGCATCAGTTTTTTTTATAAAAGATATGATTGTGCTTCCTAATAGCTCCATTGTTGAAGTACACGGCTAAACTTTCTGCTTGGGTTATGTCACGTCCCAGTGAAAATCAAGCTTATGGGCTAGTCATTCAATAGTTCAGATGTTTTCCTCTCTCTGCCTCTGGGATCTTCCATTGAAAGTAATGGGGAAACCAACAATCCATCTGTTGATATGTGGGCAAGCAGATTGCAATTAATGCCCAGTGAGAAGTCTCCACTTCAGGTGATGAAGAAGCAGCATTCCTAAAGCTTATGATTCTAAATAAATCTGTTGGACTTTAACCTGGTGTTGTAAGACTTCTTACTGTGCCCACCCCAATCCAATGTCAGCACCTCCACATTATAGCAAATAATGCCAATTGGTCATACAACTTATTTGATATCATTTGTGCCATAGCAACAATAGATACAAGATTTATATCCAATAACTCTGTGTTGAAGAAATAATGCATTTGAAGCAAGAATTATTTCTAAACTTGCAGAGCAAAGACAGGCTGGCATTTTCCCACCCCACCACAATGATGGCAGGGGCAGCTTGCCATTGGCTGCTCATGAGATCTTCCGGTCCTGCTGAAGTCTATGGTGCTTTGTATGGCTTGCCCACCAACCACTGGGGAACCTCCTGCGGGAGGTTGCAGCTGGCAGAATCGGAAGATCCTGTTGGCGGAATGGGCCAGAAAATCCCACCCCCAGACTCTTACAATTCCCTCTAATATTGAGCGTGAATATCTTTTTATAGTCTTGTAATGAAGCCCTAATACTTGCCCAGTTGGGAACCACTCCTCCTAACTATCATCTTAAAACATGCTTTCTATTGCAGTGCAGCTCCAACATTAACAAAGGACAAAGAACAAAGAAAATTACAGCACAGGAACAGGCCCTTTGGCCCTCCAAGCCTGCACCAACCATGCTGCCCAACTGATTATTAACATTAACAAAAGTGATATTTGATCATCTCTCACAATCCACACTGCGATGGGAAACAGGTGATTTTTCAATTTTAACAGCCAAGAGACACTTGTAGGACTATTGTTTATATTCATGTAACTAGGCAGCATAAAGGCTACCTTCCACAATAAACTGCAAAAGATCAAAATGGGCAGCACAGTAGCATGAGGCACAATCCCTGGCACTGTTGCCCCACAGTGTCAGAGACCTGGGCTCAATTCCAGCCTCGGGTCACAGTCTGTGTGGAGTTGCATGTTCTCCCCATGTCTGTGTGGGTTTCCTCCAGGTGTTCCGGTTTCTTCCCAAACTCCAAAGATCTGCAGTTGGGTTAACTGGCTACGTGAAAATTGCCCCTTGGTGTCAGGAAGATTAGCGGGTTAATGCATGGAGTTACAGAAAGAGGGATTGTTGTCAGCATATGCTCAATGAACCAAATGGCCTCCTTCTGCACTGTAGGGATTCTATACGTCAATGATTCTTTTATCCTTCCAGCTGATTCTACCGTATTCTCTCCTCTCTTGGTCCTAATCCCCAGAAATTAGTTCAAGCATGGAAAATCTGTGATTGAAAGGTTTCTGTTAAGCAAAGGTACTCATGGAAATGGGGCAAGGCTGGGTATGTGGAATTTAAATCTGGGATTTTCCAGGCTAATCAGGATAGGACCCACTCACCATGGGAATTTCAGTGCTCCGGCCATTTATGTTTGGTGGGACTGGCAGCAACAGGGTACTACTGATCATTGGAATGTTTTCATTTAGCTTTTGCTTGTCCAATTTCGTCTCCATAATGACGTGGAATCTTCAGTCCGTGCTGACTCACTACCCCCACCTCACTGAACCCATCTCTCTGTGCTGCCCTTCAAAGAAGCCTGTGACCCAACATCAGAAGGCAGCCTGGACTCTGCTGCTGTTCAAAACTGCCTTTGACCCACCCCCATTCATCCTCTCATTCTCCCCCTCCAAAAACACAAAGATATTCACCTGGATTTGCTCCGTTTTTCTTAAAATGTTTGCTTAGCAGAAATCCAACAGTCTCAGATATCAAAATAACTATTGTGTAAGCATCAACTGCAGTTTGTAGAAGAGGGTTCTAAACTTCAAATTACCCTTTGTTTGAGAAGTACTTCCCAATTCCATTCTTGGAGGCTTACAGGAATCTCCACAGAGACCTTTAGAAAGTTAAAATAAACACAGATACTAACCAAAGAAGCACGTTATTCTTAAAAAGTGTAACACACTATTGAACTCAAGGTTATCTGCATCGGACTTCAGATCAAAATTACTGCTACTTGGCACTAAGGTGTGATTGGTGTCTGAACAATGAATGCCCTTGGCTCATTCCTCCATTAAAACTGGGTAATATTATTATTCTGAGCAAGTCTCTGTGTCCTTACAGGATCATTATTTTCTCTGAATTCATTACTTCACCTCTCTGGCCAGGTTCGTTCAGTCATCTATTTGCATATAATGTTCTTCACTTTCTCACTTAATTTTGTTTTATACTTTCAGTTTATCTGTTCCTTCTTTCCATACCATTTTTATCATTCCAATTAGTTCCTTGTGGATTGCCCCACCCACCCCCTCCTTGCTCTCCCCATGCCTTTCTGTCCTTTAGTTCATTTCATTTATTGGCTACTTTTTTTAAGCTTCCTTTCATTCTGTTTGCTTTGCACATTCCATTGATGGTGTTCTTATTTGCACTTTCCCTTTTCAAGGATGTTGTTTTTTGTTCTTCTTGTTTTTCTACTAAAGTGTTAACATGTTAAATATTATTCCAATTTTTCATTTAAGGTGTTAACATGTGCTGGGATTTTCTGCCACCTCTCCACCCTCCCGCCCCAGCCCCTGCCCCGGCCCCCACATCACCCAACTCTCCCCACCCCATGGCTGGTGGAAAATACTGTTGCTTTCGGAGGGACCGGAAGATATATCATTCTGTTTTTTCTTTGGAAGCATGAACCTTATCTCACATCTGTCTTTCTGTTAGTCAAACCTCACTCTACTACCACCATCCATTTAATACTGATAAACAAAAACAGGCTTAGTCCATTTTTCCCTATCAATTTATCTGTCAAATCTTAAAATATCCTCAGCAAATACCTTCATGAACAAAATCAATTAAAACTGCGTATTTTTGTTTTCGATTATTTGTATGAGCACATGTAAACATACCAGGAGCTGATTGACACTGTTGGCTGGATTGTTAGCATGTGGATTAGGTTAATAACAACTCCACAGCGTTAACTCCCTATTCTGGCTGAGATAGACTCAGGGCCTGCCTCCTTACCCAATCCATAGTATAAATTACAACAGATATATGTAGTTGTGTGATTCAGTGAATAATTACCAAGATCCTACTTTAAGGCAGAGAACTCATGATGATGAACATATTAAATTGACGGACAGGAAAAGAATAGCTGATCCATCAAGCTTGTCCATACCATGATGACTAAAGCATTATGATTAAACACCTCTCTTCCTCACAACCATCTAGTGCAGTGATTCAAATTACCATTTATTCTCAGACTAAAACTGAAGTCTACAAACAATGCATGTAATAAAGTGAAAATATGCATGTCTATAGTTTTTGTAGATATAGTGAATAGTCTATATTTTCATTACAGTTGCACCTTTGGGTGAAGGCCTGCAATGTTGTAGATTTAAATATGGTAAGTTCTTACGTTGAAAATTTAGAAGCTTATGAAAAATCTGAGCGACTATTCTTTGTACCACAGGTTCATATTTGAATAATATTTCAGCAGCATAAAAACCTTGAAATGCCTTTCTTTTCAAAGCTTGTTGCTCAACAAAGAAACACTGCTGCTGACCCAAGTATTTTCTTGAAAATTATCTATGTACTTCTCCCTTTCCCTCTCACAAAAGCATAGCCAATCCTCTTAACTCATCAAGGAGTTGCATTTGCAAAAAGACTGACTGAAAATTAATATCATTCACCATGCCTCCTAAGTTCCCAGTTATAGAACAAACACATTCCGTAAAAGGATCTGCAGATAATTATTTTAAATGCATACCCCTCAGGGTTAGTGAGAAAAACCAGCAGACTGAACAAAAGACATCTTACTGTGTTATAGCTGAGAGTAGATTGAAGAGGTTATATTACTGTTGAAAAGATTTCACTTAGGAGAGGTTTATGTAGAAAATTTCACTGAGAGAGCTTCCGTACAGATTCCGAAGGGAAATTTTAACTGCATACATTATGGGCTTCTTTCTTTTTAAGTTTTCCTTCTCCCTTAGATTGAAATCAAATTTGATAAATTATATAGGTCAAAGGAAATACACTACCATGTACTGTCATGATGATCTCCTGTTTTCAAAATCCAAAAGGAAAGCTATAACTATAATTGTATTCACATTGCACCTTACCAATACAAAATATCTCAAAATCATTTAAAAAATGAAGTATTTCCTGAATGCAGTTGCTATTGTGTATGTGAACAACAGGCGTTTTGCACAAACAACCTTTTACAGACATTCTGCATAACCTATAGACCTGTAAAATGAATAAGCAATTCTTCCATAATAAAATACTGTGAATGCTGGAATCTGAAACAAGGACAGAGGTCAGAAAAATGCTCCTTTGATAAAGGGTCATCCTGACTCGAAACTTGGCTCCATTCTCTCTCCACAGATACTGTCAGATCGGCTGAGTTTCTTCAGCATTTTTTTTGTTTTTCAAGGAATTTTTCTATTTTATTTTGAGTAGTATTGGTTTAGGGCTGAGTGTTGCCAAGCTAGGAACCTGCGGCCATTCTTCAAACTGTGCTACAGGATCTTGAACATCTATTTTAACCCTTAGAATAGGCATATTGTACCAGGATTTAACATTTCATCCAAAGATCAATGCAATTCTTCTCAGCATTATACTGGAACAGCAGCTACAATTATGAACACAGGGACAGATGTGGGGCTTGAATCCACATCTTTCTGCGTCAAAGGAAAATCACGTCATGCAAGTTCAGTTTAAACAGTTCTCCAGAGGGAGGGAGATGAAACTGGAAAATACATTCTTTAGAGGCCAACTGCAGCAGCATTTGTAGAATCTTCATAGAATCATATAATTCCTACAGTGCAGATGGAAGCCAGTTGGCCCATCAAGCCTGCACTGAACACAAACCCACCAAGGTTCTGTCCCCATAACGCTATACATTTTACTTAAGCGAGTCCCCCTGACGCTAAGGGACAATGTAGCATGGTCAATCCACTTAACCTGCACATCTTTGGACTTGTTGGAAACACAAGTCCATCTCTGAAAGGAACTCTATTACATGTAGATGTTTAAGACTCTGAAGGCACATGTGGAATGAAGATGCTTTGCAACCATTCAGGTCAAATCTCATAGGTAATATAAAACCATGTTGAGTGCACAGAACTTTACAGAGTGAACAACTGGAAGACTAGTCAGTGAGGGAATTCAGTGGAGAGGAGAAGGAGGTAATTTTTGAAATGTTTGGTTCTTACATTGGTGCAGAGAAGCAACCTGATTAGTGAGGAGCTGGTAAGTTATTCGGCTTATTCTACTTACAATACGTAGTTAGTAAAAGTCAAGATATAGCAGGGCAGCTTGGTCAAGTGGAATGTGCACCCAGCACAATATGGAAAATCACGGATGCGTTATGTATCCGATACAAACACACCAGAAAGAAGTGTCACGGGCTGTAGAAATTTGGACTCAGAGTCCTGGAATTTGAATAGTGGCTGGACTCGCTATGGTGCATCCATGAAGGAAGAGAACTATGTGAATAGGACACTTGGGGAAGTGGTCACACTGCTGGTTAGGAGCATACAGACAAAAAGTGACTGCTAGGTAGTCAACAAGAACCAAGCAGGTAGTGAAGGAGTCTCTGAGTCAATCTTATTTAGTAACCAGTTTTCAATTTTGAATACCAAAGAGGGCAATAGTTCCTCATAGGAATGCATTAAGAGTCAAGTCTGTGGCATGACAGGTGGCTCAGCTGCACAGAGAGAAAAAAAGAGTGAAAAAATATTGGCAATAGGGGATTTGATCAGGGTAACAGATAGGTGTTTCTGCAGTTGCAGATATGACTGCAGGATTGGACTTTGCATCCTTGGTTTCAGGGTCAAGGATGTCAATAAGCAATTGAAGACATTCTTCTGGGGGAAAATGAACACTCGAGTTTGTGGTCCACATTAGCATCAATAACATAGATACAAAGAAGGATGATATCCTGAAAGCAGATTTCAGTAAGTTAGGAGAGAATTTAAAAAGCTGGACCTCAAAACAGTTATATCAGGACCACTCCCAGTATAATGTGCTATTGATAATAGGAATAGAAGGATATAGCAATTGAACACAAAACTGGAGAGTTGGTGTAGAGGAAGGGCATCAGATATCTGAGTCTTTGGGGCTAGTTGTGGTGCAGGTAGGACCTTTACAAGATAAATGGGTTGCTCTTTAGTGGGAATGAGACTAACATTCTTTGGAGAGAGTTTTAAACGAGATTGGAAGGAGAATGAGAACCTGGTAATAGCATATAGAAAAATAGTCAGTGAAATTATAAGACAGATGAAGCAAAGACAAGCATTAAATAGAATCAGCATGAGGAATAATGTTAAAAATACAAAGTTAAGGGCATTCTACCTGAATGCATGGAACATTTGCAATAAGGTAGCTGATTTGAAGGCACAAATTGACGTAGATGGTTATGATTTCATTACCAATACAGAGGTATAATAAAACGGTGACATAAGATCATAATTCTATCTCTTTCACAATAGCAATGGAAAGAGATAGGATTAGGCAGGCTAGGAAGGTGTATGTCTGGAGTAAGGGGAAATATGAAAACATTAGGCAGGTAATTGGACATATAAACTGGAAGGAGGCGTTCTTGGGGAAGAGTACAGAAAGAAAGTGGCGGATATTCAAGGAATGTTTGTCTGGGGCACTGCAAGACAACGTTCCGAGGAGTCAAGGAGGTTCTGGTAGGACGTGGGAACCGTGGTGCACGAGGGTTGTGGTGAACCTAGTTAGGAAGAAGAAAAAGGTATATAAAAGGTTCAGAGAGCTAGAGGATGTTAGGGATCTAGAGGAGTATAAGGTGTGTAGAAGGGAGCTTAAAAAGGAAATTAGGAGAGCCAGAGGGGTCATGAGAAGGCCTTGGCAGGTAATATTAAGGAGAATCCCAAGGCCTTCTACAAATATGTGAAAAGTAAAAGGATGAGAAGAGAAGGGATAGGGCCTATAAAAGTTGAAGGGGGAAAGGTCTGTGTGAATCTGGAAGAAATGGCAGAGGTGCTTAACGAGTACTTTGCCTTGGTATTCATGGTGGAAACTGAACTGGGAGATTGCACTGCAGGTTTGAGGCATACGGAAAAGATTGAGTATGTGGATGTTAGGAAAGAGGATGTGTTAGACCTGTTAAATTCTATCAAGATAGACAAGTCGCCGGGACCGGATAGGATGTACCCCAGGTTATTGTGGTGAGGGAAGTGGTTGCAGAGACCCTGGCGATGATATTTGCATCATCCATGGAAACAGGAGAGGTTCCAGAGGATTGGAAGATTGCGGATGTGGTTCCTATCTTCAAGAAAGGGAACAAGAATAGTCCAGGAAATTACTGACTGGTGAGTCTGACTTCAGTGGTTGGTAAGCTGATGGAGAGGCTTCTGAGGGATAAGATATATGAACATTTGGAGAAGTTTGGACTGATTAGAAATAGTCAGCATGGTTTTGTCAAGGGCAGGTCATGCCTTACGAGCCTAGTTGAGTTCTTCGAAAATGTGACTGAACACATTGACGAAGGAAGGGCGGTGGATGTAGTGTACATGGACTTTAGTAAGGCGTTTGATAAGGTCCCCCATGCAAGGCTTCTGGAGAAGGTGAGAGGGCATGGGATCCAAGGGGCTTTGGCCTCATGGATCCAGAACTGGCTTGCCGGCAGAAGGCAGAGAGTGGTTGTGGATAGGTCTTGTTCTGCATGGAGGTCAGTAACCAGTGGAGCGCCCCAGCGATCTGTTCTGGGATCCTTTCTGGGACCCCTGCTGTTTGTCATTTTCATAAATAGCCTGGACGAGGAAGTGGAGGGATGGGTTAGTAAGTTTGTCGATGATACAAAGGTTGGTGGTGTTGTGGATTGTCTGGAAGGATGTCAAAAGTTGCAGCGGGACATAGGCAGGATGCAAGACTGGGCGGAGAAGTGGCAGATGGACTTCAACGCTGATAAATGTGTAGTGGTCCATTTTGGCAGGAATAATGGGATGAAGGAGTACAATATCAGGGGTAGGAGTCTTAGCTGTGTTGTAGAGCAGAAGGATCTCGAGGTCCGGGTCCATAGGACTCTTAATTCGGCCTCACAGGTGGAGGAAGTGGTCAAGAAGGCGTACGGTGTACTGGCCTTCATTAATCGAGGAATAGGAGTTTAGGAGTCAGGAGGTAATGATGCAGCTCTATAAGACTCTTATCAGACCCCACTTGGAGTATTGTGTGCAGTTCTGGTCGCCTCACTATAGGAAGGATTTAGAGGCTATTGAGAGAGTGCAGAGGAGATTTACAAGGATGCTGCCTGGATTGGGAGGCAGGCCTTATGAAGATAGGTTGAAGAAGCTGGGACTCTTCTCACTGGAGAGATGTAGGTTGAGAGGCGACCTGATAGAGGTTTATAAAATGTTGAGAGGAATAGATAGGGTGGACTCTCAGAGACTATTTCCCTGAGCTGAAATGGTCACTACGAGAGGACACAGATCTAAGATGCAGCGAAGCAAATACAGAGGAGATGTTAGGGGTAAGTCTTTCACTCAGAGGGTGGTGAGTGAATGGAATTGGCTGCCGTCGGAGGTTGTTGAGGCAAACTCACTGGAGTCTTTTAAAAGACTTCTGGATGAGTATAAGGAAACGAATAGGATAGGGGGTTATAGATAGGTCTGTGGATTGGTAGATGTGATCGGCGCAACTCGTGGGCCAAAGGGCCTGTTTGTGCTGTATTGTTCTATGTTCTATGTTCTAAGACAGGGGTGCAATATTCAAGGATATCAGAAGATATCCTTGGCAAAAGAGAAATAACACTGGGTAGCATTATTAATAAAGGAAAAGATTTGTGAAAGTGGATTGTAGATTGAAGGGTCAAGATGTAGAATCAGTTTGGGTGAAGCTAAGGAACAGCAAATGACAACAAACATTAGTGGAAGTTATTTAAAAACTACCAAATTGTAGTAGTAATATACATTAGGCATAATATATATTAGGAAACTGAAGCTGCACGTAGCATAGAAAATGTGAAAAGGCAAAGATTAGCAAGGACAACTGTGTGTCCACTAGCAATGGTGGCAGGATCATTTATAATGAAAAACAGGGAAATAGCAGAGAAACTCAACAGTCATCTTTACTGAGGAAGATATAGAAAATCTTCCACCAGAAATATTAGGGAATCAAGAGGCTTATGAAAATAAGGAACCAGGAAATTAATATAATCTGCAGCGGCAGAGACAGAGAGGAGACCTGATAGGAGTCAAGAAAATTATGAGAGGCATAGATAGGGTTGTCAGTCAGAATCTCTTTCCCAGAGTTGAAATGGGGGGCGTGCACTTAAGGTGAGGAGGGAAAGTTCAAAGGAAATGTGAGAGGCAAGTTTTTTTTACACAGAATGGTAGGTGTCTGAAACGCGCTATCATAACATGGTGGTGGAGGCATAAACGATAAGGATGTTTAAGGGGCTTTTATATAAGCACATAAATATGCAAGGAATAGAGGGATAGGGACCAAGAGCAGGCAGAAGGGATTAGTTTAATTTGGCATCATGTTCGGCACAACATTGTGAGCCAAAGGGCTTGTTCCTGTGCTGTATTGTTCTATGTTCTAACGAGATAGTCTCAAAAAAACTAACTGGATTGAAGGTTGCTAAGTATCCTTAGTTGATGAGTCACATCCCAGGTTGTTATAGATGGCTATAGAGATAGTGGATGCATTGGTGATTATCTTTCAAAATCCTATAGATTCTGGAAAGGTTCCTGCAAATTGAAAAGCAACAAGTATTTAAGAAGGGAGGGAGAATGAAAACAAAGAATAACAGACTGTTAGTTTGACGTTGGTTGTTGGGGTATGTTAGACACTGATAATAACAGACGTGTTAACTGGACACTTGGACAATAATGATAAGTTTGGACAGAGTCAGAATGGATTTATGGAAGAAAAATCATGCTTGACAAATCTCCTGGGAGTTTTTTAGCATGTTACCCTGTAGCATAAATAGCGAAGAGCTAGTGGTATGTTTGGATTGTCAGAAAGCTTTTGATAAAATTCCACAAAGAAGGTTAATAAACAAAATTAGAGCACATGGGATTGGGGGTAATATATTAAGATGGATTGAGAATAAGTTAACAGTGAAAATAAAGAACATTCTTGAATTTTCTACGATGATAGGTTGTTACTGGTGGGGTACAGGAAGGATCAGTGCTGGGTCCACAGCTGTTCACAATCTATATGAATGATTTTGATGCGAGGATCAAAAGAAATATTTCCAAATTTGCAAATGAAACAAAACTAGGTTGAAATATAAGCTGTGAGGAGAATGCACAGAGGCTTCATGGGAATTTGGACAGGCTAAGTGAATGCAGTTGGATTATAATAAGTGTGAGGTTTCCATTTTGGTAGAAAAAAAGGCAGAGTGTTTCTTAAATGGTGACATTAAATGGTAGGAAGTGCTGATGTCCTTGCTCATGAGTCAATAAAAGTTAGTATGCTAGTGCAGTAAACAATCAGGGAGGCAACATGTTATATTGGCTTCATTGCAAAGGAATTTAAGTATAGGAATAAAAAGATGCCTCACTGCAACTGTACAGACTGAGACCTCACCTGGAGTTTGTGTACAGTTTTGGTCTCCTTACCTAAGAAAGGATATACTTGCCATGCAGGGAGTGCAACAAAGGTTGACCAAAATAATCCTTGGGGTGGCCGTACTGTTTAATGAGAGGGATTGAGGAAACTGACCCTATATTCTGTTGAGTTTCAAACAATGAATGGTGTTCTCATTGAAACTTACAAAATTCTTACAGGGCATGACAGGTTAGTTGTAAATAGAATGATTCCCCTGGCAGGTGAGTCTAGAACCAGAGGACATGGTCTCAGATCAAGGGATAGGAGATGCGGAGATGAGCTGGAATTTCTTCATTCAGACAGTGGTGAATCTTTGGAATCTGCCACCTCAGAGTGCTGTGGAAACTCAATCATTGAATGTAATCAAGACAGAAATCAACAGAGTTCTGGATACCAATGACATCAAGGGATATGGGGCTAGCACAGGAAAGTGGTTTTCTCCATCAAGTCCTCTGTTACAACAAATCAAATGTATACATTTTGAAATTAGAATGAAAAATTGTTACTCTCAATATGCTCACCATCTAAATCACAGAAATTTAATCTGGACTAACTTTTTTGAACAATAGCTGTTTTTACCATTTGCAGGTTAAAGTGCTTAATGAAGCATTAGTGACACTAACAGCACAATATAATTCATTGTATTACTTATACATTTTCTGTGAACACAGACAAAAATTTATCCCAGCGTTCTTTAATGTATTCACTGTTGAGCATGTGATTATCCCACAGCAGTAAAAAAAGCCTCAACTCCATCAATGAAAAAGCATGATTGTCAATCCATCCAGCACCTTAAAAATTCACCCTTTAAATCACCATGGCTAAAATCACTATTATCCATAAGATGCAATTTATCACTCACCAAAATTTTATAGTCCAAATCCAAGACCTCTTGCAGCTAAAGGGTTAAAGGAAGCAGGCCTAAGTTCCAAGTCACACACTTACCTGGAAATATATCACCATGTCTTCCACAGAACTGCAGAAAAGTTACGGTGTTGAAAGAGGCTGTTCAGTCCATTATCACTGAGGCAAAGTCTTGAATTCCCTACCTAAACAGCAGGAGGTATCAGTATCAGAAGGACAATGATGGTTCAAGGAAGCAGCTCATCACCAATTTTCCAATGGCAATTAGGGATGGGCAATAAATTCTGGCTTTACCAGTGATGCCTACATCCCATGAATGAACTAGAAACAAAAGTTCTAATCTCTATGTTCATCCCTTTATTCAATAGCTTAGGCAAATGCACGTGATTTTATGAGACAATACTTGCACAAAGTCTTTGGACTGTGAAGGTCAGCCTGTTATTGAGGAAATCCATACATGTCTGCTCCAGTAGTTCTAATGCCACTGAGTCTGGGAAAGAATTTTCTCATGACCATTTTAAAGTGGGATAATCACATGCTCAACAGTGAATTCATTAAATAACGCTGGGATAAATTTATATTATGTTCACCGAAAATGTATAAGTAATACAATGAATTATATTGTGCTGTTAGTGTCACTAATGCTTCATTAAGCACTTTAACCTGCACATGGTAAAAACAGCTATTGCTCAAAAAGGTAATCTTCTCCAGATTAAATTTCTGTGATTTAGATGGTGAGCATACAGAGAGTAACACATTTTTCATTCTAATTTCACAATGTACACATTTGATTTATTGTAACAGAGGACTTGATGGAGAAATTGATTTACTTGTTCACACATTGATAGCAAATCTTATTACGATGAAACATGACCAACACATGCAGTGAAATTCTGTTCTGACAATTTTTCATTACATTTCACTTGTTATAATAAATGGTTTTTTCTGGTCTGATTTAAAGATTGCAGATCAAAAGCCTGTTACCAAACCTCTTATAGATATTTCTAAAATCTCATGGTCATGGAATCCAAATAGTTAATAGCAAAGGAAGTATTCCTTATTTCATCCCATTCAAAAAATTTGGAAGACTGCACTCTGAACAAAATCCCTCACACTCTGACTAGTTGGACAGAATTTATGCCATCTGAAAGATTCAGTGAGATTCAAAACAACATACAATTAGCAACAGTTTATGTTTTTATAGATTCCAGAAAGTGTGTTTCCAATAAATTACACATAACAAAACGATAAAAAATGATGGAATTAAATGTATTAGCGTAGCTGCAAATTATATTCGACTTTTCAACCTGGAAACCAATGACCTGTGAAACTTTGATAGAAGTAGACAAAAGGAAAGCATTCTTGCTCATCACAGTTTTCTACTTACCTCACAAACATTGAGTATAGAATATAAGGAGACCAAGGGAAGCTTATCGGAGAAGGATTGATCCCCTAGTAGCAAGCTGGCTTCTCCATTCTACAAGGACACTTTTCCTTTTCAAATCAGTCATCTAGCAGAATGGTTCCCAAACTTTTATATGTCATGGCACATCTCAATACAATAAAAAAGGTTTTGAGGCACACCTCCTATTTTCTCTGTCTTCTTATTGGGAACTTCACTTTCAACTTCTTCCCGTCCTCTAGCCTGTTTTATTTTTCAAACTCTCCCTATTTCTCCTGCTTCGCCCAGGTTTTTGCAACATCTTGAGATTTTGCTTTTTGTGTGGTCGCATGGGGCCTTTGTCTTCGGCTCCAAGTTCCATTGGTTACGCGCATGGCCTGATCAAGATAAAAAATCTAAGCCAATCATCTATGACTCTTTCTTAGCCAGTGCATATGCAGAAGGCCTCAAAATTCATTGGGTCTTGGAGAAGCCAATCTGAAGATGAAGCTGAAGATCAGAGCTGAAGACGAAGGTTAGTTTAATTATATGAATTTGAAATCATTTGGAATGTTGCTTCAGGGCACAATGTTGGGGGCGGAGGGTGGGGGGGGGGGAAGGTAATGGGAGCTACTGACCTACAGACACAAACAACATAACTGAGTATCAAACTTGGCTTGTTAATGGCATGCAGCATCTGTAACAAGTGGGCTCTGGTAGATGTTTGCCATTCAGCAGCTGGGATTCTCTAATTTTATTTGCCCCACCACCACTATTGCCAAGAATGAAAAATGTGGCACTCAGCCTAATCTCCCTTCACTGCAACAAGACCGAACAATCCCAGTGCAGGTACGGTCAGAGAATTTCAGCCAACATCATCATTTTCACAGATCTGAATGAAATACAGACCATTGGCAGAGAAACCAAAACACTTCAACACAAAAATATGCTGCCAGCAAGACAATTGCCTTGATTTCCCAATAAATTCTTCTCACTTCTCAAGCAGTCCCTTGGTATCCAGGACCACTTGCTCCCACTGACTTAATGGTTCTGTGGTGGCTGCTAAGTTCCAATTCATAGAATCATAGAAAGCCTACAGTGCAGAGAGAGGCCATTTGGCCCATCGAGTCTGCACCAACCATAATCCCACCAGGCCTATATTCCTACATATTTAGCCACTAACCTATGCATCTCAGGACATAAGAGATAATTTTAGCTTGGCCAATCAGCGAACCCGCACATCTTTGTACTGTGGGAGGAAACCGGAGCACCTGGAGAAAACCCATGCAGACACGAGGAGAATGTGCAAACTCACAGACAGTGACCCAAGCCAGGAATTGAACCAGGTCCCTGGAGCAATGAAGCAGCAGTAATATCACTGTGCTACCGTGCCATCCATATTCCTGATCTGCAGACAGACATGTCCCTGCAGGCAGGGCAGGTGATTGAAGAGTCAGTAGATGAGTTGCTTGGTTATTTGTAACTTCTCTCCAATGCCTCAATTTCATCTCAGCATATTTTTAATGAAGTCTCTTGATGTGTCTGCTGCATTCCTTAATAGACTTTTCCCATTTTGGTCAGTCAGAAGCCAGCGTCTTCCATGAGTTGAGAGGGAGGGGTGTTTTATCTCTTCAGGGATACTTTGAGATATCCCTAAAACATTTCCACCATCTTACTGGGAGTTGCCTGATGTGAATAAATTCAAAGTAAAGCAATCTTTTGGGAGTCTGGTGTCAGAGGTATGAATGTCCCTCCCATTAAAGTTGATTTTGAATGATTAGCGCCTTCATGCTGCGTATGTTGCTTGGAAGAGGGCACTGCTGTTGGACCACTTTTCTTGACACTGGATTTGGAGAATCTGGTAAAACATCGCTAGTAATATTCTCCAGTGTTTTAAGGTACCTACTGCAAGATTACTGCAGTGTGTTAATCACTGCTACCTGATAAACCTGAACTTAGTCTTGGGTTTGAGATCTGCTCCTGACTATTCTTCCCCTCAGTCAGCTGAAGACTTAGGTGACATATTGGAGGCAATGATAATCCATTTCTGATTTTGTCAAGAGAAAGTTCCTAGGTTATGGAAAATGTGTATATTTTCCAGGATCTTATCACACATTTTCCAAGATCTTGTCATAGAATCCTACAGTGCAGAAGGAGACCATTCACCCCATTGAGTCTGCACCAATTGCTATCCTACCAAGGCCCTATCCCCATAATCTCATGCATTTACCCTAGCTAGTACCCCTGATACTAAGGTGCAATTTAGCATGGGTTAGGAAGCTAACCCATACTTCCTTGGATTGTGGGACTTTACCTGAGCATCCAGAAGAAATCCACGCAGACACGGGGAGAATGTGCAAACTTCATGCAGACAGTGACCTAAACCAGGAGTCGAACCAGGGTCCTTGGCACTGTGAGGTAGCAGTGCTAATCACTGTGCCACCACTGATCTCAATCAACGGAGAGGTGATGTTTTGTTGTGAGTGCTGATTGGAAGAGGGCCTCCTTTTCTGGGTACTTAGTGAAAGGTCCAGTTTTTTTAAATGCTTCAGAGAAAGACTCAACAATGACTTGGAATTCCATTTCTGTGTGAGTGCACACAGGAGTGTCGCCTGAGAACCAAAATACAATGACTGAGGCTGCTATGATTTTGGATTGAAGGCAACATAGATTGAACAGTTTCCTGTTCTGTAGATTATCGCTATCCCTGTGGGTAATTTGCTGGAGATGAGGTACAGTATCACAATGAGAACAATGGAGAAGATTGGTACAATTAATCAACCTTGCTTGTCACCAGTTTTCACTGAGATAGGATTTGTTGTGATTCTATTGGTGATAGTCACGGTTTACATGTCATTGTGTAGGAAGAGGAAGAGGATAGAAAATAGAACATGACAGTGCTGTACAGATCCTTTGGCCCTTGATGTTGTGCCAATCTAATGACTCTCTAACCTAAACTATTCCAATGTTACCTATATGCCTATCCATTGACCATTTGAATGCCCTTAAAGTTGACAAGTCCACAACTGCTTCAGGCAGGGCATTGCATGCCCTTACTACCCTCTGAGTAAAAAACCTACCTCTCGGATGGTGAAAGGTTTCTGACGGCACTGAAATTTGAGAGGGATAGTCCTTCAGCCTTTGCAATTCACAGAGTCAAAGGATTTTGCGAGTTCAAAAAGGGCCAAGTACAGCAGCTGATGTTGCACCTTGCAATGTTTCTTGAATTTGCTATGCAGCGAAGATCTTAGTTGGGACTTTCCGGCAGTGCTCACCCCAAGACCAGAAAATTCTGCCCAAAGTCAACAGACCTTTTCATGGTCCATGTCCCACCTACTACAATTCCCAAGGTAGGCATAGTGGCACAGTGATTAGCACTGCTGCCTTACAGCACCAAGGACCCAGGTTCAATTCCAGCCTTGATCACTGTCTATATGAAGTTAGCATATTCTCCCCATGTCTACAAGGATTTCCTCCAGGTGCTCTGGTTTCCTCAACAGTCCAAAGATGTGTGGGTTAGGTTAATTGGCCATGCAAAATTGAACCTACTTTCAGGGGAATTAACATTATGGGATTAGGCCTGGGTGGGACTGTGATTGGTGAAGTCTACTCTATAAAAAGATAGGACAGGAAAATGTCTGTGGTGCTACTAGATGACTGAAGTAGCACTGTGACTCTGAAAGGAGCTTATCGGCTACTGGGACAAAACAACTAAAAAGGATTTTCATAACGGTCTTCCCTGTGGCAGGCAGCAGGGAGACTCCTCTGTAGTTAGTGCAATCAGACTTGTTTTCCTTCTTGACATGCACTCCTTTCCCAGGCATGCGCTCCTCTTCTTAGATGAGAGATCAGGTGTTGTTCGATCATGCCAAGCATGTTCTGTTCTTTTTCAGAATTTGGCAGGGACTCCATTTGCTCCAGAGACCTTGTTGTTTTTCAGTTCTCGAATGGCTTCTTTTCAACTTTGCTCTGAATGGGTGTGATGCTGAAACGGAGTGGATGGGATATTGAGGAATGGAGCTGAGGATAATCAATTTAAACACAGAGTCTTAGTTGAAGAATTCTTCAAAATGTCCTCTCCAGCGAGCACTGATTGCCTATCTGTCTTAGGTGAGCACTCTTCCATGCTTGGCTCTCAGGCCAATAGATTTTTTTATTCTCAAGCTCCATTTGTGCTGTTGGCAGGCACAGAGCTTGACTCTCCCCTGATTTATGCTACACACAGTTTAAATTGCATTAATCAGATGCACAGAGTGGAGTGAGCGTAGGAAAAAATGTTGGTGACACTGCTGTCTCACAGTGCCAGAGACCCAGGTTTAATTCTGTCCTCTACTAAATGTCTGTGTGGAATTTGCACGTTCTCCGAGGAGCTTGGGTTTATTTTGGGTGCTCTGGTTTCCTCCCATAGTCCGAGACTGTGTTTGTTAGGTGGATTGGCCATGTTAAATTGCCCCTTACTGTCCAAAGAGGGCTAGGTTAGATGGATTAGCCATTTTAAATGTGTGGGGTTATAGTGATAGGATGGGGGAGAGGTCTTGGGTAAGATGCTCTGTCTGAGGGTTGGTGCAGACTTGATGGACCAAATGGCTTCATTCTGCTCCGTAGGGATTCTGTGAATTAATTTCTTTTGCTGCTTGTCATTTCCATCAGGTGCACCATATACAGTTCAGCAGAGCTTCAGTATTGCAGTGAAGTGTCAGTCTTAATTTGCGTGCTCAAATCCTGGATGTAAAAACAAAACCTTGTGACTCAGGGGAAAGAGTGTTTCATCTGAGCCATGGCTGACATTCATTAATTCATTAGTATTTCCACAATTTTACTTTTAATATCATTGCATTATGCTTCTGAACTTAAGTAATAAAAAAAAGATAGTGTCATTACATGCAGCGTAATCAGTAGCTGTCAATCCACAAATGTGAACTGCAACCTGTTCAGTGAAAAAAGATAAAGATAAAAATATTTGGGAAAAAGTACTGAACATTCAGTCCCACTCAAAAATAGCATGAGGAATAAAGAGCCAAAATACATGCAGAAAAACAGCAGAAATTAGAAGTAAAAACCCAATGTCTTCCTTTGGGTATAACATCTGTGAAATATATAAAACCAACAATGAAAAATGGCTATGACCTAATTATGAATATCACAGTGAACAACATGAGAATTATTTTAGAGCAATTGAAACCCTTCTCTAAATCACACTCATTCTTGCTTCTTTAAAATGCTCCTTAATAGAGCGGCATGGTGGCACAGTGGTTAGCACTGTTTCCTCACAACTCCAGGGACCTGGTTTCGAATCCCCGCTTGGGTCACAGTCTGCACAGAGTCTGCACATTCTGCCCATGCCTGTAGGAGGTTTCTCCAGGAGCTCCAATTTCCTCTGATTCCAAAAGATGTGCTGGTTAGGTCATGCTAAATTCTCCCTCGATGTACCCGAACAGGCGCCAGAGTGTGACGACCAGGGGATTTTTACATTAACAACTTTGCAGTGTTAATATAAGCTTACATGTGATACTAATAACTAAACTTTAAGAGCTAGCTATTTGACCAAACTTTTGGTTATTTGCCTCAAAGTCACCCTATGTGCCTCAGTATCAAATTTTATTTGATAAAGCCCCTGCAAATTACAAATTTTATGACCTTCAAGACACTATATAAATGCAAGTTGTTCCAACCTTGATTTTCTACGTTTCACTCCCTTGCTTGCTTCACTCTTCGATTACTGAGTACGTTTGATTCTTCAAATGTGATTAAGGTCCTTTGTGTTAAAAACTTACCCAGAATTTCCATGTTTGCCTTTCTTTCAGAACTTAATTACTTCCAGTATGGAAAGCATAATTGCCCATGGTGTGGCAATTAAAATTGACAATGCTTAAAACACCAGCATTGAAGGAGTTAAGGTATTTTGTTCTTTCCTGGTGGTGAACGTCATTGGTAATGCCAGCATTTGTTGCTTATCCCTAATTGCCCTTGAATTGAATGGCTTCTAGGCTATTTCAGGGGCATTTAAAAGTCTGGAATCATCTGTAGGCCAGTCTGGGCAAGGCTAGCTGATTTCCTTCCCTAAAGGACATTAAT
This sequence comes from Sphyrna mokarran, assembly GCA_024679065.1. Lineage (NCBI taxonomy): Eukaryota > Metazoa > Chordata > Chondrichthyes > Carcharhiniformes > Carcharhinidae > Sphyrna > Sphyrna mokarran. The sequence goes on along the minus strand of JAGIQG010000003.1, from coordinate 43,948,953 downwards.
GGGTTTTTACACCAATCAATGGAAGTTTCATGGGGGTAAATCTTCTTGTCTCATGTGCTGTGGGAATCATCATGGACGGGACGGAAAATTTACACACCATCTGCAGGTTGGCTGACCTCAGGCAAGAATTCCCAGTTTTGGGGTGAATGCGACCAGAAAACTCCATCGTTGTTCACTATTACTGAGACTAGCTTTCACTAGATTTTTAAAATTGATTTGAGCTTGAATTTAAATTCCACCCACTGCCCCAGTGAGATTTGAATGTATGTTTCAAAGGAATTTTCTAGTCCATTAGATTTCTAGCCCATTATGCCACTGGTCTCCCTTTGTAGGGCTGTAGGGATGGAAGACATGGCAGGTAAGGACATGAAGGGGTTTGAAAACAAGGATGAGAATTTTAAAACTGAGTGTTGTTTAACCAGGCATCAGTGTAGGTCATCAATCATAGGGGTGATGGGTGAATGGGGCTTGGTGCAAATAAGGACAGAGGCAGCAAAAGTTTTGAATGATTTCATGTTTGCACAAATAGACATGTCTCTTGCTGGCTAGTCATGGAATATCATTAATGGAGGCCAGTTTAGCTTAAATGCTCATTGTTGTGCAAGATCCGAGGCTCTCTTTGGGAGAAAACTGGAACAAAATTGAGAAAACTGTAGCAATCATGAATGGAATGCAAATTGAGATAAATCTCAGAGCCTGAAATTCAAAACATGTGAATTGTCCAGATAAACAAGAGCCAACTGAAACACAGAATGCCTGTCTACGAGTTACATCTCATTTCCTCCCAGGATTCTTGACTTAAACCTAACACTTGCATATGAAATCATGATCCAAGCATGAAATGATCCAATTTTTTGGCTTCTAATGCTCAGCATACTAAACATTACCAAATGACTACAAGATTGAGCTCAGCATCCACATTGCGACTCACTTCTAACTCAAATCACTTTTTTATATACCATTTCTCAGATTCTGCAGCAGAGGACTAACAGTAAGACTATCAATACTCACCAATATTAATGAGAAAATCAAACAGCAACTTCTGGCAACTTCACATACACTAATAAGTGCAGAAGTCAGGAAGTTATCCAGCTCCTCCACAAGCTTTATTACATTAGTGCCTCATCAAGAGATTAAACATTCAAATGCAATCAGAGCACGAAGTTGCTACTCTCAACAGATAAATACTATATACACACCAGAGAGTTCGGGCCGATCCATTAAAATAAAAGTCTTTTTTTAATGACATAAGTCAGAATGCCTTCCAAATAGTCTCTCTGGCACTATAACATAGAGTCTCATCCCTTCCGATTTAATGATAAGGTAAGAGATGTATATTTTTATTTTATTTATTAGCCACAATTAAGGATTATATTATTATTGTGAAATTCCCCTAATCGTCACACTCCAATGCCTGTTCGTGTCAAAACACTTAACCAGCATGTCTTTCCTCCGGATAGATTTCCTCCGAATGCTCCGGTTTCCTCCCATAGTGGGAGGAAATCCAGGTAGACAATGGAGAGCATGCAAACTCCACACACACAGTGATCCAAGATGAGAATTGAACCTGGGTCCCTGGTGCTATGAGGCAGCAATGCTAACCACTGTGCCACTCATGTGTTTATATTTCCTATATATAAAATAATTGTGTGTGTGTGTGTGTGTGTGTGTGTGTGAGAGAGAGCGGGAGAACAATACTCAAGACAGGATGTCTGTGAGATCAAAGGGACGAAAAGTTAAAGATAGGTTTATGCACTTGTAATGAGAGGTTATAGTCAGTTTGTGTTATAACTAAATAGGCTGAATCTGAAATTTATATTATAAGTGGGGAAATTATTTTCTCAGCTATTGACATTCAAAAGGGAGCCCTTCGAGCCTGCTGTACCATTCAATATGATCATGATTAATTCTCAATCTCAATATTCTTAATTTTTCCCCATATGCCATGATGCTATTAAAATCTAAAAAACTCTATTTCCTTCTTGAAGACATTCAATGACTTGATCTCCTCAACCTTCAATGGTAGATAATTCTACAAGGTTTACTCCCATATCCTTTAATTCCATGTGAGATGAAACGTCAGTCTATCACAGTGTCACATAGGCAGCGAGTGCCAGAGGTCTGGAACTCTCTCAAACACTGGTGTCAGCAGCCAAGATAGAATCAGTTTAAAATGAGCTTTTAAAACTTCAGTTCATAGAATCACAGACCTTTGAGTGACAAAATTTTTCCTCATCTTAATCCTAAATGATCTATCTCATATCCTGAGGTTCTACTCCCTAGTTCTAGACTTCCCTTTCTGGGAAAACATCCTCCCTGCAGCTAGTCTGCTTAACCCTGTTAGGGTTTTTAACATTTCAATCAAATTTCCTCTCACCTTTCTAAATTCCAGTGAATATAGGCTTAGTTGAGTGAATCTCTCCACATAGGACAATCCCAACAACCCTGGTATCAGCATTCCTTCTATGGCAAATATATTCTCTCTTAGGAAGGGAGACCACAATTGCATGTAATACCCCAGGCATGATCTCATCAAGGCCTTGTATAACTGCAGTAAGATACCTCTACTTCTGGACTCAAGACCTCTTGCAATGAAGACCAACCTGCTACTCGCCTTCTTATTTGCTGTACCTGCCTCTCCATTTTCATTGACTGGTATACAAGGAGACCCAGATCCCTTTGTCCATTCATATTCCCAATATATCGCCATTTAAATAATACCCCTTTCTGTTCTGAATAACTTTACATTCAACTACATTGTACTGCATCTGCCATATGTTTGCACACACACTCAACTTGTCAGAATCACTTCAAAGCCTCCTTGCATCCTCCTTACAACTCATAATTCTGTCCAGTTTGTATTATCAGCAAAACTGGTAATATTACATTTGATTCCCTTATCCAGATCATTTATATATATCATGAACAGCTGGGGTCCAAACACTGATCCCTATGGTACCTTACTAGTTACTATCTGCCACTCCGAAGAAGGCCCATTTATTTGCACACTCTGTTTCCTCTCTGTCAACCAATTCTCGATTCATACCAATACATTACCTGCTGTTCTATGTGCTTCAATTTTGCCCACTAACCTCTTACGAGAGACCTTATCAAAAGGCTATCAGAAAGTCCAAATGCACCACATCCACTGGTTCTCCCTTACCGATTCTACTAGTTACATCCTCAAAAAACCATTAGATTTGTTAAGTATGATTTTCCTTTTGTAAATCAATGCTCGCTTTGTCCAACCCTGTCAATTTCTTCCAAATGTTCTGTTGTGATGTAATTTGTAGTAGACTCTAGCATCTTCCCCCCAACTGATGCCAGGCTAACTAGTCTGTAATTATCCTTTCTCTCTCCTTTTTTAAAGAGTGGGGTAACATTTGCCACTTCCAGTCTATAGGAACCGCTGCAGAGTCCATTGAATTTTGGAAGATGACCAATATTTTCATGGCTACTTCCTTTAGTATTCTGGAGTACAGATGATTAGACTCAGGTAATTTGTTAGCCTTTAACCCTATTAATTTCCCCATCACTATTTTCTTACTACTACTGATTTCCTTCAATTCTGCCCACTCAGCATTATTATGTATTATTATTATTATTGGTATTATTACGCCCTAACATTTCTGGGAGGCTGTTTGTTCTCTCTTTTGTGAAGATCAGTTCCTTTGAGTAGCATGTGGAGAAGCTGTGAAAGTTTTGAATTGGAGGCAGCTATCCAATGGTAAGCTGGGAAGAGTCTTTGTTTTAGGAAGCAGTTTGTCTCTGAACTTCCCCTTAGAATTCTACATCAAAGTGGAAATGTCTGAGAAGTTATGAGGTTTAACTCAATCTTAATAAAGCAGACAAGGATGGTCTGAGGCATGAGTTGGTAATGACAGATTGGGAAATGTTACTTAAAGGGATGATGGTTCATAGGCAATGGCAAACATTCATGAGAGAACTGCAACAGTTGCTTATTCCTGTCTGGTGCAAAGATTAAATGGAAAGATGGCCAAACAATGGCTTACAAGGGTAGTTAGAGATAGTATTAAATCCAAGGAAGAGGCATACAAATTGGTCAGAAGAAAAATAGACCTGAGGACTGGAAACAGTTCAAAATTCAGCAAAGGAGGATCAAGGGATTGATTAAGAATGGGAAAATAAAGTACGAGGGCAAGCTTGCCAGAAAAAATAAAAACTGATTATAAAAGGTATATGAAAAGAAAATGATTGGTGAAGGAAAATGTAGGTCCCTTACAGTGAGAAACAGACAATTTATAATGGGAAATAAAGAAATTGCTGAGCAACTAAATATATACTTTGGTTCAATCTTCACAAAGGAGAGTACAAATAATAGACCATAAATGTTAGGAATACCAGATTTAGTGGCAGGGAGGAAGTGAAGAAAATCAGTACCAGTAGAGAAGTGGTGTTGAAGAAATTGATAGGATTGAAGGTTGATGAATCCCCAGGTCCTGATAATCTACATCCCTCTTCGACAACAGTGGCAGAATCACTCAGAGTCAGCATGAATTTGCAAAAAGGAAATTATGCTTCGCAAGCCTACTGGAATTCTTTGAGGACATAACTAGCAGAGTTGGTGAGGTGGAGCCCGTGGTTTATTTGTATTTTCAGAAGGCTTTTGACAAGATCCCACATAAGAGATTAGAGTTTATTTTAATATTTAGACTCTGCATGCCTCAGTATGACAGGAGTGTTGCAGCACTCTCCAGAATTCGCTCTGCACTGCTACATCCACTGTCATCATGACACTACAATCCTTCCACCAGGGATATGGGAAGATCTGAAGAGGAGGAAGGAAGCTCTTTCCTAGTTGGGCAGTTTGTAATTGGCAAATGTGAGGTTATCCATTGGGATGTAAAAAGGACCAAGCAGTGTACCTTCCATGTAAAGAAAGCTAGAAAGGGTGAAAGTGCAAAGAAAGGGAGAAACCAATTCCATTGGTTGGGGAGCCTAAGACTAAGAGCAGTCTTAAAATTCAGGTTACATCTTTCTGGGCTGCAGTTAGGAACTTTAAGAACACAATGAATGGTAAGAGGAGATCATTTACAATGAATGGTAAGAGAAGATCATTTGGCTTCTTGAACCTCTCTGCCATCCAGTATGATTATGGATTATTATCCATGGTCTCAACTCCACTTTTCTGCCCACTCCCATATCCTTTAATTCCATGCGAGACGAAACATCAGTCTACCACAGTGTCACATAGGCAGCGAGTGCCAGAGATCTGGAACTCTCTCAAACACTGGTGTCAGCAGCCATGATAGAATCCGTTTAAAATGAGCTTTTAAAACTTCAGTTCATAGAATCACAGAATCCCTACAGTACAGACTGAGGCCATTCAGCCCATCGAGTCTGTGCCAACTCTCTGACAGCCTGTTTTACCCAGGCCCTCTCTCTGGCCATGTCCCTGTAACCCCACAAAGTTTGAGCTTCTACAATATTGGGTGGCTTCTGCTTATCCTGCAATTGAAGCTCAGATATTGGCCAACATGAGCTGACTAATATTTGATTCAGAAGCATGCTCATTCATGGAGTTGGTCAACACTTGTATGCTGAAATAGGTGGCTCTAAACAAGGTTGCTGCAGGACTCCTCCAGCTTCTTGAGAGCAACCAAAGGCTTTGTGGTGGCCAGCCAATACAAAAAAAAATTGTGTGTGCATCCCCATTAGTTTTCTTCTACTCGCTGAAGTCTTTATGATCCTCTGATGCTGAACTCGTGTGCAACCTTATTCTGTAATGAACTGGCACTCCCTGGCTGCTGTTCTCTCTGGTTACTGGCCAGCTAAAGATCCTACCTCTATCTTTTAAAGAGATGATCGCCTTGAAAATGAGACTGAGTGATGGTGTTATATCATAAGTCTCTCAATCTTTCTCCACTTTATGCCCCCCTATAATTTACTTGCAGTCCTTGGTTATCTGATTGGAGAAAGACATAAGGATAGGATTGCACTGAGGGGATAGAGGGATTGTTGGGGGGTAAGTCAGAGACCCATGCTGAGAAAATCTGTAGCTTGGGATGAGAAGGGATTGGGGAATGAGGGGATGCAGGGTGTGGTAAGGAGGATTAGGTGGGAGCAGAGTGCATTCATCCAGGCTTTAAGCTCTGACACTGGCTCACTCTATCGATGGAACAGTCTCCTCCATAGGGTGAGGACACACAGCTGTAACTATCCCATGTCAGTTCTGCATTATCCTGTCCTGCAAGAAAGTGGATTGTTAGTGAGTGTGGTGCGGTGTATCCGAGGATGTGTAAGTCATAGTGGAATAGTGAGCAGTATGGACAAGCTGTTTGATGTAGGGTTCCAGCACTGTTACATGTGTGTGAATTTGAGATGTGAACCATGGTTGATTGAGGTTGTAAACTCAGTAAAAGGTCTGGCAACACCAATTTTAAATCCAACCGATTTATTTGATAGTAAATCTGCTAGCTTTCGGCGTGTGCCTTCGTCAGGCGAATGAGGTGTACTGGTCTCCAAAAGCACACATATCAGCATGGACAGTTTACAGATTGCTGATTAGACAGATTAGACAGATTCTAATTAGATTAGATCTGATTAGATGGATTCTAATCAGCAATCTGTAAACTGTCCGTGCTGATATGTGTGCTTTTAGAGACCAGAATACCTCATTCGCCTGACGAAGGCACACACGCCGAAAGCTAGCAGATTTACTATCAAATAAATCGGTTGGATTTAAAATTGGTGTTGCCAGACCTCTTACTGAGTTTATCCCAGTCCAACGCCGGCATCTCTACATCATGATTGAGGTTGTAGGCAGGTGAGTAAAGTGGGGAGGTGGTGTACTGAAAATTATGTGAAGTTAGTTTTCATTTAAATAGATATATCATTTGAATATGCATTCACTGACTTTGACTACTCTTATGAATCATTGAAATTCTTTCACACAAACTGTCAAACAGTGACTACTACAAGCTAGCAGTCATCAGACATACTTTTTCTTCAACGGTCGCACCTATTAGGTAATAAGCACATAACTATTCATTTAGAATTCTATCCAATATTATTTTCAATGATCTCAATAATTTTATCATATTCAATCCCTCCAAACCCTTGCCCAGCTCTATATCTGTGACTTCTTCCAGTCCTTCAACTTTCTGAGAAATCTATGTTGTGAAAAATTCCCTGGCACTATTCCAAAGAGCAGGCGGAACTTGTGAATGGCTGGCTGGCCAACATTTATTGCGCATCCTTAGTTGCCTAAGGGCAGCTGAGAGTCAACCACATTACTACGGCTCAGGAATCACATAAGGTCAGACTAGACAAGTATGGCAGATTTCCTTCCCAAAAAGATACTGGTGAACCAGATGGGTTTTTCCAGACAATCAACAACAATTTCATGGTCATCAGTAGATTTTTAATTGCAGACATCTTTTATTGAAATCAAATTCTACCATCAGCTGTGGCAGAATTCAAATCTAGGTCCCCAGAACATTAGCTGAGTTTCTGGATTAATAGTCTAGTGATGGGCCATCATCTCCCCAGTTATCCTCAATAGCCCGGTCAGTATTTATCCTTCAACCCACATCATAAGAATAGGTCACCTGACCATTATCACATTGCTGTTTGCTCTGTGTAAATTGGCTGCCATATTTCCTACATTACAACAGTGACTACACTTGAGAATTATCAAGGTGCTCTGAAATATCCTGTGACTGGGAAAAGCTGTTCTTAGTTTCTCTAACCCTGGCTTCTTTAGCATCCACCACTTCACTTTACTACTGGTCACTGTGACTTCATCTGACTTGGCCTTAAGCTTTCAAATTCTCTCCTGATGCTTCTCTTCTTTAAAATGCTTCTTAAAATCCACCTCCTTACCAAGCCTTAGGCCTTGTTTCCTCGTGTATCTTTAATTCTACATTGTTATGCCTTGCGAAAAGCCTTGGAGCATTTTACCAGTTTAAAGGTGCTTTATATATGCAAGTTGTTGTTGTTGATAGTCTTGAAAAACTGTAGCATGAGATTTGTTTCAACATAATTAGTTCAGTTGTATGGCAGTTCTTTCTTACTGAACAAGCTTTACTTTCTATCTGGGATTTGTCAACTTATTTCATTAGCCTGATGGATTGTATTTGACTTTGTATTTTCTTCCAGCTTGGAACCTTGTGCCAGAAGTAATTTCATACATTATGGTTAATGATGTTCAGGTAATTGACATTTAACAGAAGATGACAGGTTCATGGTAACATCATTGGACTAGTAAGCCAGAAGCCCAATGCTTTGAGGACATGGGTTCAAATGCCACCACACCAACTGGTGAAATTTAGATCCAATTAATAAAATTTGGAATTTGAAAGCTAGTCTTGGTAATGTTGACCATGAAACTATTACTGTCGTTAAAAACCCATCTGAAGGCCTTTTAGGAAAGAAATCTGCCCTTCTTATCTGGTCTGGCTTATATGTGAATCCGGACCATAGTCTTTTAATTGCCCTCTGAAATGCCCCAGCAAGTCATTCAGTTGAAAGGCAACTCAGGATGGGTAAAAATACCGGCCTCACCAACAGCAAGGACATTGAAATGGCAAGTGAAAGGACAGCTTCATACTGAAATGTTAACCTTGTCCTAATAACAATCATCTGATAAGTTCCTGAAAGGTTTGGATCACTTTTGCTGGGGAAGAGTTCCCTGAGTGAGAATCAATGTCGGTCAACAGCAAATAAACTGAGTTCCTCTAACATTGTCAGGACTATCGGCTGAAAGCTAAGTGACACTTGGGTGACTAATTGGTGAGTGTGCAGCATGTGTGAAGATCCAAGTATGATAAATTTAGATTTAGAGGACACCGGAACAGAAGTGAGATTAGTTGGTATTGAATTATTTATTATTCATCATTATTTATTGAAAACTTTTTATTTCTCAGTCAATAGCTACTCTGTAAATGGGCTGCACGTGTCTTTGAGCTTGGTGTTGAAAACAGGATTAGAGATTCTAGTTATTTAAGTAGACAAAATAATCCAAGGCACTCGGGAGACAAGTAATATTTTTAGCTGCTGTGCTGACTATGGAATAGGGAAAAGGGAAAGCAAATTAATTTACAAATTTTCTTCTGAACTGATTTGAGGACCATCATAATATATCTTCTGTTACTAACTGGATTGCATGCACATGCGTGGAGAGGTCCCAGTGTACAAATGGGAATTTAAAAATGGGCTGGTAAACTGAACAGGCAGTAAAACTAGCACACAGTTTAAATAATTAAAATGAGTAGATGCAGAACACAGTGTGGTGGTTTGTGAAGCCTGTAATTGTAATTAGGACTAAAGAGTGGGACTGCGGCAGGAAGCCATTCAATTCATCTGAACTTGAAGGACATATGAAACCAAAGGCAGGACAAATTTAGGTGCTTCTGAACCTTAATGAACAATGTCACTCATGGATCAAAGGAATGCGTTTTGTAGAAAATAGAAGTCTCACTACACTGTAGTGCAATACAGTCAGCTCTACTGAGACTAGTTAAGGCACTACTGTACTCTGTTGGGAAAGAGTGAAGGGAGCTATATGGTCTGTTTCTATTCTATGCTTTGCCTTACTTGGGAACACGCAATGATGAGGCTGGGTGTTAATCATAGAAAAACACTCCAGTCTGACATCCTTCTTGATCAGTGTGACATTTCCCCTCCCCAAAAAAGAGAAACTTACTAATGTTTCTTTCTCAGAGCTCCCATTAGTGTTCTATTAAAAGTTACACTGACATACTTACTTCCCAGCAGTAAGGGAATGGGGTACAAAGCTGAGAGTTTAAAGTTGAAATTTTCTGAAATTATTCTTTCCTTTGCTAATTTACTGAAGAATCAGAAATAATTTGCTGGAGTTTTCACTGAGGACACTTTTGGTAATAAAGAAAGAATAAATTAGTTTGCATTTATGCAGTGCCTTTCATGACTCTAACATGTCCAAAGTGCTTCATTGTCAACTAAATACTTTTGAAGTACAGCCACTGCTGTAGCAAAGGGAACCATTTCTCTCATATTAAAAAGTCCCACAAATGGCAATAAAGTAAATGGCTAGGTAATCTATTTAGGTGATATTATTTGAAGAACAAATATTGACCCTGACTCTGGACCACAATCCGTAGCCCAGTCAAACCAGCTTCCCATCCATTGACTCCATCTACACTTCCCATTGCCTTGGAAAAGTAGCCAGCATAATCAAAGATCCCATTCATCCCAGATATTCTTTTTCCACCTTCTTCACTGAGGAAAGAAATACAAAAGTCTGAGATCATGTACCAACAGACTCACAAACAGCTTCTTCCCTGCTGCCATCAGACTTTTGAACATACCTACCTTATATTAAATTGACCTTTCTTACACCTTAGCTATGACTGTAGCACCACATTCTGCATTCTCTCATTTCCTTCTCCCCAGTGTGATCCATGCTTTGAATAGCACACAACAAACAATACTTCTCACTGTATAACAATAATACGTAGGAATAATAAATCAAAATAAAATCAAAATGTGTCCTGGGACCTTTTATGCCATCCAAGAGACTGACTTGACTTAATGGCCTAGGTTTTGCTGCCAAAACAACAACGATAAGTTGAATAGCCCTTGCCATTAATAATGTGAAACTCGTGATGAAGAAGAGATCTTCATCAATTACAAATTGCCAAAAGTTGCTGGACCATTTGCACTGCTCCACGGTATCTCTGTGAAAAAACCTCAACCTCCACATGAATTTCATGAAATTGCAGCGTTTAGAACCATAGAACATTACAGCACAGAAACAGATCTTTTGGCCCTTCCTGGCTGTGCTGAACCATTTTTCTGCCTAGTCCCACTGACCAGCAGCTGGACCATATCCCTCCACACTCCTCTCATCTATGTACTTGTCCAAGTTTTCTTAAATGTTAAAAGTGAGCCTGCTTTCACCACTTCATCTGGCAACTCATTCCATGCTCCCACCACTCTCTATGTGATGAAGCCCCCCACTAATATTCCCTTTAAACTTTTCCCCCTTCACCCTTAACCCATGTCCTCTAGTTTTTTTCTTCTTTAGCCGCAGTGAAAAAAGCCTGCTTGCATTCACTCTATCTATACCGATCATAATTTTATATACTTCTATTACATCTCCCCTCATTCTTCTACACTCCGGGGAATAAAGTCCTAACCTATTCAACCTTTCACTGTAATTCAGTTTCTCAAGTCCCGGCAACATCTTTGTAAACCTTCCCTGCAACCTTTCAACCTTATTAATATCCTTCCTGTAATTAGGTGACCAAAACTGCACACAATACTCTAAATTCGGCCTTACCAATATACAATCTCACCATAACATTCCAACTCTTGTACTCAATACTTTGATTTATAAAGGCCAATGTACCAAAAGCACTCTTTACGACCATATCTATTTGTGACGCCACTTTTAGGGAATTATGTATTCGTATTCCCAGATCCCTCTGTTCTACTGCACTCTGCAGTGTCCTACCATTTACCTTGTATATTCTACCTTGGTTTGTCCTTCCAAAGTGCAATACCTCACACTTGTCTGCATTAAATTCCATCTGCTATTTTTCAGCCCATTTTTCTAGCCAGTCCAAATCCCTCTACGAGCTTTGAAAACTTTTCTCGCTGTCCATTACACCTTCAATCTTTGTATCATCAATAAATTTGCTGATCCAATTTACACATTATCATTCAGATCATTGATATAGATGACAAACAACAATGGACCCAGCACTGATCCCTGTGGCACATCACTAGTCACAAGCCTCCACTCAGACAAGCAATCCTCCACAAGCACTCTCTAGCTTCTGCCATTGAGCCAATGTCTAATCCAATTTACTACCTCTCTAAATATACCTAGCAACTGAGCCTTACTGAAGTCCATGTAGATAACATCCACTGCCTTCCCTTCATCCACTTTCCTGGTAACATCCTCAAAAGACTCTAATAGATTTGTTAAACATGACCTACCACGCACAAAGCCATGTTGACTCTCCCTTATAAGTCCCTATCTATCCAAATATTTGTAGATCCTATCTCTTAGTACTCCTTCCAATAATTTACCCACTATTGGCATCAAACTTACCAGCCTATTATTTCCCAGATTACTTTTTAAGCCCTTTTTAAGCAATGGAACAACATAAGCTATCCTCCAATCATCAGGCACCTCACCCGTGGATACCGACATTTTAAATATATCTGCCAGGGCCCCAGCAATTTCAATACTAGTCTCTTTCAAGTCTGAGGGAATACCCTGTCCAGTCCTGGGGATTTATCTACTCTGATTTGCCTCAAAATAGCAAGCAGCTCCTCCCCTTTAACCTGTATAGGTTTCATGACCTCCCTACTTGTTTGCCTTATTTCCCGAGTCCATGCCAGTTTCTTTAGTAAATATGGCTGCAAAAAATCCACGTAATATCTCTCCCATTTCTTTTGGTTCCATGAATAGCCAACCACTCTAATCTTCAAGAGGACCAATTTTATTCCTTACTATCCTTTTGCTCTTAATAAACTTCTAGAAGCTCATAGGATTATCCTTCACCTTGCCTGCCAAAGCAACCTCATGTCTTCTTTTAACCCTCCTGATTTCTTTCTTAAGTAGTTTCTTGAACTTTTTATATTCCTCAAGCATCTTATTTGTTCCCTGTTGTCTGTACATGTCATACATCTCTCTCTTCTTCTTTATCAGATTTCCAATATCCCTCGAGAACCAAGGTTCCTTATTCTTATTCACTTTGCCTTTAATCCTGACAGGAATATACAAACTTTGTACTCTCAAAATTTCTCCTTTGAAGGCCTCCCACTTACCAATCACATCCTTGCCAGAGAACAGCCTGTCCCAATCCACACTCTTAGATCCTTTCTCATTTCTTCAAATTTGGCCTCTTTCCAGTTTAGAACCTCAACCCAAAGACCAGATCTATCTTTATCCATATCAAGTTGAAACTAATGGCATTATGATCACTGGAACCAAAGTGTTCCCCTATACACACTTCCGTCACTTGTCCTAACTCATTTCCTAATAGGAGATCTAATATTGCATCCTCTCTAGTTGGTACCTCTATATATTGATTTAGAAAATTTTCCTGAACACATTTTACAAACTCCAACCCATCTAGACCTTTAACAGTATGGGAGTCCTAATCTATATATGGAAAATTAAAATCCTCTACTATCACAACTTCATGTTTCCTGCAGTTGTCTGCTATTTCTCTGCAGATTTGCTCCTCCAATTCTTACTAACATTTGGGTGGTTTATACTACAACCCCATTAATGTGGTCATACCTTTCCTGTTTCTCAGCTCCATCCATATGGCCTCAGTAGGCAAGCCCTCTCATCTGTACTGCCTGAGCACTGCTGCAACATTTTCCCTGACTAGCAATGCCACCTCCCAACCCACAATCCCCCCCACCTATACTTCCACTCCTACTTCCACCCTTCATCCCTCTGTCTCTATCACATCTAAAACATTGGAACCTTGGAACTTTGAGTTGCCAGTCCTGCCCCTCTGTAGCCAAGTTTCATGAATAGCTACAATGTCATACTTCCATGTGTCAATCCACACCCTCAACTCGTCTGCTTTCCCCACAATATCCTGGCATTGAAATAGACACATCTCAGAAGATTATTACCACCATACACAACTCTTTGTGATATTGCATGAACTATTAACATCATGTATTTTCACCCCCACTCCACTATCAGCTCTGGTCCCCATCCTCCTGGGAATCTAGTTTAAACTCTCCCTAATAACACTAGCAAACCTAGTGCAAATGATTGCCAATTAAGGGCTGCTAATTAACAATTGAGGTACCTGACCAATGAGATAATTTCTGTTCCTGCAATATCAATCAACCTGACTGGCTAGAAAAAGGGAACAATTGAAACATTGGATAAAAGCAAATTACAGCGGATGCTGGAATCTGAAACCAAGAGAGAAATTGCAGGAAAATCTCAGCAGGTCTGGCAGCATCTATTAGGAATGAAAAAAGCTGACATTTCAAGTTCAGATGACTCTTTGTCATCTGTCAATTTAAACAGTGGAATCTCATTTCTACAAATATTATATCCATACATCCTTCTTCATGATTTATAAAATTACGTCTTAATTTTTCTAACTCTTTTGTCTCTTTTGCTCCCTTAATCCAGTTTTCCCATTCAATTCCTTTCTATGACCTGATATTGCATTAATTTACATGATCTCCTCCTCTATCATTACTCTGTTTCTTTCTCAATCCTAAAAATCTCAAGGTTAGGCAGATAAACTGAGTCTCAATATTTACCAAGTTCTCAGATATCCTTGGCCTTCATCTATTTCTGCTTCCAGCAACTTCTGCCTTAAAAGATTTTGAAATGAAGAACAAGAGAAAGATTCTAATTGAAGAGACACCCTCCAGCAAAATCTGGGCTAATGTGCTCAGTAGCTAGAATATTGGTGTTCAATTATTGTATTGAGAATTTGCCAGTGGCATTATTTCAAAATATTTCCACAGAAATACTGTGTTTGTTGTGAGCGCTTGGAACTTATGAGTATTGTCAACCATAGAATCCCTACAGTGCAGAAGGAAGCCATTCAGTCCACTGAGTCTGCATCGAACACAATCCCACTCAGGCCCAACTCCTGTAACCCTACATATTTATCCTGCTAATCTCCCTGAAACTAGGGTCAATTTAGCATAGCCAATCAACCTAACCTGCACATCTTTGGAATGTGGAAAGAAATCTGAGCACTCGGAGGAAACCACACAGACACAGGGAAAAAATGTGCAAACCCCACACTAATAGTGACCTGAGGCTGGAATTGAACGTGGATCCCTGGCGCTGTGAGGCAGCAGTGCTAAGCACTGTGTCACCGTGCCACTTAGTTTAATCTTGTAAAGTTTTCAGTTGTTTGAATTACCAAAAGCATTCATTCCTAACAAGAAGAGAAAAGGGGAGAATATATTTTAAACGGTTTAAGTGCCTTAGGTTTTTCCTATCAAGTAAAGGACTTCATTTTTTTTTGGCAAAAATAATGTTCTCCCAATGACAGCAGTAGCTGAGCCAATCAGACTGGAAGGGTTCCCATTTTGATCCCCAACCTGTTCTCAGTAAGCTGATAATAACTTGTACTGATAAACAACAATATATATATTACTGACTTTAGATTTTCAGAGAAAAGCTGATGGCAGGGTTCGCTCCTTATCCTTCTCTGATGAAACCGGTTGAAAGTGTCCACAAGTACGATAAATGAGGAGCATCGGTCTTTGTCATGATGCCTCCACAGTGGAACAGCCCATTGACTCTCAAAGTCAAGACTCGCATATAAACACTGGCCACTCAGGTAAAGGTGAAGTATCTCGGGGGTAGTCTACAAATCCAAAGCTCAAGAAGGATCGACACTTCCAGATGGGAGTGAATGAGAGAAAACCCATGAGAAGAAAAAAAAGAGTACTTGGAATCTCAAAAAAACTATGAGGAAACTAAGCAGGTCTCTGAAAATCAAAAAATCCTGAATATACATACCTAACTGAGCACTGGATGGATCTACCCTATTCTTCTGTTGAAGTGTATTTGTGCTTTCTAGAGATGTTCCATTCATAGCTTGATACTGATGAAGCAACGCATTGTAATGGTGCCTAACAACAAAGAAAGGAAAACAGTGAGACCTGTGTTTATGATAATCCAATCAAAGAATCGTAAGGAGATTTAGTCCTACTTTCAATTAATACCCACAGAATCTCAGCAAAAGTACAAGGGAATCACTTCAAGTTTTAATTTGTTCTTTACTGATTAGAGCACATGGTTTCCGGTTAAATGGGAGACTTTACAGAAGCGGTAACCAATTTTCTCTTGTACTTCTTAACGGCAGACTGTTCCTTGACCTCCTTTATCACAGTAAGCTCTGCAGAAGCAGATATCCTTGTGAGAAATACTTGTTTTGGCTCAATCACAATAGGATAATGTCCACAGCTTTTAGCTTCACGTATTGTAAAACTAATACTGATATAAACACAATTTAATTTCATTTGAAACTAGGAAACATGTATGACTTTATCACAATATAGCAAACTGGATGTCATAATTATATTAAAAATGCACTGATGCTGATGTTGACTATAAATCTAATGACCTCGAAGGGAAGAAAAAACAGTTCAGACCAGTATTCTTATTTCCCAATTTTACAGTTTTTTTTATACTTTTGGACAGTTATGCAAATCTGCCCTGAAAAGTCATTGGTAAACATCAGCATTTAATTCTTCAGTGTAAAACTAACTGGTATAATTATTAACAGTACCAAATGCAACCTCAGACACGTCCAATGGAGGTTACTCTCACTTGGGAGGGACAACTTTAATACAATTTCATTCGATACGATTGCGATAATTTAAGGGAAAAAGCAGAAAAGGAGGACGAAACTCTAAATGCCTCAGAGCTGGGGCCCTCAGCAACATTTTCACCACCTCTAAACATGGCTTCCTCCATCTCTTTTTCTCTCACCATTAATGCATGATGCCCTCTGGTGGCAAGCATATTTCAATCTCTGCAATATAACAAATTACTCTTCGAAAATCTTGGCCAGTTGTGCTATAGGCTCAATGTCACCTCAAGTAATCTTTATTCAATGTGAGTATGCCAGATTTGCAAATCTGTACTGCTATGAAACCAAATCAATTCACTGCTTAACATTTCAGTAACAATAACGAAACAGATTCCAAATATACCTAATTAGCTTTCTTTCCTGCCGTCCAATAGCCAAATTTTATTTCCTTTGCTAACCAGTCCATGTAAATTTTTCATCATATCCTTCATATGTTCCTACATGGCTAGTTTAAGAAGTAGCCCTTTCTCTGAGTTCATGAGTTGTTTTTAAAGTTTATTTATTGGTGTCATAAATCGGCTTACATTAACACTGCAATGAAGTTACTGTGAAAATTCTTTGGTCGCCACACTCTGGCATCTGTTCAGGTTCACTGAGGGAGAATTTAGTATGGCCAATGCACCTACCCAGCACATCTTTCAGACTATGGGAGGAAACTGGAGCACCCAGAGGAAACCCACGCAGACACGGGAAAAATATGCAAAATCTGCGCACAATGACCCAAACTGGGAATCAAACCCAAGTCCCTGGCGCTGTGAGACATCAGTGCTAACCACTGTGCCACCATGCTGCCATATGATAACAGGGATAGACTGTCCAATGTGGAGTATTTGAAACCCACTAAATTTATATTGTAATCGAAAAAAGCCTGTTTATAAGGAGAATTTCATCCATGGGTCAGATGTACGAATCATCAGCATCTAATGTATTATACAACAATTTACATTTATGTCATGCTTTTAATATAACTGATGTCCCCAGGCACTTCTCAGGATCATTGTCAATCATAATTTGATCCAAGGGTACTGAGAGAAATCGGAGTGGAAATTGCCGAGGCACTCATGATAATCTTCCAGTCTTCTTTAGACACAAGGTTGGTGCCAGAGTATGGGAGAATTGTTAATGTTACTCCACGTTCAAAAAGAAGTGCAAGGGTAAAATCGTCAATTACAAACCAGAATAACTTCAGTAGCAGGGAAAATTCTAGAAATTACTGTTTGGGACAAAATCAATAGTAACTTAGATAAGTTCAGGATAATTAAGGAAAGCCAGCATCCAGTCATTAAGGAAAAGTCATGTTATCATATTTGCTGGAGTTTTTTGGGAGGTAATAGAAATGGTTGATAAGGGCAACATTGTTGATGTGGTGCATGAGTAGATTTTCAAAAGGCATTTGATATAGTGATACAACAGACTTGTGAGTAAAATATTAGTTCATTGAATAAAAGAAAAAATGGATAAGAAATCAACTCATTGACAGGAAACAGACAGCAGTGGTAAATGTTTGTTTTTTAGGTTGCTAGAAGGATTGAAGTGGTGATCCCCAGAAGTTGGTATTGCTTTTCCTGCTGAATATTAATGACTTAGACTATGGAGTGCAGGGTATGATTTCAAAATTTGTGGGTAATATGAATATTGGAAACATTGTCAATTGTAATGAGAATAGTCTTGAGTTTCATAGCATATAGACATGTTGGTGAATTCGGCAAAGAAGTAGCAGATGACATTCAATGCAGAAGAGTGCAAGGTGATTCATTTTGGTAGGAAGAACATGGAAAGACAGTACAAAACAAAAGGAGAAACTCTTAAGGAGGTGCAGGAACAGAGGGAGCAAGGTTTTATGTACATAAGTTATTGAAAATAGCAGGGAATGTTGAGAGAGCAGTTAATAAAACATATCTTAGGCTTCATTAACAGGGACATTGAATGCAAGAGTAATGAAGACATGTTGAATTTGTATCAGACACTAGTTAGGCCTCATCCAGTTCTGGGCACCATACATGGGGAAGGCACTGGAGAGAGTATAGAGGAGATTACAGGTATAAAGAAACATAATTATAAAATTAGATTGGGGAGGTTGGGTCTGTTTTCCTTGGAGAAAAGAAGGCTGAGAGGAGACTTGCTAGAGGTATTGAAGGTCCTGAGGGGTATGAACTGGCCCAAATAGTGAGAATTTTTTCTCCACATGAGACAGCACCAAGGACAAGAGGCTACAGTTTCCAAACAATGGACAAAAGGTGTAAAAGTGATGTGAAGAAAATATTTTTGGATTCTGGAAGAAACTATTTGAGAGGATGTTGAAGGCAGATTCAAATAAGATATTCGAAAAGAAATTGGATTGCTATCTGAAAAGGAAGAATGTGCAAGGTTATTGAGATAAAGCAGGGGAATGGACTAGGTTGGATGTTTGTTCAGCGAGCCAGTGCAGATTTTATGGACCAAATGGTCTCCTTATGTACTATAAAGGTCCTGTGATTCTGTGAATTTGATGCCAAGCCACACAGGGAGATGACAGGAGAGGTGCAGGACATTGTTGGAAGTAAGTTTTAAAGACAATCTTCAGAACAAAAGACAGGGACAAAGATGGAGAGGTTTGGAGAGGAGGTGGGGGCAGGGTGCTTCCAAATCTTAGGGCCAATACAGCTAAAGCGACAGCAACCAACAGTGACTTGAGTAAACAGAATTGTCAAACAAAATTTACCAGCAGGTAGTCCAGTTTTCTGATGATAAAAAATAATTCTGCTGATTCTAACAGTTGCACAGTTTTAACAATATTTTTCAATACTATTTGTATTCTCCAAAGCTTTGAAGGGCGCTGTCATAGAAATGTTCTGGTTTATAAAGAGTACGACCAATGAAATAAAGCCACTCTTTAGATCCAGGGTCTCAGCTAACCATGGAGCCAATCGCATTTCCGTTTGCTTCATAGAGATTTCCTTCAGAACGGTTTGTCTCTTCACTGCGGTGCTGAAGCAAAGCACCTGATGGATATCTCAATGCTGCACATGATTGATTATTCACACTCTCGGTCACAATGCTCCCGTCACTACTTGTTTGAATCACTCCACGTGTCACAAGGACTGCAATAAGCCTGCCCAGAAGCTTTCCTGCTTAGCACTAATTCAGTAATTCTTTGAACCCCTGAACCAAATAAAAAATTTAATTTGGATTTGGATCAAAAAAATTGGTTCTGCAGGCCCGGTATGCCCATTCGAATGACAAAAAGCATCTCCTGAAATATAATCGCTGGACACGTGCTATTGCACTTATCAGCTTGCTCAAAGGGCAGGATTCCAATCTAAAGTCTGCACCAGTATCAGCATCTGGTAAAATGAGTTTACTAAGCTTATCAGTATGTTACCTAATAGCCAGGAAGTCGACGAGCAAATTGTCAAACATTTTGATATTGTGGGGACTGCAGTGTTGGATTTTAGTTCCGAATAGTAAACCTTTTTTATTTTTTTGCAGACAGTTTATGATTCACGGTATCACTATTCGATCATAACTGTCAACACACAACCAATAACTGCAGCAGTGCTGAAAACATTTATTTTCTGTGGCAGAAATGCTCTCTACTGATAATGGTCAAGGCTTTATTTAAACTAATTGCAGAGTTCTGTTCCATCATGGTATGTAGGAACTTGACAGAAAAGTATGTACAAGCTCAACACTACATTTTTACAAATCTGTAAATGTAATTAATTTTCCCTTTTCCAAAAAAACCATTTTGCAACATCACAACTTGAGGTGGTCTTGAAGAACAGTGTCATTGCAATGAATCATGGAGTTCGGTAGTTCTTTTTTTGTCACTGTAATTTTCTGCCAGGTTCAGATGATAAGTTACATACGCTAGCATGACTGTGTAGAAAGAAAGAAAGATCTTGCATTTATATAATACTTCTCACAACCTAAACACATCCCAAGTAACGGTCAATGAATAAGAAACTCTGATCAGAAATTTGATTTTTCCTCACAGAAAGGAATACAAAAATAAAGACAAATAAAACAATTGTGTCTTTTCTACAACTTTGAATGTCTGGTTATTGATTGTGATCGAAGACTCTCAGTGTTAAAATGAGGAACAAAGATGGAACTGCAAAAACAAATTACATTTTTCTTAGAAATTGCTTGTTATTCATTCTCATTACTCCAAGAGCAGCAGGCATCCTTTGTCACTTCGCCCAAGCAGCTGCCTTCATGTCTGAGTCTAAACTATGAAGGTTCGTAGGCTGTTCAATGGTACAGGAAATCAGCCAAACCTACCCACATCCTTGTCTCATATTTATATTTACACTTTACTATAAGAGTTACTGCATTACAGTCTAAGCAGCCACCCAAGTTTAGTCATCCTTCAAAAGTGAAAAAGTACCACACTAACTATTATGCCACTAACTCCAAACAGAGAAGAGGTCAAACTTGAGATTCTGGGTTTTAGATTCCCTAGCCATCCCATTGTCAACTGTCTGATGCTGGACTAGACTGTTTACACTCTTTGAAACTTCCTTAATATTTTCCAACTGCCCCAGTCCGTCTGCTTCTGAAACCCTTACCCATGACTTTGTCTTATAATTGATTATTCCAACGGCCTCCAGGCTGTCCTCCTGTCTTCTGTTCTCCATAAGTGCGAGCCCATCCATAACTCTGCTGCCCATATCCGAACTTGTAACACATCCCAGCGTTCGCCCGACACCCCTTCATTATAAAAAAGGTTTCTGAAAAGATCTGTGTAGATGTTATGAAGATCAGAAATTATGGCTGTGAAGGAAGTCTCAAAACTGCTGCTTTCATGCAGGAACAATGGGAGTTAAAGAAGGACTCTAATAACATTATTTTCAACATTATGAAACCTTAACGAAGAGATAAATAGTAAAGATTCGCTTAGGAATTAGCAATAAGGGGCATAAACTTAGGAACATCACTGGAAAGGAACATTATTTTCACAGAAAATGTTATTAGAACATGGAAATTGAGATTAGGCTGGATGGCTTTCATATCACTACCATGTATATGATTGGCTGAATGGTCTCCCTCTGTCCCATAAATCTATGTTTTTATGAATGCCACAGTGC
This sequence comes from Sphyrna mokarran, assembly GCA_024679065.1. Lineage (NCBI taxonomy): Eukaryota > Metazoa > Chordata > Chondrichthyes > Carcharhiniformes > Carcharhinidae > Sphyrna > Sphyrna mokarran. The sequence goes on along the minus strand of JAGIQG010000003.1, from coordinate 43,927,547 downwards.
AAGTAAACAATAAGATAATTTCAAATGCAATTGGGTAGGTATTTGAAAAGAAATAGAAAAGAACAGAGAATTAGTTTTGGGACAGATAGCTTGACACAACAGAGTGATTAGGAGCTATGCCGTCAGGAAACAAAATTTTAGAATATGTTATCCTATTGCTATTATTTTTAAATATTTCATATTACGGCTTGAATGTACTTTAAGATTATTATTGAGTTTAGATTTTGGGATCCCTTAAAAGCACTGATAGGTCCTAAATGCCATACATTCCTAACATCAACTGCTCAGCTCTCAACCAGAACCACACAATGAAGTAGGTATAACACACATCAGCAATGTCTGCTCAAATTTAATATTTGGGGCATCAACAATTTATATTTGTACAGCATTTCTATTGTAATATAATGTCTCAGTAAGGCATTTTATAGGAGCATTATGAAGCATGACACTGAGTCTGCTGAGGAGATTTCACCAAAAAATGGGTCAAACAAGTAGTTTTTTAAGGAGTACTTCAAAGGGGGAAAGCGAGAAAGAGAGGCAGAAGAAAGCAATTCTAGAACTTAGGGCCGAAGCAACTGAAGACATGATCACCAAAGGTAATTAAAACTGGAGATGTCCCAGAGACCAACATTAGTGCAGTGATGATATTTGGATTGCTGTTGGTCTGGAGGAGTTTGTATGGCTTTGGAAAACAGGTATGGACAGAGATAGGAAATTGAACAGCCATGCCAAATTACTCTTCAGGAATTGCCAAATGGCTTCTAATCCATCGCATATCTGCCGTCCACAAATCAATATTTTGTTGAGACCTCCACAAATAAACTTCTGAGTCATTTGTTGTATCTTGTTCCTCATTATGCAGCAATTAAAATAAATCCTGTCATAAAATACACAGAACAATCCAGAAGAACCAACACAAAGCCAGGAAACTGGAATTGTCAATTACTAGCCAATTCAATTATGTTGTTTGTGTTTGGGAAACACAGCTGTCTGAGATCTATCAATTTCTTAATCTATTTTACTGCAGACCGATCATTAACTCAACCTCTAAACTGAAATCACATAACAGATCCAACATGCTTCAAGGCAACAAAGCTTTTTATTTGTGTCGGAGAAGTTGTGAGCTTTACCTCAGCACCATTACAGTCTCCACCCAGTGCTCCTGCTGACTCTCCCATGGCTCCTGGGTTATCCAGTCTGAGGTCTGCAGAGCTTGCTGAACCATAGCAACACGGTGTTTTGCTGTCACCAATCCTTTTTTCCCATATCTGTCGTTAACTGGAGATATGATACCCTTGATAACTTTATACAGTCCTGCAAAAAAAAACACAAACTGAATTTGGGCTCTAATTTCAATCGATCCCCAAAAGTAAGCACCAGCAAACGTGTTTCACGATAAGGTAGGTTTTCTGATTTTTTCCTTTCCTCCTCTTTTTTGTGACGTGACATTTCTGTCACAGTGTGAATGAGAAAAAATGTTAATTTCTAAATAAAATTTGGTATTTTGGAAGAATCTGTGGGCAATGTCCCTTTAGAATTTAATTGTTCCATGTGGCCCATTTTATCCAGTGTGTAGCACATTTAATTATCTTTGTATGGCAGTACACGCACACACACACACACAAGCTAGACCTGAAAGGTCACTTTTAAGGCAGTGTGGCAGCACACCCATATATCTGACTGGGAATATTGCCTGAGGGAAAGGTTCCAGAAAAAAAACCCTCAGCTTTTTGTGAATCAATTGGCGATGCAATAAAAGGGTTAACTGTGAATCAGACTTTGGGTGGAATCTCACCATACTTTTTCAGTGTCAGGTTCAGACTGAAAACTGGTGAGTACCTCTCCAGATCCACAGATCAGTTTTCACTCCAGATCTTGAGCTTCTCTGAGTGAAAAAAAAGAGTGAGCAGGGCCTGATAGAGCTGGTAATTGGCTCCACAGAGATCTTTAAAGGGTGTCCAGATCAGAGGAATTGGAGTTCCTCCATTCCTGATACAATTATTGCAGCCCCCACCACTAACACTGCAGAAGCATAACCAATGTTCCCCCTGTAATTACAAGTTCCTCACATACTGCCTGCTCAATCCTCCACCATATATAAGTGGTCCCACCACCAGACTACCCCCCACCCCCACCCCACCCCCACCAAACCAAAGGCTTGCTGCTGAGACTGCACCCTTGCACTGGCCAACCTGGCATTGCCAACCTGTGCCATGGGGCAGTACTGGCATGTTCGTCTCTCTCCCGGGGCTATACTTAGCCATGCACCACTGGAGGGATCCCCTTGGCGGGATCCCATTTTTAAGACGCTGTTGTAAGCCTCGCCAAGATTTGAATATTCAGTAAGGGAAGGTTCATGTTGCAGGTGACAGGGCTGGGTAATGAGATTGAAATTTATTCAAATCCATTAAAATGAAGTTTTGTGGGTGAAACATAGGGGATGATTTTCTCAAAAAGTGCTGAATTGGTGGGAAAACTGTTTTAGATCATGACTGTTTTGTCAGCTCAATTTCTCACTCGAACCTCCCCACTCTGTGCAGTATGGAGCTCACAATTGTGAATCTCATTAATAGCCCAGGTGGACGGGGTCTACTTGTGCTGGAGTCTGACAATTCTGGAACTCTGAGCATGTGCAATGGTCCCTATCGGTCAGTCTTCCCATTTGCTAGCCAGCTCAATCAGTGGCCAGCCCAGAACCCCCAGAATGCTGCCCTTCCAGACCCCCCTCCCCCCCAGGCCCGATCGTGGCCCCCAGCATAGCCTTGATATCCCCACTGCTCCAGAGCACTCCAATGTGCAGCTCACCGCCCCCCCCAAGCAATCATGATATGCCCATCCCCATCACCCCAGCAAACCTTTTACCCACCCCACCATCACCACTGACCTCCCCCCAGTACATAGGCCCCCCCTCACCCCAAGCAGAACAAAATTCCCCAGTCTGTCCTAATCGCTGCCCTCCCTCCATCCCAGACCGATCCCCATGCAGAGTGCCAGTGGGACCCTCCAGCCCACTCCCACCTCACCCTTACCAATCACCCGTAGCCTCTGATCACAACAGACCTTGCCCCATTGGCATTGCCCAATGCACAGTGCCATGGTGCTCATGGGCATGGGCACTTTGTCCCTTGGGCAGTGCCAGGGGCACAGGCTGGCAGTGCCAGGGGCACAGGTTGGCAGTGCCTTAGTGCCCATGCTCAAGGGGCACCATTTCCACCACTGCCCAACCCCCGGGGTTCCCAACTGCCACTCCCTTCATTTCGGCGGGGTCTCCCTGCTAGTTCCCCGAACTTGGGCAATTACTCTAAATCCCGCCGGAATGAAGTACTCCTGATGGGGTGGGGGATTCAATGGGGACCAGTAAGTTCCCGATAATTACATTTAAAATAAATTTAAAACATTAAAAAAGGATTCAACTTACTTACCTGTCTTGCCGCCAGTTTCTGGTGTGGTTTGACTGGCAACTGTTCTCTGATTCTGGGAGTTGCACATGCATTCCTGGCACATGCGTAAATTCTGGAACAAGGCCAGTGACGCACATCTCCCACCCTGACCTGCCAGAAAAATTGCAAGTCAGGATGGGAGATTCATCCCAGTAATCTCTTTGGAAAGCATCGCTTTTCCTGATTCCATTCAGATTTTCCATCTGCATCGCTGCTCACTTTGACAGTGAATGCAGACTAGATATTGCCTCACAGTCCCAGAGACTGATGTCAATAATACTTTATTCCTCTACAGAATATGCTGTTAGATCTTCACAGATACAATCAATAGAAAATCAGTGATACAATATGAGATCCAACCTTTTTCACAATATTCTCACTTTAAAATTCTTTGAAAACGCTGAACCTTGCTGAATGAAGTGTAATTGAGCTTTTAACGGCATACAAAATAGTAATTACTTTGACTCTGAACAAAACTTTTTTTTTAAGTATGGTGTCTGATTTTCTCCATTCCATTTTTTAAAAATATTTTTCAAATTTGTAGATTTTTTAGTTTCTACCTTAAACTTGTGCAAAATGATTAAAAATAAATTCTAATCCATTTCGTTTCCTGATTTACTGTCCGTGGGAATTCTTCATTCTGATTGAAAGCTCAGCCCACTTGACGACTTAATCAATGCTAGATGGTACAAATTGTGTATAGATGGCAGCAGATTGAAAAATCATGCCACAATAAGTGAGATTGACAATATAAAGCCCACTAACTCTTTGTAAGCAGTTTCTTTTTACAGGTCAGCAACGTATGTCTCCCTTCATCACTGATCACAAAGGTTAAGTCATTACCTTATGACCTTCTCATCTGTCTCCCCCTGTCTGTTCATGATGTCACAGCCTCCAAATTGCTCTCCCACTGATAAACTGGATGAGCTTAAACCCTCTCCCACAAGAGAACAATACCACAAATGAGCAGATAAGCTCATACCACAAACCCTTTAGTAATACAGGTATTTTTAAAAATCTCTCCAATCGGCATTGCTTATTTTCCTTCATTGTAGGGTCTGAATCCCTTATCTGGCAGCCTCAAATCCAGAACATGAAAATGAGTTAAATTTAAAGTCTCTTATTCTCTATTTTTCATACATAACTTTAGGTTTGTCATCAAAGAAGGGTCATCCGGACTCGAAACGTTGGCTCTATTCTCTCCCCACAGATGCTGTCAGACCTGCTGAGATTTTTTAGCATTTTCCCTTAAGGATATCTTTGTTTTCATTGCTGAACAAACTGTTCATAATTGCTTTAACAATTAAAGTGGCATCAAATGGTTCGTTTATCTCACTTTAAAACTAATTGCTGCACTTGTCTCTTTAACTCTGAACATTTTGTTGAATTCTTCTGAACAATACCTTTGTCTCTGTTCACTTAATTTCAATTGTCTTAAACATTCATTCTGTCTCAGTTCCTTGGTTTTTTGGATTACATCTTGTTTCTTCAGAAGTTTGCATCGTTGCAACTCCCTTGTTCTGTCCAGCAACTCCTGGCAGAATTGTGAGCTGCTTATTCCTCAGTGTCCTGTCTTCAACTGCTTTGGCATCCAGTTAAAACTTAGAACAAAGGAAAGCTCTTCCTTTTGGAAAATAGTCTCCTGTTGCTAAGCAATTACTTACTTCTATTTACTCTTCTTGCCATAACTCTCTCTAAGCACAACAAAATCACAAGTGGAATTGGAACCAACTTCCATACGTACAGATACGTTCATCCTGTCCGATTCTATAGGTTTTATCCTTCCAGGCACAGAAACATGAAATTAAATCAATTTAAAACTTTACCTCTTTCTAGAGTTTACCAACACAAATAAAAATCCATTTAAATTACCTTTGTTTTCCTAACATGTTTTACAAGTACATGCTAGGTCTAGAACCCAAAAACTGTAAATTCCACAAATCCGGCATATGTCCAGTCCTCAGCTTCCTGAATACAGGTGCTAGTACCTCTATAGTGCATCCTTACAAGAGTGTGCAGCTAAATGAACCAAGAATCCCAAGATGTTCATATTTATCTATTCGACCAAACAGAACCATTTCAATTCAAAAGCATAAATAAACCTCTGCAGTTTTCATGTGAAATCCCATAGATGCTGGATTGCAACACTGACAAAACATTACAGTGATCATCAGATTTGGGAAATTTCTTTCCCAATTACTAACAAAAAGGGCACATTCACAGGTTATGCTGCAGTATTCATTCTGCACAGCTCAGCTTTGCAGTAAACTGTAAACTTAACAAAATGGCTACTTTCCTTTTGGATGGGAGCAGTGCTGCATAATATTTCATTTAACTGGAATAGAGAACAGAACAAGAACAATCCTGTCACAAGATAACATGAAAACCTTCAACCATCATCCAACAAGGTCAAAATAACACAATCACATTGTCGAATAAGAAAAAGAAGTCCTTTCGCATTCAAAGTTTAATTTCATGAGATTCATTTTTCAATGTGAGCCTGCAGATTAGCAAGAACAGCACAATGGATGAGACACATCTTAATTGTTGTGTTGCAAAAAAAAAGGCTCTAGGCTAATTGGCATTGGCAAAATAAAAAGAGAAAAAAAAATCTAAATGTGAAACAAAAGCAAAAAAAATGCAAGCAATACACAGCAGTCTGCACCAATAAAGAAAAAAATAGGTTATTTAATCTTTTGGATGGCATGCCGTTTCTTCCTCCCGACCACATCCACTTCTTTTTAGTGGAATAAAGTGCTTATCTTTCACTTTCAGTTCAGACAAAGGGTCAAACCCAAATTATCTGGCTGCTTCTCATCTTTATAGATGTTCACTGATCTGCTCAGCATTTTCTACTCCTGTGACACACGGATGGCTGGGTCATAGTGGAGTCATCTTCATCCATCACTGCATTCACTCAGCTAACCCATGCTGCAGTCCAAGGCCTGCAGCTTTTGCCTGATAGCACTGGTTTTTCTGGCGCAGTTTAACCAAAATTGGCATAACCAGTACAGAATGTTGCAGAAGTTTCAGAACAAATTAAGTACAGTGCAAATTATACCGCTGTGATCTTTTGCGCTGGTTTAAAACTATTGAAAAAGAAGCAGGATCCCAGCATGAGTTAATCAGCATGGGGAGTGGATTTCATTAATCTCAAGCATTTTCAGGTTTTTGAAAAGGCAGCCAAAGTTAAGCTGAATATTTTGGGTGCAATGATACTAATAGGCACATTTTAAAACCTCTTAAATATAATTCTTTTTATTCATTTGCAAAGAAACTCAAAATGGTATCCCAGTACCACAAACAAGTGATTTGCAAAGTCATTTTCCAGAATTTATAATTGGGTTGCTCATAGCAGTTTAAACTGAACTGTGAGTTAAAATTTTTTTTTGTGTGAAATAAATTACCAGCTCCATTAATCAAACTTCACCACGAGTGACACAGTGATTAGCATTGCTACCTCAGTGCCAGGGACCCGGGTTTGATTCCCAGCTTGGGTCACTGTCTGTGCAGATTCCGCACATTCTCCTTGTATCTGTGTGGGTTTCCTCCTGGTGCTCCAGTTTCCTCTCACTGTCTGAAAGATTTGCTGGTTAGGTGCATCCCCTCAGTGTACGCAGATGTTGGAGTGTGGCAACAAGAGGATTTTTCACAGTAATTGCAGTGTTAATATAAGCCTACTTGTGACACTAATAAATAAACTTTAAACTTTAGATTCTGGTGTGGGTGTTAGTACTATTTGGTAGTCTTAGAGGTTTACAGCATGGAAACAGGCCCTTTGACCCAACTTGTCCATGTTGCCCTTTTTTTTCTAAACCCCCCAAGCTAATCCCAATTGCCCACATTTGGCCCATATCACTCTATACCCATCTTACCCATGTAACTGTCTGAATGTCTGCGTCTACTATTACTTCTAGCAGCTTGTTCCAGACACTCACTACCCTCTGTGTGAAAAAATTGCCCCCTGGATCCTTTTCTGTCTTTCTGCTCTCATCTTAAACCTATTCCTTCTAGTTATAGATTCCCCTATCTTTGTGAAAAGAAACGATGCTTCACGTCATTAGTGTACGCTTGACCTGGACCATTTGATGGGCAACACGACAGCTTGGTGACTATCGCTGTGTTGTGCAGATACATGGATTTGGGCCTGTGTCCATTGGAGTTTGCACATTCTCCCCGTGCTTGCGTGGATTTTCTTCCGGTGCTCCGGTTTCCTCCTACATCCCAAAGATGTGCTCTTACGCTGATTGGCAGAACAAATTCTCCCTAAATTGTCTCAAATTTGGTTTCAATCCATAGATCTATAAACATAGACAGGAATCACAGGTAGAAGTGGGAATATCGAGGTGGTGGCGAGGGCTCGTTGGGTCAAAGGGCCTGTTTCCCGTGCTGTTTTGTTCTTTGTTCTTCTTTGTTGTTTGATGTTGACTATCTAGCTGATCTATGTCTCTCATTATTTTACAGACCTTTATAAGATCACCCCTCAGCGTTCTACACTCCGGAGGAAAAAGTCCCAATCTATACAGCCTCTCCATATAACTCAAACCATCAAGTCCTGCTAGCATCCTAGTAAATTTCTTCTGTGCTCTTTCTACTTTATTAATATCCTTCCTATAGTAAGGTGACCAGAACTATACACAGTATTCCAAGTGTGGCCTTATCAATGTCTTGTATGATTTCAATAAGACATCCCAACTCCTGTACTCAATGTTCTGAACAATGAAACCAAGCAAGCTGAATGCCTTCTTCACCATTCTGTCCACCTGTGACTCCACTTTCAAGGAGTTATGAACCTGTACCCGAAATCTCTTTGTTCTATAATTCTCTCCAACACCAATCATTAACTGAGTAAGTCTGTACTCTCTCATTTCCTTCTCAATGAATGGTATGCTTTGTCTGTATAGCATACAAGAAACAATATTTTTCACTGTATGCTAATACATATGACAATAATAAATCAAATCAAATCACACTGGTGAAAGCAATCAACCTCTAAAATAGTTATACAATCCCTCCAGTGGAGGAGAGACAAGAACGTTGCAACAACTGGAAGAATGCCCACCTCTGGCTCCAATGACTATTGATAAAGTCAACACTATGACCCCAGAACGAAGATTGTAATTCCCAGCTAGAAAGGCGGTGCCATGGACAATGCTGGAACCAAGGAGCAGTCGTCAGCACACCACACAAGTAAACGTAAAAGTGAGATTATATAAAAAAACATTTCCATAAATAGAATGGCCATCTTTCATCACAGAGAACATTACGACAAGACACACAGCAAAGGCACAAGAGGAAAAAAAGGGCACAAAGTTGAGCGCAATGCTCATCCAGCCTGCAAGAAACCAGTTGGAACAACAACCATCAATCACCACAACTGCCGAATCGACAGTCAGCAGTTCAATACCAAGGAAAAAGAGGATAAAAAGACACCAAGATACCAGCGCAACCTCCAAATCAATAGAGTTAATCTGCAATGACAAAACTGATCACTCCTCCATCAGTGGGGCAAATGAGATTTGGAGGTGTAATGAAGCCTCCAGTCTGCCTGAACTTATAAACTCAGAGACTTGAAGAGGGGAGCTATGATTGTAATAAGGATGTAAATGCTAAGAGTAAAGTAGAATAATTTTAAATGCATTGGGTAAAGATTTGGGGGAGGTGTAATATAAGGATTTGACACACATCGGATTAAAGTACAGTAACACCTATACAGTAATGTAAGAGAACGCACACCTAGGAGTTAGCCTAGTATTAGAACTGAGTGCACAGCAAGCATGGAGACAATTCCTAATTGAGATCTTTACTGCCATGTATGTTACAGTCATAGTTAGGGTATATAGAGAGAAATCAATTCAATGCAAGGTAAGTCCATTTAAAAGTCTGACGGCAACAGGAAAGAAGCTGTTCTTGAATTGGTCGACATGTGACCATAGAATTTTGTATCTTTTTCCTGAAGGGAGAAGGTGGATGAGTGAATGTCCTGGTATTAAGCAGCTTAATAATGCAGGCTGCTTTGCCAAGGCAGCAGGAAGTGTAGACAGAGTCAATGCATGAGAGACTGGTTGCATGATGTACTGGGCTACATTCACAATCTTTTGTAGTTTCTTGCGGTCTTGAGCAGAACAGGAGCCACACCAAGTTGTGACACAATTAGAAAGAATGCTTTCTACAGTGCAACTTAAAAGTTGGTGAAAGTCATAGTTGACATATCAAATTTCTTTAGTCTTCTGAAAAAGCAGAGGCGTTGGCAGGCTTTCTTAACTATAGTATCGGCATGGGGGAATCAGGACAGGTTGTTGGTGACCTGGACATCTGAAAACTTGGAGCCCTCGATCCTTTCTACTTCTACAGTGTGAACTTTCAGGACTCTGTAACAAATGTGAACAAACCTGTTCTGCAAAGACAGAAGACAGCTCAGAGCTGAAGTTTCAGTCAAGACACTTGGATTTGTCGGAGCCTCTCGGGAATTTGTAGTTCTGTATAATTTATGACAATGATTATCTTGATTTCTTCTACTGTTTTGAGAAGATTTGGAGCTACACAGACATCTCAGCTCAAGGGAGAAAATGATTGTTTACAGATGATGTACATCAGCTTGGAGATTTGTTTGCTGCCATACTTTAGTGGTTACAGAATCAGGCTTATGACAAGGAGTTAAATTCCTCCAGGCCCAGAGAGTTCTGTGTCTGTTGTTCAAAGCCAGAGGTCTCTCAGCTACAATTCATTGTTTGACTGGACCATAACAGTGTCCCCTGTGTCTAATTTAAAGTTGTGAGATTGTCACCAACCAAAATGTCATCATCCCAATATGAAAATCCAAGATCTTTAATCTCACCCTAGAAGCATGGCTGCGTTTCCTCTTGGTATACAATCTCAACTTTATTTTTGGATGATGTTTAGATATTTTGGCTTTGCGTAGTTTGCCAAAGATTCCAATTCTGTTACAATGAAAGCACTGGCCTGAAATTGCAGGACACTGATCTCGCCTGTGGGGGGCACTTTGCTCCACAGTGTGGCCTGGTTGCTTTGTTGGTCAGTTAGGGAATTGCCTCCTTTGGCTTGGTGCGTCTCTGTTTCTATGCTGACTAGCTAACTGGACTGTGGGGTTTCCTTCATACTAAGCTTACTTTCTTATCTTAAAATGGAGCTGAGCTGCTCATGGAGTTCAGACAGCTGAACAATCTGGATTGCTTTCTTAAGACTTAGATTTTCCTTCACTTGCAGCATGTCTGAGTTTGTGTTGTTCACTGCTCCTGACAACTATTCTAACCCTGTTAAAACTTCAGGTCTCCATACTTACAGCAGATGTCCAATCACCCAGGACAGATCATTAATAAAAGAATCAAAAGAGGCTCCTGGCTGTTGGACATATTTATTAAATTAAGCCCTTTTCAGGATTTTGTAGCTTCTTAGGTTAAAATAAACATCAAATAATTTTAGTACTTTTTCATATTTAGCAGATGACTCACTGATTCCTAATCTAGCAATAATATTATCCACTATCAGCTATTTCAATACATTGGACATCTTGAAGTCATAAACAAGTACAACGTAAATGTAAGTCCTTTTAATTAATCCTGGCTGAAATCAATGCAGTCGAATTGCTACTAAAATTATTTCCTGACTTTTAAAGTTCAGGCATTCCAGTAAATTATAGCTAATAAGCTATGGACTGAAAAGATGGCAGTGATCTTAGTTAAGAATGATATAATCTTCGGAGCTGGCTCTATTCAAAGTGCTAAAGGACACTGACATTCAGTCTAATTGGTACTCTCCTGTTTCAAAACAGGTTTGGAAGATTAAAACCAGTGCTTCCACAATTTTCACCCTTACTTTCCCCAGCATCAGAAGACCATAAGACATAGGAGCAGAATGAGGTCTCTTGGCCCATCAAGTCTAGTCTGCCAGCCAATCATAGCTAAGATTTTTCTCATGCCCATTCTCCTGCCTTTTCTCCATAACCCCGATCCCCTTATTAATCGAAGACCTATTTATTCCTGTCTTTAAAAACACTCAATGATCTGGCCTCCAAGGCTTTCTCTGGCAATGAGTTTCACAGATTCACCATTCTCTGAAGAAATTCCTCCTCATCTCTATTTTAAAGGATTGTTGCTTTAGCCTGAGGTTGTGTCTGGTTCTAGTTTTCCCTATTGGTGGAAAAATTCTCTCCATGTCCACTCTATCCAAGCCTTGCAACATCCTCTAAGTTCCAATAAGATCCCTCTCATCCTTCTAAACTCCAACAAGTACAGATCCAGAGTCCTCAACTGTTCCTCATTTGACAAGCTCTTCATTCCAGCAATCATTCTTGTGAATCTCCTCTGGACCCTTTCCAAGACCAGCACATCCTTTCTTAGATACGGGGTCCAAAACTACTCACAATACTTCAAATAAGGTCTGACCAAAGCCTCATACAGCCTCAGAAGTATATCCCTGCTCTTGTATTCCAACTCTTTTGATATGAATTCTAACGTTGCATTTACCTTTCGAACTGCTGACTGAAGCTGTAAGTTAACCTTAAGAGAATCTTGACCATCCTTGGATCTTATGCAGTCTTGATGTCTTAGCAACCTTTAAATATTATTTATAAACATTATATAAACATTATAGGTAAGCTAATGGAGAGGATCCTTAGGGACAGGATGTATGAGCATCTGGAGCGCTGCGATCTGATCAGGGATACGCAGCATGGCTTCATCAAGGGGAAGTCTTATCTTACGAATCTAGTGGAATTTTTTGAAGAAGTGACAAAAACAGTTGATGAAGGACAGGCTGTTGATGTCGTCTACATGGATTTCAGTAAGGCGTTTGACAAGGTTCCTCATGGTAGACTGATAGAGAAGGTGAAGGCGCATGGGATACAGGGTCAGGTATGTAGATGGGTCGAGAACTGGCTCGGGAGGAGGAGACAGAGGGTAGTAGTGGAAGGCTCTTTTTCCGACTGGAAGCCTGTCACTAGTGGAGTGCCAAAAGGCTCAGTACTAGGTCCTCTTCTATTTGTGGTCTACATAAACGACTTGGAAGTAGGGGTAGGTGGTGAGATCAGCAAATTTGCTGATGACACCAAGATGCTTGGATTGGCGGGTACAGAAGAGCAGCGTCAGGCAATACAACAGGACATAGACAGGTTGGTAGACTGGGCAGATAGATGGCAAATGGAATTTAATCTGGAAAAATGCGAGGTGATGCATTTTGGCCGGAAAAATGTAGAAGAGAGTTATAGGATAAAAGGTAAAACTATACGGAGCATAGAGACGCAGAGAGACTTGGGGGTGCAGGTTCACAAGTCTCTGAAGGTGTCCTCACAGGTGGAGAAGGTGATAAAGAAGGCGTATAGTATGTTAGCTTTCATAGAAAAGGGTATAGAGTACAAGAGTAGGAGTTTGATGTTGCAATTGTATAGAACGTTGGTTAGGCCTCACTTGGAATACTGCGTCCAGTTCTGGTCGCCGTACTATCGGAAGGATGTGGAGTCCTTGGAGAGAGTGCAGAGGAGGTTTACCAGGATGCTGCCTGGTATGGAAGGACTGTCTTATGAGGAACGATTAAATAGAATGGGGTTGTTTTCCCTTGAAAGACGTCGGCTTAGAGGGGATCTAATAGAGGTGTATAAGATTATAAGGGGTATAGATAGAGTAAATGGTGGTAAACTTTTTCCACCTTCAGAAATGGATAGGACGAGGGGTCAGGGCCTTAGGGTGAGGGGGGCTATGTATAAGACGAATATTAGAGGGCAGTTTTTCACACAAAGGGTAGTGGGGGGTGTGGAATGCACTGCCGAGTAAGGTGGTGGGAGCAGGCACGCTAGGGCTGTTTAAGGGTCTCTTGGACAGCCACATGAGCGGTATGCAGATAGAGGGATATATTAGGACTGTTTAACTACGGCTTTTTCCACAGGTAATTCGGTCCATAATTTGAGCATGCATTCGGCAGGTGGTGCGGGTACAGCTCTTGGATGTTGATTCATGGGTTGCCTGGTACCTCATGTCGTATATGAGTGCTTTATGTGGACCACCTGAAGGGCACCATGCCAGCTCAGAGACTATCGATGTGGCTGTGCAGACACTTGGAATTGGGCCGGTGTCTGCGGGAGTTTGCGCGTTCTCCCCGTGGTTGCGTGGGTTTTCTCCGGGCACTCCGGTTTCCTCCCACAACCCAAAAATGCGCTCTTAGGCTGATTGGGTAACAAATTGTCCCTATGGTGAAAATTTTCCATATTAGGAATAATATATATATTATTATATAGGAATATTAAAATAGGATAATGTATTTGCTACTATATAGTATGATGGCGGCGCGGGCTCGTTGGGCCGAAGGGCCTGTTTCCCGTGCTGTGTTGCTTAAAAAAAAATATATAGTCTTCCTCATACTTACTCTGTATCAATGTTTTAAGTTATTCAGCATCTCAACTACTTGCTCTTTACCTCTGCTACTTAAAGATGGGTGGAAGTAATATTTTCAACTGTTTGCTTATCTGTTTGCAAACAACATATCTCAAAAATTAGACACAATTTTCAACAAAATTTGGTCCACAATTAGGGTATATAAAAGGGAGAACATATTAGTTTCTGGCAAAGATGTGGATCTGGATCCTGAAACTTCTTTAAAGGATTTGTTAACGCTGGGGGACAGGGGGAATTGATTCCTTTTTTAAAAGAATGCTGGGAGTTTGCTTAATTTAAAATGCTGTGGATGTTTTAGCTGCTGTTTGTGGAATTCATCACAGCTGTCAAAATGTGAGCAGAGTTTTCAGAGCAAGTTGTTGGACGTGGATTTGCCTGAAGCCTCCTCAGAGAAATAGAATCTCTCAGTAAGAGGTTCATATTTTCAACTTTGTAGTTAGAGAGCATCAAACAGACATAGTTAAGCCTCAAGAAAGAGCTATAGCACTATAATGTATGATGGAGGTATGACTACTACGACCACTTTGATTCAGGCACTCCATCAGTGAAGGTTAGTGAGGAGGTAAGTGCCTAGCGTCCAATGGCTCTCTGCTGCGCATGGGGGAAGTTTCATTATGACCATTTTCTTTCTCGGATTGATGGGAGCTCTGCAAATGTGTGGGGGGGGAAAGGAGCTGTTGCTCAGCAGGATGTCCAATGTCCGATTTGTAGCACGGACTTGGGTCTCAGCACTGACCTTAGGTCTTGTGGAGTGCAATTAGCACTCTGTACATAAACCCTTGCAAATTGAACTGTTGCAGCTTCTCAACTTTTCAAGGAGCTGTGATTGTGAGGAGCATGTGGCTGGGGAAATGGGGGGTGGGGTTTCGTGATTTTGGGAAGCTTGTGTCTGTGTGAGTGGGCAGTACAGACAGTGACTATCGATGGGCTGAGGCAAGCAGCGTTCCTTAACGTCTACAAGTTTTCCTCTCTATCCCCACCACCCAAGATGGCATTTATGATGCAACCGATTGATCTTGCTGTTCTTTTGATTGCTGCTGGAGGTGAGGAGGAGGAGAATTGTGGGCACAGGAGGCCCAACTTTACCACTCTCAGGAGTCAAGGGAGATAACCACCAGAGGCAAGAGGTGGGGAATGCAAGAGAAGGAGGAAGCAGAGACCCCAGCAGTTCCGTGTACGAGTTTCATTTGAACAGATGTCAGATACTGTGTGCCGCCGACGTCTCCACCTCTGAAAGGAGACAGTGCACCACCTGTGCCACATATTGGAGGACCTGGCACCTCAGGGGAAAGGGGCGGCATCCTGGCTCTGAACCTTCATGCATCTGGCTCCTTTCTGACTTCTAGCAGAGATATATGTGCCATTTTCCAATCAGCTGTACATACCTGTGCCAAGCAAGTTACAGAAGCCCTGTATGTCCGGGCGGGGTAGTACATCAAATTTACCCTGGACCAGGCCCATCAGGAAGCCGGGGCTGCAGGGTTCACAGCCATTGCGGGGATGCCTCCTGTACAGGACACCATCGACTACACCCACATTGCCTCAAGGCCACCCTACAGAATCCACTAAGATTTATCAATAGAAATGGTCCTACTCCCTGAATGTTCAACAGGCATGTGATCAAATATATACACAATGTACTTCTGCATGAGACATCCAGGCAGCATGCATGACAGCTTCATTGTCAGGAGATCGGACGTCGCAGAGGCCTTTGAGGAGGAACCCAGGCTGCGTGACTGGCTCATATGTTACGCATTTCAGACGTGGCTAATGATGCCTGAAACTGAGATGGATACCCGCTAAAATAAGACCCACGGAACCACCTGCGCGATAGTGGAGAGGTGCACTGGGCTCTTCAAAATGTGATTCCGGTGCCTTGTCCGATCTGGCGGGGCCCTACAATCCAGCCCTCTGATCTCTTCCCACATGGTGGCCGTGTGAGGTGACTTGCAAGCCTGGCAGAAAAGTGATCTATTGGAGGGGGAGGAGGAGGATGTGAGGACGTTGAGGCTGGCATGCAGGTGTCGCTGGGGAGAAGGCCGCCCAGCAGGAGGAGGAAGATGAGGAAAGGAGGAAGAAGAGGAAGAGCATGCTGAGGAACACCACCCAGACATGAAATGCTGGCTGCTCAAATGAGGCATGTGAGGGCAGCAAGGGAGACCCTGATCATCAGGTGGTTCGGTCACTAGGGGATTGTGTCTGTAGGTTCCATTCCCCACCACCATCCCGCACATTAACCTCCTTCTATCTCCTGTAACATTGTCACACCAGAATGATGGGCTTGGGTACTCTGTGTTAGCAAGTCTTTTGGCAGGCACCAGGGTGATGATGTCCTTGTGCAAACTAGTGTGACTCACCTGGGCCCATGACTTGTAGCGGATAACAGATCTGAAAACCCCATACAGGCCTCTGGGGCGGATGGTGTGGGGGAAGGGGAGGCATCGCTCATGGGATCTGAAAAATCAACGGCTTTCTTTTCTCAGAAACACAGCATTGAGAGACTCCCCAACTGACATCAACATGAAGCACTGCTCCGATGATCATCAGTGGAAGAGGATTCCTATTCGAGACAAATCTGTGATAAATTAATTGCAGTGGTTGGTGAAAAAACATTTAATGATTCCAATAAAAGTGTTTAAATGATAAGTTCTAACATAAAACTTGTGAAAGGAAAACATTAATGTGCTTAAAGATCTATTTAACTAGTGCAGCTCTTCCCCTGTGCCATCTCAGTGCAACTATAATTTCCTAACCATACATGGCCTACCTCTATGTCTCAGTGACTCCCCAGAATGTACATCGGAGGTGGAGGGGACCAGCTGCCTACCTCACCCCATGGCCTATAATGCGCTTGGGGGTTGTGCTCTGGAGACTCTGGACCTTGAGGGCCCTGACCTGCTGCCAGGTGTCTGGGATGTTTCCATGACACCCTCTTCATCCCGCTGCCCCTGAGACACCCTGGTATCAGGAAAGGGGGAAAGTCAGAAAGGAATCTCCTGGCTGGAATGGCCCGGCATGGGCTTATGCCCTTCCTCATCCCTTGGCGTTGTTCTGAGTCCCTCAGTCACTCCATAGGAGGCAGTGCTTCTGCAGAGAGCTCCAGAAGTTCCAGCATCACCTGGCCCTACCAGTCCTGGAGGACCACCACGTCATATCCATTGTGGTCGAGCCCTCAGCAATGGTCACCCGAGTTAGGGGTCTTCTGTCAATGGGTACAACAAGTGCCCATTGAGACTGAGTGATACTCTGCAGCTCCTGAGCCATGCCCTATGTGACTGGGCCACATTCTCAAGGACTGCAGCCATAGCCTGCTGTGCCTCAGCACTGTCCCACTGGGTCTCCTGCCAATTCTTGAGCCTCTCAGCCATGGACCGCAGAATCTCGAAAAACCCATTGTGTCTCTCTGTGGCCTGCTGTGACTCAGCCGCGGTTCTCTGGGACTCTGCTGTACCTGCTGTGGCGTGGCCATCGTTTGGAGCCTGTCATTCATGGTGAAGATTCCCTGCCCCAGGCTTTTCACTGCATTTGCCACTCTTGAAGTGTTGGTCTGGGAGTCACATGAGACAGGCAATAGCTGATCCAATAGCCTTGAAGTTGGTCCAGTGTGGCCATCAGCCCCTCCTGCATTCCCTGGCACTGTTGCTGCATCTCCAGCAGCTGAGGGAGGAGTGATCTCAGAAACTCAGCATGTAGCCTGGGGCCAGCTAAGTCCTCACCTCCAGTAGATCCCCACATGCCAGAGACCTCAGACGCTCCCTCCTCCACCTGATGTACATTATCAGATGTGTTGTGCTCACCAAAGAGTGATGCAGAAGCCTCGTCACTAATTAGACTCACCCATGTGTCAGTATCTGGGATGGTGAATTGCAAGGTAGAAGTTGACGTCAAAATGGTGCCACCCTCGGTGGTCCCTTCACCCATATCCTCCAAGGACTCGTCCGAGCTGTCTGGACCAGGATGGGTGGGAGTGGGGGCCACGATGCCAGATGGCCCCAGGGCGTCTGGATCTGTTCCTGTAAGGAAAAGATGGGGGCCTTGTGCAGGAGTGTCAGGGGTGGGGAGGAGGAGGGAGAGGGGTTCACTCTGCCTGAGATCAGTGAGGACAAGGGGGAGGGTAGATCATTTCTGCCTGGAGGAAGAAGGGTTCCGCTGAAGGTGGATCACTTTGTCTGAGATCAGGGGTGGCGGGGAGGTGGTGGGGGTGGGGGGGAGGGCTGCCATTCATCTGGGTGGTGAGGGCGGGGGGGAATCAATAATGTTGGGGGGATGGGGCAATGTCTATGGAGGCCAGAGGGAGGCATTATCCAACCTGGGAGCGATATGATGGGGGAGCAGCATTTTATCTTTTTTTTCCTGCACATGCATAGTTAGGGATGCCAAATGGGAGCTCCAGGGTTTTGGGTGTGTTAAGCCCTACCCACAGGCTGTGCAGCATGATTTGGAATCGCTGCTACTTTTGCAAGTAGAGTGCATATGGGGTGCCTGAGTATGGCTCTAGAAGTTGGATCTGAAACATCTCAGTTTCAAAACCGCCCAGCATTTAGAATCAAAATGGTAAAACAGGGCCCCACCAGTCTCCCAAACTCCCACAGAAGTATTGTTATTATCGGGTTATGAACAGTTTCCTTCAAATTTACTTCTGAGGTGAAAGGGAGTTGAGCTCAAAGCTAACTTATTAATTTTTCTGACTAGCTACAAGTTTCACACTGCCATGGGAATGAGGCCAGTGGAAACCATTTTTTCAGATCAGGTTACAGGCTTCCCTACTTATTGGTGAATGTTACAGATACGTAGCAAGTTCCCCAGACTCTTCGCCAAGAATTGTGAGCCATGGCCATGGCTCCCACCTAAAGCTGCTAGGATGACAATGCTGCCAGCCATATAATTGACCATGAGCTTTCTCAGGCAGGACTTCTTCCTGAGATAGGGGCAGAAGTCTCACCTTAAAGTAATGAATGCTGCTCCCAGTGTTGAATTGCTCAGGGGTAACCATCAGGCTGGTGTGTCTGCCACTGACATTTTAGTCAAGTAATTGGGAACCATGTTCCTAGTAAAATCCTGTCCTATGGGAGCAAATGCTGGCCGCACATAAATCATTTAAAAAGAGAAATCTTAGTTTAAGGACTCCATGAATTCAACATTTTCCCCAATTCTTCAAGTCAGTCCCTGAAATCAAAATAACGAAAGTGTACAGTGTACAGCTCTTCAGCTCTTCATTTATTTCACTTTGTATATTTTTTTTTGGCTCACTTCTTGGTTTATCCAAAAGTATGCTCTGTCAGCATAAAGGCGCATGGAATGATTTGGAAAGTCAGATGGGAATATTAATGTGCTCATGCAATTTGAGATAAGGGTTAATCCTGCAGAATGCTAATCCACTCGCTTTACCCATGAGGTACATCGCTGTCAATTTTTAGGAAGTTCAGGCTTGCCTGTGCCAACTTCTAATGTTGCTGCAAGGATGAGTGTTGAATCTGATGTTTCAGCAGTTGTGACATTTCTTCCATCTCGTTGTTGATCTTGAAATCTTTTATACCAAGCTGTCCAAACTCCTTTCTCAGACAGGAATAGGATTCGTACTGGCAACTTCGCAAGCATCATTGTCAAACCAATGGAACAACAACTCACCCTAATCATAAAATCAGTAATGTTGAGGCTGATTTATGTAGTGCAAAGGATTAATATAATTAGATTGTCTACACCATTGGTAATAATAACATCAGATGGCAACGGAGTAAACATTGAAACTAGAAGCAAGAGCAAGCCATTCAGCCCTGTTGCTCTGCCATTCATTTTGTCATAGAATCCCTACAGTCCAGAAGGAGACCATTTGACCCATCAAGTCTGTACTGACCATATTCCCATCCAGGCCCTTTCCACATAACCCCATGTATTTACCCTAGCTAGTTCCCCTAACACTTTGGGGCAATTCAACATGGCCAATCCACCTAAACTGCACATCTTTGGACTGTGGGAGGAAACTGGAGCACCTGAAGGAAACTCACACTTACACGGGGAGAATGTGCAAACGCCACACAGACAGTGACCCAAGCTGAGAATCGAACTCAGTTCTCTGCCATTGTGAGGCAAAAATGCTAACCACTACTGTAATGCTACTGTACTGCCCCATGCGGCATGATCACGGATGATCATCGAATTCAATATCCTAATTCCCCCTTCCCCCTATATTCCTTGAATCCTATAGTCCTGAGAGCTACAACTAATTTCATCTTGAATGAGGCAACATTTTGACCTCATTTTAACACATTCTGTGTTAGTGAATTCCACACATTCACCACCCTCTGGATAAAGAAGTTTCTCCTGACCTCAGTTTTAAAAGGTTTATCCCTTCTCCTCAAACTATAATCTAATTCTGGACTCCCCCTCAATTGGAAACATTCTTTCTGAATCCACCCTGTCTAACCCCGTTAGAATTTTATAAGTTTCTGAGATCCCCTCTCACTTCTAAACTCCAGTGAATATAATCCTAACTGACTTAATTTCTCCTCGTATGACAGATCTTCCATACCAGGAATCAGCCTGAAGACCAATTGCCATACTCCCTTTATAGCAAGGACATCCTTCCTCAGATAAATATACCAAAACTGCGCACACTACTCCAGGTTGGCCTCACCAATGCACTATACAATTGCAGCATAACGTCCCTATACCTATATTCAAATCCTCTTGCTATGAAGGCCAACATGGAGTATTCGCAAGGAGTAATGCAAGGAGTATTCGCAATAAGGGGGAGGAACTTGCAGCTTGGACCAGTACCTGGAACTTCGATGTTGTGGCCATTTCAGAGACTTGGGTAGAGCAGGGACAAGAATGGATGTTGCAGGTTCCGGGGTTCAAATGCTTTAGTCGGAGTAGAGAAGGAGGTAGAAGGGGGGGAGGAGTGGCATTATTAGTCAAAGACTGTATCACAGTGACAGAAAGGAAGTTTGATGAGGACTTGTCTGTTGAGGTAGTATGGGCTGAGATTAGAAACAGGAGAGGAGAGGTCACCCTGTTGGGAGTCTTTTATAGACCTCCTAAAAGTTCTAGAGAGGTTGAGGAAAGGATTGCAAAGTCAATTCTGGTCAGGAGTGAAAGTAATAGGGTAATTGTTATGGGGGACTTTAACTTTACTAATATTGATTGGAATAGCTATAGCTCTAGCTCGTTAGAGGGGTCAGTTTTTGTACAAAGTGTGCAGGAAGGTTTTTTGACTCAGTATGTAGATAGGCCAACTAGAGGTGAGGCTACATTGGATTTGGTGCTGGGCAATGAGCCAGACCAGGTGTTAGGCTTGGAAGTTAGTGAACATTTTGGTGATAGTGACCACAATTCGGTTACGTTCACCTTAGTGATGGATAGGGATAGGCATGAAGCTGGGGGCAGTAGTTATAGCTGGGGGAAGGGTAATTATGAGGCCATCAGGAGAGAATTAGGGTGCATAGATTGGACTAGGAAACTACAGGGACTGGGAACATCTGGAATGTGGAGCTTATTCAAGGAGCAGCTGCTGCGAGTCCTTGATAAGTATGTCCCTGTCAGGCAAGGAGGAAATGGTCGAGTAAGAGAACCTTGGTGTACGAAAAAAGTTGATTTGCTGGTTAAAAGGAAAAAGGAGGCTTATGTCAGGATGAGGCTTGAAGGCTCGGTTAGTGCAATGGATAGCTATAGATTAGCCAGGAGGGAGCTAAAGAGTGAATTGAGGAGAGCTAAGAGAGGACACGAGAAGACTTTGGCTGATAGGATTAAGGAGAATCCTAAAGCTTTCTTTAGATATGTTAAGAATAGAAGATTGGTTAGGACAAGATTAGGGCCAGTCATAGACAGCAGTGGGAAGTTGTGCGTGGAGCCTGAAGAGATTGGAGAGGCACTGAATAAATATTTCTCTTCGGTATTCACGCAGGGTGATGTAAATGTAGTTATGGAGAACACTGAGGTACAGGGTTGCAAACTGGAAAGTATCGAAGTAGATAGGGAGGATGTGCTAGATATTCTCGAGGGTTTGAAGTTGGATAAGTCCCCTGGGCCAGACGGGATTTACCCTAGGATTCTCTGGGAGGCAAGAGAGGAGATTGCAGAGCCTCTGGCTCTGATCTTCAGGTCGTCGTTGGTTACGGGTGTGGTTCCGGAGGACTGGAGGATAGCGAATGTGGTCCCATTGTTCAAGAAGGGGAAGAGAGACCTTCCAGGGAATTATAGGCCAGTGAGTCTTACTTCTGTTGTGGGCAAAGTATTGGAGAGAATTATTAGGGATAGGATTTATAGTTATTTAGAGAGAAATGAATTGATTGGGGATAGTCAGCATGGTTTTGTGAAGGGTAGGTCGTGCCTTACTAACCTCATTGAGTTTTTTGAAAAAGTGACCAAAGAGGTGGATGGGGGTAAGGCGGTTGATGTGGTATATATGGACTTTAGTAAGGCGTTTGATAAGGTGGCCCATGGAAGACTTCTGCAGAAAATGCAGATGTATGGGATAGAGGGTGATTTAGCTAATTGGATTAGGAATTGGCTAGCAGATAGAAGACAGAGGGTGGTGGTTGATGGGAGATATTCATCGTGGAGTTCGGTGACAAGTGGTGGACCTCAGGGGTCTGTTTTGGGGCCCCTGCTGTTTGTAATTTTTATAAATGATCTGGATGAGGGTATTGAAGGATGGATTAGTAAATTTGCAGATGACACTAAAGTCGGTGGAGTGGTAGATAGTGAAGAGGGGTGTTATAGTTTGCAGAGGGACTTGGACAAGTTGCAGAGCTGGGCCGAGAGGTGGCAAATGGAGTTTAATGTGGAAAAGTGTGAGGTAATGCACTTTGGCAGGAATAATAAATGTGTAGAGTATAGGGCTAATGGTAGGATTCTTAATAGTGTTGATGAACAGAGGGATCTTGGTGTATATGTGCATAGATCCCTGAAAGTAGGCAGTCAAGTCGATAAGGTTGTTAAGAAGGCATATGGAGTCTTAGCTTTTATTGGTAGGGGGATTGAATTTCGGAGCCGCAACGTCATGTTGCAACTGTACAAAACTCTAGTGCGGCCGCACTTGGAGTATTGTGTGCAGTTCTGGTCCCCACATTATAAGAAAGATGTGGAGGCATTGGAGAGGGTACAGAGGAGGTTTACCAGGATGTTGCCTGGTATGGAGGGCAGGTCTTATGAAGAGAGGCTGAGGGATTTGAGGTTGTTTTCGTTAGAAAGGAGGCGGCTAAGAGGGGACCTAATCGAAACATATAAGATGATTAGAGGTTTAGATAGGGTGGACAGTGATAGCCTTTTTCCTAGGATGGAGAAAGCTAGCACGAGGGGACACAGCTTTAAATTAAGGGGTGATAGTTATAGGACGGATATCAGAGGTAGGTTCTTTACCCAAAGGGTGGTTCGGGAGTGGAATGCCCTGCCTGCAGCAGTTGTAGATGCGCCAAGTTTGGTGGCGTTTAAGAGGTTAGTTGATAAGTATATGGAAGAGAAGGGAATGGTTTAGTTTGGAGGGGCATTGCTTTTTATATTGGTCGGCGCAACATCGAAGGCCGAAGGGCCTGTTCTGTGCTGTAATGTTCTATGTTCTATGTTCTAACATACATTTGCCTTCTTTACTGCCTGCTGTACCTACATGCTTACTTTCAGCGACTGATAGATGGGTACACTGAGGTCTTGCTGAGTATCCACTCTCTCAATTTACACCCATTCAAGTAATAATTTGAGTTCCTATTATTGCCACCAACAGGATAACTTCACATTTATCCACATTACATTATATCTGCCATGCGTATGCCCACACACACAGCCTGTCCAAATCACACTAAATCTGCATCCTCCTCACAGCTCAAGAGATAATTCTAGCTGAGCGATTGTTCGTTGTGAAACAGCATGCTTCGTCTCATCCTGTACACAGTTAAAAAAATTTTAATAAAAGTTAATGGTTGGAATTTTCCCATTTTTTTCAATGTGCCGGTTCCGGTGAGAAAATCAGAGAGAATCCTACCACCCCCGGAAATCTTGTCAAAAATTCATCTCTTCAGCAAATTGCTCTTTTTCCCCCAAGTGAATCACTTTGTGCATGTGTAAACAGTTAAAATTTATTAGTTACAGGTAGGCTTACATTCACACTGCAATGAAGATACTGTGAAAATCCCCTTGTCACTATATTCCAGCATCTGTTCGGGTACACTGAGGGAAAATTAAGCATGGCCAATTTACTTAATTGTTGGACAGTGGGAGGAAACCAGAGCACATGGAGGAAACCTATGCAGACACAGGGAGGACATGCAAACTCCAAGGAAAGAGCGACCCAAACCAGGAATCGAACCCAGATCCCTAGCGCTGTGAGGTAGCAGTGCCTATCACAATTGCTTGCCCTAGAAAAACTTAATCTCTGCAATTTGTGAGGCGCTCCTCTTAAACACCTCCCCAAGCAGATGTCCATCATCTCGATCACTACCCCCTTAGGAGCCTGTGGCCATGATAGTAAGCGCCAGCTCACTCCAAAAGAAGATGGGGATACTGCGCTGGAAGAAGATGAAAGACATTCTTCATGCAGCAAGGGTAGGATTTCCTCCTCATGTTTGCCGCTGCACTCCTTCACACACCCTTCACAACTATACAGTGATCACTCACTGAGCCACCTCACACATTCCCAACACCTCTCAAGCAGTCTTCCATGGCATTTTTCACATTATTCTGCCAGTGAGAGAGTTGAAAATCAGAAATTGTGATCTCGTCGACAAGATTCTCGTTTGCAGATTCTCACCAAATTTTGCATCCTTCGCACTGTTAACTTAGGCTCAAAATCATTCTCAAAGTTTACCAACAGCCTTTGTCTCCAACAATCTTTATTAAGCTTCAACAAAGACAAACTCAGTTCAGACTCACAATGATGATAACAGAGTATATAGGCTTTATATTGCCAACTCTGCGCAGGCTTTGTTTTTGGCTATGCCATTCTTTCGTGTGCAGTGTTGAAAGAAAATGTTGATGCCAAGTTATCTGCAGCCTCATGAATTTTTCCCTCTCTTTTTCCCCATCTGCCAGTTCCCAGAGCCTCAATTTTCATGGGTAAAGTTTCACACATCAGCTTGGCCTTTGTTACCATTTCTCACCAAGGTCGCGGATCATGTGTATGTGGAACAGATGGCACTTTGCTCAAATAAATATTTTGTCTCAGAAAAACTCCTGCAAGGCACAACTGAAGAATCTGTGTCTCTGCCACAGGGATAACAGAGACCACTGCTGCTTTGTGTTCCCTCCTGATTCTACTGTGTTAGTCCAGAACCGATAGGCTGTATTGTTGGCACTCGCTGCTTCTATGTTAGTGACACAACTCCAGGTTAAAGTCCAACAGATTTATTTGGTAGCAAACATCACTAGCTTTCGGGGCTCTGCCCCCTTGTCAGGTAAATGGGGAGTTCTGATCACAAACAAGGCATATAAAGGCACACACTCAGTCTACAGAATACTGATTAGAATGTGAATCTTTACAGCTAATCAAGTCTTAAAGGTGCAGACAACGTGAGCGGAGATAACCTTAAGCAAAAGTTAAAAAGATGTGCATTGTCTCCAGCCAGGACAATAAGTGAGATGTTACAAGCCCAGGCAAGTCATAGGGCAGAGTTGCTGATAGCCAAGTTCTGCACACATAAGGATGCCATGTCACACTATTTGTAACCCCCATGTCACTTTTAACATTTAAGAAAAACTAGGACCAGTACATGGATGAGAGGGATGTGGAGGGATATGGTCCAGGTGCAGGTCAGTGGGACTAGACAGAAAAATGGTTTGGCACAGCCAAGAAGGGCCGAAAGGCCTATTTCTGTGCTGTAATGTTCTGTAGTTCTATGACTTGCCTGGGCTTGTAACACCTCACTTACCGTCCTGTCTGGAGACAAACACATATTTTTAACCTATGCTTAATGCTATCTCCACTCACATTGTCTTCACCTTTAAGATTTGATTAGCTGTAAAGATGCACATTCTAATCAGTATTTTGTAAACTGAATGTGTGCCTTTATATGCCTTGTTTGTGATCAGAACTCCCCATTCACCTGACAAAGAGGCAAAGACCTGAAAGCTGGTGGCGTTTGCTACCAAATAAACCTGTTGGACTTTAACCTGGTGTTGTGAGACTTCTTACGGTGTTTACCCCACACCAGCTTCTCCACATCATGTCTACGTTAGTGAGGCAGACCCTCAAAATGGACTGGGTCTTCCTGCTGTCCATACCAAGACAGCATCCTTCACCAGTCAGTCAATCAGCCACCAAATATTTTAAATCCACTCCACAGTAAGCAACTGGATATGCACTTTGTCTACCATGTTCAAGGAATAATCCTTTTCCTTCCCTGGCTGTTGATCTGGCTCCTTCAGTGTAATAAAATGTTCCAAGATGCTTTATGAGGGGAACAATGGACAATAAGCAACAAATAGTGGAAGCACCTGAACCCATAATCCAGGGCACTTCCGTCGATGCTTGGGAGTTAAGAACACAAAGTGGTTCACAAAAATGGTTCTCTCCAGTTCTTCATCTATAAGCTGCCTCAAATGATATTAACCATCAGGAAGTTCTCAACATCGCTGCATGCCAAAGACACCCAGCTTTACCATTTTTCCATCACCCTCCAATCCATCACTCTTACTATGTTGTGTTACTGTTTGTCTAACAAGCTGGAACTTCCTTTTGGTTAGTATTGAAAAGATCAAAGCCATCTTGAAAATTCCTGAATTTCAGGGAAACTGCATCTGGACTACCAGCTCCACTGACTTCCTGGTTACTCACTCGGGCTGGTCTTGGCAATTCACAAACTCAACAGGTTGTTTGATTCTGAACTGGACTTCAAATCCCAATAAAACCAAAATTACCTATTTCCAATTTTGGTTAAAGGTCCCACCCCGAAGCATCAATTTGTGTCTTCTCTTCTCAAATGTTTTCAACATTTTCTATTGTTCTTGCTGATTTCCAGCACTATTTTGATTTTTAGTTTATTTTCATAGAATTATAGAAACCTTACAGAGCAGAAGGAGACCTTTAGCCCATTGAGTCTGCATCGACCACAATCCCACCTAGACCTACCTCCATATCCCTACATATTTTACCCAATAATCCCTCTAACCTATGCATCTCAAGATACCAACAGCAATGTTAGCATGGCCAAACAACCTAATCCACATATCTTTGGAGTGTCGGAGGAAACCAGAACACCCGGAGAAGACACGAGAAGAACGTGCAAACTCCACACAGACAGCGAGCAGAGCCGAGAATCAAACCCAGTTCCCTGAAGCTGTGAAGCAGCAGTGCTAACCACTGTGCCGCCCCTCAGTGAGCCCCTCCACCCACCATTTCCATCTCCATGTTATAACCTCCATGAAACCCCGTCTCATCTTCATCAGCCTCTAAAATCCTCTTTCATGCTTTCAATCTTTTCAAGTTTCAATTCATTGGGAAACATCCCATACATGTATTGTCTCAATGCAATCACCCCTTTCTCCCCGTCCCACAACAGGCCATCTGCCTTTTGTTCTAAAAGCTGCTACATCCTGTTGCAATCTCTCACAGCTACAGTTTAATAGCTAACACATTCTCCCTCTCTTCAGTTCTGATGAAGAGCAAAAGGACTTGAAACATTAGCTTTGCTTTCCCTCCTTACAGATGCTGCCAGACCTGCTGAGTTATTTCCAGTATCCTCTGTTTTTGTTTCAATTCTCCAGGGTTGCCCTCACAGACCTCATGGAACTCCCACAAAAATACCCATCCAGCCCATCCTTTGCCTGCTTGTAATTGCTGATTTGAGTTACCGCTATCAATGTACATGATACAATAAAATCAATCTAACTTAATCTGAACCTTTAGAGATACTGATGTCTTTACCTCTAATTTCTGAAGATGAAAAGTTTGACGAAAGGAGCAAAGATTGATTTGCTAGGGAGAAGCAATGGAATTGGCTCTCCATCTTTACATAATGTGAGAACAGGTCACCACACACAACAACATCTTTTTTCAGTGTCATGATAACATTTTCATATATGTGCTGAGTATATCATTTCCTCACAAACCTACGGAGCCAGGCTAACCTCCTTGTGTTCAGAGGTAGCAGAAAAAAGAAAAATCAAAGTTTACCAGATTCTGTGAGAGATGATAACCATGGGAGTCTGAGATTTATGTTTATGCTAGCTGTGTGAATTAGAGATGCTGCATTTCAGATGTGGGAATGCCCTAAGGATATTCTTTTTTTTAAGGAGAAAAATTACTTATCATGGATTGCAGCGACTCTAGTTCCCAGGAATCTCAAGGGTGCAGTGCTGCGAGACATCTCCATTCCTAATTCTTTTCAAAGGGATGAACTTAACAATGCCAATAATTAAAGGAATGATATCACCTACGTAGAAAGAGGATGATGCAAGTGTGGATTCGATTTTCTGGTCAGATATAGTGAGTTGCATCCAAATAAGTATTAGAAATCTGAGGAGTCAGAATGTAAATAAATAGCAACAATTGTGACTTAAAACTATACAGGTCTCAACATAAACGTAGAGATGACACTGACAAATCTAATTCTACAGCTACAATTATGGTTAAAGTGAAGACTTGTCATCCTTTATTTCTAGCTAGATTTTGTATTTATGTCAACTGCAAAATGCTTTTTAATAGTTACAATTAAATCTTGTTTTTCTGGTTTTGGTTTCACCTGAATTGAGTGAAATCAGCACTCTACATCAATGGCAACTTGTATTTATATAATACAAGTTATATTATTATTTATTTGTATTTGAAAACAGTAAAACTTTTTGCAAAACATTCTAAAATGCTATAGGAGAGTTTTATCCAAAAATTAGACACCAATCCTTAAAGAGGAGATATTTTGACCATATTTGACAGGCATACTTATCTTCAGGTATATGAGGACAACCAGATCTCATTACACATTCCCTTCTCAATTTAAAACTATTCAGATAACAACCTGTCTTCCTGGTTTTGCTACCAAAGTGGATAACTTCACATTTACCCACATTATACTGCCATGCATTTGCCCACTCACTTAGCTTGTAAAAATTACACTGAAGTATCCCCACATCCTCCTCACAGCTCATACGCACACCCAGCTTTGTGTCATCTACAAATCTGGAGGTAGTACATTTAGCTCCCTCATCTAAATCATTAATATATATTGTGAATAGTTGTAGCCTAGCACTGACCTCTGCAGTATCCCAGTAGTCACTGCCCACCATTTGGAAAATGTACCATTTATTGCTTATCTTTGTTTTCTGTCTATCAATCCTATGTGCTTTAATTTCTCATGCTAATCTCTGATATGGGACTTGGTCAAAAACTTTCTGAAAGTCCAAATAAACCATAGCCAGTAGCTCCTCCTCATCAGTCACATCCTCAAAGAATTCCAGGAGATTTATCAAGTATGATTTCCCTTTTGTAAGTCCATGCTGACTCTATCCAGTTCTACCACCATTTTCCCAGGACTTTGCTATAAAATCTTTTTTTATATAATAGATTCCAGAATTTTCCTCACTACCAATACCAGGTTTCAATAATTTCCATTCATTTCGCCACTCTTCTTTTTAAACAATGGTGTTACATTAGCTACCATTGAATCTGTAGCAACTGTTTCAGAGTCTATAGAATATTAGAAGAAGATCACCTACGCATCCACAATTTCAGAGCCACTTTCTAAGTACTCTGGGATGTAGATAATCAGGCCTTGGGGATTTATTGAACTTCAATCCCATTAATTTCCCCACACCATTTCTCTTCGAATACTGATTTCCTTTAGTTCCTCCCTCTCATGAAACTCTGTGTTCCACAACATTTCTGACATATTTGTGTCCTCCTTCTGTGAAAACATAATAAACTATGAATTCAGCTGGTCAGCTAATTCTTTGTTCTCCATTATAAATTCTGACTGAAAAGGACCTACATTTGTCTTCACCAATCATTTTCACTTCACATCCCTAAAGAAACGGCTCCAGTCAGTTTTCATATTCTCTGCAAGGTAGCTCAAGTACCCTATTTTCTTATTCTTAATCATTCTCTTGGTCCTCATTTGCTGAATTCTAAACTGCTCCTAATCCTCAGATTTGTTGATTTTTCTGGTCAATTTATAAGCCTATTTCTTAAATCTGATTCTATTTCTAATTTCCCTTGTAAACGATGGATTGGCCACCTTTCCCATTTAATTTTGTGTTAGAATAAACAATTGTTGCGGTTCACCCATGCAATCTTTGAATGTCTGCCACTATCCATCCACCATCATCTCTTCAAGTAATGTTTCCTCAACCATCATAGAGAACTCATGCCTCATACTATTGTAGAGATTTGGGATCTTCATCTTAGAAATAACTACTTCACTCTCCATTTTGATGAAATATTTAATCATATTATGGCCACTCATCTCCAAGGGATATCGTACAACTAGATTGCCAATAATTCCTTTTTCATTAGACAATACCTAGACTAGGATAACATGTTCCCTAGTTGATTCTTCAATCTGTATACTTTCCAAGAAATGCTCCTTTACAATATTGTGACTAATGTGATTTGCCCAATGCATATGCAGATTAAAGTCACTGATAATTACATGTTCCTTAATTGAATGCATCTCTAACTTCCTGTCTAATGTCATTCCCAACATCAACACTAGAATTTGGGGGGTCTATATGCAGTCTTCACTAATGATTTTTGTCTCTTCTTTCGTCACAGTCTATTCATACAGATTCATATTATTTAAGGCTATGAAAGGGTAAAGACAGGGAAAATGCGGAGTGGAGGGGAGTGCGATCCTACC
The DNA here is from genome assembly GCA_024679065.1 of Sphyrna mokarran. Classification (NCBI taxonomy): domain Eukaryota; kingdom Metazoa; phylum Chordata; class Chondrichthyes; order Carcharhiniformes; family Carcharhinidae; genus Sphyrna; species Sphyrna mokarran. The sequence goes on along the minus strand of JAGIQG010000003.1, from coordinate 43,896,923 downwards.
ATCCCGACACGCAACTTTTCTGGCAGATCGTGGTGCAGGATGCGTGTTGTCAGCCTTGTTCTGGAATTTGCGCATGCGCCAGGAATGCAAATGCATCTCCCAGAGCTGGAGAACAGTCACAGACCAGATCATGCTGTAAACCAATAGGAAGTGAGGCAAATCATTTGAATTTTTTCTTAATGTATTTTTAATATATTTTACATTTCATTATTGTGACCTTTCAGGCCCCAATTGAATCTCCCACCCCATGAGGAGAACTTCATTCTGACAGGGTTTAAAGTAGCCCCCATGTTTGGGGAATTAGTGGGAGACCCTGCGAGAGCGAGGAGGGCAATCGAGGCTCTCCAAGGGGTCAGGTGGCAGGTGGGGTGCTCCTGGACATGGGCGCCCTGGCAGTGCCAGCTTGTACCCCCGGTGCTGCCCAAGTTGCAAAGTGCCCATGCCCAGGGGGCACCCTGGCACTGCCCAATGGGCATCAGGCCTAGGGGTAATCAATGGGGTAGAGGGGTCCTGCTGGCACCCTGCATGGCAATCAGTTTGGGGCACGGGTGGTTTGCTCGGTGAGGTAGGCCTGCCTTCCAGGGAAAGGTGTCTGACACCGGGAGTGGGGTGGTCAGCAGGGATAGGGGTTGTCTGCCGGGGTGAGGGATCACCACTGTTGTAGCGGGGTGGGGGGGGGGCTGCTATTGGCTGGACATGGGGGTGCTCTGGGACGGTGGGATGGTGAGAGAATCAGGGCTGGTCCAGGAATTGTTATGGGAGCAGCAAATGGGCCTTTGGAGGGGGGTGGGGACTGAGGGACAGAGCTGCGGGAATCCTGGGCTGGTCAGCAATCGGGGAGACTGACAGATCGGGGCAATTGCACATGCACAGAGTTCCAGAACTGTCAGACGCTGGCACAAATAGGCCCCACTACTGGGTTTTTAGTGAGATTTATGACTGGGATCTCTACATTGCAGATTGAAAGATTTGGGTGTGAAGTTGAACTGAAAAGACAGTTGTGATCTAAAACAATTTTCCCAACAATTCAGAACTTTTGTGAGAATGACCCCAAATGTTTCCAATTGCAGGTGAGACCAGAACTAGGGCCCCAAACCATAGAATCCCTAAAGTGCAGAAGGAGGCCATTCAACCCATCAAACTTACTGATAGTAATCCCACCCAGATCCTATTCCCGTAACCTCACATATTTACCCTACTAATTCTCCTGACACAAAAGGCCCAATTTTATCATGAAGCTGTGCCCATTTTCGCGTACAAAAACTTGGTAAAGTTAGGTGTGGGGCAAGTAGCACGATCCACACCCACCTCAGTGCCAGTTCATCCCTTATCAAAGCCCGAAAGTGGCCATGATCAGAATGTGCCTGAAATGCATGCATTTAAATTGACTTAATGGGCTGCACGCCCAATCTTACTGGCACTTCCCTCTTTATCACTGCATTTGTCCATCCAGAATCGGCAGGAAACAGACATGCCCCATAAAAGTCCAATTCGGACAGTCTCGTTGTTGAGAAGGTAGGAGTCGAGTGTCATAGCACATAGAACATTACAGTGCAGTACAGGCTATTCGGGCCTTGATGTTACGCCAACCTGTGAAACCAGCCACACCAGAGTTTTGTACAGCAGCAACATGACGTCATGGCTCTGAAACTCAATCCCTTTACCAATAAAAGCTAACATACAGTACGCCTTCTTAACAACCCTATCAACCTAGGTACCAATTTTCAGGGATCTATGCACAGGGACACTGAGATCTCTCTGCTCATCCACATTACCAAGTAACTTACCATTAGCCCAGTACTCTGTATTCCTGTTACTCCTTCCAAAGTGAATCACTTCACACTTTTCCACATTGAACTCCATTTGTCAGCTCTTAGCCCAGCTCTGCAGCTTATCTATGTTCAATGGCTCTATGCTTGAGATCAGTTAGGGGGAAGGGGGTTCCACTGCCATCCTGTCTGAGATCAGTGAAAGAGAAGGGAAGTCGACTGCCATTCTGCCTGTGATCAGTGAGGGGGAAGGGTTGTTCAGCTGCCACTTTGCCTGTGATCAGTGAGGTGGAAGGGTAGGTCCGTTGCTACTCTGCCTGAGATCAGTGAGGGGGAAGTGTGGATCTGTTGCCAGTCTATCTGAGATCAGTGAAGGGAAAGGAGGAGGGTGCCGTGATGGGTCTAAGTAGCGGGAGCTGGGGGAGGCATTACCTGGTCCAGGAGCAATTTGGCAGGGGTACCGTATTCTATCATTTTCTTTCTGCACACGCACAATTGGAAGCGCCAATCAGAGCTGCAGGATTTCGAGCGTGTTAAACCCCGCCTACAGGCTTCTGCAGCACAATTCAGAATTGCTGATATTTTTTCAGGCAGAGTGTGTATGGGGGCGGCGCAGAACAAGTCTAAAAACTCGGACCTGACACATTCCCAGTTTCAAGTCTGCTTAGCATTTTGAATCAAAATGGTCAAACAGGGCCCAAAGGGTCAATTTAGTATGGTGAGTCAATTTAACCCACACATCATTGGAGTGTGGGAAGAAACAGAGGAAACCTACCCAGGCAAAGAGAGAACGTGCAAACTTCAAACAGTTAGTGACCCAAGGCTGAAATTGAACCTGGATCCTGGCGCTGTGAGGCTGCTAACCACTGTTAGACATCTGTTAATAAATCAAATAAACCAGGAGAAACTTCTTCAACCAGAAAGTAATTCAGATGGGGATTCTGTACCACAATAAGTAGCTTAGCTGATTAGCATAGAAGGATTTAAGATGAAGTTAGATAACATATGGGTGGAAAAAGAGTAATAGAATTTGTTGATAGGGTTAGATGAAGGAGAATGAGAGAAGGTATGTGTGGAGTATAAACACTGCTGAGGATTTGTTGGGTTGATTGGGCTGTTTGAGTTGTAAGTACTTGGTAGTTTGCCAGTGCTACAACAGTCAGAGTTTTATTGGGTTTACCCTCATTTTAGGGTTCACCTTTCAAGGAATTATTTACCAGTTGAATGCACAAAAAGAGTGCTGCTAGCTATATCATATTGGCACTTCAAACAGTGGCTCGCCAACACATAAATAATCTTTTAGTTAACATGCTATGGTTGGGAAATATTAATAAACTAGGTTAGAATTGAGTAGATAGGATCATTGACGAGAATAATGGGATGGCCATGAATCAAAGTGAATAGAAAAACAGAGAGGCTAAAATGTAGTATGTCTGAATGTTTAAAATAAAATGAACACTCTTGTTCCAAGCAAAATTGAGACTATTACCCAAATATAAAATTTAAAAGCTTTTTATAGATTTTGTCTGTATGGGAACCTAACTTTATAGAAAGAAGTTGAACACAACCAGTGAAAGAGTCAAGTTTATTGCTTGGTTTTTCTTCCAACAATGTGATTTTGTGATCAGAAACACTGGGAATAAAATTCCAATACACTGAAGGCACAAAAGGGCAGTAGAATTGCTGCAGCTTGTTGTAGTCATTACCCTATTTCCCTTTCCATTCACAGCAATCATTTGAATATTTAATAGCATTGAATTCTATCCCCAATGATTCAGAAAACACAGCCTTTCAATTCATCCCCATTGTAGTGCATTTTAAAGATCCCAAGGATGCTCATGATAACTCAGTCACAAACATGGCACACTTGTATCCTTTGCCTATCCACATTTCACTGAGGACACATGGTCAACTCTGCCCACGTTGCACAAGTTGTGCAAACTCGCTACTAGTCCTTTTACTGTGGCAGATGGAAATCAGCCAGGTTTTAATATAATGGGGGGCACAAATGACAATTTGCAATGCACTAAATAAAGACCATATAAGCTTAAAATCATTCTGCCATCTGAACCACAATGGTATTATTAATAATTTACATGTCTCTGATACCAGGTTCCATTTCCATTCTGTCCAATAGAATCTAACAATTCAAGCTTCTCTAATCATAAGTAGAGAAAAAAAACATGCTGATACATACACAATATTAATAATATGACAGCTAATGATATTTTTTCTTGAAAAGTAGTCTCGAAAAGTAGCACGCACTGACTCGATTACACGCTCAGCCCAATACAAAAGCTGATATGAATTACCATCAATTATTGCTACCTGCAGAGTACACACCAGTAACATTGGGAGAATGACTGTTTTACAAAGTGGATTGGAGGATATCCGATGTTATTAAGAATTAACCATGTAATGTGGGACTGGAGTCGTGGGCAGAGGTGGTAAGCTACCTTCCCTGGAGGAAACCAGTGAATAATTAAAGGTTTATTACAAAAATCTGGCAGCCTTCTTGGTCATATTTTTTCCTGCTGTCAGCCCATAAAATACCAGACTTTTTGAATTTTGTTTCACAAATTCATTGCCACTGGATTACTGAGCCAGTACCATAATCACTCAGGACCATACCCTATGTAGCTGCAGATTGCTTTTTGATGCCAAGAGTAGAGTAGGTCTTTTCTTGCATATTTTTATGGGATGTACGCAAAGTCTAGCATTTATTGGCCATCTGTAGTTACTCTTGAGAAGGTAATGAAAAGCAACCTTTTTGAACCAGTTTGTATAAGTGCACCCATAACACTGTTAGAAAGACAGTTTAAGAGTTTTGACCACTAATAGTGAAGAAAAGCTGATAGGATGATGAGTGGCTTGAAGGGAAGTGTGCAGGTGGTACTGTTGCTGCAAGATCCTGGAACTAGCTCGAGGCAAGAGGCTGATGGCTTGGCTGCTACTCTTGGCAAAATCCCAAATAAAATGAATTTAAGCAGTCTCAAAAAAAAACCGACTGTGGAATTACAGCAAAAAACTTCTCCCAATGTTGAATTAATTAACAAGCTTACTCAGAAGAACAACTGGAATTGGCATGCTGCTTTGAGTAGGAGCAGTGATACATTTAAAGAGGAGCGTGAAGGGATCTTGTGAACTCTGTACCTAAATTGTGTTGTCCCTGAACTGAGAAGAAATGACATTTCACCTGCCGATGAATAAGGATACGCTCTTCAATGTGATATCTGTCATTTTGATGAACGCAAAATCATAACAATAATCACAGGGAAAAAGTAACTTTCATCTACTGAGTAAACTGCATTCATATTTTGTTCTTACACACTTATATTCATTACAGAAAGCACCAGTATTGTCAGTTGAATCATTACAGAAAGATAGAAGGTAATTTCAATATCTTGTTTTACCTTGTGACCATTTAAAGACTGCATGTACTGCAGTGCCAATCAAAACTGTGACAACACTGACCTGTTTGATGAAGGTGGTCTCTGGCAAGTTCAAACATTCGCATGTGCATATTTGTAATGGGGTTGAAGGAACCGCAGGCAAGCAATACAACTGGAACTCTGTTCATCATTTCAGCACAGGAAGGTGCACTGGTCTCCAATATCAAAGCGAAAGCTTGAAGGAAACAAATACAGTCAGTCAGTGAGTTCATCAGAACCTCAGTGAAATTTTACCATGTTAAGTACATTTTCTGAAATGGGTGCTCAAGATTCAAAATTGGACAAGGGATACATTCAGCGCAACGATGAAAATATCTATTCATGGTGCATTGAGAATGTGTAACAGGGAACTTAGATTAGTGCATAATGCTCTGGAATGATCTGAGCTGCAGAGATAAGTATTAGAGGTATGGATGTAAGGATTGTTGTTGAACTCGATGGGAATTAAAATCTCTACTTACAATTTTAAAGCTCTGGCAACTCACTGGCTAATGTATTAGTGCAAACGTCCTTTTTGGATTATTTAAACTCAATATTCAAGTAGCTTATTTAAAACATGCGTTTCCATCTTCTTTTGACAGCGTAGGATGCAGGTGAACTTTTCCTTTTCACCAACATGCTTCCCCTCAACCAACATCTCAGAGCAGAGCACTCAATTTATGCAACTCAAAAGGAAAATGAAGTTCAGTGGATGACACGGTGGCATAGTGGTTAGCATTGCTATTTCACAGCAGCAGGTAAATGGTTCAATTCGAGCCTTGGATGATTGAGTGTGCAGTTTGCATGTTCTTCCCCGTGTCTGCATGGGTTTACTCCAGGTGCTCCAGTTTCCTCTCTCAACCAAAAAATGTGTGGATTATGTTGATTGGCCATGTTAAATTGCTGTACGTGTCAGGCAGATTAGCATGGTAAATTTTTGAGGTTATGGGGATAAGGCCTGGGTGGGATTGTTGCCAGTACAAGCTCAATGGATCAAATGGCCTCCTTCTGCATTGTAGAGATTCTATAACTCCATGCCCTGAATCAAACGGAAAATCCTTTCCCATTAATGTTTAACCAATTGAGTTACCAGTGCCAAATATAAGGGGAAAATGACTCCATAACCCTTGAGAAATAGCATTTGCTTAAGTTTCAATAAATATTGGCCTTGAAATTGTGCTGTGGAAAAATACATGAACTTTTAATGCTGTCATCTGAAAGTTCTCTCTGTTACTCGAACACAAATGTCAAATGAGTTTCAAATGAATAGGTTTGTTAAAATAGTACAGCAAAGAATTATCCTGCAATGTTGTTCCAAGATCTTGTTTCTCTTTTAACCATTGTTTATGTCTAATACTGAACTGAAACTAGAAGCTCTACTGAACTAGGCAGATTCTTAATGCATTGCAGAACTGGACTCTTAATTAAGGAATTAAGACAATACTCCAACATTAATGTTCTGGAACTAGCTACACTCATATCCAAATATTTGGGTACAGCTACAATATTAGAATTGATTCGACTATGTGTAAAATTGCCCAAATATGTCCTCTCCACAAAAAGCAGAACAAATCCAATCAAGCCAGTTCCCACCCAAGTAGTCTACTCCCATGCATCAAAGTAATATAAGTTGTCATTGAGCTCTACTATGCTCAGTTTGGCTTCTGCCTGGTCCACTCAATTCCTGACCTCATTCAACACAGGTGAAGACAAAAGTTGAATTCTAGCGGTGAGGTGAGAGCAAGGCACACTTGCCTGAGTTTGGCATCAAGGAGCGCAAACAAAAAAGTCGATAGAAATTGGAAGAAATCTCTCCACTGGTTGGAGTCATGCCTAGCAGAAAGGAAGATGGTTCTATTTGTCAGACGTCAATCATCTCATCCCTGGACATCACTGCAGGAGTTCCTCAGGATACTGCCCTAGCCTAACAACTTCAGCTACTTCACCAATGCAGTGAACAATGTTGAAGGGAATAGATAGTTATGCTGGTAGATTGAGATGAGGGCAAATAGGAGGAGATTCAAATAAAATACATTCCATGTAATCCTATTCTATGAAATGCAATACTCTAATAGTGACTTTCTTTTCATTATCAGGTCAATAGTGCAGATACTTGCTGATGATTGCACAATGTTCCACATCATTTGCAACTCCTCAGATACTGAAGCAGCCCATGCCCATTTGGAGCTCGGCCAGGACAATGTTCAGGCCTGAGTTTAAGTGGCAAGTACAAAACCAAAATATTACAGATGCTGGAAATCTGTAATGTAAATGGCAAGCAACAATTGTGCCATATAAGCACCAAACTATGAGCATCTTCAAAAAGAGAGAATCTAACATCCCCCTCTTGACATTCAATGGCATTACCACCACTGATTCCTGGAGGTTACTACTGACCAGAAATCGAACCACACCATCCATACAAATCCTGTCTTACATTCAACAGCAGGTCAGAGGCAGGGAAATATGTGGTAGATAATTAATTTCCCGACTCCCCAAATCCTGTCCACCATCTACAAAGCATAAGCTAAGAGTGTGATGGATGAGTATGCTTTAGCAGCACAAAAAGTTCGACATCATCTAAAACAAAGCGGTTTGCTTGATTAATATCCCATCCACCACCTTAAATACTCAGTCCCTTCAACACTACACTCAGTTGCATCACTGTATGCCATCTATATGATGCACTGCAGCAACTCACAAAGCATCCTTCAACAACACCTTCCAAATCCATGGCCTCTACCACTTAAAAGGACAAGGCAGCCCATACATGGTAACACCATCAAATAGAAATTGCCTTCCAATTCATTCTTGATTTGGGACTATATCACCATCCCTTCACTGCCACTAGATCAAAATCCTAGAACTCCCTTCCTAATAGCACTGTCAGTGATCCTATATACCACTCTGACTGTAGCTATTCAAGAAGGCAACACACTACTCCCTTCCCAAGGGCAATGTGGGATGGCCAACAAATACTGGTCTTGCCATGAATGCTCACATCTCTCAAACAAATAATAAAAAGTTGGAAACCTTTACGCATTTGTCATAATTCAGGTCAGAAACTCCAAAGTGTTTTATGAAGTCTGCCTGGATCACATTTTGCAATGTGAATTTGCCTCAGGTGAACATGAGATTTTCATTTCAGGTACGATTCAACTAATCCACTAGGGTACTTTTGTCAAACAAAGTTTATTTAAGAATGTAGTTAACGTGTGAGGAAAGAAAATTAGCAATAAGTTTTACCATTTAAAAACAAGAAAAAAAAAACATGATTTTGTATAATCCTTGACAAATACATGTGCAATGATCTAATCAAACTTCCCAAAAAACAAAACCCTTGCCACAGGTTTAACACAGCAAATTCAAATGTCTGCGTGATGCCAGAAGTCAATCCTTTCATTCAATGCTGCAGCTCTGTTAGGACACACACACACACACACACACAAGCTTGAAGTCAGGATAGCTTCCTTAACCACCAGGGAAAGAGGGAGGGACTCAAGGTAATAGTTAGCCAAACCACCAACAGCAGAATTTTCACTCCAGGAAGGCAAGAAGCCTTGCTTCCAGCTAACAAGCAGAATTTCCAATACCAGGGAGAGACAGAGAAACACTGCTTTCCATTTGACAACTTCTGACTAAAACAGCAGCTAGCAGCCAAACTGAATGTGAAACCTTGAATTCACTATGAAGAAAAGAAAGCTGTCCAAAACACATGATCTGCCAGCCAGTCTTTTCCCTAACAATACAGGGTCATAAAGCAAATCCCAGAAAGTATCTGATGCCCAGAGTAAATATAAGCAAAATCCCACTGAAGCAGCAATAAAAGGGCTTTTAACAGATAGCTGGTGCCATGATGAAACCAAAATGTTTACAAGCTGTAGAGGACATGATTTATTAAAAATTCTTAAGTGTACACTTGCATCACTCATTAAAATTGCTCAAAAATCTTTTCTGAAAATTGATGCCCTCAGGGAGGGAGATTTGCTGAGGAGCAGTCCCCTCTCCTTCAGCTAGAATCTTGCTGGTAGAACTCATTAATTGTAAATCAAAAGACTGAGGCTTCCTGCCCTATTCCAGGACTTGGACACATAATTGAGAGCAGCTTTACTAGATGCAATATTACAGAAAGATCTTCTTAGCACTATTTAAGTTTATATTAAAAACCACAGGAGAGTGTGTGCAGAAGAAAGGTCAATTCCCCAGGTGTCATAGTCAACATTGATCCATCAATTAAATAATCCCACTGCTGCTGGTGAGACCTCGTTGTATAAAATTGGCTATTTGTATGACCGAACAGGTATTGATCTTCAAAATATTTAATTGAACATAGTGATTTGAGCTATCAGATAAAATCACATGTCTGTCATTCTTTTTTTTTTCTATTTCTACTGTTGTACATGCAGTTTTTGTACACAATCCTTGGCTACGTCTTCCCAGTATTTTTACACTGGTACATTATTTGGCACGGGTTTTTTTAAAGAATATTTTCTTGTGCTTTGCCAATTCTTCTCCTCTCCGATCTTGAAGGAATGCGTTTGAAAGCTAAAAGCAATCTAAAAGGCCAATGTAATTTTAGCCCTTATCTCAAGGGGGCTATAATACAAAGGAAAGGAAGGTGTCCTTTCATCTGTACAGAGTCTTGGACAGGCATGGGGCAAATGAATGCAGTTTTGGACACCGAACCTCAGGAAATTTGTATTGACCTTGACGAGGGTGCAGCTGATGCACCAGAGCTTAAATGGTTAACTTATGAGGAAAGATTGCATCAAAAATTAACTTGTATTCCCTTGAGTTTAAAAGATTAGAAGGGTGATCTAATTTGAAATGTTTGAATAGTGTTTTGGTAGACATATACAAAGAGACTATGTTTTCTTGATGAAGGAATTTGAATTAGGGGAGAAACAATTTTAAAATTAGAGCTCAACCCTTGAGGTGAGGAAGGACTTCTTTTTCAAAACTGCAAAATCTGAAATTCTCGCCCACAAAGTTACAGATGCTGGGTAAATTGAAATTTTCAAGATTGAGATTGATAGATTTTTGTCCAGGAACAGTATCAGGGGATATGGAGCAAAGGTCAGTGAATGAGGTAAGGTCCAAATTAGCCATAATCTGATTGACTCGCACAACAGTTTCAAGGGTCTGAAATAGCCTATTCCTGTTTCTTGCAGGAGAGCCAGTTAAAGGACAGTGGCTGATCTGTTGCCACTCACACCAGCAGTCATTCTGTGTGACAGATAAGACAGCAAGTGTCTATTCAACTGCAGGCAGCATCTGCCTGCCATCACTGGATTGTCCCACTGGAGTTACTCACCTGAAATGGAACAGGAAATTGTCCTCTCTGTCGTTACTCCGGAATGTAGCGGTCAAATATTGCTGACCACCTCAGATCAGTAAGCTCACTCTATACCTTTGATGTTTACAAATCAGTTTTACAAACAATTAAATATGTTTTGATGTGTAATCATTGCTGTAACATTGAAAACTCAGCAGCCAATTTGCAAGCAACAAGATCTCACAAACTGCAATAAAATATTTTTTGTGTATTACTGAGTTAAAGTCCAACAGATTCATTTGGAATCATGAGTTTAATTTAAAGTTTATTTATTTAGTAGTCACAAGTAAGGCTTATTGCAATGAAGTTACTGTGAAATTCCTTTAGTTGCCACAATTCAGCATCTGTTCGGGTCAATGCACCTTACCAGCACATCTTTCATAATATGGGAGGAAACCAGAGTACCCAGAGGAAATCCACACAGACACAGGGAGAATGTGCAGACTCCACACAATGACACAAGCCAGGAATTGAACCCAGGTCCCTAGTGCTGTGAGGCAGCAGTGCTAACCACTGTGCCACCATACTGCCCACTTTCGGAGTGCTGTTCCTTCATCAGGTGAGTTTTTCAAATAATGCCATGACGATTCTGCATCCCTGAGAAGGCAGGCTGAGCCTTGGTTTAACTATTATCTGAAACTTAGGACTTCCAATATTGCAACACATTGTACTCTACTGAATTATCAACCGAGATTACATGCTCAAAACTTAAAGGGGACCTGTAGTCACAACTCTCAAGAGTCAGAAGTTTGGGTTCTACCACTGAGCCATTCCTGAAAGTGGAGGTACACACTGATCGAGGGGAAGATTTTTTAGGACTTTAAACCAGCCAGATATCTGGCAATAAGCATTTCACATTCTCAGCAGCACAAGGTGATCATTGCAACAACAAATGTGCAAGTTGTATGACCCACTTCCTGAAACATGCTCTGTGACCCCTAATAAATCACAACAGTAGCTTCTGTTGACTAAAAGGCCGGTAATGCATTTCACAAGTTCTACCTTATCACTGCTGCTCTTTGGCTCCAGCTGTTTCTAGTCTCTTTCTCTCACAGTATGCTGCTTGTCTGAAAAGGAAGCTGCTGCAATTATTCCTTCCAGGCCTAAACCGCTCTAACTTAAAAGAGAAGTTTCACTTCTGAGCAACACCCACATATCCTAACCTGCTGACCGCCAAAGCTGTAGCAACACGACTGAGTTTCCAGGAGTCCCTTTGGGATCAATTCCTCCTTCCCACTGTGGTATTCAATCTGTAAGGAGGTACCAAATTGTACAGTGAAGAATCCTGTCTTTACACAGCTCACTCTCAGGGAGGGCAGCCAGCTCGGGGAGTCTTAAACAGCTCTGTTGTTCAATTCCCCAGAATATAAATTCTGATTCTACAGCATTATGGAGCAAGCTGCACAAAAAGAAAACAAACCACAGCAAGTTACACAAAATAAAATCCGTCAACCCACCCCCTCCATTCGCCCTCTACTGGCTGAATTGCCAATGCTGTTCGATCAGACAACAAGCCACGGAAAATCAGGAGGGACAAAACACATAGAACTGTCAATATCTCACAACAGCCAAACCAGTTTATCAGAAAGGCTCACACCAACGCAGATATATTTAAAATCACTCTCAAACTGAAACATTTGTATCGAAAGGACAAGCAGAAGATTTTACCAAGAAAAGTCTTCTGATTTTTGAATTTAGTTTGAATCAGGACTTGGGTATCAACCTATAGAATTTAAATCTGATGATTTTGACAACCTGGGATCAATCCTATAGTAGGAAATGTTGACATGTCATCGACAGTATAGAAGACAGGGGCAATGGGACAAAAAAAGAAGAGTGACTGCCACCTGCCAAAGACAACAGTTCTCAGCTCTCAACTCCACTGAGAGAGAGAATCACTGGTTCACATATCTTCAACTATGTCTCTGAGAAAGTACCATTTAGATAACAAAAGTACCAAAGAAGGAATGGGAAAAAGATCATTTATGTAGGGAGGTGGGGGCTGTGGGGGAGGGAGTGAAGGGGGTGGTGTAGACCAAGTGGTCATGTGAGAATGTGCTGACATGACTACAAAAATGTTACATGGTAGAATCTATCCCCAGGAACATGGGCAGTGCGTAAGTGTATCGCAGTTGTGCTCCTTTGTCACAAGTCATGGAGTTAGTGATTTAAGGAACCCACAACATTCTATGTGGTATTAGGAGTTTGGCTGTAAGACACAAGGTCATCGCTGCATCGACCTACTCATTTTTGCTGAAAATATTGCAAACAGTTGGGAAAAGCTCCAGAAAGTTGACTTATTTACTGTGGTGTTACGCTGTCTGGCAAGTCAAAAAAGTACAGGTTTATATCCTAATAACTCATGGGCCCCGATATTTTATATTGACTTCAAATATCACAATTACCCTATCGTTTACAGTTGGCCTCACCAAGAAGATTTTTTTAATCCCTAGTCAACCAGAATTTCTGTGCTAACATTGGCACAATTTGGCAAACTAATGCAGAAATGCAACAGGTGATGTCAGTGATTCTAAGCATCTCCAGACACTGAGCTGTTAAGAGACCTCTCGAGTGCAATCAATGGGAAATCTGTTGCACTAATAAGCACTTCTATTCTTATAGTCTTGCTTTAGAAAATCTTGAAAAAGCCACATTTTTGCAGGAGATATAGCTGGGTTTCTTAACAGGGTACAATCTCCACAATTACTCACACTGACACTGGGAAGCTGTATTTGAGGAATGTCGAACTTCTCAATTACAGAAAAAAGTCCACATTTTTATTTTTAGCAGTTTTAGCTCCTATCTTAAGCCACTCATAACCATTCATTTAGCTATCAGCAAAATTAAAAGCGCCAAAAGTGGGCAGTAAGGTGGCATGGTGGTTAGCACTGCTGCCTCACAGTGCCAGATACGTGGGTTCAATTTCAGCCTCGGGTAACTATCCATGTGGAGTCTGCGCGCTCACCACGTGCCAATATGGGTTTCCTCCGGGTGCTCTGGTTCCCTCCCACATTCTAAAGATGTGTAGCTAAAGTTGATTGACCAGGCTAAATTGACTGTTAGTGTCGGGGGATTAGCAGGGTAAATACATGACGGGGATAGGGTCTGAGTGGGATTGATGTTGGTGCAGGCTCAATGGGCCGAATGGCTTCCTTCTCCACTGTAGGGATTCTATTCTATGAAAAGACATTCTAACTCTAACTTCCTGGTTTGTGGTGTGTGATTGGCAATTGTTACTGTGCACCAAAACATCTTCTTAACTTGGGTGTCAGGTATAAAATGGTGCCAGGAAAAAGGAAAGCCACCCCATAGAAATTGTTAAATCTCTGTGGGCAGTTTCCCTGGAGGGCAGCAGCGAACACATTGCTTCATCACTGATAGCAAAATCCAGCCAGTTGGATGGGATTCTACCAAAATATTCTCAAGTGCCAAATTCATGTGAAAAGTGGAGTAAATCCCGCTTTTTTCAGCAGGATTTTCAAAATGAATCTCCCACATTCTGTGCATCACAGACAGCCTTAGCATGAAATGGCTAAAAATCATGTGGTGGGGCCTATTCCTGCTGGGAGGTCGACGGCACAGAGCTGAGTGGGCCACTGTGCATGTGTCAGTCTATAATAGCAGACATCAGTGTATCCCACAGTAGTCCTGCACTGCTGGCCTCCCAAACGCTGGCCAGCTCAATTGCTGGCCAATCCTGCAACCCCACAACGCTGCCCCTCTGACCCTCCCCACAACCTGCTTATGATATTCAAATAAATATCTGCACAATTTATTCAACTCGATGCCGATTCCTGGCATGGAGCTGATGACACCAGAAATCCAATGGCCAGAGAAGCGTCAAAGTCATAGCACCCAGCGGGAAGCCCATTATGTGGCCTCCGCTTGAGTGACCAGGACCGCTGCTGGAAGAATTGCCCCAGTTATCTTTTCTCATCCAGGGAGATCTAACTTTGGATCCCCTCCTTTCCACCCCCATCCATGGCCACTCCCTCTCTAGTGGAACTTTTTCTACTTTAGATCCAAGCTATCTCCTCTTTGATTTCCTTGCATTCCATTGTTCATTTAATATTTTGGTTACAAACCTCTCATTTCAATTAATCTGTGCCAAGCCTCTTTATAGTTGGTCCTTTTCAAGTTAAGTATATTAAAGCTTTGTATTTTTCCATAAAATTCTTATCCGATTGATATTATGCTAATTGTTTTCCAAATGTGTCACAATAAAGCATGCTCGCTACCTGTCACTTAAAATCATAGAATCCTTATAATGCAGAATGAGACCATTTGACCCATTCAACCTGCACCAACAAGAATCCCACCCAGATAACCCCACATATTTAACGTGCTAATCCCCCTTACACTAAGGGACAATTTATTATGGCCAATCAAATTAACGGGCACAACTTTGCAATTTTTTCATTAGATATACTCTCGAAAAAGTTCTCTTGGACATATTACAGGAATTCCTTCCCCTTTTTGCCTTCTTACACAGTTATTATCCCAGTCTATATTAGGATAATTGGAGCTCCCCATTATCCTTAACAGTGTAGTTCTCACATCATTTTGTAATTGGGCTCCAAATTTGCTTCTCTATCTCCTTTGCATTTTTTATTGGCCTATATTATGCAGACAGTCATGTAATCGCTCCTCTATTGTTCCTGAATTTGAACTGAACAGATTCTATTTTTGATTCTTCAACTAATTCATCCCTCGCCAGTGTTATTATAACAGTTTCCTTCATCAATCCTGACACATACTGTGCTTTTTCTTCCTGCCCTGTCTTTGCTAAATATCTAGTAACATAGAATATTTTGATCCCAATTCTCACTTTACTCGAGCTACATCTCTTGTTGTTGCCACGATATCATAGCCCTATGTAGGAACACATAGCTGCAGCTCAGCAACTTTATTTACCACACTATGTGCATTTATGTACATGGATTCCAAACCCACCAAAGATTGCTTCGTATTTCCTTCCTGTCTGATCCTTCCTATTTCTGAAATTATTTTCATCCCAGCCCACCTTTTCTCAATTTTCCTGAGCAGAGGAGCCACAACCTATTTGTTCAGTCTAAACTTGTTGAACTTGGATATGTATACTTGTTCTGTTTGTCTAGCATTATTTGCTTTAAGGCGTCCATTTAATTTCTACTGAAATACTGACAGACATTCCCCTGCAATCTTTTTTTCAATTTTATATTTTAAAGTTATAAACCTAACTTCTGGTCTTTGCTAAAATTGGGTCTCAGATTCCACTCTACTTGATGATTCTGTGGTTATTATGTCTCAAAACAGTATTACCTCTACAATTCCTGCACTGTATCAAGACAAGGCAAGCACTGCCTATCATGGTTTCACTTTATAGTCGTAAAGCCATTCTGTGGGATTACATTCCCCACTCTGAATCTAAATCATTTGGTTTTTCTCAAGTTTATATCAGGTTGATAGCAGAAAAATCCCCCTGTAAAGTACATTACCCATTGTCACTCATGTTTGTGGAGTAAACTATTCTCTGCCTTCTGGTGGCCTATAATAAACTCCTCAGAAGTTAAATTAGATATCCCCAACCCAAAAAAGAATGCAAGATCTTGATGCACAATTAAGCTGTGCCCACTGATTACATTGTAGGTATGAGGCCAGCTTGGTGCTTCCTGCTCACTTCCATGATTGCAGCATGCAGCCTGCGTTCCCCGTACTGCTCATTGGCTGCATGCCTGATATTACTGAAAAATAACCTGTATCTCTTAAAGCAAAAGTGTGTTGTTGCACCTGGTGGTACTAAGACCATTTTGAATTTTAAGCTGATGAAGAATCACCAGTGACTAACCACGGGTGAGAGTGGGCAGCAAGATGGAGGGAAGGAAAAAATAGAAGGAAGATGGAAAGGAAGATTGTTGGTGGAGTGAGGAGGAGTGGGGCAGGGGGTGTTGGAATCCGTTTAAACACATTTTCAGAAAGCAATAGGAAAAAATAGCAGCAGAAGCCAATGCTCGGCCTGCACCCTCAATGGCAATGGTGCACTACAGGGAGAAGTGATCTCACATGTCAGGAGTATGCCCTCAAACACCAAATCCTACTATCTGCACAATAAACCTCGCCTGCTGCTCAATTCACTATGAACAATCTCTATTCATCAAAATTAATCATATGGTTTACTTAATCCTCAATCAATTAACACCACTGCAAGCCTCACACCTGCATCTCAAAACTTGCACAAACTGTTATTTATTCAACCATGACAGCCAGATCACCAAATAATCATCACATTCACTCCCTATTTCTTGCAGTAGTAGGTGGCATGCAACAGATGGCAGCAGGAAGAAATGGGAAGGGGAGAAGGACTCCTGCCTCTCCATTTTTAAACTCCATGTAGGAGACAGGACTGGCCATTGCTGAGAACTCTCCTATCATCTCCCTCTCGCACCCACCCACCATCTCCTCTTTCTTTTAGCAGTTTATCCTGATCTATGCGGTTTCTGCTCATTCTTCCATCCTGCTTAGTGCCGAGAGGAAGCCATACCCATGTCTGAAAGCAACTGCCCCTTTTCCTTCTCGGGAAAGAGAAGGCTCAAGGTTTCAGGTCGATGACCTTTCACCAGAAGTTCCTGCACATAGAAGCGTAGACATAGAAGCAGGAATAGGCCATTCAGCTCTGCAAACCCACTCTGCCATTCACTTTGATCATGGCTGATCATCAAATTCAATACCCTGATCCTACCCGTCTACTCCCATATCCTTTGATCCCTTTAGCCCCAAAGGCTACATCTAATTTTTTCTTGAAATCAGTTAGCATTTTGGCCTCAACTATATTTTGTGGTAGTGAATTCTACACATTCGCCACTCACTGGGTGAAGAAATTTCTCCTCATCTCAATTCTAAAAGATTTACCCCTTATCCTCAAATTATAGTTCCTAGTTCTAGACTCCCCCATCATTGAGAACAATCTTTCTGTATCTACTCTGTCTAACCCTGTTGGAATTTTAAAATGTCATTGATGATCTTTTTAAATAGTGCTGTGGGGTATCTTTCATGCTGGTTGGTGTGCTATTCAACTGAGTGAGGTTAAGAGAGGATCTAGACTGGAATATGGAGCTCGGAAATGACATTGCTGGCATCAAATCAATGTTACATACTGTTGTACTGATGGTAGTTAGGTTCATTTGTAGTAACACCTGTGCACAAAATGCTATCCTGTTGGAAATGTATGTGTATATGGTAGTCACAATTTCTCTAGTTTAAGAATACTTGCAGTATCATTATATAGGCATCAAATAGACAACTTCTCTTCCATAATGTTAGCTTTAATGTTTTTCAGATTAGAAATTTGTGTAGAGTAGATCTTTCCATGGTTTACACACAGAGTAACATCACTCACATCCCAGTTTTCTCTGAAACACGTCGTTGCAGAATCTCATCTTCTCCCTTGCTATATACAGCTGAATGTGAAATTAACTTTCATTCTCTGAACTGAGTCATGTTTCTGATACTTGCACCATACTCATAGCACCTGCTGCCACAATTACTCTAGCTCTGTCATGCTAGATTCAGCACTTTACACTGTGTATATATAGGCAGCTTAATGTTGATTTGTCTCAACAATCATACTGCACAGGAGGAAAAATTAGGCCTGTGGTGTCTATGCTGGAATTTAAAGAATTAGAACCACATCCCTGTTCTTTCCTCAAGCCCTCTATATTTTCCTGTTGAATCTGCATCTCCTACCCATTCAGACAGTGAATTCAAGATCACAACAACTCACTGACTGACAAAAATGCTCCTCATCCTATTTTTGCTTGTTTTAGCAATTATCTGAAATTTGGTTACTGACAGTCTAGCCAGCGGAATTGGTTCCTTACTTATCTTATCAAACCCCTCACAAATTTGAACACCTCCATCAAATCTATCCTTGCTCCCAGGAGAAACATACATTTTTTATGCTTTTTTGGCAGCCTTCAATGATTTGTGTTCCCAGTTCCTGTATCTCCTCTTAAAATTGTACCATTTGGTTTATATTGCATTTCCTCATTCTTCCTCCCAAAATGTTTCACTTCACATTTTTCAGCATTAAATTTAATCTGCCATGTGTCCGCCTATTTGGTGTCTCCCAGTCTCAGCTTACTTGTGGTCTTATAAATCCATATCTTTCATTCATAGCCATCTATTCATGACCTTTTAACCTGCACTCCATTTTGTTTGAAATCTGCCTTCCCTCATTACTTAGCTTAAATGATTCTCTCTTGCTGTCTCAATGTTCATTACAGAACTCTTTGATTCAAGTGCAGCCCACCTTACCAACTATGGTCCTTATTCTGATAATATTCCCAGCTATTTATGAAGGTAGAAACATAGAAAATAGGACCAGGAGTAGATCATTCAGACCTTCGAGCCTGCTCAACCATTCAATATGATTATGGATGATCTTCTATCGCAACAACATACTCCTATGTTCTTTCCGTATCCCTTGACACCTTTAGAGTCCAGAAATCTATTTCCTTCCTCAATAGATTCAGTGACTTGGCCTCCACAGCCTTCTGTAATAGAAAATTCCATAGGTTCAACACCACTTGAGTGAAGGTCCATCCTGTATCCTGAGATTGTGATCCTTTATTTTGGACACCCCCCAACCAGAGGAAAGAACATTGTTGTCATTAGAGGTTTACAGCATGGAAACATGACCTTTGGTCCAACTTGTCCACGTCACATAGTTTTTACCACTGAGCTACTCCCAATTGCCGGTATTTGCCGATAATCCTCTATACATCCTTGTACCAGGTTTGTCCGACATTGTAGAATTCTATATGTTTAAATTAGATCTGTTCTCATCCTTTTAAATTCCAGTGAATACAAACCCAGTTGACCCCATCTCTCCTCATGCAACAATTCTGCAATCTAGGAATCTAGGAATCAGTCTGGTGAACCCTCACAGCACTCCCTATATGGCAAACGTATCCAAGAGTTGGAGGCAAATTCGATAGGGTGTTTCAAAAGACTTCTGGATGAGTAAATGGAACTTAATAGAGTTGAGGGTTGTAGAAGGTATGGATGTCATTGGCACAACTTGAGGGCCAAAGGACCTATTTGTGCTGTAGTTTTTCTATGTTCTATTTCTATGTTCTATCCATTCTTAGATAAGGAGATCACAATGGTACACAATACCCCAGCTGTGCTTTCACCTTGCACCCTTGTTGCTGTATTCTAGTCCTCTTGCAATGAAGCCCAACAAACAATTTTCCTTCCTAACTGCTTACTGCAAACTGCATGTTTGTTTTCAGTGACTGGTGTAATAGGACACTCAGATCCATTTGAACATTTTTCAATATACCATTTAAATAATACTGTGCCACTCTGTTTCAAAGTCGATAACTTCACATTTACCTACATGATAATGCATTTGCCATGCATTTGTCCATTCAATCAATTTATCTTAATCACCTTGAAGCCTCTTAGCATCCTCTTCACCACTCACACTCCCACCACATTTCCAGTTATCAACAAATTGGAGCTATTACACTTGGTTTGCCATCCAAAGCATTGATGTAACTTGTGAATAGCTGGGGCCTAAGCACTGATCCCATTGGGATCCTACGAGTTACCTGCCACTTCAATTTCTCCCTACTCCCTGGGAGAAATCTTATTAAAAAATTGCAGAGTGTTGGTTTTGACAAGAAAAACGATAATTTCTCTCCAGATCTTACCACACTGTTACAAAAAAACAGCTGTGTGCCCTTCAAGCCTTCACGTAGAGGATCAGGGCTTCAACATGCCAGTGAAGCCTGACTGCACTGAAATTTGGGCACCCTGTTTAAAGGATGCTCAACCAGATCAAAAAGTAAACTGCCGCCACACCATCGCAGAGGTCTCAGGGGCTCCCCTTCACCCCTTCCCATCCTTCTCAATTGCAGCCAGTGTCCATAACCCTCACTTCTGAAAGCCAGCATTCAGAGCTGGTTTCCACCCCCCCAAACCAACCCTATCTTGATCAGAGCTTGTAGTCACTACATGCCTCTCCCCTTCTCCCTCCTCCATCCAACAACAGGCAGTGCCAGCACACTCCCCCATTTATTTCCTGGACTCTTTCCCCCCAACTCCCCATCCAAACAGCCATCGCTGGCACCCACAGCTCTTCTGTCCACTAACCCACAACCACAAATAAATGAATCATCCTCTCACCAAAAGACTCTCATTGGGTTTGGTCCTGGCATTGCACCATGGCACAGGTTAGCATTGCCAAATTGGCATTGCCAGGTTATCAATGCCACAGTGGCACTGTATCAACCAGTGCCAACAGTAGTGCCGGGTAATTTCCAGCCCGCCACCTGGCCACGTCCCTCGCCCCCAGGGGCAATACTCACCTTTATGCCATAGGGGGAAATCCACAACAGCTTCATGTCTGAGTGGATCTGTTATAACCACATCAATGTTTGGAAAATATGCCTCGGGCTCAATATACAATTTTAAGTTTATATATTAAAATCACAGGTAGGCTTACACTAACACTGCAATGAAGTTACTATGAAAATGCCTGAGTTGCCAACTTGGGTACAGCAAGGGATAATTTAGCATTGCTAATGCAATTAACCAGCACAACTTTCCAACAGTGGGAGGAAACTAGAGCACCCAGAAGAAACCCACGCAGGCATGAGGAGAATGGGCAGTCTCTGTTCAGCAATGACCCAAGCTGTGTGTTTTGGTGGGGGTCTTTAATAATATGCTAATATATGAAGATGTATTGAAATCAAGTTCATGCTCATTGGATGTAATCCTAATTACATCACACTCACAGCAACGTGTCCCTTCTGATTTGCCTGCCCTGCAACAATTACACTGCGGTAAGCACTGGGAGCTCCATATAAATGGTTTGACAGCACTTGTTCCACAATGGCTGCAGGAGGAGGCAGGCAAGAAGACAGCATCATTCTTTTCAAATGAGATCCTGACCAGGATATTGGATGGAGTAGAGCAGAGGTGGGAAACACTCTACCACTCTTCCAGGAGACAGCCTTCCAGTCAGGTCCTGGGATGGAGCAGCAGCTCTGTTCAGTGCAAGTGCAAGAGGATGGGGCAGCAGTGTCAGAAAATGAATGATCTTCTTTGCTCAACCAGGGTAAGTGAATGATCCCCAGTGTCACTATTGGACCTCCTCAAACCCCCCCTCGCAATATTATCTCTCACTCACCGCCTTAGTCTTTGCCAACACGAGAAACCAGGTTTCCCCCACTCTCCCCATAGAATCATAGAATCATAAAATCTCTACTGTGCAGAAAGAGGCCATTTGGTCCTTCAAGCCTGCACTGACAACTAAACCTCCCATGTTCTATTCCTGTAACCCCACATATTTACCTTGATAATCCCCTGACATTAACAGGCCAATCCATTAATCACTATGACGAGCACACCACCCTTCCCACTGCCGTCCACCCAGTAGCTGCTATGCTCCTCATACTCCAGCTCCCATTTAAATCCCATGCTTGCCACACCTTATCACCATCTTAAACGTCAACACTCCCACCTGCATACTCCCGATCTGGATCATTACAGAACAAGCTCAACCATAATACTTGTAAGTGGGCACAGTCAACTGGAGTAACAATGGAACAAGGAATCATCATGTATTTTGAGGACTGAGCTCTCAATCTGGCCAGAGAAGAGGAAGACCATACCTGTGCTGTTCGTGAAGTGGAACAACAGAGAAACCTGAGAATCCTCAAGACATAAGCTATTTTTCCTGAAGTCTCAGGTGAGTAATCAATGTTTCTTCCTTACCCCCGGAAAACACTGACGCTATCATTCGTCTCTTGCAGGCCAAGCAGTGGAACAGGCTGGACCATCCGTCAACCCCCTGGATCCATCGGACTCCAGCAGTTCCGAAGGGTCTTCTCCAACCCCATCACTCAACTGGAAGGCTGTATCCTGGAGCAGTGGTAGAGTGTTTCCCCTCTCTGCTCCACTCCATCCAACATCCTGGTGAGGGCCCCATCTGAGAAGCATGGTTGCCTGCCTCCTCCTGCAGTCATTGTGAAACAAGTGCTGTAGTATTTCGCATCTGGCACTAGAGCAGATACTCACACCTCAGTAGGCAGGCTTCTGGGAAACTCACAGGTAAACACCCCATAGCTGAAGATCCACAGCAGCAGAGTTGTGATGTCTCAGGGAATCGGCACTTGAAGGGATGCCGGAGCCCAGGACTCTGCTGATCTCCTTGCCGAATATATGCCCCTGGTCCCAATTGTCCTAAAGCTGCTGGAGTTACAAAGGCGGCGTCATGAGTATCAGGAAGAGACGAAAGCAGCCCTTCTCGGAGTGCAAGATTGACAGGAAGAGTGCCATTCCAACTAAGGAGATGGTGCCATCACTTTAGGGCAATGGGGCCAACACGGGGAGGGCAACACGTGCAGAGAAGACTTTAGTGCAGGATGTGCAGTCCATGCCATGGCTCAACTTCTGAACTCCATATCTGAGAACATGAGCTCCATGGTGCAGGAATTCAATCTCATGATGGAGGTACGGATAGGAATCCATGTGTGTCAGTGCCAGAGAATGGCAGTACTTCTGGATCTCACTCCAACTGCCTCTCCATTCCATGGAGGAGCAGAGGGATCCCCAGGAACCTTAGCAGGAGTACAACCCAAGGATCTCCAGCCAGGAAATCCTGGGCATCTCTAGTCTACCTTACACTGCCCCCGTCTGTGAGCTACACATCTCCAGACATTGAGGAGGGCAGTAATCAAACATCTGTGTTGCCTGAAGGCAGGTACGAACCCTTCAGGTCCCAACCTGCCAGATCCTGCTAGTCTTTCTAACGCTCTCAAGCTTTCAGTTTTCCAATCAGAGAATTCTCTAAAACCAGAGTCTGCCTGTGACCTATAATCTGTATTTAGGTTAGTCCCACTGGTATTCTAGCTGCTGTTTCTTTCACGATTTTTGTTTCCTCCTGTGGTATTGAACATTGACTAGAATCAATCCATTAGAGAGATTTCATTCATATCTTCTCAGGCTTTCTTGTTTTCTTTCCAAACTATAAACTATCCAATATCCTTAATGCTCTGTTTCCCCATTATAAAGACTATGACCTGTCCCCAATTATACTGCTTTCCAGCCATATTCCTCATTCATTCTCAAGGATGAATGTTTGTTGACCATTTTATTGGCTTACAATTGCCCTTTCCCAAGTATAATACTATCCAGTTGCCAACAAAAATCTAATCAGTTTTTCTGCCTTAGAAGAAAGGTACATTCCTGTATTAACTCTTGACTCAGTAAGAATTTAGCAACACCAATTTTTAATCCAACCGATTTATTTGATAGTAAAATTGCGAGCTTTCAACACTCCGTGTCTTCCTCAGGCATTCTAATCAGCAATCTCTGACTGTCTGTGCTGATGTGTGCTATTGCAGACCAGAACACTGCATTTGCCTGAGGAAGACACGAGTGTTGAAAGCTCGCAATTTTACTATCAAATAAATCGGTTGGATTAAAAATTGGTGTTGCTAAATTCTTACTGAGTTCTTACCACCCCAATCCAACGCCGGCATCTTTACATCTTAACTCTTGACTGCCATGCCTCTTATCTTTCAATCTACTGCAGCAAAAATGTCCATTTATATGGCGGCAAAACATCCCAAGGCTCTTTACATGAGCACCACCAAAATCTGAACTGAGCCGTATAAAGCAATAAGGCAGGTAGCCATGCAGAAGGAAGTGTCGGATGATCAAAACAGAGAAAAATTAAAGCTGCAGAGTTGTCCAAGATATATTGGACAAGTTGTACTACCAATGAAGAGCTGCTAGCAAAATCAGAGACCAAAAGAACTTCACTGACCAGGATTGGGAAGAGAGGATTGTAATTTCGTGGCCATAAGGTAAGAAGTTACAATTTAAAAATTCTGATGCTGATGGGAAAGATCAATGGTTTAAACGAGCTCAAGGGAGACAAAGAACAATCTTTTGAAAGAGCCTTGCAAACTGAATAAATGTACCACCATCTTCAGAGTAAGATTAACATAGAGCTTCTCTTAGGATATGGTTTCTGAAGAGAGATAGAGAGATCAGATACCCACAAGTAGATTTTAAGGAGCATCTTAAAGGAGGAAAGAAAGAAAGAAAGGTGAAGATGTTTCAGGAGGGAACTCCAACATTTACAGATTAAATAATCGCAGGCACAGCTAACAATGCAGGGAGAAAAGTAATCTGGATGCACAAGAGGTGAGAATTGGATGGACATTGAATTCTCAAAGCAGCATAGGGCTGAGAAGGCTAGTTACAGAGATAGGAAGGGGCAAGGCCATGGTAGGATTCAAAGCCTCCAATGAAAAATTTGAATTTGATATGTTGCTGACTGGGCATCAATGTAGATCAGCAAGCATTGGGGCATTGGGATAATGGGTGAATGGCAAGAAAGGATACAGGCAGCAGAACATTGCATGACTTGAAAGATATGGAAAGTGTGAGATCGGCCAGTAAAGCTTTGGAATTGATCGGTGTGAGAAAAGGAGATAAGCAAGGACATGTGTTTCAGGGTTGAGGAAGAAACAGAGACTGACAAAATTATGAAAGTGGAAATCAGCTGTCTTAATGAAGGAGAGGATATGTGATTAAACGCGGAGCTCAGGGCCAAAGAGCAAAGAACAAAGAAAGGTATAGCATAGGAACAGGCACTTCTGTCCTCCAAGCCTGTGCTGATCATGATACCCTAAATAAACAAAAAAAAACTTCTGCCCTTACTTGGTCCATATCCCTCTATTCCCTCCTTACTCATGTACCCATTCAAATGCCTGTTACATGTGTCTAATATGCTTGCTTCCACCATTTCCTCTGGCAGTGCATTCAATGCATCCACCTCTGTACGTGAAAACTTTCCCTGCACTTCTTCCTTAAACTTTCCCCCTCTCAACTTGAACCTGTGCCCCCTTGTAATTGACACTTCCACCTTAGGAAAAGGCCTCTGACTGTGTATGCCTTTCATAATTTTGTAGATCTCTCCCCTCAGCCTCTTCTTTCCAGTGAAAACAATCCTAATTTATTCAATCTGTCTTCACAGCCAACACCCTCGAGACCAGGAAACATCCTGGTGCACTCTCTCCAAAGCTTCCTTCTGGTAATGTGGTGACCAGAACTGCATGCAATATCCCAAAGGCGGCCTAACCAAGGTTTTATAATAGCACAACATGATTTCCTACCTCTTGTACTCAGTGCCTCAGCTGATGAAAGCGAGCATGGGATATGCCTTCTTAATCACCTTGGCAACTTTTGGTGTCACTTTTAGGGAACTTTGGACTTGCACACTCAGATCCCTCTCTATGTTAATATTCCTAAGGGCTCTGATATTTATAGTATAATTCAATAGGATACTGAAGTTGAGAACAGCCTGAATCAGCTTCAGTGTACAGAGAGGAGAATAGAGAATCAATTCTGTGGCACAGGTTGAAGACAATCACTGAAATCTTGCTGCTGTTTACACTGGCTGATCTTAAGATACTGCCAACAGGATACCCTGTTGCAGGTTTTCCAATGGTGAGGAGTATGTTCAATGGAAAATCTAGTTGACAACAGTGGGACCATAAGATCCCAGTGAGTGGCATACTGTTGTGAAATACACTGTGGAGGTGAAGGAAAATCCTACCCAAAAGCTTTGGCTTTCTCAATATTTGGAGGAAATATTTGTTTACCTAACAGGCAGGGTGTCAGATTGGTACAATGAAGAAATTGAGAGATGACATTATGTGGGGGCTGTGTCAGCTTGTGGAACCTGATGTAGAGTTTTTGGATAGTGTCACCAAGGGGCTGTGTGTAAACGCGACATAGGAGGGATCCAAGGATAGGCTGTTGAGGGCCTCTGCAGTTAATAGTGTTGGGAAAAGAAACCATTCTGGGAGATTTTCTGACCACAACTAATTAATAGATACACCACATCATAACCTCTATTTTCATATTATCTTTGTCAGTAGTCTTAAGTCTTAATTCTCCTGTTTAAAACGTAGAAATATAGAAACTAGAAACAGAAGTAGGCCATTTGGCCATTTGAACTTCCTTCGCCATTCATTTTGATTATGGCTGATCATCAAATTCAATATCCTGATTCCCCCTTTCCCTAGATCCCTTGATCGCTTTAGCCCCCAGAGCTATTTATATTGAGAGGCCTAGATAAGGTGAATGTGGAGAGGATATTTCCACTAGTGGGAGAGACTCAAACTCAAGGGTACAATCTCAGGGTGAAGGGCCACTCCTTCAAAACTGAAATGAAAAGGAATGTCTTCAGCCAGAGGGTGGTGAATTTATGGAATCCTTTACTACATAGGGCTGTGAAGGCCAGGCTATTGAGTGTCTTTAAGACAGAGATAGATTGGTTCTTGATCAATAAAGTAATCAAGTGTTATGGAATGAAGGCTGGAGAATGAGTATGATAATCACATCAGCATGATTGAATGGTAGAGCAGACTTGATGGGCTGAATGGTCTAATTCTGCTCTTGTATCTTCTGGTCTTATATCTATTGTCTCTGGAATTTCCTTTTTGCTTTTACTAGCTTCAAGTGAATATTCAATGATTGAATGGCATATTTCAATCTAACAGTTTAGTTTCTTGTTTATAGTACATGTTATCCTTGGATCCAGATTTCTATACACTGTACAAAAAATGATTAGCTTCCAAAATGTCAATATCAGCCCATTCACTTAAAAGTCTCCCTGAGGTGAACTGTCATTTTTGATTGACTGCTCTTGTCTGACATTTCACAAGCTTCATCTTTCCATCTGCAACCAAAGAATTCTGACTTCAGAAGTGATTGGATCAAATGACTGTTTGAATGGCTTCTTGTTTGAAGCAAATGTTCAAATTCTCTATAGAGAAACAAATTGTTTGAACAATGGCAAAACACCATGGAGGCTGGAAATCTGAAAATAAGAGAGAACTGCTCAAAATGCTCAGCAGGTCAGACAGCATCTCTGGAGAGAGAAACAAAGTGGATGTTTCGGATCAATGACCTTTCATCCAAACTGGAGAAAGTTAGGCACTTAACAGGTTTTAAGCAAACACAGAGGCAGGGAAAGGGAAAGGAAAAGAACAAGAGGGAAGATGAGTGCTAGGGTGGAAGGGAGGAAACATCGAAGAAATGTTGGAAAAAAGCAAATGGAGATTGCAATGGGACAAGCAAAGATGGGACTGGGGCAGATGCAAATGGATAAAAACAGAATTGTTGCTACCAACTGCCGTCCAAAGAAACAGCAGTTGTTGCAAGCTAAAATTGTCAAACTTAATGTGGAGTCCAGAATGCTGTAGAGTGCCCAGTGGAAAGTTCATTTTACTTATTTATTAATCACAAGTAGGCTTATATTCACACTGTGATGAAGTTGTTGTGAAAACCCCCCGGTCGCCACACTCCTGCACCCGTTTGGATATAGAGAGAAAATTTAGCATGGCCAATGTACCTAACCTGCACATCTTTGGACTGTGGGAGGAAACCGGAGCACCCGGAGGAACCCCATGCAGACACGGGGAGAAACTCCACACTGACAATGACCCAGGCCCGGAATCAAACATAGGCCTCTGGCACTGTGAGACACTGTGCCATTGTGCTGCCCTTAAGGTGCTATTCCTTAAACCTTCATCTGAATACTATAGGAGGTTGAGGACAAAGAAATCTGAGTGGGAGTTGAGGTAGAGAATTAAAATGAGCAGCAACTGAAAGTTCTGCTTTATGCTTCTGGACGGAGGTGTTCCGCAAAATGATTCTCCCTAAATTGTCTCAAATTTGGTTCCAATGCATGAATCTATAAACATAGACAGGGATCATGGGTAGAAGTGGGAACATCGAGGTGGCGGCATGGGCTCGTTGGGCCAAATGGCCTGTTTCCTGTGTTGTTTTGTTCTTTGTTCTTTGTTTTTTATTTGGTCCTGCCATATAGAGGAGATCACATTGTGAGCAGCAAACACTGTATGGTAAATTAAAAGAAGCAAGCAGGTACAAAAACCAATAAATTGGTGTTTCATCTGGAAGGAGTGTTTGGGACTTGAATGATGGAAAAGGATGAGATAAAAGGGCATTTCCTGCGCTTGCATGGGACAGGAAGAGATTAGGTGTTGGAGGTGATCGGTGAAGCGGGGAAAAGATATTTTGTGATGGCATCGCATTGGAAGTGGTGGAGAGTGATCCGTTGAGCATGGAGGCTGGTGGGCTGGAAGGCAAGAACAAGGGGAACCTTATCATGGTTCTGGGAGGAAGGGGAAGAGGTGATAGCAGAAGTATATGAAATGGAATGAACACCTATCAACCAGGTTAAGGGATATCTCTGTTGAAGAAAAAGGAAGATATAATGGAAAAACTGGTTGTGGAAAGTGGTACAAGGCAAACAGGCGTGAGGGAAATAGGAAAACTGGGAGGATAGAATAGAGATATACAGAACGGAATGGGAAGAAGTAGCATTGTACATGGATATTAGTGGGGTTTATTGTGGATAGTGGTCAATACCTATCCCAGAAATAACGAGAGAAGAATCAAAGAAAGGGAAATAAGAGCCAAAAATTGGCCATGCGATGAGAAAAAAGGTCAAAGTTGAAAACCAAGTTGATTCAATTCTCCATCCAAAGATCACAGCGTGAAATGACACCGATACAATTATCAATGTACTGAAAAAATAGATGAGGAAGGCAACCTTATTAGGATTGGAACAGAGTCTTTCACATTTTCCACAAATAGGCAGGCATAGAGAACTCAATGGGATGAGTACCCCCCTCCCCCTTATATACTCGAATAATGATTCTGACTGCAGGAAGAAATGAGATCCATGGGGCATGAGTAGGCTGAAATGATGGATCTTACACCTGTTGGTAAAGTCTGGGAAAGGGGTAGAAAAAGGTTGTTCAGGGGACAATGAGAGTGCAGGCAGTGGAGTGAAAGATCTTTATAAGTTTTTACATTTATGAATTTCTATGAGATCCGCTCTCACTCTTTTAAACTCCAATGAATATAGTCCTAACTGACTTAGTCTCTTCTCCATTTAAGAGATCTGTGACCTGAGTCAACACGACCTGAACTGACAGGAACTTCACTGATTGCACTGACCTTTAGCATGGGTAATCTAGTTTATAGAATCCCTATAATGCAGAAAGAGGCCATTTGGCTCATTGAGTCTTCACCGATGACAATCCCATCCAGACCCTATTCCCATAACCCCACATATTTACTTTTCGAATCCACTGGTCTAGCATGGTCTATCAACCTAACCCACAAATGTTTAGAGAAAACATGGTCAGTGACAGTTTGGCAAACAATGGTTTGTTGTTCAGTGGTATTATGGTCCCTGGCGAAGTTGGAGGAAGTATGAGAGAGTTAGTATGCAGCCTCCAGAAGGTCATGATTTGTTCACCAAACAACAACACTGTAACTCTTGTCAACACATTTACTGTCAATGTTAGGATTGGACCTGAAAAAAATGGAATGCTGCAGGTTCAGAGGGAGAGATGTTCGAGTTAATAAGCAGAAGAGAAAGATTGAGTTAGCCGGTATCATGCCAACAGGCCTCAATAAAGGCAGGAATTTTCCGGCCATGCTCACCCCAAAACTGGAAAATTCCACTCGAAGACAAAGGAACTTTCGGTCATCTGCCCCTGGCCCATTATGATTTCTGTGGTGGGCAAAACAGAAAAAGTCACCTCCTAAAGTCGGTATGAGGCTAGAAGATGGGGTCCAAGTGAAATAAGACTTCTGAACACAGGAGATAGCCTCCCAGCCAAAGAAATGTTTGCAGATCAGGCAATGGAAGAGAGACTCAACATTGTGCCGAGCTCAAAATTCCTTGATATTTAAAGGGATAAAACTTGTAGTCTTCTAAGAACTCATTGTTCAACATCAAAGAAGGGAAGCGATAGGTCAGAGGGGATAGAGAAAGCAAAGCAAAGTGTGAGATTGGAAAAAGGGATGGGATCAAAGGGAATTAAAAATGAAGAAGAATCCAGAAGGGTATTGGTATACAAAGGTTATTGAAATTTATGACGTTTGACACCCAAAAGAAAGTAATAAAGTGCTGGATGAGTTGAAGGATGCAATGGGACTGCAGAGCAGGATAGCTTTGATTTAAAGTCAACGACAGTGCCCTTTTCATTCCCCCCCTGCCTTCTCCCCCTTCCCACTTGCCCTACGTCTGTATTTGCTTAATGTGTGTTTCATTTCCACCTTTTTCCAATCTGTACAAAAGATCACAGACCTACCATCTGTTTCTTCCTTGAAAATGCTGTCTGACCTGCTGAGTATTTCCAGCATTTTCTGTTTTTATTTGAACAAAACTCCAGCTCAAGAATCATTTCAAGGTAATGTGATGAGGCTGAATGACTTTGTATGTGAAATACATGCAGATATTACAGGTATCACTGGGGATGCAGTTTTGCATTAAGCGGATAAGCGTCTGTGAACCTGTAATCTTAGCAGCAGTTTGGTATATGGTGTGCAATGAAGCCTACATTTCCACATTTCCCTGGATATATTCAGTTCAATTCTCAGCTCAATCAGGCTATGCAAAATCCCTGCTGAACCTCAGTTTTCCTTAAAGTTCTTTGAGGCTTCTCAGTTTTTAATAGTTAACTGCACATATCCTGGCTTTCCAACCAGACTCTATGATTAAGAAAAGGGGGATGTAAATGGAAAACCTTCGACAGAATACAAAATCACAGAACTGAAACAGCACAGAAGAAGGCTATTTGGCCCCTTATGTCTACACTAGCTTTCTAAATGAGCATTTCACCTAGTACCGTTCTCCTGCTTTCTCCCCACAAACCTGCACAGTCTTCCTTTTCAGATAACGACCTAATTCCCTTTTGAATGCCTCAATTGAACTTGTCGTCGTCATACTCTCAGGCAGTGCATTTCAGACCTTAATCACGTGCTTTGCGTAAAAGCTTTTTCTCATCATACTTCTGTTTCTTCTGCAAATTACTTCGAAGCTGTGCCTTCTCATTCTCAATCCTTTCATGAGCAGGAACAGTTTTCCTCCTTTCTACTGTGTCCAGAAGCCTCATTATTGTAAATAACTTCATGTTCTCCTCTCAGCCTTCTCTTCTCCAAGGAAAACACACCCAACTTCTCCAATCCATCTTTGTAACTGGATTCCGTTATCCCTGGAACCATTCTTGTGAATCTTTTTTGCACTCTCTTCAATGCCTTTACATCTTTCCAAAAATGTCCTGCTCAGAACTGGATGCAACATTCTAGTTATGGTCACACCAGTGACTTTTAGAAGTTTAATGTAACCTCTTTGCTCCAGTATTCTATGCCCCTCGTAATGAAGCCCAAGATAATCTACATTTTATTAACCACTCTCTCAACCTGTCCTGCCATCTTCAATGACTTATGCACATAAACACCCAGGTTCCTAGATTTCTGTCTCCCACATCCCCTCCTCTAGAAGTTAACCATTTATTTTATATCACTTTTCCATGTTTTTCTCAACAAAATTAATCACGTCATATTTCTCTGTATTCAATTTCATCCACCACCCATATGCTCACTCCACCATCTTGTCTATTCCTTTTAAAGTTCTACATGATTCTCCTTACAGTTCACCATGCTTCCAAGTTTCAGATCATGTACAAACTTTGAAAATGTCTCCTGTACTTCAAGGTATATGTCACTACTGTATAGTAGGAAGAGCAGGTGTCACAACACCAACTGATGCAATAAAATAAATTAATCAAACCATACTATATGGTATATACGTATTGTACCCTGACACAATGGACTTAATTTGACATAATATCAACTGACACTTGTATTTTCACCAAGGCAATGGTATAAATTTTTGCAACTTAAAGCAGAACTAGCAGACCGAAAGCACATGCAAATTCCATTGTAAAGTGAAGCAAGTTCCTTCTATCAAAGGTTCAGGACAACATAGAGACTGACATGCGTTAGGTAGCATAGGAAGTGTCTCAAGAATCAAAATATGAACCTTTTTTGTCATTTGTGGATTCCAAGTGTTAACACTGTCTCTCCTTCAAGGAGAAAGAATTTTGGGTAAAGGTAGACAATAGAATTATAAACACAATGCTGGGGGTTTTGATTGAAATCCATTAAACAATGTAACAAAAGGAACCTAGTAACATTGGAGTTCAGTGGAACAACAGACAATATAAATATATTGAAAAATAAACAGGGTCACTTCTTTAGTCTAAGATGATCAAATTAAAGTTATCTTAACAGAGTGTGTCAACTTTAAAACAATCAGAATTGCATCAAGTAAAAATCTTGCATACATATAAATTTAAATAATAAATATGAATAATGGGATACTAAAATGTTATGGAGAATATTTTAAGCAAAAAAATGAAATAGCTGAGATGTTTTCCCTGTAATTTCTGTGCCACGTCGGGGCTCCAGGATGCTTCATGTATCCTGGATAATCATTATTGCAGGAAACGTCTCCTGTTGCTTGAACTCCTGCTCAGGGGTTTCTGAGTTTGAGGAGTAGCAAGATTCACTACACACCAAAAGTCACATGGTGAGACAGTGGTTAGCACTGCTGCCTCAGAGCACTAGGAACCTGGGTACGTTTCCTGGTTTGGGTCGCTGTCTGTGTGAAGTCTGCACGTTCTCCCCGTGTCTGCATGTGTCCCCCCCGGGTGCTCCAATTTCTTCTCACAGTCCAAAAGGCGTTCTGGTTAAGTGCATTGGCCAAACTAAATTCTCCCTCAGTGTACCCAAACAGGTGCCGGAATGTAGTGATTAAGGGATTTTCATTTCACTGTAACTTCATTGCAGTGTTAACGTAAGCCTACATACGTCACCAATAAATAAACCTTAAATATCAATAAATAAATCTTAAACTTTAAGTGGCAGGAATTCCCTGAATTCATGTCCCATGAGAGAGATTGAACAGTTTAGGCCCAAACTCTTTGGAATTTAGAAGAATGAGGGAAGACCAAATGGAGATGTTCAAGTTGATAAAAGGTATGGTTAAAGTAGACCTGGAGCGGGTGCTTCTGCTGGTGGGGCACTTTAGGATGAGAGGTCAAAGTCTGAGGATTAGGGATAGTGAATTTAAAATAGAGTTAGGAGAAACTACTTCTCCCAAAGGGTTGTGAATCTGTGGAATTTGCTCCCCAAAGTGTAGTAAATGCTGGGACAATGGGTAAATTTAAGGAAAAGTTAGAAAGATTTTTAATTGGTAATGGATTAAAGGTTTATGGGAAGAAGGCAGGAAAATGGGGATGAGGAGCATATCAGCTCCTGATTGAATGGATTAGACTCAATGGGCCAAATGGCAGAATTCTGCTCCCATGTCTTATGAACTAATGAACTGATGAGATGGCCATGTGGCAGCAACTGAGGGGCTGAGAGAATAGTAAACTCATGGCTATCTGGCAGGATAGCAAAAAACAGATCATGAAAGGATCACTGGGAAAGTGCTACCCTTCCATTGATTACTAGCTGAAGATCATTAAAGGGGACAACACCTCAGTCTTGAGCGTGTTGACAGCACTGTGGGGCAAATGATTTACTATCAGATAAATTGGTTGGATTTAAAATTGGTGTTGTCAAACTTTACTGAGTTTACCCCAGTCCAACGCCGGCATTTCTACTTCAGGGCAAATGATTTCACAGGGAATGCAGCAAAGTGTAAGAAGGTAATGCTTGTAGGGGATTCAATAGTCAGGGGATAGTTTCTGCAGACGCCATCTTGGGCCTAACATGGCCTGCTACTTTTCTAGAGGTGGGCCTGGATCAAGGAACATTACTGAATGGGTGGAGAACATTTTGCCTTGGAGAAAAGGAAAAGCCAAAGGTCATGGTCCATGTTGAAATCAAAGGTAGATGAAAGAAGGGTTGAGGACTGATAGACTCGAACTTCAGGACTGAAGGAGGATGTCTTAAAAGAGATACAAAGATAATAATCTTTGGATTACTCCCAGTGCCATGTGGTAGTGAGAAAAATGAGACACATTAACATATCGCTGGAGAAATGATGCAGAAGCTGGAGGATTTCAGAATTCACAGGCATAGCAACAGGTTCTGGGGCATGAGGAGCTATGTGAGGTTCATGGGTTGCATCTCAAGATAGCTTAAAGTGCTATGGGAGTGTGTGTGCATATACGTGTGTGTATGTGTGTGTGTATGTGTGCGTGTGTGTGCATGTGTGTGTGTTTGTGGGGTGAGGGAGAGGTGGTGTTGGAATGTTGAACTCATTTGGCAATGGGAGTGGCACCCAAATGAACATTGGAAAGAAAATACAAGAATTTCAGAAGACTCGGAGAGACAATGTTAGATTAAAGAGTATATCACAAATAGAAAGGATCAGACTGGCTTGGGAGGAAAGTTGAAACATGTCAAACAAGATAAAGATTTTCCATGCATGTGCTTTAAAGCCCAGAATGTGGTAGATAAGAATTGCAATCATGGTCAGTGAGGGATTAAAATATAACAGCAATAATGGAGAGTTGGCTCATCAAGTAGATGAATGGTATTTGATAATCCCGACTGCAGTGTATTTAGGAAAGGAGAAGAAGTGACAATGTGGGTGAGATAACAAAAACAGTATGTGACAGTTATGGTGTACTTGAAAGTATAAAGACAGAGAGAAAACCACTAAAGCAGATTATGCAGATTCTCTGATGGCCAACAGCACACTGGATTACTATTTAGTGGGTCCACTGGGTTTTCTCAGTGATATCAGTTGTGAACATGTTGCAGTAAAGCCATGCAAATAATGGTCCGTGATGTTAGCTGCTTTGAAATAGTGTTGTGTGAATTTTCCCCTCAGAATCTATTAGGGTCACATTACGGAACAATAGATTGCTGCCAAATATGAGAGGCCACCAAAGAGTGAGAAGATTGATACACAAATTTTCAGAAAATTTTCATAAATGCAAGAACTTTAGAACAGTGATAATGGAGGACTTGCCATAATACAGACTTGGAAAATTACAACACAAAGAGCAAAGCGAAGTATGATTTCTTCAAACATATACCAGACAACTTTTTTGATCTGTATATTTCTTATCCAGTGAAGAATGAAGCAGTGCTGGAGGAAGCTCCAGGGAATGAAACAGGACAGGTATAAATTTTCAGTGGGAGAACATTTGAGAAAGAGTGATCATAGTATCAACAGGCTTACAAGAGACTAACTAAAATAACAAGGCAAATTTAAATGTGTAGGTAATCAACTGGAGGAGGACGAATTTCAGTAAATTATAAAGCAATATGGTCCAGGTGAATTGGAATAAAAAATGTAAATGACTTTAAAAGAAATATGAAAGTAATGAACTAAACATATTCCATGAAGGGTAAAGGAAGAACATCTAAAGCTAGAACTGCCCAGAAGACTTAAAATATAGAGGTTAAAATGAAACACAGAAAGAGGCTTGTGATAAATGTTGGCCTGAATAACTCAGAATGAAGCTAATGCAAGAAGTGCAAAGGAAAACTGAAAGGGGAAATGGAAGCAGCAAATGCAATTTATGGAATAGGTAAAGCAGCTAACATAAAAGGGATCTCAAAGGATTTTTATAAATACATTTAAAAGTAGTCAAAACAAAGGTGGACCAATGAAGGACAAAAGGTGTTCTTGTAGAATCCCATAGAATCCCTACAGTGCAGAAGGAGGCCATTTGGCCAATTGAATCTGCACCAATCACAATTCCCATCCAGGCCCTATCCCTACAACCCCACCTATTTACCCTACTAATCCACTGACACTAAGGGGCAATTTAGCATGGCCAATCAACCTAACCCGCACATCTTTGGAGTGTGGCAGGAAATCAGAACACCCAGGGGAAACCCATGCAGACTTGGGGAGAACCTGTAAACCACACACAGACAGTGACCTGAGGCCAGAATTGAATCCAAGTCCCTGGCACTGTGAGACAGCAATGCTGACCACTGTGTCACTGTGCCAAATTATAGAGGTACAAGAGGCATATTTTTTTCATCTCTTATCATTAAAGAAGAAAACGTTGCCAGTGTAATGGTGAGGAGAAGAGATGCTAGAGAAATTCGGTAGAACAGAAATATATAAAATGGATATATTTAAGTTCTTAGCACAGATCCAAATAGAAAACTCACTCAGGTTAGGTGCAATGCTTTCTAGGATTCTGAGTGAGGTAAGAGAAAACATTGTGGAGGTTTTGACCAAAGTCTCCCACCCCTCCTCCGATATGGGAATGGTGCCTAGTTGAGAACATTGCAAATGTTACACATCTGATCATAAAAAGAGTGCTGAATGAATTCTACAATTCTAGCTTAATCAGCCTAACTTCAGTGGAGGGTCAACAGTGGGAGACATTACTTCAGGGCAAAAGTATTTCACAGTTGGAAAAATATAAATTAAGCCAGCATGAAGTTATGAATGAAAGCCAGCATGAAATTCTTAAAGGCAAGTCATGCTTGACTGACTTGATTGAGTTTTTTTAATGAAGTAACAAAGCAGCTGAAAGGAAGACGGGCAGTTTATGTTGTTTCTACAGATTTTCAAAGGGTGTTTGTTAACGTGTGACATTATAGACTGGCTTGCAAAATGAAGGCCACAGGATTAGAAGAGTTCGGGCTGCATTGAAATAAAATTGATGGAGAGACAGAAAGCAGAGCAAAAGCAAACATTTATTTTGCAAACTGCAAGGAAGAGTGCAGTGGAATACCCCAACAGTGGGAACATCACTCCCTTTACTAGACATTAATTTCCTCTATTCAGTATACAGGACAACATTTCAATGTTTGCAGATGACATGAAGCTCACAGATGGTAAACAGTGAGAGGGCTATTCAAGTTCATAGGCTGGATATTCATTGTGGAGGTGTCAAGTCAAGAAATCTCCTAACTTGACAGACTTGTCACCATGAAAATTAACTCCTCATGCACAATATTTGCTCGAGTAGTGCAGACATGATCATGTCAGGTCTGCTGTCTCCAGGAGCAATTCGTAGGTGGCCACAGAGGTAGATGAGTGTTGAGATGAGCTAAGTTGAAGGACAAATTTATTTCTCTGAGGCTTCAGCCCAGTTTTATACAAGGCTATTAGGCCGTCTAGCCTACCACCCACACACATGCAACCTCCATGTGCACTCATATCTCATATCTCCTCCAAACTACCTCATATTTCTATGCCACCTTCATGCTACCACACATGGTCCCATGCTCCTCCAAATCCACTATGGAAAGAATTCACAAGGGATATGGAGATCAGAAACAATAATTAAATGTCTAACAATCTCAGAAAGCTCTCACTAATTCATATTTTATACTGAAAAAATATCAGTTATGAAATGCATTCAGAAATTTTAAATACTCTCAAGTTGCCAATCTATGAGAAAAACAAATTTCTACTCACTAACAACAGCAAAGACAGCTAATCCTTTAATAGACAATTAAAACTATCAAACATGTTATGAACTCAGTCCCTCTGCTGATATAACTGCCTTTTGAACTTTTGAAACTCAGCTGAGCATTCATAATGGTCTCAGTTTCAATATCAATCTTTCAGAAATGTCAACACATAAGCCTGTTGAAACTGCAGGAACCCCAATGATAACGATTTTTTTTCTAAGTATACCAGATGGTTTGTCAATCAGTGTACTCTAGCAGTGAGTGCTTATGTCTATCCCCTCTAATTGTCACATCCTTCTTTTTCATTTTTAAGGACATTTAAATAATTGACACTTAAACAAATCCTTTCTGGTCTTCAAGAACATTTATGTTTCCTCCATAAATTCCTGACTCCTATTATATGGGTCAACGTAGGAATATCAAATCTAGGTGCAAGAGTAGACCATTTGGCCCTTTGAGCCTGTTCCAACATTTAATAAGATCATGGCTGATCTCATTGTGGTTTCAACTGCTCTTTCCTCTCTGCCTCCCATAACTCTCGACCCCCCTTGTTGATCAAAAATCAACTCAGCCTTGAATAAATTAAATGACCAACTTCCATTGCTTTCTGAGAAAGAGAATTCCACACATTAGCTGTCCTTTGAGAGAAAGAAAATTCTCATCTCCATCTGAAAAGGAAGGCTTCTTGTTCTTTGACTGTATTCCCCAGTTAAAGTTTCCCTGTCAAGGGAAAATATCATCCTACTGTCCTTTCTTGGAACAGCTAATTAATTTCAAGTGGCCCTGCTTAACTTGGGTTTCCCACCTACATTTGTCGTGCCCTTCCCCCTTCTTCCTGACAGCCCAAGATGGGATCTGCGGGAAATGGAGACAAGATTTTGGCATCCAGGTCCCATCACCAATTTTAAGACCTCCAGAGCTGA
This sequence comes from Sphyrna mokarran, assembly GCA_024679065.1. Lineage (NCBI taxonomy): Eukaryota > Metazoa > Chordata > Chondrichthyes > Carcharhiniformes > Carcharhinidae > Sphyrna > Sphyrna mokarran. Next base: position 43,858,165 of record JAGIQG010000003.1, on the reverse strand, counting down.
CCAGAATCCAGCCCAAAAGTACATGTGGGCTGCTGAAATGGGCATGCACATTACAAATGAAATTTAATGCAGTGGAGTGATCCATTTTAGTAGAATGAGCAAGGACATTTAAGATAATGTTACAACTTTAAAGAGGGAATAGTGGTATATATAAATAAGTTCTTAGAAGTGGTAGGACAAGCTGAGAGTTTGGTAAGAAGACATATGGAATATTTGGCTATATCAATAAGGAATGGAGTACAGGAACAAAGAGGTTATGCCAAACCTCATTAAAAAAACTGGTGACAATCCAGCTGGAATAGTATGACTTGATTCTGGCCATCACCCAAAAGAAAACTTGACAAGGTCTTAAAAAGGGTGCAGAAGAGCTTTATTAAAATAATCCCATGGATGAGAAACTTCAGTGAAGTGAAGAGATTAAAGAAGCTGGGAATGCTTTCTTTTAAAGCAGAAGAGGTGAAGAAGAGATTGCAACCCAGGTGACTCTACTGTGAATAACTAATTGAAGTGTCCACCAATCTGATTTCCACTGAATGGATTAAAATCCACTTAGCCTATCCTCCCCTCAGCATCCACAACAACAATCTTGTCAACATGTGATGTTAATGTAACTTTAAGAGATGTTGCTTTTAAATCACGATCCCTGCAGCCCTCATAGTCAGTGTTCCCCAAATCACAACCTTAGCCATCATTATGTTGCTGGACTGACTGTGATGAGTTCTTCTTTTGCTACTTAAGTGGTTAAAATGGGGGGGCAGGGATGTTTTGTGTTTATTTTGGGATTAGTTTTACAATTTTGCATTGTTAGGAGGACAGTCATGTTTTTTGGACTTTTTTCATTATCAGTTTCGAGTTGCAGGTTTGATTTTTAGTTTTAGAAAGGACAGCAAGCTTAAAATAAGTGGATTCCTTCTCTCTATTATTTTGAAAATCCTGTTGATTAGCTGAAAACAAGATCTTATTATCCTGATGGATGAAGATCTGCTGTTGTTGGAGGCTGGATCAGAGTCTCTCCAATGTTTAGGGAAGCTGTCTTATCTTCAAATTGTTCAGAGTGTATCCTGAAAGCTGCAGATTTCAACTAAAGAACTCAATTTCCAACACCATGTTAGCAGTAATCTGTGCTGTGTTAAGTCTGTGAAAAAGGTCTTTTGTCAGTGGGATTGGTTTGATTAGACAATTGCAGATATCTTTGTTAAGAGTTATACATTATCATGATTGTTTGTTTCTTGTTTGGAATTGATAAAAATTCTTTCTAATTTTCTTACTATACAAGTTAACTATATTCTTAAATAAATTGCTTTTGATAAAAACTCCCTAATGGGTCACCTGAATCATACCTGAAGTGAAACATCTCATGCTTATCCTAGCCAAATTCAAGATACAAAACTTATGATCCAGGCAGGCTCTATGGAACACTTTGGATTTCTGACCCAAACCATCATAAAAGAAGCATTTCAATTTGATCAAATGATATGGCGTTCTCAGTCTTGGCCCATGCATGACTGGACTCAGTGAAGAACTAAAACCCAGCTCATTTTATTAAAAATTGAAGCTGAACTTGAAAATTTTCTCTGCTTGGCATAAGCAAAAAAATCTTACAATGTTCAATACCCTGGTTGGAAGATTTCCAAACATTATGGTACATTGGCTGAGACCCATGTTATCAGAGCTGCCAGTTTCATGAATGCCTTTTTCCAAAGTCTCCGATGTACTTGATACTAGAGGCTATCCTGGAAAAACAATTTTTTTTTTAACACAACATGAACCTACCATTTGTACAAGCATAAGCAGAAACACCAGCATTTCATTCCTGTATGCTATTATCACACAAAAGCAATAAAATTTTTCGTTCAAGATCATTAGCAGCGGTCTACAGGCACCAGGAAGGAATGACTTGAAAGTCTTCAAATGAGTATTTAATGAAAATTAATGTGCCTAATACATACTTTTGTATAGTCACCACATTAATGCAAAAAGATGCATTTATTTGACTGAGATGTGGTCCCTCTTGAAAGCATCACTTTGTGATTTAACAAAAGGGCTCAAAGCTAAAGTAGGACCAACACTGATTCTGAAAAGTAACCTGAGATGTAATAAATATTGGCAGCCCATAAGAATTCAAAAATATCATTCATCAAACACAGAATTTAGTTGTTATCTTTCAATGGAGGAAATAATGTCAAATACTCTATGCCAGCTCGTATTTCCTGCACTTCATTTGGAGCATCTGCAGCCACAGCATGAATATCTGGTTTCGCAGGCTAATTGCCCAAGAAGATTATTTATCCTTGGAACTGAACTGTTATCATGTGGTGACTAGAAATGTGGTCAAGGACTCATTAGGTCACCAGGAATACAGTGTGTTTTCTGAGAACCAACCTACTGTATTTTCTCAGCTCAGTTGAGACAATGAAGTCACATTTTCAATACGCCTTTTAAAGTTTGAGAGAATTTTAAGAGTTTGGAATTGGGAACTGTAGGTCCAGGCTCAAGAAACTAACAGCACTCTTCCTAGCATCATTTTTGAGAGCAATTTTGCTTTCATCTCACACACTGAAATATTAATCTTGCAGTAATGAAACAACTCGTTCATCAGGAATGGCTTTATTTTTGCATTGTTACACTGAAACTTTGAAATTAAAGAGAAAGAACACAATTTTTCATACACTGCAATATGCATTTGATGTGTACAGCACATTATGTTCTCTAACATAAGCGAAATGAGGCTTGAGTTTATAGGAGACCTGTCCAGGAAACACTGATTTAATGACTCAACGGGACTATCGGAAACAGAATGAGCAAAATGCCACATCCTGGTATCTGCTGCATCCTGAAAAAATCTTCTATACTATTAGCAACAAAATACACAGTACTGCTTCTTTTCCCTGTGAATATTGTTAGCCCTTATGCCTTTCAACTTGCTTTTATCTCCACAGTCCTTCTATATCTGCATATATTTCCAACAATCTTAAGAATGTAGGCTATTAGCTTTTGTTTCATTAAATCAACACATTATTGAATAAAGGACAAATAATGTATCTCCTAACTGGTCTTAGAATTTGGCTGGCAGATAGAAGACAGAGGGTGGTGGTTGATGGGAGATTTTCATCGTGGAGTTCGGTGACGAGTGGTGTGCCTCAGGGGTCTGTTTTGGGGCCCCTGCTGTTTGTAATTTTTATAAATGATCTGGATGAGGGTATTGAGGGATGGATCAGTAAATTTGCAGATGATACTAAAGTTGGTGGAGTGGTAGATAGTGAAGAGGGGTGTTTTAGTTTACAGAGTGACTTGGACAAGTTGCAGAGCTGGGCCGAGAGGTGGCAAATGGAGTTTAATGTGGAAAAGTGTGAGGTAATGCACTTTGGCAGGAACAATAAATGTGTAGAGTATAGGGCTAATGGTAGGGCTCTTAATAGTGTTGAGGAACAGAAGGATCTTGGTGTATGTGTCAATAGATCCCTGAAAGTAGGCAGTCAAGTGGATAAAGTTGTTAAGAAGGCATATGGAGTCTTAGCTTTTATTGGTAGGGGGATTGAATTTAGGAGCCGCAGCATCATGTTGCAACTGTACAAAACTCTAGTGCGGCCGCACTTGGAGTATTGTGTGCAGTTCTGGTCGCCACATTATAAGAAAGATGTGGAGGCATTGGAGAGGGTACAGAGGAGGTTTACCAGGATGTTGCCTGGTATGGAGGGCAGGTCCTATGAAGAGAGGTTGAAGGATTTGAGGTTGTTTTCGTTAGAAAGGAGGCGGCTAAGAGGGGATCTTATTGAAGCATATAAGATGATTAGAGGTTTAGATAGGGTGGACAGTGATAGCCTTTTTCCTAGGATGGAAAAAGCTAGCACGAGGGGACACAGCTTTAAATTAAGGGGTATGAGTTATAGGACGGATATCAGAGGTAGGTTCTTTACTCAAAGAGTGATTAGGGAGTGGAATGCCCTGCCTGCAGCTGTTGTAGATGCGCCAAGTTTGGTGGCGTTTAAGAGGTTAGTTGATAAGTATATGGAAGAGAAGGGAATGGTTTAGTTTGGAGGGGCATTGCTTTTTATTTTGGTCGGCACAACATCGAAGGCCGAAGGGCCTGTTCTGTGCTGTATTGTTCTATGTTCTATGTTCTATGTTCTAATCCATGCCTTCTTGCTCAATGAACCTACATTAATTAGCAATTTAGATTTACAAGTTTTCATGAGAGCTCCTGTACTCCAAAGAAAACATTGTTTTGTCAATGCAATAACTGCAGAATAATTTTGTGCACAATGATAATTGTTTAGCTATTACTGTTCTCTATACTTCCAGTTTTAAGTATACAATACCTAATTGATTCCATGTCTTGAAATTGAATCACTGTGTACACAAAATAAAAGGGTCAGTTCAAATAATTGTACTTGATAACAATTGCTGGACTGCATACCTTCTTGCCGAAGCCCTGAATTAGTTAATGATGATATGGAATGCTTTACAAAAAAGGTTAGAAAACAAAAATAAATAGCATATTGTAACTGGCAGCTATTGCACATTCAGCAGATTTGAATAGACTTTGCAGGCAGCATATATCAGTGAGAAAGAAACAACATATGTCTCTCCTCATGTTCATGGCATTTCTCAATGCCAAAACATTTTGTAAAATAGTATGATATTTAAATTGATGTTTAGAGTGATCTTGTGAATTACTCGAAATGATCATGTCTTTTTTTAATGCTGATTTTATGACAGGAGACATTGCTGCAGGAGTTCCTCAGGGTAATGTCCTAGGCCCAAACTATCGTCAGCCGCTGAATCAATAGACCTTCCTCCAACATAAGATCATAAGTGGGGACATTTGCTGCTGATTTACATAGAGCTGAATAACATTTGCAATTCCTCAGGTACTGAAGCAATGCTTGCTTATGGCAATAAGATCTGGACAAAATTTAAGCTGATAAGTGACACAACGTCACAAAAGTGCCAGGGAATGACCAGCTCCAAAAAGGGATTGAACCACCTGCATTTAATTTAACTGCAATTAATTGAAAATAGAACATAGGATTCACAACCTTACTATTCTGTATGGCTTAATGACACAGCAAGTGATGTGTTTTTTTTAAAAAATGGGCAAAATAAAAACATTTCTTGCTTTTCACTAAATTTATTTGAATTCATTTATTAGTATCACAAGTAGGCTTGTATTAACACTGCAATGAAGTTAATGTGAAAATCCCCTAGTTGCCACACGTGGGGCCTGTTTGGGTACACAGAAAGAATACTTAGCATGGCCAAAGCACCTAACTTCCATGTTTTTTGGACCGTGGGTGGGGGGGAGCCAGAGCTCCGGAGGGAACCCATGCAGACACATGGAGAATGTGCAGACTCCGCAGACACAGTGACCTAAGCCAGGAATGAAACCCAGTTCCTGGCACACTGAGACAGCAATACTAACCACTGTGTCATCATGCAGGCCACCTACTGTTTTAGCCCACGGCTAAAACAAAGAATGCACTAATTCCACTGAGAAAATGAAATGTGCAACAGAAGGATGCACCACCAAATGTCGCTGAGATCATTGTGTAACTTAACTTGAATCTAGACTAAAATAATTGATAATGATGGGCATCAGCACACAGCCAGAATATATCAATACTAGCTAATGAAACATTTCTCAAAGCAGAGTAATTTAGGTCACTATACTCCTATAGCAAACAAAATGCTCATTTTCATGATATTGTAAAATTTAATAATTCAAAATCAATACATTTTGCAGCAGAGATTTCAGTGTGAGTGCATTTGCCCAACACAAATCCATTAGCAGGAAGAAACCTGGCCAGTCACAAAGCATCTGTAGTAATGCTTCTTTTTCATTTCTCTACTTGAGAAAGTCGTAGTGAACTGCAATAAAAACTGAATATTTAATGCATCCCAATGTATAATGTGCAGAACCTTTCAGTCGTGACGGGATGAAGATTTAGAAAATCCAACTTCTGAAAACTAGGAGATGAATGTCTTGATTAAATGAAACATTAAATGGAACTATAAGCCCACCAGACAGGTGTATTGAAACTGTGTAAATGCAAGAAAGATACCTTTAGGTACTTTTTCCTCTATTTGCATCATTTGAACTCTGCACACATAAGGCCCAATTTTACCATCAAATTACACATGTTTTCTGGCATGAACACTTGGTAAAGTCATCTGTGAAGCGAGTAGTGCGGTCTGTGACTACCTCCGCATTCGCTCCTTCTTTACTAAAGGCCAAAAATGGCTGCTGTTGGCATCATGCTCAAAATGGGAGCAATGTCAATTTAAATACATTTGTAAATTTTGCAAACTCAAATTTACCGGCACTTCTTCCTTTACCACCACATTCACCCATCCAGATTTGGTGCAAAACAGGCATAATCCGCAAAGGTCCAATTCGGGCGCTCCAGTTTTTGAGGAGGTAAATTTAGAGCTTCGGGTGGCTTTCTGACTCAGATCGGTGGTGGGAGTAGGGGGAAGCTGGTGGGGGGGAAGAGAGAGATGGGTCAGATCGCTCTCTGGGGGGGTGGGGGGAGGAGGGGGGGTGGTGGGAGGGAAATGGATCAGATGGCTCTCTCCAATGCCATCTGTGTACGATTGGTGGGGGGAAGGTGGGGAGTCCACTGCCACTCTGCATGTGATTAATGGGGGGAAGGAGGCAGGGGGCTGCAATCAGTATGGGTAGGAGGGTGGGGGGATAAGATGATCAGTTATGTTGTGGGGGTGGAGTAATATCCGTGAGGGCCAGGGGAAGTATTATCCGGCCCAGGAGCAATGAGGCAAGGAAGTTTTTTCCAATTTTATTTTTCTGCGCATGCGCAGTTGGGGACACCAATCAGAGCTGCGGGATTTTGGACTGTTAAGCCCCTCCCACAGACATGAACAGCATAATTCGAAATTGCTGATTTTCTTTTTCAGGTTAAATGTGTATGGGAGCATCTGACAACAGGTCTAAAAGTCGGATCCGAAACATTCCCAGATTCAAGTCTGCCTAGCACTTAGAATCAAAGTGGTAAAATAGGATCCATAGGATGTCAATTAGATCAATTGACTTAGTGCTAGAATTCCAATTTCTGAATGAAAAATTAATGAACTGGAACTCCTTTGCAGAAAATGTCAGTGAGTGGAGACTGCAGCATGGTCTCTGTATACTGAGTTGTAGTCCAACAATATATTCATGCCTGAATGAAGCCTCCACTTCCTCAGTGGTAATTTTCCCATCTCTGCATCAGCGAATGCAGCACAGCTTCAGCTGAATGAAACTGGGACTAAAATTGCTTAACTGTGAGGACAAGTTGCATAAATTATGCTTGCTTTCCTTTGACTATGGAAAGTTAAAGGGTGATTTCTTTGAGGCACCTAAGATGATCATAGGAGCTGGTTGGGTAGATAGAGAGAAACATTTTCTAATGGTGAAGCTGTCCAGAACTAAGTGACTTAAGATTGAAGCAAGACTGTTCAGGGTTGATGTCAGAAAGAACTTCTTCATACAAAACGTAGTGGAAATCTGGAACTTTTAGAAGCAAAATTTCAAAACTGAAGTTGATAGATTTGTGTTAGGCAAGGAGATTGAAACTTAAAGAGCCAAGAAAAGATAGTTTGACAGGACTGAATGGCCTAAGTTTTGGATAGACCCCGTGAATGGAGACTGCAATGAACATTAGGAAGATATCTATCATGGTACTTGTGTTTGCTTGGTTCTGATAGAACGCTGCTTATTGTTAGTCTTTGTTCTTGAGCTGCCACAAGCAGCAAAAGGTAAAAACCATAAGGGAAATAAGGGGAAACCACCTCAGAAGTGCTGCTTCAACTTTAGGAGAAGCTTTCTTTTTTATTGCTTCATGAGACATGGGCATCATTGGCAAAGCTGGCATTTGTTGCTCATTCTTAATTGTCTGGATAATGTGGTGGTGAGCTGACTTCTCAAACCGCTACAGTTCATCTGGTGTAGGCAAATCCACAGTTCAGTTGAGAGGAGATTTCTAGTTTTTTGACCCTGCAATAGTGAAGGAATGGCAATTGACTTACAGTGAAATCCAGGAGTTGTAATATGCTTCATTGGCTAAGTAGAACTCATGCTGATGATCCTACCATCCCTATATTTAAATCTGCAAGGACTATTGGTGAGAGAATTTAGCCAGAGATCATAACACAAGCTTAAGTCAGTAAAGTTAATAAAAATTAAATCTGGCAAGCAGTGTAGATGGAAATATGAGCAAAAGAAACAAGACTTCATTGATGCAGACCCTTGTCATTATCAATGAAAAAGTTCTTCATGTTATCCCTGCTTTCCAGCTCTTCTGGCTTTCCTTCCCCTCCCCACACACTGGTCTCCTCAAAGCTTACACTTTATTGACAGAATAATCCTGGCCATTTAGTTTGATTTTATCTTCAAAGATGCTGACAGATCCACGGGGAGGAATTTTACGACCTTTTTGCACCTGTTTTACAGTATCAAAATGTTGTAAAATCAGGCATAAAGTGGTTAGTGGGAACAGTGCCCATTGTTGCACTTGTCACGCTTTAACAACACTGGATTTCCAGCGCGGTAGCCTCTCACCGGAGATGGGAACAGGCTGATTAATTTATTTAAATTTATTAAATAGCGTTTTGCATGTGTTTAACAAACCCAGAGCTCATTCATTTTGGCTCCTTTGCCTTTATGGCCCCGCCAGAAGAGATTCTGCCTCGCGAGAAAAACACCTGCTACTAGTGTACAGGTAACAGTTGTCTTGGTTTTGCTGATGGAGCGAGGACCATTGAGACCTCCCAGGAAGACTGGTGCAAGGCAGGACCACCTTGGGCAGTGCCATCCTAGCAGTGCCACCCTGGCACCTTGGCACTGCCGGCCTGACATTTGGGCAATGCCCACTGGGCATCTTGTCAACATCCACCGGACAGTACCAGAGTGGAGCCAATGAGGGTTTTCTGGGAGCAGAGCAAATGGGAGTTGGGGATTGTGGGTTCAGTGGGGGGATGGCATCACCATCTCCACTATGGGGTGGAGACGTTCACTGCCACTCTGCCTATGACCGATGAAGAGGGGGCCCCACTGCTACCCTGGCTGTGGTCGGCAGGGGTGGGAATGGGGTCGCGGTCAGTCTGGGCGACATAGAAGCGGCAGGGACTGCATTTCGGCTGCCGGCCTCTGCGATTGCTGGGCGACAGGGGGAGCAAGTTGAGGCTTCCAGAAGTACTGGCAGAAGCCTGACAGCCTCTCTCTGTTTGTCAAGCACCTGCTCCTGCTAATGTGCATTTGCAGCATCAGAGATCTGCATATGTACAATACCTCCTCTACGAGCTGTCTGGCAAGTTAAACCTCTCTGACCGGGTGTAAAAACTTGCCCAAAAATAGATCAGCAACTCTCCCATTTTCATGCTAGCTGGACACTTAGGAAAAATCTCATAATATTTCACCCACTGAGTATTTAAAAGTAAAGTTTATTTATTAGTCACAAGTTGGCTTACGTTAACACTGCAATGAAGATACAATGAAATTCCCCGAATCGCCACACTCCGGCATCTGTTTGGGTCAATGCACTTAACCAACACGTCAATCAGACTCTGGAAGGAAACCGGATCACCAGATGAAGCCCACACAGGCACAGGGAGAACATGCAAACTCCACACAGATAATGAACCAAGCTGGGAATTGAACCCGGATCCCTGGTGCTATGAGGCAGCAATGCTATCCATTGTGCCCCAGTGTTTCCAGTATTTTTTGTCTTTATTTCAGATTTCCAGCATCGGTGATATTTTCTTTCTGCATCACAAAACCCATTCTTTACACGAATAGAATCCATGATTGGCTTTACTTTTATCAATTCAGAACATCGTCAATTATCAATGTGATTAAATTTGAGTCTTTGTTGAGTTGGTTTGGGATCTATGTGTAGGTACATTTTGTTATTTCCTTTCAAATCAATAGCATTGAAATGAAAAAGTGAGTCAGGACGCAAATCAGTGTAAGTATTTTTCTAAAAAAAGACCATTAATATTTTCCTTTCACATGTTACTTTGCACATTGAAGCAGCTTTCTGGCTGGCAATTACAAAGGTAAGAATTTGGTATCAGCTTAAAGATGCAAATCATTATCAAGGTTCATGTTGTAGATCATTTACCTGTGCAATGTTGTGTACGCAACACAGGAAAGATACATTGGCCTTCTGCAGTCATTATTCCAATAGACACAAATCATGCTGTAGCTTGAGGCATGGTGATGCCAACCTGTTCCAGGAAGTAGAATGATTTGTCAGAATAATTGCCTGACATCTCTCCAACAGTTATCTTCATAAGCTTGCTTTTCTTCTTTCTAACAAAACATGAGTGCAAAGTAACTCGGCTTCTTGCAGTTACAGCACTGTTTTACTCAAGCTGGACATGCTTCCTTTTCCTTTGTGTCGTGTCCTCTACAATATTAACAACCCACACTCTGGCTTTGATCTCTTTGCTTGCCCTTCAGTAAACTGTTCTTCCTTTTCTCCATTGTCTTGTGCTCAAAGCTTTGAACTGCATCCCTACATAATACAAAGCCCGTTCCCCTACCAATGCTCTTCAGCAGATGATTAACCACTTCAGAGCTTCTGCATATGTCAATAGCTTTCTTGAGAGTAAGTGTCTCTTTTCTCAGCAGATGTGCTTTCACAGCAGGATCTCTTGTTCCTAAGACAATTCTATCTTTGATTAGCCCATCCTTCAGTTGCTCAAACTCATAAGGTTCAGCTACATTTCTCAATGCAGTCACATAACAATCAATACATACCCCCTATTTCTAAGCTTTGATATTGACCACGTAGGATTCATGATTAGCATTCATATAGGGTTCAAAGTCAGTTTTCAAGGCTTCCAAAATCTCACTCGTCTAGCTTTTGTCCTCTTCAACGAATGTAGCCTGCAATACAACTTGCAGTATTCTTCCCTAGCACTGATGACAGAATTGGTACACTTCTTTGTCCAAGTTTTTTGTTTAATTTTGTGGCAATTTTAAGTTTCTGACTTTGGGACTGGAAGAATCTCTAATTCAGTCTCAAATCTGCCTTCACCTCGAATGGAATATCCAAAGCCATACTGATTCACCCAGCAATCTATGACCTGTACAAAATTGCAGTTCAAAATTTTAATTATTTGCTCCTCTTTCAATGGCTAACTCTCTTACCGCTATCAAAATCCACTGAAATTCAGCTAGCTACTGCTGTCGCCATGTTCCATTCAGGAAATAAAATAGTTTCTGCACTTAGAATTTTTTTGGGAGAATCGCACCCCCACATAATTCAGAGTTCACATGACAATGGCCAGCCACAGTACACAGCACAAAGACATTTCTCCAAACAATTTCAGATCCCAAGTAAGGCAGGGATTACTATTTTGAGATGGTACTGCCTAAAGTACATTTTCAGGAGCTTTCAAATTTTTTAAATGTTTCATTATTATAATGAGCATAAATTGGTCTATCTTGATGAGGTCAATCCACTTATCAGCCTTATCCCGCTCTGATTTGATTTGATTTGATTTATTATTCTTACATGTATTGGGATGCAGTAAAAAGTATTGTTTCTTGCATGTGATACAGACAAAACACTCAGTTCATACAGTGCATAGGGAAAAAGGAAAAGAGAGGCTGCAGAATGTAATGTTATAGTCATAGCTAGGACGTAGAGAAAGATCAGCCTAATATATGGTAAGCTCACTCAAAAGCCTGCTGGCAGCAAGGAAGCAGCTGTTCTTGAGTCAGTTGGTATATGTCCTATGGAAGAAGGTGGAAGAGAAAATATCCAGGGTACGTGGGGTTCTTGATTACGCTGGTTGCTTTTCCGAGGCAGCAGGAAGTGTAGACAGAGTCAATGGATTGGAAGCTGGTTTGCATGATGAACTGTGTTTCAGCTGGAGACCATTAAGTATATCTCAGTGCTAACTACTGATATAAAATTACATTAGTATACTTGCATTGCATATCTTAGAATCCACAGCAATGAAAAGAACTTCCTGATGATTTTATAAAGGTTCCCATTACAAACTATGTTGCTTCACTTTTAATGCCACCCTTCTTCTTGGCAATTATTGGAAGCCACCACTCTCACAACCTTGACATCTTAAAGTCTAATCTGGCAATGTCTCAATTTTAAAATAATTGGGCAAATTTCTTTGGCAGCTTGATGGCACACTGCTGCCTCACAGCACGAGGGACCTGAAATCATTCTGGTGACTGTGTGGAGTTAGTACATTCTCCCCTTGTCTGCGTGGCTTTCATCCATGGGCTCCAGTTTTCTCCCATAATCCAAAGATGTGCAGATAAGGTTCATTAGCTATGCTAAATTATCCTTTAGTGTCCAACATATATAATTGAATGCGGTTACAGGGTGAGTATTGCTGGAGACTCGATGGGCTGAATTGCCTGTTTCTGCACTGCAGGGATTTTACGATTCTACGATTCAAATCAAGTCAGAGATGCAAAGAGTCAGAATATTGGTGTCACTGAGCAGAATGCCAATTGGCCAACGTGTTCCTGCCTTCAGCCCATTTTGGCCAAAGCATCTTTGGGCTAGTAATGTAACTGCCTGGAAGTAAAGTTTATTTATTAGTCAGAAGTAAAGCTTACATTAACAATGCAATGAAGTTACAGTGAAATTCCCCTAGTTGCCACAGTCTGGCATTTGTTTGAATCAATGTACCTAATCAGCATGTCTTTCAGAATGTGGGAGAAAACCAGAGCACCAGAGGTAACCTACACAGACAGACAGACAGGGAGAACATGCAAACTCCACACAGAAGTGACCCAAGCCAGGAATTGAATCTGAGTCCCTGGCACTGTGAAGCAGCAGTGCTAACCAGTGTGCTACCGTACCACCAAGAGTGTGCAACCTATTGAGGTTAATGTTCTGGATCGACTGGATTTTTCTCGTTGAATGTCACGTCTGCCACAATAAGTACAACCTGGCCAATACACTGAAGCAACTTCCTGACAACTGAACAGTGGGCTGGAGCAGCAGTTTTAAATCTCCCACTCCACCCCTGTAGCTGACAGTCTGAGACTGTCACAGGTGCATTCACCCACTCTACTGAAATAGCCCTTTTATTTCTAATGCTGGTATGTGTGAATTCCGAACCCAATGATGGGATCAGGATCCAGAAATGAAAATTTAGCCCCTCATATTTGTTTTCAAATTTCTTTCATTTCCTATCTCTGTAACCTCCCCCAGCCCAAACACTCCAAGATCTCTTGCGCCTCTCCAAATTCTGGACTCTTGAGCCTCCTTGATTTTCACCACTACACCAATGGTGGCCATGCTTTATGCTGTGTGGGTCCTAAACTCTGAAATTCCCTCCCAAAAATATCCCTCTCATCTTTTAAAATGCTTCTTAAAACCTACCTCATTGACCAAGTTTTTCATTTTTCCTATGTGGCCTAAGACAAATTTTGTTGGTAACTCCCCTATGAAATGGCATGGAACATTTTATCCCATCAAAGATGCAGCATGAATACAAGTTGTTATTGTCAGTTGTATTTCAGAAATACAATCTTTGGTGATCATTTGTGAGATCAATCATAATATTAGCTACATAGATCTCGTATGTTTGTAACCAATATTTCAGATGATATTTACTTTGTTGCCTTGAGCTATGGCTAAAACAAATCAATTTTATACTATGCTTGAGGCTAAATCAACTTTGTGAAAATTATTCATTAGTTATTGAACAAAGATGTGTCCTTCTACTCCTAAGGCTAGATCACCCTAATTTGGAGTGCAAAAGACAGCCAAAGTTATATTTTATAGGCAGCCACCTGGTTCCAAGACCTTACAGAGGAGCTATATTCATGGTTGGTTTTATATAGAGATATTTTCTATTATGGCATGCATGAAGAAGCTGAAGAGTTGCCACATATCAATAAAGTTGGCAGACATTCTAGCAGCCCAGATGATCACAGTAAACAGAACAAAACATTGCTACATTTCTCTAGCAGAGAACCAGCATTGATATTACGGACTGAATGGCCTCCTATTCTACTATAAAGTCACCTAGTCCTAGATGACCATAGGTTGCACTCCTCTTTGAGGAGGAGAGCTGACTGGTGGTGATTTAACCTGAGGTTCATCACCTCTCAGGCGAGTGCCAAAGTTGAGAGTGCTAGGCCTTTATGGATAACCTCAGATGGTATTGGAATTGAACCTGTTGGCATCGCTCTGCATCACTAATCAGATGTCCAGATAACTGAGCGAAAACAATAACCATTCACTGATACACACATATGATTTACACACACATAACTTAAAAAAACACTTGTCCTGGCAAACCAGTGCTAATCAAAGATCAAAGGATTGTGAGCAATTACTCATTAGCATATAGAAACTATGTACACCTCAAAACAATATACACAAATGCACATATTGCAATAGGTACACATGAAGAAGCCCAACATTGAAGATTTACACCACACATTACTTAATCACAAATGCTAAGGGCAAGGTTTTCTAGCCATGCTCACCCTAAGACCAGAAAATCACAACCAAGGTCAATGGACCTTTGCATGGTCTGTGTCCTGTCCTCTGTGATTCCTGTGGCAGGCGGGATAGGAAAATTCTGCCCTAAAATTGTGTCAATTTTTAATAGGTTTAAAATATTATTGCTTTTGAGAAATGGAAAAGCAACTTGTTGTACAAATACAGCCAACTCAAGAGGTGGAAACAAAATTGGACAAATAACACAACTCACTCAGCAAGGAATCTGCCTTATAACATTTCACATTGCTGTAAAGGGTTAACTTGAAAAACATGATGTGGTAATAGTAATGTCAGATCATATGAGTGCGATGTAAAAGAGACCTGGGAGAAGGAGATGCTCCAACCTCAGGCAGAAGTCCACATGTGGAAATACTTGCTGTAAACAAAAAGCAATGATTTGAGAAATTACAGGCTTAAGTAGCTTTATTCCTATGTAAAATGTCCAGTAGAAAGTTATGGTGGGCAATTTCAGAGTTTGTCAGAACTTGGGAAATGAGATTCTGTTTGCCTTTCATTCTGGCTGCAATATTGTGTCCACTTGTTCTTTTAGGCCTTGCCATGGTGAGATTTTTGCCCATAGAATGGTAATTGTATTATAATTTGACCCTTTTTGCCAGAAAATATTGCAAATGCATTAACTTCTGCACTCAGTTGCTTGCTCAGTAAGGTCCTCGTTTGGGTATGTGATTCAATAGTTGGAATTTTTTAACCTCGCCTATACCAAAATCGGGGCGAGCAAGACTCGCAGAACTGCACTCTCCATTGACCTCAGGCGGGGTCTCATGAGCCTCAGGCAGGCGAGGTGGTAAAATCACGACAAATATCTCTAATCTCTTCTGGAAATAAAGTTATCACAGTAAGAAATCTCACAACACCAGGTTAAAGTCCAACAGGTTTATTTGGAAGCAAACGCCACTAGCTTTCGGAGAGCTGCTCCTTCATCAGGTGAGTGGAAGATCTGTTCACAAACAGGGCATATAAAGACACAAATTCAATTTACAGAATAATAATTGAAATATGAGTCTTTACAGGTAATCAAGTCTGAAAGGTACAGACAATGTGAGTGAAAAGATGGTTAAGCACAGGTTAAAAAGATATGTATTGTCTCCAGACAGGATGGTAAGTGAGATTTTACAAGTCCAGGCAAGTCATGGGGGTCACAGATAATGCATAAACCCAAGATCCCGGTTGAGGCCGTCCTTGTGTGTGTGGAACTTGGCTATCAGTCTCTGCTCAGCAACTCTGCGCTGTGTGTCATGAAGACTGTCTTGAAGAACATTTACCCAAAGATCAGAGGCTGAATGCCTGTGACTGCTGATGTGTTCGTCAACAGGAAGAGAACAGTCTTGCCTGATGATTGTCGAGCAGTGTTCATTCATCCATTATCGTAGCATCTGCATGGTCTCCTCAATGTACTGTGCCTTGGAACATTCTTTCCTGCAGCATATCAGGTAGACAAGGTTGGCTGAGTTGCAAGTGTGTGTACCGTGTACCTGGTGTATAGTGTTCTCACGTGAGACAATGGCATCGATGTCGATGATCCTGTACACCTTGCAGAGGTGCTGTGGCTGGGATGTACAGTATCGTGGTCACTGAAAATGGAGTTATACAGAAATTTCATGAGGCTTTGCTACACTCCAGGATTCATGTTTCAGAGGAACCTGTTCTCCATCTTTATCTTTATATGTCTCTGACAAATTTGATTTTCTCTTATTCATTCATGGGATGTGGGCACCGCTGGCTAGTCCAGAATTTATTGTTCATATCTCTGATTCCCTTTGAAAGGCTTTCTCAACATCCTTGAATAACATATAAAAAGAAACCAAATATGCCAGAGACTTTTAAAGATAAACCTCAAAATCTAAGAATCATGCTTTCTCCCTGGGAAATGTGCATTGACATTTTCCGGTTGTGATTGTCTAGCATTTGCACGTTGGTGGGAATGCAACAGGATTTTTAACAGATGCAACAGGCTGGTTCCACACATTTAATCAATTATGCTTTAGGGCACCAAGCAGTATGCTGAAACCTCAGATGCCCTTGCTGCTGCTGGTTCCTGCTAAAGTGTTTGCAGTATAAAGAAATATCAGTTACTTTCCTAAACTCATGGAGAAAGGCTCCTCAGCGGGAATAGGCTCCACCCCTGGCTTTTAATAATAATCACGCTAGTGCCCTCTACAGTGCACAGAGTGTGGGAGATTCATTGTGGGAGACACATTGAAAAAAAGCATCATTTATTTCAGACTTCATGAAAATTTGACGCTTAGGTTTTTCCTGGGAAGAATTCCGGCCATTGACTTCTGCGAGATACCATGTGGGTCCCTGGACTGACCCAGAGATGATCATCACCAAATCGGAGAGCAGACATTTAACAATCTGCTACAAATAGTTGTTAATCATACCTTAATCACAGTTTCTCTGTCAAATCTAAGTTTCATCATGCCTCTGTTTCATATGACGACAGGTATTATCTGTATATGTGACACTTGTATATGTGCATATGTGGATTTGCCGCTATGTGTATAATGTGTTCTATAAAAGTTTATTTATTAGTCACATGTAAGGCTTACATTAACACTGCAATGAAATTCCCCTAGCCACAATACTCCAGCACCAGTTTGGGTTAATGCACCAAAGGAGCATATCTTTCAGACTGTGGGAGGAAACCAGAGCATCCAGAGAAAACCCATGCAAACACAAGGAGAATGTGCAAATAGACAGTGACTCAAGCTGGGAATCAAACTTGGGTCCCTGGCATTGTGAGGCAGCAGCACTAACCACTGTGCTGCCATACCACCCTCAGTGGCTAAACGATGCACCTCCTATATGCTGTCTGTCCCTCCAGTTGCCTTTTCATCAAGCTCCTACTACACTTCTGCACCTATATTATCAGTATATCTTAACATCTCCAGGGATCCATTGCTGACATAGACCTCAAAATATTGAAGGGTGAATAGACGCCCCAACGCCTCTTTTTTTAATGCGGAATATTTTTGCTGATGTTTATTTAACCTTCTAAAAATAGCCAATTGTTCACTTGATACCCAAACCATCTTCTCAGCATAAGTCAGTCCCAATCCCACATTCTATCAATTAATGCCTTGAATAATCAGTTAAAGTTTGGGACTGCCAATACAGGGTTTATTTGTTAAAATGGCCTTTAATTTCATCTGGCTCAGTTCTGACCATGCTGCCTTGACCATTTTTCTTCAATAAATAAATCAACCGTGCAACTAGGATGATGAAATTAGAGATGGATTTTCTATATAGTCTGCACAGACCCAGGAATTGCATTATCTCTGTCTTAGTCTTGGAAATGGGGAAATCATTGGAACTTGTCCTTTTGCATCCTTTGACAACATTTGACTTTGACTTACAATGTGTCCCAAATGGATCAATTTGCCCTTAGTGACCTTGCTTTTGGTTAAAATGATCACTAAGTTAGCACTTCAGAGATGTTTGAATAACTCTGTTAAATGGTTTAAGTGATCTTCCCACAACAGACCAGCATAGTTGCTTAAACCAGCCACCATTTGATTTGTTAACCTTTGAAAAGTTGCTGGAGTGTCATTTAAACTGAATGGCATGTCTTTGCATTGAAATTGGTCACGTGATGTTACAAAACCTCAGGATTTCCTTAGCTCGGGTGGTCATATGGATTTGCCAGTACCTCCCCGAATACTCATTGCAAGTGGAGTTGCAACCCACTCAATAAAATTCTCAATGCAAGTTGTTTCAGCTCACTATATTAACTTTTCAATAGACAACACAGAGTTTCTTAGAGCTGTTCAATGGGAGAACACCAGCTGTTTTGACTGGTCTTGTTTGTGCCATTATCATGTGTATTGAATCTCCTCTCAGACTCAAGCCAAATTGTCAGGGCTCAGTTAGTGTGGGTTCTGTTTAGTAGGTTGGGACTCCCCTACATCTACATCATAAATGGAAAAGCTGTTTATTTATGCCCTTCCTCTGCTCATCATTTTAGTAATCCAATCATCTGCTGGATTTCCCTAAGATTTCTGCACTGGCTAGTGCAGGAGGGAGTTCAATCGGGGAATTTTCCAGGTCTCTTCTTCAAGACCTCCATCTCACCTTCATTTCTATCCTCATCAGCCTCACAACCTGGCATACTCCTTCTAGGTATCGATTCCACACAATCTATCAGAACCTAATCAGAACAGGTTTCATCAAAAACAGATATAGTTATTGGTGAGATAGGATTGCTTATATGTTGTGGTTTTCCAACAGTATAGCAATTATATAGGTTCTACAGAATTCAACCATACCTTTGTGGAGGTGTGATCAATAACAGTGCTGGCTTGTCTGGTCCTGAGTCTTTCAGATACTCAGTAGCCAGCCAGTGGGATATTGTGGGCGGTTCTAAAGATTTCTCTTTGCTCACTAGAAGGAACGAACATTTATGAAACCACTATTCAGTCTTGTTCTGCAGATAGACGAGGAAGTATTCACTTTTGTATCACTATCCATTTTTCAAGTAATAGTATTCAGGAACCCCTTCTGCTTCTGCCTCAGCACAGGGAATCTATGGTATTCTCTTCTTTAGAGTCTCAATCAAGAAGGATCGGCTTCTCCTTGATTAAATCCCCAAAAATGGTTTTGGCTGCCGGACCTCTGGGTCAACTATTCAAAATACTGACACATCTTAATAGTGTATTGTTTGCTTACCCATGGATCTGGTCACTATGTGGTCAGGGATTATTCCAGGCTATTCCTCCAGTAACGATCCTTGCCTTACTTAACTTGTCTAAGATCAGAGAGGTTTCCCCTGCTAAATCATTGCAAAACAGCAAATCTACCCTAGTCACTGGAAGACTGGGTCAATCTTTACCATAACCAATTCAAACATTAGACAGCATGAAGTCAGTTGTAAAAGTTTAGGGGTTTTGAGATATAAAACCCTTCTAATCATAGTTTCTAAGTTCCAAATTCTTAATTTCTAGCACGAGGATTCTCTGCTACACCTGACCAAACGAAGTATGAATAATTAATATTTATTAAGCAAATTAGAATCTGTGAAGAAAGATTTTACATTTATTTAACATAAAACAATGAAGACAATGTCAGAGCATTTTATTCCTCAAGTTCCTAAGACTCCTTGAGCATTGCCAACACAGGGGATATCTTCCTCTTCTCCTGTCTGTGAAGTTGAACTATGTCTCCTGTCTCTGAAGTTGAACTCTCAAATTGAACTGTGTCACAGAATCAAAAAACAATCTACAGAAACCATGGTAAACTTGTGCCAATAAAGATTTTGATTTTCCAATTTTCATCCCTACTTCTCATTACTCCCTTTGTTTGGAAATTGCCCAAATTCACCTCTTGTATTGGCTTAGGGTGCAAATCATCTGGAGACACCCGACCTCTATAACTAGAGTCATGTCAATTGAAGACAAGTAAACACAAGCAGAAAATTATCCCCGAGGTCTCATTCTAAGTTCAAACCACCTTTCAACTATTTCTTCAAAACCAATATGTCCAAAGTACAATTAAAGTAACATAGAACTTCTGAGTCCAGATCCTCAGTTCACTTAAAGTCATAAACCCATGAAGTGTATTTTCTCATAAATAACTGCTTTTCAGTTCCACAACAATCTTGTTTGCCCATTGTGTCAATTCAAAGCAAATTGTTTAAAAAGTGGTGGAAAATAAAGTTCATAAATGTTACTTCAGAACAGCAAAAAAATCCTAAAAATTAGTAGTACTATTAAAATCTTACAAAATGAATCTGATATAGGGGTATGGGAGTATCTGCCTTCAAATTCTTTATTCAGAATCTTTCCAGTTATCAAGCTCTCTGATGCCTTTACCCAGCATTATTTACTGGGTGCTCCATATCTCTGAGCAGGACAACTGATTTGTTCATCTCATCCATCGTTTACAAGCTTGATGCCAGAATTCTGCAACTTCTGTAACTGCCAGGAAAGGCTTAAGATGCTGGGGCTGATTTTCTTCCAGATGAAAAAAACTGAGTGGGGCTCCTAATAGACATCTTTAAAATGCTAACTTGGTTTGATAAGATAGACACAGTGGTAAGCATTGCTACTTCACTGCGCCAAAGACCCAGATTCAATTCCAGCCTCAGGTCCCTGTGTGGAGGTTGCAAGTTCTCCCCATGTCTGTGTGAGTTTCCTCTGCATGCTCCAGTTTTCACCCACTGTCCTAGAATGTGCAGGTTAGGTGGGTTGGCCATGCTGAATTTCCCCTTAGTGTCAGGAGGATTAGCAGGGTAATTATGTGGGGTTAGGGGATAGGGCTTGGGTGGGATTGTTGTCAGTGCAGACTCAATGAGCCAAATGGCTCATGCACTGTAGGGATTCTATGAATCTATATTCTATGTGTGTGGTGATACCTTGCTCTTGAAATGAGAACCATAGGATTTGTAGTTTCTACCGCAACTGCATGATGGCGGTATTCCTAAAGTTGTGAATTGCCATGGTTAAGACTCCATATTATTATGCTATGCTGTGTGTTCTGACACCCTTTCCTGGACTGGCCTTATGAACCACAATAAAAGCCATTTGGCTTCCCTTCAATTTCCTGCATTTGGTTACCACGTGTTTCGCTTTACACGGGTCTTCAGGAATCAGTTCTACCACTACCCTCCGCACCTGCTATCTTGACCTGTGGAGGGTTCTCCCACATTTTCACTTATTTACTTCCTTTGTGTACAATTTCATCATCCATCGCACTCCTACTCTCTGTCCCTGCCAGACCTCTGAGGTTTATTGTGGAATTGTTTTCACTGATTAAAAGGTTCATACATGAATGCATAATCATCCACAATTATAGCATCCTCCCTCACTTTTGGGACCTTCTGTTCCTAAACATAGGATTTAGTATTAATCAGAATACTAATTTTTAATTCCTTTCATGAAATCACTTCTTGCAAATTCTCATAAGAGAATTCTAGCTTCAAAGATTTCATCCAGTGATCAAAAGTTATGAGTTCAACTTGTTCAAGTTCAGTGAAGGTTTGGGCAGTCCTTTCTTTTAGTATTCCTTATATTTTGTTGTAATGATTCAGAGACTTGCTCATCGGTGTTTAAAATTGCAATTTTAATTTGCTCACTATTTAAATGATTTTCTGTGATAGCAAGGAGGAAGCTTCACTTCTCATTAACTGTAAAGGGACCATCCAAGACACTTGGCCACTTTAATCTGAGGGCATTTTTCTCAAAGGGATAAAGTGGGATTCACCCTGAATGTCATTCAATTTTGGCACTAAATCTAAATGTTTCAGGAAATCAAAGCTTTGTTCCGAACCAGGATCAGTATTTAGATTACTAGTGACAACTGGAAGTTCAGTCTTTCCTTAACCAACTGAACCAGATGAAACTGCCTTGCCTCTCTTTCTGTATCTTCTCTTTCCATTGAAACTTTAAATCCATTTTTGTATGGTAAGTTCTCTTTCCATTTGAAGTCTAATGTAACTTTTTCAGTCTCAGTTTCCATGTCTGTTTCTTTTGCTTTTGGGCCAGTACCAGAATGATCAGTTAGAGTTATAAGGATCTCTGGTATTCTTGCATTCAGCCTTAAACCTATTCTCAACTGGTTAGTTAAAGCTTTAATTCCTCAGCGGTGAATGGATTTAATGCATCAAAGGCGATTATTCCTTTTGTCCAAATGTTTTGGCATTGAGTGTGGCCATAATTTAATTGTTATCACAGTAAAAATAGGAGAAAACCTCCTGGCTTATTTTTCAACACTTTCAGTGATTAGTTTGTTTAATGTAATATTCCAAAACTCAGAAGAGCTGGAATCTGTTAGAGATAGGGAAGAATTGATAGGCAGGGCTTCCCTTTACTTTTCATCAATCTTGATGTTAGGAAAAAGAAAGGTGTGTGTTAATTGTCAGGAACAGGCAAATGGCAAGTTTCCTGACAAGTTT
The DNA here is from genome assembly GCA_024679065.1 of Sphyrna mokarran. NCBI lineage: Eukaryota > Metazoa > Chordata > Chondrichthyes > Carcharhiniformes > Carcharhinidae > Sphyrna > Sphyrna mokarran. Next base: position 43,835,761 of record JAGIQG010000003.1, on the reverse strand, counting down.
TAAAAGAAAGATACATGTTTCTCATTCAGCACATGAATATATGGAAATACACCAATGTTCACACTCACACAGATACATACATACAGGAAAAGGATGTAATTATAAAACTTTCATGCATTTATATCCTATGATATTAAGCATTCTTTGTTATGCTTGAATTATCTTGGGGCAACGACTTGAAATGAATGGGCCTGTAATCATTTTTTTTACACTAAAGAAAAGCTCTGGAAGGTTACAAGGATGATTTCACTTTTATGTTCACAGTAGCAAATTTCTCTGGTTATAATTCAGTCAAAGTGTAACTATGGAATTCTGCTATGGTTCCTCAACTACAGGTTTCAAGAGCAACTTGAACCTCTTCCCACATGTGGCTTAATAGCAGGTGTTCTTAGGTAAGATCTTTTCTATCAATGGCATAAACACTTCTGTCTATCTGACCAGAATATTCCTAATAAAATCCCTATCATTATGTAATAACTCAGGAAGTCAACTGGAAAGGAACAAAGATTTATTCACCAATCAAAAGATAAACCACAATAATGTGTGCATATAGAAACACAGAAACATAGAAACTAGAACAGGAATAGGCCATGTGGCCCTTCGAATCTGCTTCACCATTCATCTTGATCATGGTTGATCATTGAATTCAATATCCTGCTCCCCCTTTCCTTTCATATTCTTTGAACACTTTAGCTCCAAGAGCTTTATCGAATTTCTTTTGGAAATCAGACATTTTGGCCTCAGCTACATTCTGTGGTAGTGACTTCCACACATTCACCACCCTCTGGATAAAAAAATTTCTTCTCACCTCAGTTCTAAAAGGTTTACCATTTATCTTCAGATTATGACCCCTAGTTCTGGACTCCTCCACCATTGGGAATACTCTTTCTGAATCTACTCTGTCTAACTTTGTTTGAATTTTCTATGAGATTCAGTCTCATGCTTCTAAACTTCAATGAATACAATGCTAACTGATTTAGTCTGTCTTCTTATGACAGACCTTCCATCCAGGGAATCAGCCTGATAAACCTTTTAATTTGATTTGATTTGATTTGAGTTATTATTGTCACATGTATAATTATATAATGAAAAGTATTGTTTCTTGCGCACCACACACGTACCATTCACAGAGAAGGAAACGAGAGAGTGCAGAATGTAGTGTTACAGTTGTAACTAGGGTGTAAGAAAGAGCAACTTAATGCAAGGTAAGTTCATTCAAAAGTCTGATGGCAGCAGGGAAGAAGCTGTTCTTGAGTCACTTGGTATGTGACCTCAAACTTTTGTATCTTTTTCCCGAAGGCAGAGGGTGGAAGAGAGAATGTCCGGGTGCATGGGATTCTTAATTATGCTGGCTGCTTTCCCAAGGCAACGGGAAGTGGAGACAGAGTCAATGGATAGGAGACTGGCTGCATCTAATCTTCTCTGTACTCCCTGTATAGCAAGGGCATCTTTCCTCAGATAAGGACACTATACTCCAAGTGTGGCCTCATGAATGTCCTATACAATTGCAACATAGCTGCAGAACATCCTTATCCCTATACTGACATCCCCTCACTATGTAGGCCAATTACCTTCTTTACTGTCTGCTGTACCTGCACACTTACTTTCAGCGATTGATGCATAATATTGCCAAGGTCTCATTGAGTATCCCTATCTCTCAATTTACACCCATTTAAGTAATAATCTGTCTTCCTATTATTGCTACCAAAGTAAAAAAACTCGCATTTATCCACATGATACTGTATCTGTCATGCAGATGCCCATACTCAGAGCCTGTCCAGAGTATGCAGAAGCTTGTCTGCATCTTCATTACAGCTCACCCTCTACCCAACTTTGCATCGTCAGCAAATTTGGAGATAAAACATTCAGTTCCCTCTTCCAAATCATTGATATATAATGTGAACAGATAGGGTCCCAGCACAAATCCCTGCAGAACCTCACTAAGTCACTGACTACCAATCAGAAAAAGATTCATTTATACCAACTCTTTGCTTCATATCTGCTAGCCAACTTTCTATTCCTCTCAGAACATTACCAGCAATCCCATGAGCTTTAACATTACATTGTAGTCTATTATGTGATACCTTGTCGAAAGCCTTCTGAAATTCTAAACAAACCACATCCACTAGATCTCCCCAGTCAACTCTATTAGTTACATCCTCAAAAAAATTCCAATAGATTCTTCAAGCATGATTCCCCTTTTGTAAGTCCATGCTGACATTGTCTGATTATGCCACTGCCTTCCAAATGCCATGTTATAAATCCCTTGATAATAAACTCTAGAGACTTCCCCAGTACTGACATTAGACTCATTGGTCCATAGTTCCTTGTTTTCTCTCTACCTCCATTTTGAATAGTTGGCTTACGTTAGCTACCCTCTGAACTGCAAGAGCTATTCCAGAGTCCATAGAATTTTGGAAAATAACCACCAATGGATCTACTATTTCCAGGGCCATTCCATAAGTACTCTGGGATGAAGATTATCTGGACCTGGAGATTTTTCCACCTTCAATCCCATCAATTTCCTCAAAACCATTGCTTTACTCATGCTGATTTCCTTCAGCTCCTCACTAAAACATGTTTCTCTCAGCACTTCTGGTACATTATTAATGTCTTTCTTTGTGAACGGTGAAGCAAAGTACAAATTTAATTCCTCAGCCATTTCTTTACTCCCCAAAATGAATTCTCCCATTTCTGACTGTAAAGTGCCTAGATTTATTTTTATCAATCTTTTTCTCTTTATATATCTATAGACAATGTTACAATTAGTTTTTATGCTCTCTACCAGCTTAATTTCATACTAATTTTTTTCCCTTTGTAATCAATCCCTTGATTCTCCTTTACTGAATTTAAACTGCTCCAAATTCTCAAGCTTTTTCTTGCCAATTTGTATATTCTCTTCCTTGAATCTGATACTATCTCTTACTTCCTTTGTCAACCATGGTTTTTCTTTTTTTTCATTCTTTTACCACTCCTATGCCGAACAGGAATAAACAACTTCCGGTGTTCACCTGTTTGTTCTTTAAATGCCTACCATTACCAGTCCACTGCCTTTCCTGTCAGTAATATTTCCCAGTCTATTATGACCAATTCATGCCTCAAACTGTCATATTTACCTCTCCTGAGATTCTGGACCATGGCGGCAATTGCTTTCAGTAGGGCTGGAAAATCGCCCCCATGGTCTCAGTATCAACTATATCATTTTTCACCATAAAGAAGAATTCTATCATATCATGATCGCTCATCACCAAGGTTCTCTCACAATTTGATGGCCAATTTGATCGCGGCTAAGAGGGGACCTAATCGAAACATATAAGATGATTAGAGGTCTAGATAGGGTGGACAGTGATAGTCTTTTTCCTCGGATGGAGAAAGCTAGCACGAGCTTTAAATTAAGGGGTGATAGTTATAGGACGGATATCAGAGGTAGGTTCTTTACCCAAAGGGTGGTTCGGGAGTGGAATGCCCTGCCTGCAGCAGTTGTAGATGCGCCAAGTTTTGTGGCGTTTAAGAGGTTAGTTGATAAGTATATGGAAGAGAAGGGAATGGTTTAGTTTGGAGGGGCATTGCTTTTTATATTGGTCGGCGCAACATCAAAGGCCGAAGGGCCTGTTCTGTGCTGTAATGTTCTATGTTCTATGTTCTATGTTCTATGTTCTAACAAATCTTCCCTCATTGTACAACACCCAGTCCAAGATGATCTGCTCCCATGTTGGTTTCTCAACATTTTGCTCCAGAAAACCATCCGATATGTACTCCAGAAATTCCTCCTCTATCTTTAAAGTTTAGAAATCTATTTTCTTCTTAAATACATTCAGTGACTTGCCACCCATCACCTTCTGTGATAGAGAATTCCACAGGTTTGCTATGCTGTAAGTGAAGAAGTTTCTCCTCTTCTCAGTTGTATTTGGCGTATCTTGTATTCTGAGACTGTGACTGCTTGTTTTAAACCCCCCTGCCAAAGAAACCAACATCACTGCATCCTGCCTGTCCAATTCAGTCAGAATTTTACACATTTCAATGATGTCCCCTTTCATTCTTCTAAATTCCAATACATACAGATCCAGTCTCCTCATACAGCAATCCCACCATCGAAGGAATCAATCTGGTGAACTTTTTACTGCATTTCCTCTCATGGCACATATATCATCTCTTACATTTGGTTCCCACATCCATGTCATTGATATATACTGTGACTAGCTGGGGTCCAAGCACTCATCCATGCAGGTCATAACCTGTCACTCTCTGTTTCCTTTTTGCGAATCAATTCTCAATCCATGCCCATTATCCCAAATCACAGGTGCTTTAATTTTATCTACTAACCTCTTATGTGGGACTTTTCAGAAGCATTTCAAAAATCCAAAAATGCCACAACTACTGGTTCTCCCTCATCTGTTCTGTTATTTACATCTGCAAAAAATTCCAGTGGGCTGTTTGCCTTTCATAACGTAAAACTAAAAAATGCTGGAAAATCTCAGCAGGTCTGAAAGCATGACTGGTCATCCTTTCACTCGAAATGTTGGCTCTATTCTCTCTCCCCAGATGCTGTCAGATCTACTGCAATGTCCAAGCATTTTTCTGTTTTTGTTTCAGATTCCAGCAGTCAAAGTATTTTGCCTTTGCCTTTCATAAATCTGTGTTGATTTTGTTTAACCCCATTGATATTTTCCAAGTGTTATCACGTTCTTTATGATGTACAATGCTTTTTTTCTACTATTGATGCTAGGCTAATCAGTCCATAATTCCCTGCTTTCTTCCTGTCTTCTTTTTTAAAAGTGGGATTACATTTGCCAGCTACCAAACTATTATTCTCCATATTACAGTCAAGTTAAAATTATGATCTTTGTTTTTATTATTTTGGGGAGAGTTATTCAAAGTGTTTGTAATTTTAATTTTGATGACTGACAACTCTGTGAAGTAGGTGTTATAGATCTTGGACTATATTAAACCATCCTAAATAACCTGACAGTTTTATCTTCACATACCACTGATCAGTTTACTGATCTAGACAATTCATCTGGGAGCCATCCCTTCCAATATAATATAAGGAAAAAGACTGATATAATAATGTTAATATTGAATTCTTTACCATATTGTATGAAAAACTAAGTTTTGGAATAAATTTTAGAAGATCAATTAGTACTTTATCTCAAAGTTACTTGCAACTCCAAAATATTGTCATGTGAATGAAAACAATTTGAAGGTGAGAAAGAATGGAAGAGGATCAAGATTAACATAGTAGAAGATATTGATTCCTGCGCGCTATACAGAGAAAGCATACCATTCATAGAAAGGAAAGGAGAGGGTACAGAATGAAATGTTACAGTCATAGCGAGGGTTAGAAAGAGATCAACTTAATATAAGGTAGGTGGATTCAAGGTCTGATGGGTGCAGGATAAAGGCTGTTCTTGTGTCAATTGGTACATGAAATCAGACTTTTGAATCCTTTTCCTAACTAAAGAAGGTGGAAGACAGTATAAGGTCCTGTTTTTCTGAGGCAGCTACACTGTCAATGGGGGGAAGGCTGGATTGAGTGATGGACTGGGTTTAGTTAACTATACTTTGTAGTTTCTTGCAGTTTTGGGCAGTGCAGAGCCATATCAAGCTGTGATACATCCAGAAAAGATGCTTTCCGTGGTGCATCTATAAATGTTGGTGAGAGCTGTAATGGACATGTTGAATTTTCTTAGCCCCTTGAGAAAGTAGAGGCATTAGTGGGGTTTCTTAACTATAGCACAAGCGTGGAGGGGCCAGGACAGCTTGTTGGTAACCTGGACACCTAGAAACTTGAAGTCCTTGAACATTTCCACTTCCATATAAATACAACAAAACAAAAACGAAAATTGTGTCACTCTATATATTTTGACAATTTAGAATGAATATTGTGGTAGTAAAGAATTCAAGTAGCTTTATTAAATTAATTTTAATGCAATCATCAATACCACAGTTCATGACTTGAAATTTTACAAAACCAGTGTCCCAATTTTTTACAGATCTGCAAATAGTCAAAAGGTTAAAATAATGTCAGCACATTACTTTCTGACATTAAAATTTGCCTCAACAACTTGTAATTCTGCAACAAAGTAGTCTGGCTGCTAAATTTCTCATAGTTCATTCTCCTGGCTGAAGCCTGAGTAATTTACCCTCAGTCACTCCCCTGCCCTTGGACGCTGAACTGTGTCATGGGGCTGATGGGCAGTATCTGGGAGTTGCCAGAACAGTTTTGGGAGGACTGTGAGCACGATCAGGGCAGAGTGGGCAGTGTCAGGGGTGTCAGACAGATGTAGGCTATGTCTTAGGGGACGAGAAGTGGCAGAGGAAGTGAGCAGTGGGAGAGGATGGGCGGAGTGGGGGGCAGTGTGGAGGTTGGGTAATGTGGGAAGGCGTGGGCAGTGTGGGGGGTAGGTAGTGTGGGGATGGGCAGTGTGGGGGCATGGCAGTGTGGAAAAAGGTGGGTAGTATGGGGGGGTAGGCTGTGTGGGGCTGGTGGGCAGTGTGGAAGGAGGTAGACATTATGGAGGGGTGGGTAGTGTGAGCATGGACAGGTGGGGGGTGGGCAGTGTGAGAGGAGCTGAGCAGTGTGGAGAGATGGGCTATATGGGAGGGCAGTGTGAAGATGGGTGACGTGGGGGGTTGGCAGTGTGTGGGGGTGGGCAATGTGGGATTGGGAGTGCAGTATGGGGGCATAGGCAGCGAGAGGGGTGGTGGGCAGTGTGGTGGCAGGCAGTGTGGGAGGTGGGCAGTGTGAGGGGTTGGATAATGTGGGGACGGGTACTGTGGGAGAATGTGGGCAGTGTGAGGGTTAGGCAGTGTGGAAGGAGTGGGCAGTGTGAGAAGGGTAGGCAATGTGGGAGGGATGGGCAGAATGAGGGTGGGCAGTTTGGGGGATGGGCAGTGTAGGGTGTGGATAGTGTGGGAGTGGATAGTGTGGGAGGTATTGGCAGTGTGAGGGTTGGGCAGTGTGAGAGGGATGAGTAGTGTGGGAGGGGTGGATAGAGTGAAGGGTGAGCAGTTTGGGGGGGTGGACAGTGTTTGGATGGTATGCAGTGTGGCGGGTGAGCAGTGTGGGGGCATGGCCAGTGTGAGGGGAGGTGAGCAGTGTGTGGATGGGGCAGTGGAGGGGGTGGGGAGTGTAAGGGATGGACAGTGTGGGGGGTGGCAGTATGTGACGGGGCAGTGTGGGAGGGGATGGACAGTGTAGGCGGTTGGAAGTGTGGGGGTTAAGCAGTGTGGAGGGAGTGGGCAATGTGGGGGATGGGCGGTGTGGGAGGGGATGAGCAGTTTTGGGGGGTTTGGGCAGTGTTAGGGGATAGGCAGTGTTGGGAGTGGAGAGTGTGAGGGGGGTGGGGAGTGTAAGAATGGGCAGTGTGGGAGGGGGTGAGCAGTGTGTGAATGGGGCAGTGTGGGAGAGGGGTGGGCAATGTGGAAGGGGATGGGCAGAATGGAAGGGGGTAGGTAGAGTGGGAGGTGGGCAGTTTGGGGGATGGGCAGTATGGGGGGATAAACAGTTGTGGGGGGAATGGGCAGTGTAATAGAATCCTGCAGTACTGAAGGAGGCCATTTGGTCCATCATGTCTGTACCCATACCCCATAAGAGCATCTTGCCCAGGCCCATTATTCCAACCTATCCCCATAACTCTGTTCATTTACCATCGCCAACCCACTTATCCTACATACATTTGGATACCAAGAGGTAATTGAATATGGCCAATCCCCTGACTAAACATGCTCCAGAGAAAACCACACAAATAGGAGAACGTACAAATTCCACATAGACAGTCACCCAAGGCTGGAATGGAACCCGAGTCCCTGGGACTGTGAGGCACTGTATCACCATACTGAGCCTGGGCAATGTTGGAGGGGATGAACTGTGTTGGAGGAGCTGAGCAGTTGTGGAGTAGCTGAGCAGTTTGGAGGGAATGAGTGTTTTGGGTGGGAGTGAATGGTAATGGAGGAGCAGAGCGATATTATGAGGGAGGTGAGTTGAGTCGGAGGGGCTGAATAGTTCTGCTGGTAGGTGAGCAATGTTGTAGGCTTGATACAGTGCTGGTGTGCCTTAACATTCCTGATTTAAAGAGCTGTATTCTTCACATATGCAGTGCACCTTACACAATCAGGGCAAAAATCCAGGTAGGAATCAGGGCAAATATCAGGCAAACAGCTCATGTTTGTTGATAGGCCCTCGGGGGATCATCAGTAGGGACTCCTGTGGAGCCATTTGTGATGAACAGGTTGTTCAGGATACTAGCCATTCAGTCTGAGATTTGTCTTCAGTGGTAGAATAATTTTGCAATCGCCCAATTGTCTTTATAAAGCTAAGCATTTAGCTTTGTTCCATTTGCAAAAAGCATTACTGCTGGGAGTAACTCTTGGATTTCACTCTGACATTCTGAGGTTTAAAATTGGCAATAATTCATAGACCCAGATTTTTACGGGTCTATTATACTCTGCTGCCAGGAGGAGAGGGCCAGACTTAGTAATGCAAATTCTAGAGGCAGGCTCATTGACGCTAATCTCTTGGAATTTGTAATTAAAACTGTGCCAGTATGAAACTAGCAATTTTCAAACCAAGCTACTGAGAAATCTGAATATGAAATTTCCAGCCTGATATATGTACACATTCTCCCCCTACTCTAGTAATCCCTTTACATAAGGGTAGGGGAGGACTGCAGTTTGGGATTCAGCAGAGAATTAGCCTGCTTATATTGACAAGCTGCAAATTTAGCTCCACTGTTCAGAAGGCAGCATTGTGAATGTATGCTTATATGTACTTGCAGAATTCTCATCTCTCTTATTACAATGAAATATTAAGGCAATGAGGATGGCAGTGTCTCATTACCATTTTTCACTTTTAACTGAATTGCAGCTAGATTGAGAAAGCATGAAGGGTTTTGAAGACACCCTATTGGCACACTTTTTACACCTGGTTTGACAATTCACTTTGGGAGGTATAAAACTGAGGCAATTTTGAGGTACTCCCTCTCAGGAGTCTACACTACGCCAATGTCAGGATAGGCACTGACTCTGGATTTACACCTGCTTCACATTGATATGATATTTACAGTTTAAATGAATCTTTAAATACAGGCTGACAAAAATCAACGGGCCAGATTTCGTCCTCCCATTGGTGTCCCTGCTAGCAGGCTGGGAGTGGTCAGGTTGCAAGTTGGGTGGCACTGTGGTTAGCACTGCTTCTTACAGCACTAGGGACCTGGGTTTGATTCCCAGCTTGGGTCACTAACTGAGCGGAGTTTGCACATTCTCCTTGTGTCTGCGTGGGTTTCCTCTGGGTACTCTGGTTTCCTCCCACAGTCTGAAAAATATGCTGGTTAGGTACATTGGCCATGCTAAATTGCCCCATGTCATCCCAGGGTGTGTACATTAGAGAAATTAGTGGGATAAATATGTGCGATTTTTACCTGCTGGGTGGGATTGTTATTGGTGCAGACTCGATGGGCCAAATGGCCTACTCTGCACTGTAGGGTTTCTATGATTCTGTGATTCAATGACATAGGCCACAACATTGGCAGATGTGGTTATCTACTGGAAATATGGCTGGCCAAGAACTGCCAAACACACTCCAGAGCATTCAAACACATTTCTAAAAAAATTAATCGTGTGATGAGTGGTGTATGCTACTTGTTCTGGGGATAGTTGGTGATGTGTATTCAACCATCAAAAGAACGTGCATAGCGCTTATCAAGGCTGCAAGACTAGAGGCCTCTGACTCCACGATCGGTCAACAAGGAAAGTCGATGATTATAAGACCAGGGACCGGTGTGAAGAAATGAAAGGACGTAGGTGTCTTGCCACATTCATGGAGATCACTATACCTAGTGGACAACAAAAAGATTCATGGGAACCTAAGGATTTATTTCTGAGTCCAAAGTCTACCATGCCCCGAAGGATGCGGCTTGTTAGATGGAGAACAGTATTACTCCTGTGTTGCGTGAGCAGAGTAACATATGTAACTGTAAATATTGTTGGATCTGCTGTGATGCCAGGTGTAAATGTTGTAGTTTTGCTGTTAAGATATCACAGAGAAATCATGTGATGAAATTATGAGTAAACATCTCAGGACAATCGATCAAAAACTAATCTTATCTGACTCTGTTTGCAGGGGCCTGACATTCTGCTTATCTACAAATTCTGCAGTAGAGGCCACATCATACTTAAGGTCAACCCCCTGTTTCTGCCTACCATTCAGTGAATGTTACTCAGATTCCATTCTGAGGTGCGCGGCATGTATTGACAATGTAAAAACTCAAGCAAGATACTCACGGGAGTGACTACCTCAAAAATACGGCTTCTTAAATTCAGCTATGTTGCAGCAGGCTCATAGATATGACACGGGTGGTGGCGGATCATGTAGTGGAGGTGGCTCTGATGTTGGGAAACCTGCATCATCCAGTTTCTGAGCAGGAAACTTAATAAACTATCTGATTACTATCAAAACTGGTGCCTCAAATAAAGTGCTGCCAAAACCATTTCATGTGTTGACAATGCAAAAAGTCACCAAGACCTTGATCTCTCCTTGAACAGCAGTCACATCAAATGGCATCCAATAGCCACCCACCTTGGTGTTGTTTTGGACTGTGCACTGACCTTTGACCCACATCTTCAGAACATTTTAGCTAAATTGAAGACTCAGAACAATCTCATCAACAAACTAGCAGGGAAACATTTGGGGAGCCAACACCAGGACTTCAAGAACCTCCTCTTTGGCTCTCTGCTACACTATAGATGAGATTTGCACTTCCAAATGGAAGAGCTCTGCACACTGCAGCTGGTAGATGTCCAGTTGAATGACACAATGAGGAACATTTCAGGAGTAATCCAATCAACAAATATAAACCTGTGCTCTGCAACATTGTGCCACCATAAGTCCATCATATTGCTAGCACAGCATGGTTACTAGAAAGAGAGCACCAAAATTCGGACCTGGCACAGGTAGAAGATATCAGCTGCCCATCCAGCAAATACGTCATCACAAGGTGGCCAGCCTGGACCTACCTGCCCGAGCCAGGCAGTTTTGCTGTGGACTTATGGAAGGACATGTGACACAACACAAACAACACAGTCCAGAATCAGTAATTTGCTCTCAGCCCAAAATCAGTACTTGATGCATGATCCCATGTTAAAAATCCCAGTATTTGACCTTCGGGGCAGCAACTGTGTCAAACTGAACAGGTTTTGCACTGGAGTTGAACACTGCCAAAACAACTTCCTCCACAGGGAAAACTGTGACTCACTCTTATACAACTGTGGTGAAGTGCAAACCATCATGCATATAATCAGCAAGTGCCCTGACTTGTTTTTTAGTGGCAAAATCACTGCCTACCAGGCTGATGAGAAGGCTGCCAAATGGTTAAAGAATTTCAAATTTGACATCTAGCTGTTCTTCAGTACTTGTGATAGTAGTAGAGGTCGTACAGGAAATGGCACAACAAAAAAATTTAAAAGACAGAGAGTCCTGTGATATAGTTGCAGGTCGGATGCACTGGTGCTGTGCAACATGGTAGCCCTCTGCAGCATTGATCCTAAGAACTCAGTAAGAATTTAGCAACACCAATTATTAATCCAACCGATTTATTTGATAGTAAAATAGCGAGCTTTCAACACTCCCGTGTCTTCATCAGGCAAGTGCAGTGTTCTGGTCTGCAATAGCACACATCAGCACAGACAGTCAGAGATTGCTGATTAGAATGCGAATCCTTACATCTAACCTGCTATTCAAGTGTTAAAGTGGCTAACAATGTGTGTGAAGGGGATCCTGAGCATTGTTAGAGAGTTGTGTATTTTCTCCAGACAGCACAGTAAGTGAGGTTTTTTGCTAACCCAGGCAAGTTACGGGGGTTACAGATAGTGTGTCATGAAGCCAAGATCCCTGTTAAGACCGTCCTCATGTGTGCGGAGCTTGGCTATCAGTCTCTGTTCAGCGACTCTGCGCTGTCGTGTATCACGAAAGCCCCCTTGAAGAACATTTACCCGCAGGTCGGAGGCCGAATGCCCATGACTGCTGAAGTGTTCGCCCACAGGAAGGGAACTGTTTTGCCTGGTGATTGTTGAGCGATGCTCATTCATCCGCTGTCGTAGTGTCTGCATGGTCTCCCCAATATACCATGCTTCGGGACATCCTTTCTTGCAACGTATTAGGTAGACAACGTTGGCCGAGTTGCAAGAGTATGTACCGTGCATCTGGTGAATGGTATCCTCACGTTTGATCCTAACCAGCACTTCAGGATGAAGAAGTACGGAATGAATGATTCTCATTGCAACACCATCTTGCCTTTTTTTCGAAGGCAGCCTATGTAATGTAATTACTTGTCACATATCAGACCAAATCTGAACGTCATCCAGGTCTTGCTTTATTCATTTGATATGGGCATCGCTGACTGGGTCAGCATCTAGCACCCATCCCTAATCGCCTTTGAACTGAGTGTCCCACTTGGTCATTTCATTAGATAGTTGAGAGTCAGACACATTGACATGGCTCTGGAGTCACATGTAGGTCAGACCAGGTAAGGGCAATAGATTTCCTTTCCTGAAGGACATTAGTGAACCAGATGGGCTCTCTTCGACAATCAACAATGGTTTCATGGTTATTAGTAGATTCTTAATTACAGATTGTTTTTACTGAAGTCAAATTATACCATCTGCCGTGATGAGATTCCAACCTGGATCCCCTGAGCATTAGTTGAGTTTCTGGATGTTTATTGATGAGTTCTCAATGTTCACCACCATTCACCACTCCTCAAATACTGAAGCAGTCCTTGCCCATGTGCAGCAAGGCCTAGGGGAGGCAATAGCCTAATGGTAACGATAATACCACACACAGGCAAGGACCACTTCAGTATTTGAGGAGTGTTGAATAGTGCTGAACATTGTGCAGTCATCAATAAATATCTCCATCCTCAGAAATGTTACAGATTATTGTGAGACTGATAGGATTCACCACCAGCAACCACAACTAACTTCCTTTGTATGAATCCAATCAATGGAGAGATTGTCCCCTCATTTGCATTGACTCCAGTTTCGCTAGGCCTCCTTGACACTATACTTCATCAAATGCTGTCCTGATGCCACCTCAACTCTTGAGGTCAGCTCTTTTGTCCATGTTTGGACTCAGCCTGTAATGAAGTCAGGAACTGGATGGCCCTGGTGAAACCCAAACTGACAGTCAGTGAGCAGGTTATTGCTGTGTAAGTTCTGCTGTATGGCACTATCGATGATCCATTACCTCACATCGAGACTGGTGGAGCAATAATGGCTGAGTTGGATTTGTCCTGTTTTTTGTGGCCAGGACATGACTGGGCACAATTCCACAATGGCTGGGTAGATGCCCGTGTTGCACTGGAACAGATTGGCTAGAGGCATGCCAAGTTCTGGATTACAAGTCTTCAGTAGTATTACTGGAATGTGTTTGGACTTGGAGCCTTTGTAGTATTCCGTGCCTCAGCTGTAACTTGATATCACATGGAGTGAATCAAATTGGTTGAAGACTGGTATCTGTGATAGTGGAGACCTCCAGAGAAGGCTGAGATGAATAATCCACTTGGCCTTCTGGCTGACTATTACTGCGAATCTCCAGCCTTGCCTTTTGCATCGATGTATTGGGTTCCTTCATCTTTCAGGATAGGAATATTCATGGATAAAAGCAAAATATTGTGGATACTGGAATTTGAAATGAAAACAGAAAATGCTGGAAAATTTCAGCAGTCTGACTGCATCTGTGGAGAGGAAAGAGAGCCAATGTTTGAAGTCTGGATGACCATTCATCTCAACTCGAAATATTGGCTCTGTTCTCTCTCTCCACAAATGCTGTCAGACCTGCTAGAATATTTGGGGAGCCCTCTCCTCCAGTTAGCCATTTAACAGTCCACCACCATTCAGAACTGGATGTAGCAGGACTGCAGAGCTTATATCTGATCTGTTGGTTATAGAATTGCTTAGCTCTGCCTATTATTTGCAGCTTATGTTATCTAGCAAGCAAGTAGTCCTGTATTGTAGCTTCACCGGATTTTAGATATGCCTGTTGTGGCTCCTAAAAAGCCCTTTTGCACCCTTTATACAGTTCTGATGAAGAGTCATCCTGACTTGAAATGTTGGCTCTGTTTTCTCTCCACAGATGCTCTCAGCACTGCTTAGATTTTCCAGCGTTTTCTTTCTTTTGTCCAGAGTGGAATGCCATTAGTAAATCTCCCTGTCTCTCTCTTTCCTCCTTGAAGCATTTAGTCCTTATCCTAATATCCTGCTTTGGCTCAATGTAATGTGACTGTGCCATGGAAGCCCCATATCTAAGGAAGAATGTGCTGCCCTCGGAGAGGGTCCAGTGGAGGTTCATAAGAATGATCTTTGGAATGAAGAGCTTGATGTATGAGGAACAGTTGAGGACTCTGAGAATTTGCACTTGTTGGAGTTTAGAAGGATAAGGAGGGGGGTCTTATTGAAACTTACAGGATATTGCGAGGCTTGGATAGAGTGGACATGGAGAGGATGTTTTCGCTAGTAGGGGAAAAAGTAGAACAAGAGAGCACAACCTCAGGCTAAAGGGACGATTCTTTAAAACAGAAATGAGGAGGAATTTCTTCAGACAGAGAAACTGTGGAACTGTTTGCCACTGAGGGCTGTGGAGACTAAATCATTGACTGTCTTTAAGGCAGAGATAAATAGGTTCTTGATTAATAAGGGGATCAGGGGTTATGGGGAAAAGGCAGGAGAATGGGGGTGAAAAATGTTAGCTATGATTGAATGGCAGAGCAGACTCAATGGGCAGAGTGGCCAAATTCTGCTCCTATGTCTTATGATCTTTTGATATTTCCCCCTGTTATAATAACGCTTGCCATTGCCGCCCTATCTTCATACAAGTCAACTTTGCTGCTTGCCAGTTTTTTCCTGTTGCAAAGATTGACTGAACTGCTCCTGAGGGGCACTGTGTTCATTATAAACTCTCAATCGGAACAAAAGACTATTCACTACCAGATGTGCAGAGTGGAAGAAATACAGGTTCCAACGTGGAAGGTTTTTTTTGTTTGATTAAACTTCAAAGTCGCCTCTGCACAGAAAGGGCAGGACAAGGGATTCGAGCAATTAGTGACTGCAGGCTATGACAATAGGATGAGATCAGTGAGAGGATTGAGGAAGTAACCCAGATCAGGATGACTGTAAATAAGGATGCACCAAGTGCCCTTCCACTGGGGAGTTGGGAACTTGATGTTGCCAATGAATATGTATGAAGCTCCATCTCCGTGACGTCGCTGTGGTCCCGGGCTACGCTAATCTCCTCTTTCTCTCTCTCTCTGCTTTTAATGCGGAGAGTAACTGGAACGCCTTTTTATGTACACACATACACTGGCCGGCACAGAGTTGCATTCGTTTTTTTTCCCCCTCCTGTCGGCACGGTCTCAAAGAAGGATCTCGGAGGAAAAGTGGAGGTGGTGGGAGGAGGAGGAGGAGGAGGAGGAAATAAAAATCAATCTAGTGGCAACGCGTGGCCGTCATGAAGCTGAGAATATCGTGCGCCCAGAAAAGCGCTTTGATTCTGCTTAGCGGCTGGCTTTGCAGCGCCCTTGCAAACAGAGGTGGGTTGCTTCAGGAGAACTCTGAGCTGGCGGGGACTGTAGGAGGAAGAGGTGGCCCCCTCACAGCATCCTTAGCCAAAACACTGTCGTCTTGGCAAATATTGCTTTGCAGGTGTTTGGAGATATGTATATACATATAAAAAATGTTTACACGTGTGTGTTTGTGTGATCTAGCGATTAAGCCGAGACATACTTTACATTCGTTGAATTGTACTGGCTGTGCAAGTCCTACTATTTGAAAATAACATGTTATTTGCTAGTGTTTTATCAGAAAACTCCAATGGAACTGATTGAAGTATTGGCCTTTCCTTGTGTCCTGGGTCATTTTTGAAGCGGGATTAGTATCCCATTCCTACAGGAGGGTAATAAAGAGCCAGATTATGAATATCGGCGCATTTAAAGATGTTGGGCACCGCTCCCTAGGACAAAATAGTGACTCCAGGCAACTTGGTTTTTTTTAAAAAAAAACCTTTCCTAAGCTTTGTCCCCCTTAAAATTTAAAATAACAGCGGGTTACTCGGCATAGCGTAAATATTCAGGACGCGAGGAAAGATTTAGATCACTGCACCGACCTAGCGCACAAACTATTTCGGTTTCGCCTACTTGTGAGATTTGGCTGGCTGGAAATCAGTGGATTTTGGATTTTAAATGTTGGAGCGACTCCCAGCCCCGGCAATCAGGATATTGAAACCCCCCACTTGCACACGATTTGACGCTGGTTTGAGAGCTGTCACTCGGATAGCTTTTTACCACATGTGATATAATCAGGTTTATTCTCCAAACTTCACCTCTTCCCCTTCCTCCGATGATCATGAAATGAGGAACAGTCTTGGTTCTGAACTATAAATGCAATTGCCAGAATGTGCTGGAGTTTATTTAGTTTTGTATGTGTGCGCTTCAGTGATTCAGCACCGTAAGTGAGGATCAAAGCTTAATGCAAATTAAATGCCTGCGGTCACATTGGGGTGAGAAATCCCTTGTTCAGTTGGCCTCTGCCTAGTTGATAGCTGTTTTGGGGCTAAATATTTCTTAGGCGGTGCACAAAACGTTCCATTGTACCATATTCTCTCTCTCTCTAATCTCTATCTTTAATATGCTCAAGGTGAGAGGCTGGAACCAATGAGTGTTGATATTAAATCGAGACTTCATTGGGGCGTACATATAACGCCAATGATCAGATGAGTGTCTGCAGCTTGGGGAAAATTGCGTCGCAGCGGCCCGTTTTATGCTGGTAATTCCGATTGTGCTATTGATCCGGAACAGGAGGTTCGAGTTGAGAATCAGACCTCATTGTACCCTATCCCAACACCACTAGTCGCTAATTCATACCTTCCACTAACTGCTGGCCATTTGCCTGATAAAGCCAGTATCAGCAATTGGCTTTGCACTCTTATCAGTTTTCAGTCCATTTCCTGAACAGAAGAGGGTGTAACTGGTCATATTCAAGACCTGGTAACAAGTGAGCTGTAATACACATGAAGCCGGAACGGGGCAATAAGCGTGTCGGAGTTGCTGTATGGGACAAATGTCTCCCTTAATGGCTCCTAGTTTTTTATCTTTCTCCTCGCGCCCACCAAATAAAAATCTTCTCATTGCCTCTGCTGAACTGCAATACAATGCACTGTAGTGCTGCCGATGCTGGAAATCTGAAATAAGAATCAGTAAATGCTTAGCAAGCCTGGCAGTTTCTGCGGAGAGAGTTAACCTTTCAACACAGTCTGATGCCGGGTCTGAAGTGTTAACTGTCCAACTTTTGATTGAATTGATTTTTTTTTTTGTTGCCAAGTCAGATGAGGGCAATTTGCGGACGCCGTGTTTGAAGATGAATTTGGGGTGAGGGGAGTATCAGTCTTTACGACTTAGATTTCTTTTTGCAATCATTAGAAGGATGTTTCAAAGTTCAGAAGTTGGATGTGGCCCTTGGCGTCCAAAAGGCGAACTGTGCAGTTCAGGCTCTCCCTTGAGTGATATTTCAGCTTGCTGTACCTGTGTGTCTGACAGTCCTGATACTGTTAGCATTGCGCCCGTTCAGGGGTACAAACCATTGCATTCGGAACTTGAAAGTGAGATGTTTCTGCTCAATAGCTGTAACTGAACTGTATTTAGACTGGCAGCAGGATCTGATGGATTGACAGCGGCGAGGTGGCAGATGTGAAGTTTTAACAGATGAACAACTGAGAAGAGATGAGTCGAACTTGTACGGCTTGCACCAGGTTTAACAATGGACATTGTTAGACTGTCCACAACACCAAGTTTCACGCTTGGGATCACAGCTTTAATGTACCATGCTGCTTCAGCCAATTTAATAGTGCATGATTTATGAAGAGCCTTTCAAAACTGCTACATTATCGAAAAAGGCAGATAAATCGTAACTCCGAGAACGCAGTTACACAATGCGGTTTTAGTGGGAGAAATATGATGGGTCATTCGGTTTTATGTTTTCCAAGTTTTATTTCGCTCCGCGGAAAACGAGCTAGATTGGGGAGTTTTGTTTTAAATCCGCTAATCGGTTGAATTTTTCTTGTAATTTCCGTTTTCTTCCAGCGGAGAAAACGCAGATGTAAATCCGAATCTGTACAGAGCGAATTTTCACTGAGTATTGGTATCTGGGAGCGACATCATTAATTCCACATCCCATACAACAGGATCTATTCCAGAATTAATAATATTACCCACCTTCCACCAGCACTATTCACAGAAGTTTAAACATTGGACAGTTGAGTTTGGGTAGTTGGATTGTAAAAGCAGCTTAATAATAAAAAGCTGGATGCTGGAAATCTGTCATTAAAACAAAAAACTTAGCAGGTCTGGCAGCATCTGTGGAGAGAGAAACCCAGTCAACATTCATGGGGTCCCCTGGTCCTTGCTTTTCACCCCACTAGGTTCTATGTTCTAAGGGACATCAACACTACTACCACCAAACACATCTCTCTCTCTCTTCCTCACCATCCCCAAACAGTATTCCAGGGATCATTTCCTTTGTGACACTCTTTGGTGTACTCCTGTATCACCCCCAACATTTCATCCTCTTCCCTCAGCACCTTCCTATGCAATGGCAGGAGATATTACACCTTGTTTGCCTCCTTACCATCCAAGGCTCCAAACACTGTTGGGTGAAGCAGCAGTTCCGTTCGCACCCCCTGCAGTTTGGTCTATTGTATTCATTGCTCCTAATGCGGTCTCCTCCAAACTGGGAGACTAAACACAAACTGGGTGACCACTCTCTCAGTCCAATCAATTATATCGTTGAAAGATGTGGAATGTGCTCTTTAAGCAAAAAGGTGCTAATAACTGGCAAAAAACCCAGCTATCTGTCTGGTCTACCTTGACATTCATGCTGAGAGCTATCAATTTGATATTCTGTACGCCATGGGAAACAGATGTAACATGTCAGAGACTAATTTCCAGCCCTTTGTATTGGATGTCTGAGTGACTTGGTCTATGATCTATTATTCACCACTCCTCTGAATGTTGATGCCCACTTAGTTTATAAGTAACAGCCTTTGACTTCCAAAAGAGGAAATGCTGGGAAATCTCAGCAGGTCTGGCAGCATCTGTAAAGGAAGAAAGGAGCTGACGTTTTGTCTCCAAATGATCCTTTGTCAAAGCTCCAGTCACAATCTTTGGCTTACTCGTTGTTATCAGAATGTCCATATGGGCTTGTTTCCTCAGGAGCTGGCCTTACAAAAACAAAGATTTTGAGGGTAATCAGAATGAAAACTGCAGTCTTTTGTAAAATGGCAGCATTGTCTGCATTCTACAAATAAACTGACTAGACGTTATCATCAATCACTTCCACTAAGTACAACAATAGTCATCTGATTATATTTCAATCAGGTTTTTATCTACATGCTTATTTGATTGACTGACTGGTTTTTAGTGAGTCTTATTAAAAAGAGTTTGTTATTTTTAGTTCCTCCATCCTCAGTTTATAAAGATCTTCAGTGTACAAATTAGAGTGAATTTCAATATCCTTTAGCGCTGTCAGTGGAATTCAGAGTTGAGTAGCACCAGCTCTAAAGACTTCTCTGTGGAGCCTTACTTACAGAGCTCCAGAAAACAACTACAGCTGACTTGGATCTGGAGTGAAACTGAACTTTTCCAAGATGCAAGATGGCTTCTAGTAATTGAGGAACAACCTAAGTAATGTGAAGTTGGTTGGGATTTTTTTGATTCCAAGTATTCCACAGTTGTCCCATTCTTGCGAGCAGTTTCTGGGTTGGAGCACATTTTTCACTTCTCTGAAGTTAGAAATTAGTCACTAGAACCTATTTGGAACAGAGAAGTTAAAAATTAAGTCAGTCCATTTTATGAACCATTGAATGTTAAGCTCAGCTGTGCAGGAATCTCTTTCTAGAGCTTTTGTATAGCTGGTTTAGGGTCAGATCTGTTGTCTGCATGATCACTTGCACCAAATTCTGTTCACCCATGTGAAATTCTGTGTACCAATGTCTATGCTCATCGATTTGTGTTGACTTTTTAGTCTGCCAACATCTCAAGTTTAAATTTCTCACCCTTGATTTCTGATCCCTCTGTGGTCTCTCACCTCCCCCCCCACCCTTCTCTAATCTTCCACATATCAGGACACTTCCAACTCTGCTCAAATAAGCATTCTCTGTTTTAGTTGTTACGTTATTGGCAGCTATGCTATAAGATGTCTTAAGTCTGGAATTCCCTTTCAAATCCCTCTTTCCATTTGAGAGATTCCTTGAAATGATCAAGCTTTGGTCACCTCACCTTGCACCTTACTATGAGGCTGAGTGTCAAATTTATTTTTGTTAACCCTCCTTTATGTTGTGCCTTTGAATATTAGACTACATTAAAGGTGTTAATTAAATGCAAATAGTGGTTTTCTGCATCCTATTTCTAAGTTAATGTTTACCTAATACATATACCCAGTAACTAACATGCATCTCATGTTATATGCATTATTGTAATGTCTTTTTTCTGTCCTAACCTCAAATTAATGCAAGTAAATTCACATCATATAGCTGACACATTTAGTTTGAAAGCAGCTATAAACATAGAATGTATGTATAGAACATAGAACAATACAGCACAAACAGGCCCTTCGGCCCACGAGTTGCGCCGATCACATCTACCAATCCACAGACCTATCTATAACCCCCTATCCTATTCTTTTCCATATACTCATCCAGAAGTCTCTTAAAAGACCCCAGTGAGTTTGCCTCAACAACGTCCGACGGCAGTCGGTTCCATTCACTCACCACCCTCTGAGTGAAAAACCTACCCCTGACATCTCCTTTGTATTTGCTTCCCTGCACCTTAAATCTGTGTCTTCTCGTATTGACCATTTCCGCTCAGGGAAATAGTCTCTGAGAGTCCACCCTATCTATTCCTCTCAACATTTTATAAACCTCTATCAGATCGCCTCTCAACCTACGTCTCTCCAGTGAGAAGAGTCCCAGCTCCCTCAACCTATCTTCATAAGGCCTGCCTCCCAATCCAGGCAGCATCCTTGTAAATCTCCTCTGAACCCTCTCAATAGCCTCTACATCCTTCCTATAATGAGGCGACCAGAACTGCGCACAATACTCCAACTGGGTTCTGACAAGAGTCTTATAGAGCTGCATCATTACCTCCTGACTCCTAAACACTAGTCCTCGATTAATGAAGGCCAGTACACCGTACGCCTTCTTGACCACTACCTCCACCTGTGAGGCTGATTTAAGAGTCCTATGGACCCGGACCCCGAGATCCTTCTGCTCTATAACACAGCTAAGACTCCTACCCCTTATGTTGTACTCCTTCATCCCATTATTCCTGCCAACATGGACCACTACACATTTATCTGCATTGAAGTCCATCTGCCACTTCTCCGCCCAGTCTTGCATCCTGTTTATGTCCCTCTGCAACTTCTGGCATCCTTCCAGACCATCCACAACACCACCGATCTTTGTATGGTTGATATATTAAAATTAGGCAACAGGATAAAGGAATTAATTAATAATTACTGGGAATCATATTTGTTTAATATAGACATTTTATAGATATATATATATATCTATAAAATGTCATAAACCATGCACATCTCATCAAAGAACCTCAGAAGTAGATCACAGAAAAAGAGTTGAATTGATATCACTCATTTACGCAAAGTCAAATAACTGCTATAGGGTTTAAAACCATGTTTGTCTTAGTATGCATGTGTTTCAAGTTGCTGCTAGTAATAGGTCTTGAATGAATCCTAATATCACTGAGCCACATTCCTTTCAATGAACAGGAACAGTCTTTTCCAAAGGCTAAGTAAGATAAACCAGAAATATAAGTGCAGGTAAGCTGAATTACTTCAATGATCTGCTTATCAGAGCTCAGAGGCTATGGATAATGCCAAGTCCATTAGATGAACAACCTTGCTGTAAACTATTTACAAAGTTCACACTAAAATGATGCCCTACCCTTATTATTTGATTATTTCCAGATGTAATTACCAATCCTTGAAGTAATAATCACTGCATTTGTTCTCCCTTTTTATGAGTGATCATTTTTATTCAACAAGCCTACATGTGCTATTTTAGGATGAATTATAAGCTTGAGCAATTTATGAATTTTTGATTTTTCATGCTGCTTTGACAAGTTTAATGGGAACCAACATTTTCTACTATTTACGCAGTGTTTGCACTTGCTGAGCAACAACCTGCTCACTGATGCTGAGTTTCCATTCTGCCAGGGCCACTCAGTTTTTGATTTCAGAACAAGCTTCATCCAGGCATGGACAAAACAGCTGAACTTTAGTGAGGTGAGAATGACTGCCCTTGACATCAAAGCACCATTTGACCCCAAGTGTGGCTTCAAGGAGCACTAGCAAAAGAGTCAATGGGAGTTGAGAGGGAGGATCTCTCTGCAGGTTGGGGTCATACAGGAAGATGGTTATTGAAGGTCAATTAAATCAGTTCCAGGACATCATTGCAAGTGTTCCTCAGAGTAATGTCCCAGGCCCAACCATCTTCAGCCGATTCATCATGACCTTTCCTCTATCGTAAAATCAGAAGTGGGGTTGTTCGTGGGTGATTGCACAATGTCCACCATTCAAGACTCTTAAAATATTGTCTGTGTTTACACTAACTAAAATAATGTTAGTATTTTAACTGACTAAAATACTGTTGCTGCAGATATGCAGTCTGTGCATATCTGCAGTAATGCTTAGATAACATTCTGGTTTGAGCTGACATGTGATACAAATGTTACTTTAAGTGCTTGGTAATGACCATTTCCAACAGGACAGAATCAAGTTATTTCCCTTGACGTTCAATGGCTTTGCCATTGCTGAATCCTCCATTATCACCATCTGGTGTTACCATTGGTAACAAACCTAACTGGTCTAGCTATATAATTACGGGCACAGATTAGAGTCTGTGAATCCTGCAGTGAATAATTCAACTCCTGAATGTCAAAAATGGTTTACCATCTATGAGTACAAGTTAGTGTGCGATGGAATACTCCACTTGCCTGAATAAATGCAGCCCTAACAACAGTCAAGAAGCTGAATGCAACTGGGGACAAAGCATCTCACTTGATTGGCATGCCATTCATCAACCTTCACTCCCTCAACACCTCTGCACATTGACAACTGTGTGTACAATCTACAAGATGCACCATTGCCAGATTCACAGACTCTAATCTGTGCCTATAATTATATAGCTAGACCAGTTAAGTTTGTTACCAATGGTAACAAAGGATGGTGATAGCAGGGGATTCAGCAATGGCAATGCCATTGAATGTCAAAGGGAGATAGCTTGATTATGTTCTGTTGGAAATGGTCATTACCAGCACTTAAAGTGACATTTGTGCCATGTGTGCTGGAATGTTACTTAAGAATTCATCAAGGCTCCTTCGTTTGCATCTTCCAAACCCATGACATCTGCCACATAGAGGAACAAGGGGCAGCAGATACTGGGAACACCATAGCCTGATGTCACTCACTATTCTGATTTGGAATTATATTGTTTCTTAACTGATACTTTTCAAAACCTTGTAATTCTGATTGTACTGTGGATGTATCTACACTAGATATACTTCAGCAGTTCAAGAAGGTGGATTACTACCACATTCACCAGAGCAACTTGGGATGGTCAATAGTATTGACTTAATTGGCTAGCTAGCTGCACTCCCCATGAAAGATTAAAAGAAAGTTCTGAAGGTTTGTTCTAGTTACACATTTTAGATTTCACATAAAGGGAATTGAGATTGCATTCAGTTCATTGCATAGACTCTGGACTGGTTAAAGACAAGACAGTTTAGTCTGCTGTGATTTATATAATTTTCTTAGGTCCTAGAAATGTGATAGTGATCATTTCTGCTGTGAGATTATTCAGCATTGATTGGAATTATGTGACATCCGCATATAGATGGAAGATTTATAATCTTTAGCAGTAAATCATGCAAAGAAGCTCATAGCTGTTTAAAAAATATAAACTGTATTACTGGAATTACATAACATGTAAGATAAGGTTTTTGTTGTAGGTTTTGTTCATCAGAATGTTTGTCACTATTTATAGGTGATGTACAGTTAAAATTATGTTCAAATGAGATTTTGCATTCATGGCAGAGGATTGCAATCTATTTTTATGCTTAACCTATTTGTGCATTCTTTCCTCTCCCTGTTTTGAGTGTTATGTTGGAATTTATTGTGCATTTATACAAGTAATCATTATTTTCATCCATGGCATATCAGTGTACTCAGTAGTGGGTTGCTTAAACTATGGGGATGCTTACCAGTTTCTCTGAAGAAAATTAATGTAAATGTTCAGAGGTTTGGAAATTCCTGAATGCCTACCTATGTGGAGAAGCTGAATCAGCACTTGCCTCTGAGATGAATGATCAGACCGTTGTATTCCAATGTGTATTTTCAGATTGTAGTGCACACTCTCTTTCAAGACTTAAACCTCATTCCTAAATGTTTGAAGTACATATCGATGTATCTAATTTCATTGACCTCGTACTCAAACTATGAATCAGATGCAGGGGAGTAGATGTTTTGTGGACTATTGTGTGCTTCAGTATATCATAAAAGGAGTTTCATCAAACCATTTAAGTGGAAATTCAGTATCACTGAAGAGTGAGTCATCAACAAAATTTGTGCTTGCTTAGCTATCTCTAATTGGTAGTATTTAAGCTTAATGCATAAGAATAACAAACAACCCAGGCACCAAGTGTAGATATTTCCCTCTTAAATTGTAGAACAATTTAACTGAATATAGTCTCACTCCATTTTAAATCATGGTGATATCTTTTTATATGAAATATTTACTAGTCAATTACAATTATCGCATCTTATAATGGTTTGGATTGGAGCATAAAATATGGAGACTATTAGCAAGGGTGAGGACCACCTGTTCAGTAAATTCTGTGATCTACTTCACCTGAAACTTTACTTTGCAAATGAAGAGTAGCCAAATACTTGTGCATAAAAGTAACCTTAATATGTTCGAATGAACAAGGAACTGCATTTTTTTTGGTTTGTAATGGGATGTTTACTTAAATACACTTATTGTAATTATTCTTGTTTCTTTCATTAGCTGGGCTAATTTCTTCACAAAGCTAGTATTATCTTAACACAAGTATGAAGCTGACAGTATTTTGACATGTACAAAGGGGAGATTGGTCTTCCCCTCTATTAGGAATAGATAGTCTTTGTAGAACCATTAAGTTGTCTCCTGAAAGCTGGAATCTTTATAGTCCATTTTCTATAGTGGCTTTTGATTGCCTGAAACCTATCATCAATCTTAGCTTGTGACTGAGCATGAATAGTGACTATGAAATAGTTAGATAACTGAAATGAATTTGATGGAGTGTAGAAATGCTCATTGCTGCCTCACAATGCCAGGGAGCCGGGTTCAAGTCCTGGCTTGGGTGTCTGTGCAGAGTCCACACATTCCTCAGGTCCGAGTGAACTTCTTCTGGTTGCTTCAGTTTCCTCTTACAGTCCAAAACTCATGCTGGTTTGTGCATTGGCCGTGCTAAATTTTCCCTTAATGTACCCAAAAGTGTGGCTCCTAGGAGATTTTCACAGAAACTTTATTGCAGTGTTAATACAAACTTATTTGGAATAAACTGAAACTAAGATGAATTGACTACGCAATTTTTTTTTTTTGCTTAGCTCAGTAATACTTTGAATGTGAAAAGATGCTGTATAAATGCAGGTTTGTTTCTTCAAAGGCCATAACCTCATGGTTAATGCATTGCCTTTTGTGACGTGCACCTACTGTTGTTATCTTGAAAATCCACAGTAGTCAGTTAATGCAGAATATGATTGCATAGAAAAGCAACTATTGAACATAACTGGCTGTTGTATGAACATGTAAATTAGAAGTGGGCCATTTGGCACACTTTGGGCCTGATCTGACTGTGGCCTCAACTCCACAGTCCACTACTCCTGAACTTTCTTTCCATCTCCCTCTGCCTTAAATTCTGACCCTGCTTCCATTATTCTCTGGAGAAAAGAATTCCAAAGATGGGCGAACCTCCGAGGCGGGGGGGAAAAAAACCTCTCCATCATCAATGGGAGACTCATTATTTTTAAACTATGTTCCCTAGTTCCAGTCTCCCCCTCTCAAGGGGAAACAGCCTCTCATCATCTACCCTGCCAAGTCCCCTCAGGATCGTGTATGTTTCAATAAGGTCAAATCTTGAAATGATACAAGCCCAGTATGCCAACCTTACTTCGTAAGATCCAGTCCAGCTATCAATTAAGTAAACTGTCTCCTGAGCTGTTTCTAATCTGTTTATATCATTTCTTAAATAAGGACCAAAACTGCACACTGTACTCTCAATGTAGTCTTAACAGCAATTTAATATCTTTTGTGTTGCACTCTTTTTATAAGATTTTGTTAAAAGTGGTGTCATTATGGACTTTTCCAAATTAAATTGAGTGATTGGGAGGGAGGAGCACCTGCTGAGTATATGAACTATTGTATGAGATTCAGCAGTCATGTGTACATGTTAACATCTTTTGATTAATGGTGTCCTGAGAACGCTGCATACTCCAAATTATTTGATATTTTACTGTCTCACCACAAACTATCGATCTGAGGATGGGAACCAGAGTTCCAGTCTCTAATGTTTAATCAAAAAAGACAACAGAAGGATTATTATTAAATATGAAGAAAACTCATTTAAAAAACACATTCTTGAAACCTGCATTATTGGAAAATGAGTAAAGGATTGGAATACTTCCTTTTAAAAATTAAAAATCTCCCACTGCAGAAACCTTTTCTTTAAATTTAAATTGCTTTTGGAAACCTAAATCCAGTCTCTTTTTTTTCTAGTTTCTATTTGTTTTATTGTAACAATGCCAAATGTGTGGATGCTTCACTCAATGTCAGACTGACTTATTCCATCTCATTAGATCTGTCCAAAAGATCAGTGGCCTTTTTGATGCTAAAAGCCAGTGATGGCATCTATTGAAACTACACTCAGTAATGTTTCCATTTCCATATTTTTTGTATAGTTCTTTTAATATATTGCAGTACATTTTGTACATTTGACTGTATCTTGCTTGCGCCATTCGCCTACCTCCCCTGTGATTCTCAATGTAGATTTGCCTGCTGGTCCAATAGTGCCTCCGTTTTAAAGTTCACATCTCCTGTATTAAAATACTTCATGACCTTGCTCAGCCTTAACTCTGAAACTTCCTCTAGTCTTATAACAACTAGAAATCCTGCTTTATCCACACATATAAAGGCTGTTTTACATTCATGATTTCCTTTGCTTTCCCAATGGCAGTCATACTTTCAGCTATTTAGGTCCCAAGATCTGGAATTCCTTTCCTAATGCTCTCTTCCTTCCATAAGACACTCCATTAGAGCTTTTTATCTTTGATCTGGTCACCTGCACTAAATAGTTCACAGCTAAATTTGGTTTCATAACACTCCTGAAAAGTATTGTTAAATGTTGTTAGGTTTCAAATTGTTTTCAGCATTAAGTACTTGTATGTCAGCATGTATTGCCCACCCTGAATTGTCCTTTAAGAAGGTTGTTAAATCACTGCTTTGAACTACAGTACTTCGTGTGGTGTAGGTACACCTACAGTGCCGTTAGAGGGGGAGTTCCAGGATTTTGACCCAGTGACACTGAAGAAATGGTGATATATTTCGAGACTGGGACATGCAGATAATGGGGATACCACGTGCCAGTTGCCTTTGTTCTTAAGTTACAAGTTGTTGTTGAGAGGAATTTACAAATGTACGAAGGGGTTTTGACAGAGTGGATGTAGTGAGGATGCTTCCTCAGGTGGGAGAATTTAAAATGAGGGGTCACTGTTTAAAAATAAGGTGTTGTCCATTTAAAATGGAGATGAGCCAAAATGTTGCTTTTTCTGGAGATTAAGAGTCTTTGTGACTGCATTCCTGAAAAAGTGGTAGATGCAGAGTCTTGGGCATGTAAGGAGGTGATAGTTTATTGGGATACAAATTTAGGGTTAGATTAGCTGTGATCTTATTAAACGATGGAACAGTCTAGAGGGGCTGAATGGCCTACTGCTCCTTGTTCATATGTTCACTGGAAACTTGAAGATGGGCAAACAATCAATCATGACAATGCATCATGGGAGGCATTCTGAAGCAGAAGTTATTTTAGTTTTCTCTCAGCCACTGGCTAAAGACTTATAATTATTCCCTTTAAAATAGAAGTCTGTGCATCCCAATTCAGAGCCAGGTTAGCCTGACACAACAGCATTCAGCAGGAAGAGAATTATAGCTTTCAAATCACTGAAAGACAACATACACAGAGCACTGTGAGCACCATAACATAAAATGTACCCTTATAGTGTAGAAAAACTTCAGCTATGATTATGATGGGTGACGCCCTTGTCTGTGTATAATGCTGCATATCAGACTAATGAAAAATTCAACATTCTCTTTTATTTTGTTGAATGTTTCACCTAAAACTGATTCAATTAATTGAGCACTCTACGATTAATTTGTTGCGCTTCTGTAGGGATAAATAATTAGTTTGCTAGAATCCGTATCTCTTCATTTTCAACAGATGTTTGCTCTTGACAATTGATGTGACTAGTCTGTGTTATCACTAAATTACAGTTGGTATAAGTGAATTTTACATATTTAGAATCTAATTCAATCATTACATTTTGTTCTTTCTCACCATCTGGTTAACAGGCAGGAAAACGCTTCCACATAGGTCAGTATTTGTGGTTTGTTGAACATTTCTTCATGAGTAGTTAGTTGAAACAATTTGTTGGCACAAGTCAGCTTTACAATGGCAGTTTGTGTAACATTGAAACATTAACTTGATTAATTAAAGAAATGATATGGCCTAAAATATGATGGCTGCCACTCAAAAAAAAAACAAGTTTGATTGTATATGTTAATGATCTGGAATAGAGTATTTAGGGCATAATTTCAGAGTTTGATACAAAACTTGGGAGGGAAGTAATGTCATCATGGTATTGTCACAGTAACACTAACCGTGTGACCCAGGGTGGGGATTCAAATTTGGAGTTAAAAGTCTAATGACAGCCAAGTAACCATTGTCAACGGTCATAAAAACCCATCTGGTTCACTAATGTCCTTTTAGGGAAGGAAATCTGCTGCCCTTACCTGATCTGGCCTACATGTGACTCCAGAGTCAGAGCAATTTAATTGACTCTTTAAATGGCCATTCAGTTCAAGGGCAATTAGGGATGGGCAATAAATGCCACTCGTTACAGTGACGTCCGCGACTTGTGAAAGAATTTTTAAAAGCTTGGACAGGTAAGCAATGAGAGTGGAAGTGAAAAGATGGACTAGTAAAATAAGTAGACACAGTAATGAGATTTAATGCTGAGGAGTGAAGTGATGCATTTTGGCAGGAAAATGGAGTCACAATACGAATTTAATAGAGTTGCAGGAACAAAATGTATGTAAAAGCATTGAAGGTGGACAAGGGCATTCGGGGTCTATGGCTGGGATTCTCAGGCTCCGGCAAGGTGGAACCTTCTTTGGAGGATGTGACAGGCCAGCCAAGACTCAAAAGATCCTGTTGGTGGATAGAGAAGAAAGATCCCAGCCTGTTTTTTTTACTTTGAATGTAGCCATACAGTACAAAAACAAAAAATGCAAAACAATTAAAATTGTTGTTTAGGGGTCATCTGGAGTAATGCATTTTTTTCTGTACATTCTTTAGGCCTTGACACAAAATGTGAAGAGATTTGCTAGAAGGCTTTGGCCTCACCTGGAGTCCAGTTCTGGGTGCCGTACTTGAGAAAGGATATGGAATCATTGAAGAGACTATGGAGGAGATTGACAAGAATGATTCTAGGGATGAAGAACTGTATCTAAAGAGCATAGATTATAGAGATTGAAGCTATTTCACTTGGGGAGAAAAGAATACTGAGAGGAGACTTGATCAAGGGATTGAAGATCCTAAGGTTGTAGAAAGGCTAAATAGTGAGAAACTTTGCTCACTTGAGCATCAAGAACTAGAGAGCACAGAATCAAAATAACTACTGAAAGGAGTAAATATGTTGAGGCGAAAAATGTCTTCATCCAGAAGCTGGTTGGAGCCTGGAGCAAACCTCTTGAGACGGTCGTGGAAACAAGTTCGATCAAGGGACTCTGAAGGGAATTGGCTTGCTATCTGAGCATAAATAATGTGCAAGGTTGTGTAAATAAAGCAGTGGAGTAGGATTTGGTAGAATGATCTTTTAGTGCTGACTTAATGAGCCAAATGGCCTCTTTTTGCACTGTGAATATTCTCCTGTCAGGGTCTTGTATGTTTAAATAAGGTCGTCCCTCACTCTTCTAAACTTCAAGGAATACAGACCCAGACTATTTAATCTCTCTTGATAAAACAGTCCTCTCATCCCAGGAATCGGCCCAGTCAATCTCCTTTATACTGCCTCTAATGTGACTAAACCTTTTATCAGGCAAAAGTACCAAACTGTAGGCGCTATTCCAGATGAGGCCTCACAACACCCTGTACATCAAAACCTCCCCATTTTTAATAACGTAATAACATATGTATGTATTTCAATTTCACCTGAGTGAGTCTGTTCAGTTTGAAGATCTTTTAGCTAAGTACCATCCATCAGAATAGAGAGTAATTGTCATGGGTTTCATGTCCTTGATAGCGGTTGATAATCATACTGAAGCTACTGTAAAGGTTTCTCAAGAAACAATGTGCTGCTGATTACAGGGATATTCTATGTCAGTGTGCAGAATATTACACCATATTAATGTAACCACAAGTTTCAATGGATTCAATTAAGATGGTTGTGCATTTCTTTTTGCAAATGAAGTTGAATTGGAGTGTTTTGAAGGCTGCCACTGAATAGTATATAATATGAAAATGGGAAGTATATTGTTGCATGATTTTAATTTTTGTGTTTCAAGGAGTCGGAAATAAATTTCAATGGGGTAGTGGATTGTCAGATATGGACTCACAAATTGCTAAAGGTAGCAACAGTAAACCTTTAAATGTAGCTAAACGAAGATTAGATACACATTTTGAGTGCTCTAGTCTGTGGCGCAAGCAATACCATGTTACAAAAAGTATTAGCTGCACTAGAGAAGGTGCATAAGGAGCTAAAAGGGGCTTGCCAGAAGTGAAAGTCAGAAAGACAGGTTTGGGCTCTTTTTCCTGAGAGAAAATTGGGTGGTGATCTGATAGAATTCTTTATAATTATGAAAGGGTTTAATAGGGTAGTTGGTATCAGAGGCGCACAACAACCAGGACAGAATTTTACAGCGAGACTACAACCTCATCGTTATAAAATTCTGTCCTTGGATTTTTTGGCATTAAATGCGGTACATTTTTATTAAACCACTAAGCAATAGTATAGACTCCAATAATTGCTCAGTATCTCTGCCAGCTGGATTCCATCATGGTGGTCAGCCCACCAATAAATCCTTCTTGACTGATCAGATTTACCCTTGCGTCAGTACCTTTGTGTGCTTTTTCTTAGGCTCTGCCTACCTTGCTACCCTTCCAATGCAAGTCATTAGGTTCGTGGTTACTTCACCGGATGCTCTCTGTCTTGTGCCCCTAGCAGGAATCCGAAGGCCACTCTTGAAGTAACAAAGCCAGCTTAACTCTCTTTGTTACATCTAACACTGTTTTCAATTTCCAAAGCTGTGAAAAAGAGAGATGCTTGTTGGCCTTAACAGTTTTTGATGTCTTGGTCTCAAGTTCTTCCTTCACCTCCTAGGTCCCACCTTTCACTACTTGATAAATTCCCTGCACAGGGCTGTGTCACAACTTAATTACACACACACATTAACTAAATATATTTATAATGTGTTCTCTGATACAATGGCTTCTGGTAGACATTAAGGTGTTTATGCTGCTGGGGCTGTAAAAACTAGGGCTTATAAATACAAGATAATCACTAATAAAACCAATAGGGAATTCAAGAGGAATGTCTTTGGAATGTGGAACTTGTTATCACATGAATAATTGAGATGAATAACATCAATACATTTTTATGCGTTCATGTGATGTAGATGTCGCTGTCCTTAATTGCCGTTAAGAAATTGATGGTGAATTGCCTTCTTGGAACTGCTATGTTCCATGCAGTTCTATTAGAAAGGTGGTTCCTGGATTTTGAATCAAAAACAGTGAAGAAACAGCGATATAGTTCCAAGTCAGGATAGTGTGTGGTTTGGAAGGAAACTTGTTGGCATGGCAATCCCATGGATATACTGCCTTGGTCCTTTTGGTGGCAGTGGAGTAGGGAGGGGTAAAGGGAAACTAGTTGACTATGAGGAAGACAAAAATGTACACTTGGTTAGATTTAGAGAGGAGATTTATGTGGAACGTGAACAACAACCAAAGGTAGTTGTCAAATAGCTAGTTTCTGTGCTGTAAACTCAATGTAATGGGGATTAATTACACAACTGTTCAATTCAATTCTTATTAGAATTATAAGCATATAACTTTTAGTTTGGGGATTGACATATTTATAAAGTTTTGAAGTTTAGTTATTTATTAGTGTCACAATTAATACTGCAATGAAGTTATTGTGAAAATTCCATAGTTGCTATATTCAGGTGATTGTTCAGGTACACTGAAGGAGAATTTAGCAATGTTCCTAACTAGCACATCTTTTGGATTGTGGTAGGAAACCGGAGCAGCCGAAGGAAATCCATGCAGATGTGGGGAGAAAGTACAGACTCCACACAGACAGTGACCCAACCAGGAATCGAACCTAGGTCCCTGGCGTGCGAAGCAACAGTGCTAGTTGAATGAAAAGAAAGGATGTACTTTGTGAACTCCCATTTATTTAAGTTTTTGAGGTTGCAAAGAATTATTGAGACATGTTTTCTGAGATCAAACAAAGAACAAGTTCATCAAAACCATTTCCCAAGCTGCACTCATTTGTTGGGCCCACATCCATACACGAGTACAGATGGCAGAATAAGAGGATCAGCTGATAGGATATTTTACATGAAAAATCAGAGTATATGATTAGCAGTTCCTTGGCTGTTCTGAATGAAGTTATTCCACACTGCAGCCGTTTTGTTCAGCTATCTTCTTGGGTTAGCTGTATCAATCAGATTTCCTCGTGTTTTTCCCTGAAATGATTTTGGCTTGTAACAGATATCTTTCCTCAGAATGGTTACTTTGCCAATTGGGCACAGCACTACTGAGGACCAGTAAGAAGTCCCTGAACACCAGGTTAAAGTCCAACAGGTTTATTTGGCAGCATGAGCTTTCGGAGTGCTGCTCCTTCATCAGGTGAGTGGAGAGTTGGGTTCACAAACAGGGCAAATATATATAGACATAGACTTAATTATAATGTAATGGTTAGAATGCAAGGCTTAACAGGTAATCAAGTCTTAAAGGTACAGTCAATATGAGTGGAGAGAGGCTTAAGCACAGGTTAAAGAGGTGTGAATTGCCTCAAGCCAGGACAGTTAGTAAGATGTTGCAAGTCCAGACAAGTCGTGGAGTTACAGTTGTATGACATGAACCCAAGATCTCAGTCGAGGCCATTCTGATGTGTGTGGAACTTGGCTATCAGTTTCTATTCCACGATTCTGCGTTGTCATACATCTTGAAGGCCACCCTGGAAAAGGCTTACCTGAAGATCAGAGGCTGAATGCCCTTGACTTCTGAAGTCTTCCTTGACAAGAAGAGAACACTTCTGCCTGGTGATTGAGCGGTGTCCATTTATCTGTTGTCATAGTGTCTGCTGACGTACCATGCCTTGGGACATCCTTTCCTGCAGTATATTAGGTAAACAACGTTGGCAGAGTTGCAAGTGTACTCTTCAGAATCAATTGCATTCTTGGGCACATGCATCTCCATTAAATACGGTCACTTCAGCACTTCACTGTACCGCAGCCCACGGATAACTTCATAATGCTCCACTCCTCCAGCTTCTACTCTAAAGAAGCCAGCTGCAATGGACAAAACCCTCCATTTACACAGGATCTGCTTAGATGAGGAGGAATGCAACAGATGTTGAAAGATGCTCCCTAAGAACAGGATATGGTGCTCGACTCATTGATCGACAGTTCCAACGTGCCACAGTGAAAAACTACACTGACCTCCTCAGAAGACAAACACGGGACATGGTGGACTGAGTACCCTTCATTGTCCAGTACTTCTCGGGAGCAGAGAAGGTACGACATCTTCTCCAGAGCCTTCAACGTGTCATTGATGAAGATGAACATCTTGCCAAGACCTTCACTTCTTTCCTTCAAACAACCACACAACCTCAAACAGAGCATTGCCCACAGCAAACTACCCAGCCTTCAAGAGAGTAGTGACCATGACACCATACAACCCTGTCACAGCAACCTCTGTAAGATATGCTGGATCATTAACACGGATGCCATCATCTCGTGTGCAAACACTATCCACCAAGTACGTACCACATACACTTGCAACTTGGCCAACATCGTCTACCTGATAAGTTGCAGCAAAGGATGTCCCGAGGCATGGTATGTTGTGGTGACCGTGCAGACACAACAAAAACGGATGAATGAACACCGCTTGACCATCAGCAGGCAAGAGTGTTCTCTTCCTGTTGGGGAACATTTCAGTGTTCATGGATATGCGGCCTCTGATCTTCAAGTAAGCATTCTCCAAGGCTGCCTTCACAACAAACGACAATGCAGGATTGCTGAGCAGAGACTGGTAGCCAAGTTCCGCACTCATGAGGACGGCCTCAGCCAAGATCTTGGGTTCATGTCACACTATCTGTAACCCCCATGACTTCCCAGGCTTGGAAAATCTTACTAGCTGTTGTGGCTGGTGATAATATCTTTTTAATCTGTGCTTAACCCTCTCTCCACTCACATTATCTGTACCTTTTTAAGAGTTGATTACCTGTAAAGATCCCAATCATTATTTTGTAAATTGAGTTTGTGTCTTTATATTCCCTGTTTGTGAACAGAACTTCCATTCCCCTGATGAAGGAGCAGTGCTCTGAAAGCTAGTGGCTTGTGCTACCAGATAAACCTGTAGGACTTTAACCTGGTGTTGTGAGACTTCTTACAAGGAACAATCAGCGGTCAAGGCATTCAGCCTCTGATCTTTGGGTCAGCCTTCTCCAAGACGGCTTTCATGGCACATTACATTGCAGAATTGCTGAGAGAAATTGATAGCCAAGTTCTGCTCTCATGAGGACAGCCTCAACTTGGATCTTTGGGTTCGTGTCACACGATCTGTAACTCACATGACTGACTTGGCCTTGCAAAATCTTTCTTATTGTCCTGGCTTAAGACAATACACAGCTCTTTAATCTGTCATTAATCCTCTCTCCATTTGCATTGTTTGTACTTGCATTCCAATCATTATCTTGCAATTGAATCTGTATCTATATATGTCCTGTTTGTGAACCCAACTCAGCACTCACCTGATGAAGGGGCAGTGTTCCAAAAGCTCCTGTGACCAGAGAGGAATTGAAAATTATTGCTAGGGCCCTGCTATTTCCTCCCTTGTCTCATTCAACAGCCTGGGATACTTCTCATTCAGTCCCGAAGATTTCTCTACTTTTTAAGCCTACCAAACAACTCAGCATCTCCTCTCTATCCATAATAATTTATTTAATTGTATCATCATCCTCCTCCCTGACTCCTATACCCACATTGTTTCTCTCACTCGTGCACAACAACACAAAGTATTCATTTAGAACCCTCCCTAAGTCCTCTAACTCCATGCACAAATTACTACTGTGGTCCTTAATGGGCACTACTTTGTTTAATTATTTTTCTATCCTCAAATGTCCTTGGAACATAAGGAAAATTTCTTTATTCTGTCTGCCAGTATCCTTTCACGTCCCCTCTTTGCTCTATTAATTTCCTCTTTAAGTTCTGTCTTGCACATTCCATACTCCTCTTAGGCTTCTACTGTTTTCTACTCTCGATGTCTGCGATAAGCCTCTCTTTTTATCATTATCCAATGCTGTATATTCCTTAATATCCAGGGTTCACTGGATTTATTGGTGCCACCCTTTATTAGTACATGTTGACCATGTACTCGCCCTATTCCTTTCTGAATATGTCCCACGGTTCCATCACAGATTTGCCCAAAAGTGCCAGCTTCCAATCCACTCTGGCCAAATCATTTCTGTTGCTTTCAAAAATAAGCCTTCCCCCAGTTTCGAACTTTAATTTCCAGCCCATATTTGTCCTTTTCCATAACAACTGAGAATTGAATGGAGTTACGATTGCTATCCGCAAAATAATTCATCCACTTGCCCGGCTTTGTTACCTAAAATTAAGTCCAAAGTCCAGACCATCCCTGTCTTGTAGTGCCTTTTATGTACTGGCTTACAATTTTTTTCCTGGATGCAGGTTAAGAATTTCACTCTTGAAATGTTTTATACTATGATGACCCCAGTTAATGTTGGGGAAATTCTAAAACAATAACTGCCACAGATCTGAACAAATAGAATGTCTCCAGAATATGCACCCAGCAAATTACTTCAATTATCCCCTACCAATAAAGAGAGGGAAAAAGAAGACAATGTTGTACTGCTCAGAGGCAAATTGAAACCAGTTTGTTCTCTCTGCCTGGTTTTCAGTGAGTGGAGATATTGGCATTGGACTAGGGTAGGCACAGTGAGAAGTCTCAGCACACCAGATTAAATTCCAACAGGTTTATTTCATGTCTCGTCCCCAAAACATTTGAAAAACCTCAGGTGGTGTGAATCAACAAGAGATGGGGTCTTCCATGTCCCCTAAGAAGTTGAATGTCTTTTTTTTTTCAGTTTATTAATTAGTGTCACAAGTAGACTCATTAACAAACCAGTGAAATTACTGTGAAAACCCCCAAGTCGCCGCACAGTTTGGCTACACAGGAGGAGAATTTAGCTCCAAACCAACATGTCTTTCAGACTATGGGAGGAAACCCATTCAGACATGGGAAAAACATGCAGGCTCTGCACAATGACCCAAGCCAGGACTTTGGCACTGTGCAGCAACAGTGCTAACAACTGCGCCACCTTCATCCCACTTAAAGGAATGTAAAACTGTATGTGTTCCAGCAAGTTGGGCAGTTTTGGCTTTGTCTATACAAGGTTTTTAAGAATCCAGCCAGGAAAGAAACAGATGTTGTACCTTCACAAAGGTCAGAGTTGGAATTGAGAAAACATTAAATAATGAGTGGCCCTTTTCTGAATTTCTTGGGGGACATGAGCCTTCTAATTGCGAGTTGTTTTGGTAATGAGTTTAAATTATACATATGGTTTCCCAAAACAAGGACAAGGTTTAGTGATTGTTTATGAATAGTTTGAATCTCTGGGGTATTGTAAGTGTGTCATGTTGCCAAGGGGATGGATCACAGGGAGATGATTTTTGGTTGAGTTTCATCTGTGTGATTTCTCACTGAAGCACTCAGTTGAAGCTGTGGGAGTAGCTTTATCTACAGAGAAAGAGAAACCTAGCAAGAACTGTAAACCAGTCATACAGGGACAGCCAAATCCAACGGTGTCTTTCTGATTTTGGCGACACCAAGTAAGAAAGCAGTGCGTGAACTAAGGTATGCATAACGTTAAGGATCTTGAGGAGAACTGGAGGGTTACCTAGCCAAATGCTGACGGAAGGACCCAAAGAAAACTATTAACTTTGGGGAAAAAATAGTAGGAACACTGGAAGAGAATTGATGAATCCCTGGGAGCTATAGCACATCTTAATTCAGTGTCCAAAGAAATGAAGGAATTTTCTAGATCCTGTAGAATAACAGTAGAACTATAAATGGCCTGTTGAGAGTTTCAGGCTTAAATAATAGGCAAGGAATATCATGTTAAGTTCATAGTACTTGCTTTGTTCAACTCTTGTGCAGTAAATGTTTTCTTATTCTGTTTAAAACTTGAAACCTTGCTGGTGTAATTCTTTCTACTAATAACGAGCTGGAATTTATTTGTTATAAGCTACTGATCTCCTCCTTTGATTGCAACAAGAGCACAATGTACTGAGTTAGAGTACCTGTGTCAATTACGTTGAGAATTATGACATTTGCACTATGGAGTCATTTGATACAGGTAACCGGACTCCTCTCTCTTGAGATGTTTACGCAGATGAGAATCTAATCCAATCAATATAGAATTGACTTGTATTCTTACAAAGATGAAATCAATGTTCCTCCCAATCACACTTTTAAATGGTTAAGAGGCCTTTATCTTATCTTTTCCCCTCCCTGTGTCCTTCGAGAAAAATATTCCCAATTAAACAAACTGCTGATTCTGTGAAGGAAAATTGTATTATGATTAGCTAGTAACCTTCATACTGAATACGATGGAGCCATCCTTCCACTTTCCACATCTTTGGCACAAGTTGCCTAAATTAATAAACTTTAAATATATTTTTATACAGCCAAGTGGGTGACAACCTATTAATAGCAGAAGGAGTATGTAAACAACATTAGGAATGACTCTTTTTGATCTTAACAGCTGCTAATTATGTCCCATGAGGAAACATGTCTCAAGACTGGCCTGTTCCTATGAGGTAGAAAGATGCTGCGCTCTGTCCATTTGGAGGATACGATTTAAAAGGTGATTTGTACTCAGGGCCAATTATTCACTTCAGACTTCACACAAGAGCATTGTCCTCATATCCCTTGCGTGCTTTCTGATTTCACAGTGACAGATTTTTGGACATAAAATCATCAAATTATGCAGTTACTGCTATTCTATTCCCTGTGGTATTCTACACTGGTATGGTAAATTCTAATGTCATAGAGTATTAAATACATAGATTCTTTATCCTTCTGTTTCAGCAGGGCACTTGGGTCTCCAGTAGAATATATTCTGACATGATAGGCACATGCCTTTGTGTGTGTGTGTGTGTGTGTGTGTGTGTGTGTATATGTGTATATATATATATATATATATATATATATAGTTGGGAGAATTTTTCAAGGCAAACAAATCTACAACATGTTGTATATCCTTTTAAAAAAAAGTATTGACATTTGGAATTTCTGGTTTGCCTTGTCCTGTTGGCAGGTCCAATTATATCTTCCTTGTAATTAAATTATTTTAGAAGATTTGATTAAGTTCCCAGTAGTTGTGGAAATGCTATCAGATTCAGTGCTATTTTTGATATACCTGACTGGGGTCACAGCTACATACAGTATCCTGCTTTGTTAATTATAGTGCTCTTGAAAGTTTGTATGCATTTCTGTCTCTCTGATAGAATTTTTTTTCAAATGCTGTTCGCTTGCTCTTGCAAATTGAAATCCTAACTCCTTATCTATTCAATTCCCCTTTGTATTTGATTCAAGTGTTTATCAGTCTTTTTATCCAAACGTTGTGACATCCAATTTGTCCATTTGTAGATTAACGGTTTCATTTGAAGAGGCAGTGACACTTGGCAACAACTTTCTGTAGGTCTATACTTAAAATCAAGGTAAATGCCAAGAACGTATTTACTCCTCTAGTGTTCGCTTACTTAATGACATGTTTGGCAGTGTCTGGCAAAATTTGAAGTTCACGGAAATAACCAGAAGAATGAAATTGAAAAATTTTTCAATGTAAATTGCAATGACGCAAATTTTTATTTGAAATATTATTGAATTGGAAAACTGCTGGGTAATATGTACTGTGAAGACGAGCATTAGTTCTTCAGTAATCCAGCACTGGGAATTATAAACAATTCAATATAGCAGAATGAAATATATTGAATTCTGTTCTTATGAATATCCATAAGAAAATGTTGGTGAATTACTTCCAAAATATTTAAAGCAGCTAGATAAGGTTTGCTTATGCTGCCTTTAACCCTTGTTTTTTGGATTGTTATAATTTGGATGACTCAAATGAAATTTGCTATTAGCTGTTGGGATAGATGCAGGGAAAACAGGCCTCTCTTTCCCTACAACTTTCTTATTGTAGGTATAGACACAGAGTTCACAATCCTTTTTAATGCTGTGTTTTGTAACCGTTCTTACAATTACCCAGTGAGCTGCTCAATTAATCAATTCCCTTGACCCAGTGGCTTAAGAAAAGTAGCATCTGATTGCATCTGGCACAAAAAAAAATTGTCACTCTCCACCGTCTTCACATGTGTGATAAAACATCAGGTATTTTTGATGTTGCTAAAACTAAAAGAAAATGAAAGCTGGCATAGATAATGGATGGAAAAGATTTTTGCCGTAACAGTGAGAAACATGGGGTGAACTGTGCCAGTCCCTTAGATATGTTCTGCATATGAATCTTTCAACGGCTCTGACATTTTTTTTTTTGGAGAGTTGGGAGATTGGCACCAGTACAAGAATGAGTGGGGGAAGGGGGAGGGTGCCTGAACACATGAGTGAAACTGGCTTCTGAGCACTCAGTTGCCATGTTGCAAGAGCCCTCCAATCTCACTGTGCACTTGGAGATTCTCCTTCCACACTCAAGGACGTTGGACCCCACCCCCTCATTCATTGGTGGCACATTCTTCGTCTCCCACCCACACCCCCCAATCCTTGTACACTTCACCCCTATTTGAGCTTCAGGGCCCTTCTGGTGGGTTGCCCTGGTTGATCTCTGATATGCCCTTCTGTCATACCATCATGATTTTATTTGTGATTCACACCTGCACAACCACTCTGTATAGCCCCTCACCCCTGATACTGATGCTGGCAGTGCCTGTTATCTGCTCTTAGCATATCTGGTAGGTACTGTGATTGGCATTGTCCAGTTATGGCTCTGACTACACAGGGGCTTCGATGGTCCCCCATCCCTTCCCAGCGTGACTAGCTCACTGGGTCTAGTGAAGACCAATAGTGATTTGCACTTGTGTGACATGTCGCTGGAGAGGTGGGAAGCATCTTGGGAAGGGAGATACATGTGCATTAGACTCTTACTCGTATTGAAATCTAGTCAATGCATTCTAGTAAGCTTAGCCTCCCTTGAAAGGGGCTGGGAAGAAAGCAAACTGTTTCCTGGAGCAAATCGGGCACAAATCAGATTTTATCTTCGACTGCTATTTTTCTAGCTTGCCACGTTGACCTCCTAAAAGTTAAGTTGATTTATGAGTTACAAGTAAGGCTTACTTATATTAATGCTGCAATGAAGTCACTGGGAAATTCCCCTAATCGCCAAACTCCAGCACCTGTTCAGTCAATACACCTACCCAGCACGTCTTTCAGAGTGTGGGAGGAAACCAGAGCACTCGGGCAAAACCCACGCAGACATGGGGAGAACATGCAAACTCCGCACAGACATTGACCCAAGCCAGGAATCGAAGCCTTGGCACTGACTGTTAACCACTGTGCTATCATGCTGCCCCCATTGGGCACAGTGAGGTGATAAAACCGTGCCCAAGGTCAATGTTCCTGATTGGAATAGTTAAAGCAATTATTACCTTCCTACTGTTAAATCTGGCTTTTATGCCATTAACAGAAATTCTTGGAAGACTGTCAGTTGTTTAAGGATTTGGGTTTCAAATTCCTTTTACTGTAAAATGGGAGATTTCTTGTTTTTTCACAAACAACGCAGTAACATTATTGAGGGAAGGTGTAACTTTTTGAGAAGTCAAATGTTATTGATGTGTTAATTTTGGAGAAAATAAACATTGGCCTTTTTTTTGAATGAGAAATTTCATATTTATTTTCCCTCCCCACGAGCCTTGTTTCTGTTAAGCTACTTGGAATGTATAAAGGAGCAGTTTTAATATTTGAAGAGCTTCGTTTAATGTAAATTGTAAACATTCAAAGCGCTGGAGTCTTTCAGATTATGTTAGACCAAAAAAAAATGGTTTAATCATAAACTGAGGCTTTGGGCAGAATTAGACTAAATCTGATATTGGCAGGTTCGTGTTTATCATGCAAAAAAAGACACATTTTGTTACTATACCTTGTCTGGAATTTTAAATACTTGTTTATTCGAGAAACCAAGTATGATGTATGCCAGCATTTCACCCATTAACCCTCGCTGCTATACACAGCCACATCACCTCCTAGTAGGATTGGTGACTGTAACTGTTGTTTTGCAACCCCTTTATTTGCAACCCTTGTTTAATGGTCTTCATTGGGTGTTGCCTCGCAAGACATCAGAGAGAAATTTTACTTACCTTCATTAACTAATCTAAATTAAATAGATTATAGAATGTCTGTACAAATAACTTCAACATTTGCACACGGGGTCTTCTACTGGGAAACATTGACCCACAACTGTTTCCTTTATTGCAGCCTCTCCTATAGTTTCACGTAAGGGACAAGATTTAAGCCAGCTCTAAGTCTTCGAACCTCTCAATTTTGGTTCAGTAAACAAGACATGAGTTCTGTTTCTGCAAAAACTACCTTTATTTCTTTGAAGCACCTCCACATACAATTTTTCTCAATACCCAATGCCACCTGTAACCCACTTATATATATT
The DNA here is from genome assembly GCA_024679065.1 of Sphyrna mokarran. Lineage (NCBI taxonomy): Eukaryota > Metazoa > Chordata > Chondrichthyes > Carcharhiniformes > Carcharhinidae > Sphyrna > Sphyrna mokarran. Next base: position 43,793,413 of record JAGIQG010000003.1, on the reverse strand, counting down.
TGTGATTTCTGTTGGATAATTGATATCAAATTAGAAGGTTTATTACCCCATTCCTTATAAGAGGTAGCTCTGCTACGTATGAGGGGGATTTTAAAGAAATAGATTTGCTGCATAATGTGAAAGAACTTGGCATGTTCAATTGAATGACCTCCTTGTTTGCCGTATAATTCTAGAATTATTGGGCTGGATCGGAAGGAATATTTACACCAGTTTCAAAAGTAGAATCATACTACAATTTAAAAAATGGGAGGAAACTTAATGGAAGATCCTGCTAGGATCACTATAAATTTGTGAAGGACAGGGCTTGCTGCTTCTACTTCAAAGTAGGCTTGCTTGGACATTCTTCATTAAATTATTTAAAAAAAAACTTGGGTAAAACTTGCACTTTCTGTCCACCCCCTGTACTCACACTAGACATAGGTGGATAGTCAGAAGCTTTTTCCCAGAATGGAAGTGTCAGTTATAAGAGGACACAAATTCAGGGTGAAAGGGGGAAAGTTTAAGGGAAATGTGCAATGGTGCGGGGGCTGGGGAGTGGTATTTTTTTACGCAGAAGGTGAGGTGATGGAAGCAGGCACATTAGCAGCATTTGGATGGGCGCATGAATAGAGAGGAAATGGAGGGATATGGGCACAGGGTTTTTTTATAGTTAGGGCATCATGATCAGCATAGGCTTGGAGGGCCAAACAGCTTGTTCCTGCACCTTTCTTTGTTCCTGTTGTCGTGTTTTTGGTCATACTGTGTGTAAATTCTAGCTACTATTTGCAGGGACGCTGGTGTGGCCAGTTTGAAGTGCAGCAGAGTGTTTAGCACTGCTATCTCACAGTGCCAGGAATCCCGGTTTGATTCCCAGCTTAGATCACTGTCTGTAGGGAGTCTGCACATTCTACCCTTGTCTGCGTGGCTTTTCTCCGAGTGCTCTGGTTTCCTCCCATAATCTGAAAGATGTGCTGGTTTAGAACGGCCATGCTAAATTCTCCGTCTGTGTACCCAAGCGGATGCCAGAGTTTGACAACGGGGGATTACAGTAACTTCATTGCAGTATTAATGTAAGCCTATTTGTGGTTCTCATAAATAAACTTAAACTTAATTTCTGTGTCAACTGTCACAATATAATTATAGGTTTACACCACTAGGGAGTTCTGTAGGATTAATTTGAGGCCTATCCTACCTGTTGCCATCTTGGTTTTCTCTCTGAGATAAGTATTTAAGTAATTTTTAAATTTTCAATAAATAAATTACATTTTATGGAGTTAAATCAAAATACTGCAGGTGCCGGAAATCTGAAATAATATCACAAAATGTTGGAAATACTCAGCAAGTCTGGCAGCATCTCTGGAGAGAGAAAACCAGAGTAAACATTTCAAATCAAGTATAACTCTTCTTCAGGAATCAGAAGATCATGGCCCGTAGCTTCCTGCTTCCCCACATTGGATTTGGTGGAGGAAAGGGGGAACTGCAAAGATACAATGGGGAATTTCCTTTGGAAGTTCCCATACATACCTGTCAATTGTCCAGATGTTGTGGGCAAGGTCTTGGAAAGAATTATAAGGGATAGGACTTGTAAGCATCTAGAGAGAAATAAATTGATTAGGGATAGTCAGCACAGTTTTGTGAAGGGTAGGTCGTGCCTCACAAACCTTATTGAGTTTTTTGAGGAGGTGACCAAAGAGGTAGATAAGGATAAGGCAGTTGATGTAGTGTATATGGATTTTAGCAAAGCGTTTGATAAGGTTCCCCATGGTAGGCTACTGCAGAAAGTGCAGATGCATGGGATTGAAGGTGATTTAGCAGTTTGGATTAGGAATTGGCTAGCTGATAGAAGACAGAGGGTGGTGGTGATGGGTGGTGGTTGATGGGAAATATTCAACCTGGAGTGCAGTTACAAGTGGTGTACCTCAAGGATCTGTTTTAGGGCCAGCGCTGTTTGCCATTTTTATAAATGACCTAGATGAGGGTGTAGAGGATTGGATTAGTAAATTTGCTGATGATACCAAAGTGGGGGGAGTTGTAGACAGCGAGGATGGATGTTACAGTTTGCAGAGGGACATAGGTTGCAGAGCTGGGCCGTGAGGTGCAAATGGAATTCAATACGGATAAGTGTGAGGTGATTCACTTTGGTAGGAATAACAGGCATATGAAATATAGGGCTAATGGAAGGACCCTTAATAGTGTTGTCGAGCAGAGGGATCTTGGGGTACAAGTACATAGCTCTTTGAAAGTTGGCACCCAGGTTGATAAAGTTGTTAAGAAGGCGTACAGTGTGTTAGCTTTTATTGGTAGAGGGATTGAATTTAGGAGCCGTGAGGTTATGTTATAACTGTACAAAACTCTGGTGCGGCCGCACTTGGAGTATTGCGTACAGTTCTGGTCGCCGCATTATAAGAAAGATGTGGAAGCATTGGAAAGGGTGCAGAGGAGGTTTACCAGGATGTTGCCTGGTATGGTGGGAAGGCCTTATGAGGAAAGGCTGAGGGACCTGAGGTTATTTTCATTAGAGAGAAGAAGGTTACGCGGTGACCTAATTAAGGCGTATAAGATGATCAAGGGATTGGATAGGGTGGATAGTGAGAGCCTTTTTCCTCGGATGGTGATGACCAACATGAGGGGACATAACTTTAAATTAAGAGGTGGTAGTTATAGGACGGATGTCAGAGGCAGGTTCTTCACACAGAGGGTGGCGAGGGCGTGGAATGCCCTGCCTGCAACAGTTGTGGACTCGCCTACTTTGGGGGCATTCAAATGGTCGGTGGATAGGCATATGGATGATATTGGAATAGTTTAGGTTAGAGGGTCCACTGGCCGGCACAACATCGAGGGCCGAAGGGCCTGTACTGTGCTGTAATGTTCTATGAGCTAACTCCCCCTGGACAATCGGCTGGGAAGCATCCAACAAAGTGCAAAAGGTCTGTTATTTCAATGCGACCTTTAAACTCACCTGCTTTATAAAAGGGCAGAGCCTCCTTATGATCTGTTTCTTTTGCACTTTGGCCGGGGACATGCTGCGCTGCTTGAGTCTCTGCTAGCCTGAGTCAGGAAAATTAGATTACACTGTCGCATCAGAATTTCAAGTGCAGGTAAATACGAATGAAGTGTCAATCCAACGCTGCTTGCTGCTCCGAGGAAGGTACAACTCATTATGTGGAATGGCTATTGAAAACCAGCTGAAGGGAACATTACTACCTTATTTTGAGGGGGTTCTGAAAGAGAAACATGCTGAAGTGAGGAAAGGATAGAGGGGGCAGGTGCTGAAACCCTTTTGGACCATTTCTATCTGTTCTGGAAGTTGATCTTTTGCTGTTGGAATTGAATGGACTGGTATTATACTGAGTAATTCAGTTATAAATCTGAAAAGTATTGTATGTTTCCTGTTCTGCTCTTCCTTTGGAAAATGATGTTTTGATGTGGGCCACTGTGCAGGAATGGCAACTCAAAAATCATTTTGTTGACTGTTGTTCTGTTATGTAACTTTGGTGAGAATCTCACTTGGAATGAAAACAAACCTCAGGTAGCATCAGGTAAAGACCATAGGAGAATTGTCCTTTTGTGTGGCGACCCTTTGTCCAAACTGGAAGGTATTACATGTGAGAGGCACAAAATACTGGCAAAGCAGAACAAGGGCTGGAGCCTGGGAGAAGAACAAAGCCCCAGTTTTAAACAAAGCCACTGGGGAGAACAGGACGAGTTTTAATCGGTTGGTCCTTTTGTATCTCTCCTAATTTTTAAGCTCTATTAATCTGAATCAGGATCAATCCAAATAGGATATAAAACAGGCATCTCACCCAAACCTGCACCATTCTAATTGATTTAAAATCAGGGTTCAAGTGTGCAAAAGTGATTGACATTTCTCTAGCTTTCTACCTACTTGTCTCACTGTTTTCAGCTAATTCCAATATTTTTCTGTCCGATAGATGTCTTTTATTTCTTGGATTTCTCTCATCAAACTTTTATTCCTTTCCGTCTGCATTGTTTTAAAATGCTGTTCATTTGTAATATCTTCTGAATTTGACAGAGACTACTTTTGATCTACGAATAGATGTTGCTGACTTGAAGGTTTCCAGCATTTCCATTCGGATTCTAGCACTTTCAGTTTTTCACTTGTACACAGTGACTCCCTTGATTAGCTTGCCCTGAGGGTGGTTTGTGGGTAAGATTTGGACTTTGCTACTTATGCAGCTAGCAAGTTTGGTGTCTATGGTTTAATGAACACTTGCGTCCACAAAGAAACTAAATAGTCATTGGGGAAATACTGCTTCCTAAGTTTCCCCACTTGCTGCTCACTCAGCACTGGATCAGCAGATGCAAGTCCTGTACCAGTTTAAACACCGAAAGAAAAATCAATGGTGCTAGTTTACTGTGTTGTTTCCTGATTAAGAAATGAACAAATTTGAAGGATTATCAATACAGTAATCACTAATCCATAGAGCTAGATTGATTTAGTAAAGCCTTGGTACTTTCTGAGACTTCCTTTTCGAATGAATGCCCTGTTAAATATACCAACGGGTTGCAATTGCATCCTTATTGTAACAGTTCTACTTAATACACTATCTGTGCCATGTGAAGATGTCAAAATTTGCTGAACATGTGCTGCAACTTCCCTGATTAGTCAAATGGCTATATGCTCAGCTGTTGTATTATGCCCTGTCACATCTTTCAGCACCTGCCATGTGATACATGATGCATGTTCCTTAAGCTCTCCTAATATTTATACATGATTCTGAGATGAAACAAAGGGTTGGCAGCTGCTGAACTCCCTAGTGGGTGAATGTCTCAGCATTTCTTTGAGTCAGTAGTGCATTATGCACAATCTCCATTATATTAACAGCTACAGAAAAGTGCTAGAAGTGGTCAGCATTGGGAAACCAAATTAGGTTATAAAGAAACCCATTGAGTAACAATCGTACATTTTCTCCATTGTCCTCTGGTCAGTACCTAAAATTAATTATGGTTTTGTGCAAAGGTCCATTATTTCTGGAGCTTAAAGGGAAAGTCTGTCTGTCTTTCAGTTTTATTGCTGATAACTGATGGCTTCCGTTCAGTTCCCTTGCAGAATGAATTCTGTGTAAGTAATTTGTCCATAATTGTGGGACTTGAATGTGCTTTGACAAGGAACACAAAAAAATAGCATGCAGGTACAGAAAGCATTTAGGAAGGTTATGGCTTGTTGGTCTTTATTGCAAAAGAATTGGAGTAAAAAGATAAATAGTTTTACTCCAATTTTACAGGGCATAATTGAGATCAAACCTGGCATATGGTGTTCTATTTTGGTTTCCATATTTATAAAAAGGTATACTTGCAGTGGAGGCAATACTGTGAAAGTTCTCTGGACTGGTCTGAGTAAAACTGGGTCTATATTCTTTGCAGTTCAGAAGAATGAGAGGTGATCTCATTGAAACATGTCAGACTCTGAAGGATCTTGAGAGGGTATGCATTGAGGCATTGTTTTCTGTGGCTGGGGAATCTGGAATATAGGCACACAGTATCTGGATAAGAAGCCAATCATTTGGGACTGAGATAAGGAGACATTTTATCAGATGAAAGATTGTGAACCTTTGGAATTCTCAAGGGTTTTTGGATGTGTGATTATAGACAGATTTCTGGTGTCTGAAGGAATCAAGGGCTATCAGGAATGGGCAGAAAAGTGAGGTTGAATTGAAAGGTATCTGTCAATAGCAGAACAGGCTCAATAGATTATTTTCCCTTGCTGCTGTTTCTTACATTCTTATGTTATTAAGCCATAAGGATGCTGTCGGAAATTAGAAAAGCGATAATGTTCTTGTGCATGAAGTGTTGAGAAGACTTAAATTGCTTCTGGCTATGTTATACATGAATTGGACACGCTTAATGCTGCCATTGAATATAAAGAGTGTAAATGTTTTTTCCATTCCACACCATGCCTAGGTACAAAAATTCTCTTGCTTTGAAGATGTTAATTTTTAAACAGCCACATTCATATCACTTTTCAATAAGGTATAAAGAAGAATCAAATCAGCAAAATCAATCCCTCTATCAATTAACTGTCAATTTACTCCGTCATTTTATGTGTGAATAATTGACCTTTAAAAAGAAATTACGTTCTGGGTTCATTTTGCACACATCATATAGTGAGCTAGTTTAGTTCCTACGTATCAAATTTATGCTGGCAGTAAACGTGAGGGACATCTCCTCCTGTTCTCTTTCCAACTGAAATGGTCAGCATTGGGTTTGTGGCCTGGAAAAAAATGGGAACGTGAACCAGTGCACTTGATGTCTGCCTTTTTACCATCATGACAATAGTTTATCTTTTCCCATTTGCTGCACTGATTTAATACATTATTTTGCAAAAGCTTTCCTCAGACATTAAAAAACTTAATCAGATGATTAAACCAATAAAAGTTCCACAATGACACCATCTAACTCCCAATGTGAACATTTTTTTCAAAAAGATAAAATATTTTGTTGATGGCAAATATATCTGATGTTCATGAAGGCAGTAACTTCTGCTGGAGAAGAGTTCCTGCAAACCTTCAGTTGTCTCTTACACCCTGCTCCCCCATCACCTTTTACAATATAAATCTCATCCTGTTTGTCTTCAGCTCTGACAGAAAGTCATCCAGACTCAACATTAGCCCTATTCTCTTTCCACAGATGCTGTTAGAGCTGTTGAGATTTTCCAGCACTTTCTGGTTTTGTTTTACATTCCACCGTCTGCAGTATTTTGCTTTTAATCTTCAGCTGCACACAGACTCTTGGCTAAGATCGAGTGCCTCACAGAATCATAGAATCCCTACAGTGCAGAAGGAGGCCATTCAGCCCATCAACTCCAACTCCATCAACAACAATCCCACCCCAGGGCTTAACTCCACAGCCCCATACGTTTACCCTGCTAATCTCTTTAAACTACACTCCTGGGATACTAAGAGGCAATTTAGCATGGCCAATCAACCAAACCTGCACATTTTTAGACTCAGGGAGCAGAGAGGACTTTTCTTCTGTTACTCAACATTACATTTCATATTGTATTATCAATGAAGCCTTTTCTCTACTAAATTTTTTATCAATGTTAGTCCTATTGTTGTTTAATGTAGTTGTGAACAGATCATTCTTTTCCAATTTTTGTCACCTTTGAACATTTAAATTTCAGAATAGTCTGAATTAAGGACAATCCACTTTCAAATATTGCTGTAATGTTTGGAATTCTTGATTTTTGTCTTTCCTTGTAGGGATTATTTAGGATGGAGATACACCACCCAAATGTATTTTAAATAATTGTGGATTTAGACAGCTTACTTTTATTTAGCCATGTATTATAGCAACTTTGGAAATGAATGTGTTTATTAAAGGGCTCGCCATCAAGGTTTTGTGTCAGACATATCAGTTTCTAGAATGTTATGGCTCTATTCAAATTGGGTCACTGAGGGTCAGCTGACACATTTAAGATTCTTGAAGTCAAAAGGGTTGACGTTCATTGTAGTTGTTTATTTGGATTGAAACCTCTTGGAGGAAGAGCTGTAACTTTTATACAGGGATTTGTGGGTGACTGTCAGAATAAAGTAGATATTGAAGGAATAAGCCATCAATCTGCCTGGAACATTGAGGGAAAAAAGGCTTAACAATATAGCTGGTTGCAAGTGGAAAATGTGCCTAACCTAGCTATGGAGATAGCATTTCTATGCTTTCCTGGGGCTTGGGCATCACTTAGTAGGTTAGCATTTATTATTCATCCCTAATTGCCTTTAAGAAGGAGTGAGCTGTCATCCTAACTACTGCAGTACAAGCTCTGTCAGTACAACCGCAGTGTAGTTAGGAAATTCCAGGACGTTGGCCTAGTGACAGTAAAGGAATGATGATATATCTCCAAGTTAGAATGATGTGTGGCTTGAAGGGGAACTTGCAGATGATGGTGCTCCCAGGCATCTGCAGCCCTTGTCCTTCTAGATAGTAGAGGTCGTGGGTTTGAAAACTATTGCCGAAAGAGCCTTGGTGAGTTCCTGAGGTATATCTTGTACGTGGTACACACTGCTGCCACTGTTTAGTATGAATGGATTGAATGTTTGTGGAATGTTTTTTTGGGGGATGAGCTGTGAAGAAGATGCAATACGATTTAGACTAGTTGAGAGAGTCAGCAAATGCATGGCTGATGCAGTAAAATGTGGAAAAATGTCAGGTTTGACAGCAAAAACAGGAAGACAGATTATTATCTGAATGTTATAGATTGAGAGAGGGGAATGTGAAGACCTGGATGCTCTTCCCTTGTGTAGAAAAATCAAGTCAGGGACATAGGTTTAAGGTGCATGAGAGAAAAGTTTAGAGGAAATGTGCAAGGCAAGTTTTTTTACACAAAGGCTGATGGATGTCTATTGTACCTACTCCCAACGAGGTGGTGAGAGTAGGTACAATAACTGCAATTAAGGGACAAATAGATAAATTCCTAAATAGGATGGGAATGGAAGGATATGTACCCTGTAAGTGTATATGGTTTTAGTTTAGGCAGACATCATGATTGGCACAGGCTTGGAGGGTCAAAGGGACTGTTTGAGTGTTGTACCTTTCTTTCCTCTGGTACTGAAAGTAAACATGCAACTGCAACAGGTGGTTAAGAAGGCAAACGGTATGTTGACCTTCATCGCAAGGATTTGAGTTTAGGAGCAGAGATGTTTTGCTGCAGTTATACAAGCCTTGGTGAGACCACACCTATGCAGCTTTGGTCTCCTCTGAGGAAGGATATTTTTTGCAATGGAGGGAGTGCAGAGGAGGTTAACCAGATTGATTCCTGGGATGGTAGAATTGGCATATGAGGAGATATTGAGTCAGTTAGAATTGTAGGCACTGAAGTTTAGTAAATTGAGAGGGAATCTCATAGCAATTTGTAAAATTCTGAAAGGACTGCACATGGTAGATGCAGGAAGGATCTTCCTGAGGGTGAGCAGTTCAGAATTGACAGTCACAGTCTAAGAATATGGGGTAAACCATTTTAAGACTGAGATGAGGAGAAATTTCTTCATCCAAAGAGTGGTAAACCTATGGAATTCATTACCACAGAAAGCAGTAGAGGCCAAAACATTTTGTTTTCAAGAAGACATTAACTTCTTGAAGATTGGTTAGGGCAAGATTAGGGCCAATCATAGACAGCAGTGGGAAGTTGTGCGTGGAGCCTGAAGAGATTGGTGAGGCACTGAATAAATATTTCTCTTCGGTATTCACGCAGAGTGCTGGAAATGTAGCTATGGAGAACACTGAGGTACAGGGTTGCAAATTGGGAAGTATTGTAGTAGATAGGGAGGATGTGTTAGAAATTCTCGAGGGTTTGAAGTTGGATAAGTCCCCTGGGCCGGACGGAATTTACCCTAGGATTCTCTGGGAGGCAAGAGAGGAGATTGCAGAGCCTCTGGCTCTGATCTTCAGGTCGTCGTTGGTTACGGGTGTGGTTCCGGAGGACTGGAGGATAGCGAATGTGGTCCCATTGTTCAAGAAGGGGAAGAGAGACCTTCCAGGGAATTATAGGCCAGTGAGTCTTACTTCTGTTGTGGGCAAGGTATTGGAGAGAATTATTAGGGATAGGATTTATAGTTATTTAGAGAGAAATGAATTGATTGGGGATAGTCAGCATGGTTTCGTGAAGGGTAGGTCATGCCTTACTAACCTCATTGAGTTTTTTGAGAAAGTGACCAGAGAGGTGGATGGGGGTAAGGCGGTTGATGTAGTATATATGGACTTTAGTAAGGCGTTTGATAAGGTGGCCCATGGAAGACTTCTACAGAAAATGCAGATGTGTGGAATAGAGGGTGATTTAGCTAATTGGATTAGGAATTGGCTGGCAGATAGAAGACAGAGGGTGGTGGTTGATGGGAGATATTCATCGTGGAGTTCGGTGACGAGTGGTGTGCCTCAGGGGTCTGTTTTGGGGCCCCTGCTGTTTGTAATTTTTATAAATGATCTGGATGAGGGTATTGAGGGATGGATCAGTAAATTTGCAGATGACACTAAAGTCGGTGGAGTGGTAGATAGTGAAGAGGGGTGTTATAGTTTGCAGAGAGACTTGGACAAGTTGCAGAGCTGGGCCGAGAGGTGGCAAATGGAGTTTAATGTGGAAAAGTGTGAGGTAATGCACTTTGGCAGGAACAATAAATGTGTAGAGTATAGGGCTAATGGTAGGGCTCTTAATAGTGTTGAGGAACAGAAGGATCTTGGTGTATTTGTCAATAGATCCCTGAAAGTAGGCAGTCAAGTGGATAAAGTTGTTAAGAAGGCATATGGAGTCTTAGCTTTTATTGGTAGGGGGATTGAATTTAGGACCCGCAGCATCATGTTGCAGCTGTACAAAACTCTAGTGCGGCCGCACTTGGAGTATTGTGTGCAGTTCTGGTCCCCACATTATAAGAAAGATGTGGAGGCATTGGAGAGGGTACAGAGGAGTTTACCAGGATGTTGCCTGGTATGGAGGGCAGGTCTTATGAAGAGAGGCTGAGGGATTTGAGATTGTTTTCGTTAGAAAGGAGCGGCTAAGAGGGGACCTAATCGAAACATATAAGATGATTAGAGGTTTAGATAGGGTGGACAGTGATAGCCTTTTTCCTAGGATGGAGAAAGCTAGCACGAGGGGACACAGCTTTAAATTAAGGGGTATGAGTTATAGGACGGATATCAGAGGTAGGTTCTTTACTCAAAGAGTGATTAGGGAGTGGAATGCCCTGCCTGCAGCTGTTGTAGATGCGCCAAGTTTGGTGGCGTTTAAGAGGTTAATTGATAAGTATATGGAAGAGAAGGGAATGGTTTAGTTTGGAGGGGCATTGCTTTTTATTTTGGTCGGCACAACATCGAAGCCCGAAGGGCCTGTTCTGTGCTGTAATGTTCTATGTTCTATGTTCTATGTTCCTCTTGCAGCCAAGAGATCAAAGGAAATGGGGGGGGAAAGTGGAAACAGTTTACTAAGTTGGATGATCAAAAATGATCATAATGAATGACAGAACAGGCTCAAAGGGACAAATGGCCGACTCCTATTTTCTATGTTTTCAATGTAAGGAATACCTATCAAACGGGTTGCTTTGTTCTGGATGATGTCAAGCTTCTCGAGTGTTGTAGGAATTGCACTTATCCAGGCTAATGCTGAGTATTCCATTATGCTCCTGATTTACGCCTTGTAGGTGGTGAACAGGCTTTGGGGAGTCAGGAGCTGAGTTACACTCAGAATTCATAGTCTCTGACCTGCTTTTGTTTTACTCATTTGGGGACATGGGTGTCACTGGCTGGTCAGTATTTATTGTCCTTCCTTAGGTGCCTTTGAGAAGGTGCTGGTGAGCTGCCTTCTTGAATTGCTGCAGTCCATGTTCTGTGGGTTGATCCATAATGCCGTTACAGAGAGAATTCCAAGATTTTGACCCAGTGACTGCGAAGGAACAGTGAGATATTTCTAAGTCATGATGATAAGTGACTTGGAGGGGACATTGCAGTTGGTGGTGTTCCCGTTTACCTTGTCCTTCTAGATGGAAGTGGTCATGGGTTTGGAAGGTGCTCTTTACGGATCATTGGTGAATTGCTGCAGTGCATCTTGTAGATAGTACGCACTGCTATTACTGACCATTGGTGGTGGAAGGATTGAATGTTTGTAAATATGGTGCCAGTTAAGCAGCCTGCTTTGCCCTGGATGGTACAAAACTGAGTGTTGTTGGAGCTGCACCCATCCAGGCAGGTGGAGAGTGTTTCATCACACACCTGATTTGCGCCTTGTAAATGGTGGAAAGGCTTTGGGGTAGTCAGCAGGTGAGTTAACTGCCGCAGTATTCCGAACCTCTTATCTGCTCTAATAGCCAGTTTGTTTATGTGGTGAGTCCAGTTGAATTTCTGGTCAATGGTAACTCCAAGAATGTTTACAGTGAGTGGTAACACCATTGAGTGTCAAGGGACAGTGGTTAGAGTGATTCTTGGTCATTGCTTGGCATTTGTGTGGTTTGAGATGCTGGGGACCACGGGAGGAGGCCAAGATAGATCATTCACTCAGTACTTCTGTCTAAAGAATGTTCTGAGTACTTCAGCCTTATCTTTTGCATTGATGTGCTGGACTCCTCCATCATTGTGGATGGAGATATTTGTGGAGCCTCCTCCTCATGCAGTGAATTGTTTAATTATTTACTATCATGCACGTGTGTGGCACGACTGCAGAACTTAGACCTGATCCGTTGGTTGTGGGATTGCTTCACTCTTATCTATCACCTGCAGTTTTTTCTGTTTGGCATGCAAGTAGTTTCGGTAGGTTGACACTTCATTTTTTGGTGTGCCTTCCTGCACTCCATTGAACCAGGGTTGATCCCCTAGTTTGATGGTAATGGTTGAGTGGGGGATATTCCGGTCATGAGGTTGCAGATTGTTCTGGAGTACAGTTCTGCTCAGGGTGCCTCCATGGATGCCCTGTTCTGAGTTGCTAGATCAGTTCAAAATCTGCCCCATTTAACACAGTGCCACACAACATGATGGGAGTTATTCTCAAAGTGAAGATGGTATTTTATCTGCACAAGGACTGTGCGGTGGTCACTCATACTGCTATTGTTGTGGATCAGTTGCATCTGCAGCCGGCAGATTGATAAGGATGACTTCAGGCATATAATTTCCTCTTCATCATCACCTACTTCAGATCCAGTTTAGCAGTTATATCTTTTAGGACCTGACCGGCTCAACTAGGAGAAATACTGATTCTTCATCCAAAGGAGGATGGTACATGGTTACCAGTAAGAGGTTTCCTTGCCCATGAGATTTCATGGGGTCTAACCGATATTAAGGATTCCCAGGGCAACTCTCTCCTGACTGTATGCCACTGTGCCGTCACCTCTGCTGGGTCTGTCCTGCTGGTGGGATAGGACATATCCGGAGATTGTAATGATAGTGTCTGGGATGTTATGTGTAAGGTATAATTTTGTGAGAATGACTATGTCAGGCTGTTGCTTGACTGTGAGATAGCTCTCCCAATTTTGGCACTAGCCCACGGATGTTAGTAAGGAGGACTTTGCAGGATTGACAGAGCTGTTTGTTTTGCCGTTGTCTTTTCTGGTGCCTAGGTCAATGCCAGGTGGCCCACTGGTTTCATCTCTTTGTTGAGACTTTGTAGTGATTGTTACAACTGAGTGGCTTACTAGGCCATTTCAGAGGGCAGTTGAGAGTCAACCACATTGCTGTGGCTCTGGAGTCACATGTAGACCAGTCCAGGTAAGGGCAACAAATTTCCTTCTCTAAAGAACATTAGTGAACCAGATGGGTTTTTCCAACAGCCGACAATGGTTTTGTCATCGTTAGTAGACTCTTAATTCCAGATATTTTCAATTGAATTCAATTTCCACCATCTGCCATGGCAGGATTTGAACTCAGGTCCCTAGAACATTTATCTGCATTTTTGGATTAATAGTCGAGTGATAATACTACTACGCCATCACCTCCCCTGTTGTAGCAATAGTACTTGTAAGGCTCGTCCAGTTCAGTTTGATTAATAGTAACCCCATAATATCAATTGAGTGATTTTAATTCCATTGAATGTCAAGGAGCAATGGTAACATCATCTGTCATTTCTTAGCACTTGTGTGATGTGAAAAATCATTGCCATTCAGCTTAAACCTGAATATTGTCCAAGTCTTGATGAATTTGGACATAGACTACTTCAATGTCAGAGAGTTGCAAATGGTGCTCGACATTGTGCAGTCATTAGTGAACATCCCACTTCTGACCTTATGATGGAAGGAAGGTCATTTTGCCTTGTCGATGTTCAACAGACTTTGGGGAATCAAGAGAGGAGTTGCTTGCTGGAGCATTCCCGCCTTTGATCTGCTCTTATGTTCATATGGATGATCCAGTTTGGGTAAAGATCAGTGGTTACCTCCAGGATGGAGAAATTCAGCAGTAATGCTCATACTACTGAATGTCAAGGGGAGATGGTTAGATTCCCAATTGTTGAAAATGGGCATTGCACAACACTTTTGTAGCTAGGTATTTTCATCTTCTGCCCAGATTAAATCAGAATCTGAAGGCCGACCAAGAAATTGGAAGATTCTTAATTGGGATAATGTGTTATGATTTGTGATGTGTGACTTCTTTATGAAAGGATGCAAATTAGTTGAATTAAAGTGAGGTTTGATTTCTAGTTGGATTAAGGTGAGATTTGATTGCTACTGTTACTTGTTGGTAGTTAAAAGAAAAATAATTTGGCAAGTTATCAAAATATATTTAGTCCATTTATCGGAAGATTGGAGGAGGATGTACAAAAGTTATGAAAATCACAGACTACAGTTTGAATTGAAGGGGGTAATTTTGCTCCATCCCATGATTTGCTTGATGAAATCTTGATGCACTCCTGAGCGGAAGATGCTTAGATTTCTTGTGCAAGTGGCCAGTACAATGCAACCTAGGAGAATGTTTAACACTGACCTGAAGTTTCCTTTCACCTTGACTTTGACCTCAAAAAGAGAGCTCTGTCATAAGCTTGCTGAGTTTGACATGCAGTGAATTCTCGACAGCCTTTTTTTATTTCATTGATGAAGTGGGTTGATGCTATTTAAACTTGATTCATTTAGGACAAGCTGTTGAAATGGGAGTTGCATCATCAGACTGAAATTAGATGAGGTTATCTGATCAAAGTGCAAATTGCTAACTCGTTGTGAATAAATATTCCATTTAAATCATCAGCATGAGTATTCTGGAAAAGAAAACGGTCATGCTTTTAGAGTGCATAAAAAGCCCATGGGTCGATGATTTTCTACTCTGTAATCAATCCACAATTAAAGTTCACCTACAAAGATACAAGACAGGAAACATAATTGGATTCATTCATGATGTGTTGTAAGCCAAAGTAAATTTGAACCCCATATTTTCCAAATTAACCATAATGTAATACTGGCACTCCAATTGAACATTTTTAAAATGCATGAACTTTACTGGACAATATTAAGCTAACCTAGATCATCTATGTAATGTTACTGGGAAACTTGCATGCCTGGACAATGGTATTAGATATAAGACATGGTATACTTAGCCATGCATGCTCAAGCAGAGTCTGGCTGAATGATCAAGGTCAGAATTTAATAGCTATTACTTTGCCTTTTGCAGTCTTTGAAACTGTTGACTGCATGAAGGAACATAGCTGTGAGATTTTGGTTAACAGGATAATTTATTGCTGAAAAGCAGATGTCGTATCAGAATATGATCTTGATCATAAAGTGCCTTTGCCTGCTGAGAATAAGTTTATTAACTGAAATAGTTGCTTACTGTCCATCTCTTTATTGTTCTGGCAGCTGCTTGACTTGTGATGGTGATGGTGCATTTGAATATTTGAGCTGAGTAAGCTGTTCCTGCAATAAGCCTCAGGGAGCATGAACCATTGGTGCTGAGCACAATGTTGTTCTTCCCAGTAAGGTCACACACAATGTCAGACAGTATTATATTACATCAGTGCAGGATGTCAGAATTTTGGTAAGGTTAGAGTCCAAGTACAGAATTCATCACAGCAATGTCCATTGATTCTTGGACTTCGTTCTTGAGTGTAGATCTTCTCATTCTGAATTGAACCAAACCAGAAGTGGGACAAAAGAAAAGCAGTGTGGATGGAAGTTCCTGCTATATTTCCACACTCCTTTCTTTTCAGTAACGTGGGAAAGGGCTTGGGGTTCGGAACAGTTGCATGTCTATTCTGAAGCCAGATGAATTTGTTAAAGCCTCAGTTAGTAGCTTGACTTTTGACCCAATGGGACCTAGTTGTTGGTGACCAGGATATGGGAGCCCTATGATGACGCCCAGTGAGGTGAAAGTATGATTGCAAATGGAGGCGAGTCAGGAGGCAAGGGAACTTTGAGGAGAAAATGTTCAACTGGTTGAAAATGTTCACTGCATGCATTACAGCTCATTAAGGAAAGAAAGGGGGTTTGGGTAAAGTCCTTACCACATCAGGGGCTGGCCATTCTCCTGGCATCGACTGGACTTTGCTATTGTTGCTATTTGCTATATTGTCTGTATCACATCTGATCAAGAAGAAGAGTGCAGCTGGGACTGGGTGCTGTACCAATACAAATAGAGGCCTTCAAAGCAGCGCAGCAGCAAGGACAAATAAATGGGACCCTGGGCATCAGGAGGCCACAGCAGAAGAACAAAGGCCACACAAGAGTAGGCGGTACTACCTGAGGTACAGAATCTACAGAAATAGATGAATCTATGTGGACATGACATAAACCAATGCAGAAGGAGACTGAGACTCTCCATTCTGCACTGTCACAGCAACATTGGCTACTGCCTGTACCCTGGTCACATCTTGCTCTACACAGAACCATACCTTATTAGTGGTGATGAAATAATTTTTTTTCAGTACTAGATCGTTTCCGCATTCTAATGTGGACCTTTACAGTTGCATGTTGCTGCATTATCATGAGTTTGTACTATGTTGGCATTAATTTTCTACCATTTGCTGGATTCTGCAAAGTTCAGGGACTTATTCTTTGCAACCATGTTGATATCGGACTGCCCTGGAAGCCACGATTGTGAGGGTGCTCTTGATCCAGCAAAAGTTCAGCTGATGCATGAGGCCTCTGAATCTAATCCCATGACTGCAAATGTAGCAAAGTGCACTGGTACAAGAAAGACAACTCTGCGTGCATCCTATGCAAGCAAGATGAACTACTGTCTGCACTGTCACAGTGAGATGGGCTATTGCCTGCAGTTCGTACTGTCACAATGAGATGGACTATTGCGTGCAGTCTGCATTGTCAGAGTGAGATGGACTACGGATGTAGCCTGCATTTTCACAGGGAGATGGACTATTGCCTGCATTCTGCACTGTCAGAGCAACATTGACTACTGCCTGTAGTCTGCAATGTCACAGTGAGATGGACTACTGCCCATGGATTATGTGAAATGACTGGTGCTTTATGTAGTCTGAGCCATGAATCCTGTATACATAGCATACTACTAACACATGCATTCAAGGTTTTCTTCAGGTGAATCTTCTTGAGGTTCATCACCCGGTCATGGGAGGAACACATACACCAAGCCCCGAGTCATCACTATGCTCATCTGCCACATGGAGTGAGAATGGAGGAGTCCATGAGCTGCACAGCTTCAAAGAATTTATGTAGATGGGAGCCCTGTTCTCACTTCTCCCAAGTATCGAATCCTGATATGTGTCTCTGAGGATCCTTATCACTATGTGCAGGATATCATGGAATGGCTTTTTGTGTATGTCATTATTAAGTGTTAGAGTTCGCTGAACTCCACACTTCGATAGGATTGTGCAAGGTATTATTCAGTCCTTCGCCTCCCATCTTTAGGATGGTTGCATAGGGTAATCGGAAGAGGCTGTTTTAAGGAAAAAGAGAGTAGAATCTTCAGTCGCTGTATGATGCAGTCTGTGTGGGCAGAGAGAACACAGAGCGATTTGTAAAGAGCTCTCTGAGCCAGTATAGTAGAGGCTGAAAGCAATGCACCCTTTAAAAATTTTGAACAACTGATTGTGCTCTTTGAGAGGTCAGTTTGCAGCGGGCCTAACAAATAAAGGACAGCACAGAGATTCAGAACAGCATTTTTCTCCCCTTACTGGAGGAGCTCTTGCCAGCACTAAAGTGAGTGGAGTAATTCAGATGTGGCCTAGTTGGGTCTCTCATCCTTCTCCCTTGGGACTCTGTCTACCTGTATTCCTGCATCCTGGCAGCCTAATTGGATGGTGGACCTCCCCCTACTTCATTGAGGGCCAAACTCAGGGGAAATCACTGCTGATATCGATTTCGAGATGGAGGCAGGTTTGCAACTAGGAAATGAACCTACCTCCTTTTTCCTGTCTCCCATGGGAAAATCCAGCCTTGGTTTCTCATTGCATCATGTCCTTTTAAACATAAAAGGATCACGTGGTGGTAGTGATTGGATAGGACTTGTACCTCTATTCCTTTTATAGTGAACTTCTGATCTCTGCTGTGTTGTCATTTGTGATGCTGAAATGATTCAACTAATTTATTTGGAGAGGAGCAGGGAAATTGCTCAAGGTGTACGGTATGCAGCATTAAATGTGGTGAAAGCAGAAAAGAGCACAAAATGGAAATAAAAATTGAAAATTCTGGAAATACTCTTCATCTGTGAAGAGAGAAACAGAATTAAAATCCTGTTTCTCTTTTGAAAATGCTTTTTAAAGTTTGTTTATTAGTCAGAGTAAGACTGACATTAACATTGCAATGAAGATACTGTGAAATTCCTCTGGTCGCCACAGTCGGGTGCCTGTTTGGGTCAATGCACCTAACCAGCATGTCTTTCAGACTGGGAGGAAATTGGAGCACCCAGAGGAACCTCACACAGACATAGGGAGAACGTGCTGTGATCCAAGCCAGGAATCAGATTTGTCCCTGGTGCTGTGACGCAGCAGTGCTAATCACTGTGCCTCCGTGCCACTGTCAGATTCAATGAGAATTTCTAGTATTCCTTGTTTCTATTTTTGATTTCTAGTATCTGCATATTTTGTAAAGCTTAATTGTATGAAGGCAGTGAGTTCTATTAACTAGATACGATAATGAATGAAGTTTGGTTTTCAGCAAGAGCAAGACTAATTTGAATTGAAGTTCTGAGATTGACATTCAGCAAGGGTGACCATTGATGTGTCTAATAGTTCAATCTGATGTTTGATTATGTGTCTGTTCTCTGCGCTTTGTTGGCACAGTGGTTAACACTGCTGCTTCACAGTGCCAACAATCTGCATTTGATTTATGGCCTCGAGTCTGTATGTTCTCCCCATGTCTATGTGGGTTTTCTCCAGATGCTGCAGTTTCCTCCCACATTCTGAAAGACTTGCTGGTTGGGTGCATTTGCTATGCTAAATTCTAATTTAGTTTACTCGAACAGGTGCCGGACAGTGGCAACTTGGGAATTTTCACAGAAACTTCATTGTAGTGTCAGTGTAAGCCTACTTATGACAGTAATAAATGAACTTACAGAAAAACTGAAAGCTTGTGGCTATAGGCAGTTCCTGTTCATGCAGAACATAGTGTGTCATCTCTGCAGATCTCATAGTCACACAAAACAAAATAACTGGTGAAGAAGATGGGGAATACTTAAAATTTACAGCCTCCAGCATCTTTTCTCCTTTTTGCTATAAGATCCAACAATGCCATGGAATTGATGCATTTCAGTGTTCCAGATCCTCTTGGTTACAGCTGGTTTGGTTGGCCCATAAGAAGGTGATCTTTGGCCATTGACTTGAGTGAATAGAAGACGTGCCAATTTCTGAGATGGGGTGTGGCCAAAGAAAAATGTGATGACAGAAATGCAAATGAAATTGTGATTCATAAAGAATTTAGGAGATCCTGTGGTACAGTAGAATTTATTACTCAATGTAGATATTTTCAACACATGTCTATGATCTTTCATGATCATTCTTTAAAATGGCCTGGTGCTTTACATGGAGTCTGTGATGACAGAAGCATGCTCAAGAATATGTTCCTTCAGTAACCATAACTTGCATACATTTGCAAAGTGATTCCAATAAGGAATAAGTTGCATTTTTTCTGCTCAAGTTGCACCTCTGAACTCTGGATGCATTTTTGAGAGTGTCAGACTATTCTGGGGCAAAGTGTTGATGAGAATACAGAAGCCAAGGAAGGTGTATTCATAATGTGGTCCAACAAGTTACATGTCAATCAACAAATCTTTCCAAACATGCCAATCGCTAGTAATAAGAGCTGGAGAGACTCTTGGTTTGGAGTGGCGCCCCTCAAGCAATAAACCCTGTGCAGCAAACTAATATCCTATCCAGGAGTTATTAGCTGAAGACACAGATGAAATTATTACTTTTTGCAAGGTGTGAGAAGAGAATTGAAATAAAACAATTTGTGGCAGCAATAGACATCAAGATATAAATTTGGTACACAACCAAAGAAAGAATTGTATTCAAGACTAATGGGCTGGGGTGGGCAGGATAGAGGACACATCAGGCCATCTTAAAGAATGATAAGTCAAGATTCCAGATTTCTGTCGACATTTGATCAATATTGGTGTGGAAATATCTATATTAAGCAGCAAATTCCACTGTTTTTGTAATTTGCACTCCTGTGACTGATGCTGTTCAAGCTTGAAAAGATTTGATTATTTTGGTTTTAGGAATAATCCAGTGCATTTCAAATACATCAACCTAGAAATGCATGTTCTGCTTTGCTAAACACCTAATGGGGAAAATCTATAAGCTTGGCTCCAAACTTGGAAGATCTCAGCAGAGTGCAAATTAATGTGATTGATGACAGTGACTATACAGAACAGCCTCCTCCTTTTCCCAGATTGGGATGTCATGCTCCTTGCATCAACATGCCTATTCTACTAGATTTTCAAATGTAAAGCAGTCAAACCAGAAAAGTACACACTTCCTATGATCCAAAAACTTATTGTTTCATAAAGCTCAACACATAATAGAGTTAGTTTCAGATACCACTGGTGCACCGAATCTGATATCACTTTTTGAAGTAGTGCTGCAGCTGACATTATTTTTATTTTAAATTCAGTGGCACAGTGGTTAGCGCTGCTACCTCACAGCACCAGGGACCCGAATTCAGTTCTGTCCTCAGGTCACTCTCACTTATCTGTGTGGAGTTTACTCATTCTCCCCATGTCTGCGCGGGCTTCATCCAGGTGCTCTGGCTTCCCCTCTCTATCCAAAGATGTGCAGGTTAGGTGGATTGGCTATGCTAAATTGCCCCTTAGTGTTAGGGGGATTAGCAGGGTAAACACAGGGAGTTGCAGCGATAAGGCCTGGATGGAATTGTGGTTGGTGCAGACTCAATGAGTCAAATGGCCTCCTTATGTACTGTAGGGATTCTGTGATTCAAGTGCATTCCAGATGATCATTTCTTCAGTCTTGTCAGATTAAAGGGGATATTCAAACTAGACAACGTTTTGTCTGTGGAATGCAGAAAACAGAACATGATCAGCTCTGCTGACTCCTGTTGCCCAACTAATATGATGCTGATCATGGATAAAGGGACATTTGTGGCATTTAAGATTGACAGTCGAGGGTGCAGTTCCAGCAGCTGGGATCAAGCCTCTACGTGACCACATCGAAGTCAGTCATGCTCTTCTGAACTGTCATAAAAGTGTTGACATTATTCCTCGGTGTGACCAATTTTTATCTTAAGTTTGTTCCAAAATGCACAGAAATGGCAAAGTTAGCATGTAGTGATACATTTGAGAGTTGGTAATCACACAGCAGGTAGCGTTTGGCTCATTTGAAGATGACCACAGCTTCTCCACTAGCTTCATGTGCAATTCAGTCCACATGTGGGAATATATATATCACAAGTGCATTAGGAAATGCAACTGGAGCTTTATTGTCTCAGTACTTCGAAGAAAACAAATATCCAGTCACTTATGTGTCACGCCCATTGTCAGATACAAAAGCAAATGTTCTTCTCAAGACTGAGAGGCTTAAGCCTGCAGATACACTTGTAAACATTGGCACAATTACTTTGGGTAGAAAGTTCACTTTCTGCACTATTTATGACATTATTAGTCATTTCACAGTGTGGTCATCAACCTTGACATAACAACAGATGGACTGTAAATCTTGTTATGTAACAGTGTTGAAGACAGAATCAGCAATGGTATACTGCAGAAAGTAAGCAGTACCTAAAAATAGAGTGGCCTCACAAAATGGAATATAAAGTGTTCCTGTACTAGTGTACGCAATGAGCTGACATTGTTTGATAACAGTATTGCAAGTGAAACTTGAGTAGTTATCCCAAAGTACTGTGTATTGCATTTTACCCTTGAAGGACATCAGGGTGTTGAGATGAAACAGTGAACCCTCGAAGCAATTTGGTAACTGCTGGTAGACTGCTGCATAGAAGGGTTCATTAGAAATTGTGTAGCACATACAGTCAGTGAAAAATCTGTTAAACTGATTCTCGCACCTCTTCAACCAAGCCCATGGCCAAAAAAAACCATAGCAACTGCTCTAAGTTGTTATTTTTGGAGATGTTAAAGCAGCCCTGAGGAATCAGTTTTTTTTGGTTGGTTATTGTTCATGATTTATGTTGCAAGTGTCAGAAGCCTCCACAACAAATTCCTCACCACCAATTTGATGACTGTAATCAACTTGTTTGAATAATTCAAGACTGGTTCTTGTTACTGGAAGTGCTAGCCATGAGAAATTTAAACTTCTTCACTACAACTTTGTAAAAGTAGTACAATGCCTCTTTTTTAAATTTGCACTGAAAGGGCTTTACCCTTCTCATTTCCCCCAGTTTAGCTCAATTGACAGGAATAACAACTTCCAAATGGCTTCTGAGTACTTTGCCTATCTTCCAAATATAACTTGCTGGTCATATGACATCAATAAGAAGTTTACCTCAGTCCAAGGCTGGCATCTCTACATGTGACATCAGCCAGCAATGTCTCATGGGATGGCTTCGCGCTACATGGGACTCAGAATTGTATATATCACTCCCACTGTACATCTCTTTTTTTTTTCTTAATCAATACATCATGGCCTTGATGTAAGCTTGGGAATAGTCTGGTGGTGGATTAAAATATGCGGAACAGTAAGTTCTGGACAGGCAATTAAAATGAGAATGTTAGAAAATTCTAGGAACCTCAGAATATCAACATGCTGATCATCTTTCACTTAGGATCAGTGCAAAAAAAAAAATACTGCCATGTTGGTATGAGACACGAATTGGCCATGATGGATTGGGAAACATTACTGAAAGGAAAGAGAATATACAGGCAATAGCAGGTATTAAAAGAACAAACAGATGAACTCCAGAAATTGGTCATTCCTTTATATGGTGCAAGAATGGCAAAGGAATTGTGGCCAAACTATGACTTGCAAGGGAAATTAAAGATCTTAGCATATTCAAGGAAAAAGTGTCCAAATTGGCAGGGTGGGGAGCACTTTAAAATTCAGCAAAGGAGGTCCAGGGATTAATTAAGAAGGAAAAAACAGAGTGTGAAAGAAAGCTAAACGGGAACATTAAAACTGAATATAAGAGAGGAGAAATGTCAAAAATGAATGTAGGTCAGAAGTGGGATAATTCATAATGGGGAATAAAGGAATGGCTGAGGAATTACATTTGTACTTTGCTTCACAAAGGAAGGCGTGAATAATGTACCAAAAGTGTTGAGAGAAACATGTCTTAGTGAGGAGTTGAAGCAAATCAGCATTAGTAAAGAAAACGTTTTGGGAAAATTGATGAGATTGAAGGTGGATAAATCCCCAGATCCTGATAATTTTCATCCCAGAGCAATTAAGAAAGTAGCCCAGGAAATAGTAGATCCAGTGGTGGGTATCTTCCAAAATGTTTTGGATTCTGGAATAGTTCCTACAGATTTGAGTGTTGCCAATATGAGCTTGTTATTCAAAAATGGACAAAGAGAAAATAGGGAATTATAGAACAGTGAGCCTAATGTCAGTACTGACGAAATTGTTAGAATCTATTATCAAGGACTTTATAACTTGGCATTTGAAAGGCAGTGGTATAATCAGACAAAGTCAGCAGGGATTTACCAAAGGAGAATCATGCTTGACAAATCTATTGGAATTTTTTTTGAGGGTGTAACTAGTCGAGTTGATTGGGGAGAACCAGTGGATGTGGTTTATTTAGACTTTCAAAAGGTCACATAACAGACTTACATGTAAAGTTAAAACATAGGATTGCAGGTAATATTTTGAGATGGATAGAAAGCTGGCTAGAAGATATGAAGCAAAGGGTTGGCAAAAATGGGTTTTTGGCAGTCGTGACTAGTAGAGTTCTGCAGGGATCTGTGCTAGAACTTCTACTGTTCACATTGTATAACAATGATTTGGAAGAGGGAAACTGAATGTATTATCTCCAAAATTGTAGGTGATACAAAGTTGGGTGGGAGGGTGAGCTGTGAGGGGGATGCAGAGATGCCAGAATCCAAAGAATTTTGGAAAATAACTGATTTGGACAGGCAGTGTGTGTGGGCATCAGCCTGGCAGATGCAGTAACATGTAAATAAATGAGTTTAGCCCCTTTGATAGCAATAATTTAAAGATTATTACTTGAATGGATGTAAATTCAAAGAGGTGGATACTCAATGAAACATTGAAACCCTTGAGCAACAGTCACTGTAAGCAAGCACACAGGCACAGCAGACAATAAAGAAGACGTGGTATGTTGGCTTTCATAGCAAGAGGATTTGAGTCCAGGGATAGGGATGTTTTGCAATTGTATAGGACATTGGTGAGGCCATACCTGGAGTATTATGTGCAGTTGTGGTGTCCTTGTCTGAGGAAGAATGTCCTTGCTATGGAGGGTGTACAGAGAAGGTTTATCAGGCTGATTTCTGGGCTGACAGTTCTGTCATATGAGGAGAACCTAAATTGGTTAGGATTGTATTCACCGGAGTTTAGAAAAATGAGAGTGGATCTTATAGAAACTTATAAAAATTTTAACAGGGTTGGACAGGGTAGATTCAGAAAGAATGTTTTCTGAAAATTCAGAAAATATGATGGGGAGAGTCCAGATCTAGGGATCATTGTTAGAGAACAAGGGGTAAATCTTTTAGAACTAAAGTGAGGAAAAATTTCTTTACCAAGAGGGTGGTAAATGTATGGAATTCACTAGAACAGAATGGATTTGAGGTGAAAATGTTGTCTAATTTCAAGAAGAAATTAGATATAGCCCTTGAGGCTGGAGAGATCAAGGTATATGTGGGGTGGGGGGGGGGGGCGGCATTAGGATATTGAATTTGATGATCAGCCATGATCAAAGTGAATGATATGGAGCAGGCTCAAAGGGCCAAATGAACAATTCCTTCTAATTTCTATTCTGAATGTAAAGTCAATCTTTTTTTACTTGTACAGCTAATCTTCTGTTCCATTTTAGGACTGGCCGTTTTGAGAACAACAAATATAGATGTGAACAAATATAGATTTTGCCCTGAGGTCTGTTCTTTCTCCGTACCCCTCTCCTTTTAATCACCCCTCCTCCTCCATCCAGTGCTGCTTCACAAAGCCAGGCTGAACTGATGCAAGTCTGTGACGTGGACCCAATTAAGAATTGAACTGAACTGAATGGTTTGGAACATTGTGTTTTTTATATGTCAGATCTGACAGAATGTGCATTTATATCCTGCAAGAAAATATGGTGTCTTTTACGACTACAGGAGATCCTAAAGTACTTCACTGGCTGTTTGCTGGGACACTGTTCCTTCCTCATGCCAATCAGGCTCTGCCACTTAGTCAGCATGATGTCTGCATAATCTTTTTATTACTACTTTCATTGAAGTGGAAGGTCTGACATTGGTTCATAAATGGATAACACTTGCATTAGGATCTGCATAAAGTACTCTCCGTTTGGAAATGGATCCAATTCTGTCATTTGTATTTTACTTTTACAAGTCATACGAAGAGATCAGCCATGATCTTGTTGAATGGAGGAGCAGGCTGAGGGGCCAAATGGCCCACTCTTGCTCCTAGCCCTTGTGTTCTTGTTACAACAGGAGGCTGATCTGATATTGATCATTTTACAGTTAAAATTACCCTCTCTTTTTCTTTTGTCATCTTCTGTTTTCTCTAAAATGTTTTGATCCTATTTTTTGCTGTTGTGTACTTGCACAGGTTTGTATATTTAGTCTAACAAGCAGAAAGTACATGACACACCAAACACTTACACACAATTAAATTATCCAGTGTGTTTGACTTTTTGGAAGATGCAAAGATCCTTTCTTTCTATAAGTCATGTATAGAACATTGAATTTTGAATATTCTTCAGCTCTGCTCAGTCTGAATTGGCCTGGTTAATCTCTGATTTGAAATCTAAACCTTTAAATTTATTAGGAATTGTTATGTGATTATACTATAGCTTTAAGAAATATATTCATATCATGTTTCTTGTGAGAGGTATGTTTAAAATTCAGCTGCTTTATACGGAGTCAATTTGTCTGCAATACAGGCAGCTCACATACTGAGAGTGCAGACTGGGGATGTGTTTGCTTTAGCAGGTATGTGTCACAGGATGATAAATAAGCAATGCTGACATAAGGAAATGCTTTTATTTTACACATCACATGAGTAGGATTTGGAATGAACAATTTCAAACTACTGTGAAGGCAGATTCCATTGTGTCTTTACAAATGAGAATTGAATAACTATCTGAAGTGAATGAAACTGCAGAGTTAACGGGAACGGCAGGGAGTGGGACTAGACAAGTTGCTCTTCCAGGGAACTGACACTGACATGAAAGGTGAAATAACCAACTGTGCTCTTCTAAGTGTTCAGTGGTTCTATGAATTATAGAAGCAAGGTGAAGAGAACAACCACAGAGTATCTGAGGAAAGGTAAGTGTGTTGCTGAGAGAAATGTGACTAATATTTATCCACTACTTTCTGTAAATAATGGATTTCTGTGGCAACAAGAATAAGGCTCCTTTGGGAGAATGGAGTGTGGTACAAGTGTTTCTAGACCTTCAAGTGTGATATAAGTATTAATTTCTAGTCCTTACAAAAGATTAAAAGGTTGAAATTCTCCATTTTGCAGATGGTATGCTAATTATGCATCAATTGTTCAGCACTCAGTTATTGAGTAATGACCAAAGTCAAGTCTGTGCTTCATTAATAAATTTTGAACTCTTCAATTCCATTAGACTTTAAAGCCCACTTGTAAATGAACATTTTTTAATGAAGCCTAGACCTAAAGTACTTGTACTTGTTTTACTTGAGCACTCCAGATAAGCACCAAAAAATAGTGAAATTAGGAATGTGTTCTGGGGTTATTGTGCAATTTGTGAAAATCCTAAAGTGTCAATGAGCTGCAGGCTTGATTGCATTATGATTTGACTTTCTACATGTGTGAAGCCTAACATGACTAATGTAAATTCTTTTGAGTGTCTGCATTCAGCTGGAAACTAACACTGCATTGTTCAAATGAATCCTGGAATGCTGTCTGCTGCTGTCAGCAGAGAAAAATTTTCTGCATGTGACTTATCAATTTTGATTTTTACTCCATGAGAAATGCTACTGTGAAGGGCAGGGGTGGGAGAGGTAATCAGCAATACTGAAAGAACAAAACAGCATGGAAAACAGGCCTTTCGGCCCAACAAGCCCATGCCGCCACCCCAATGTTCCCACCTCTACCCGTACTCAGAAAATGGAGGGTAGGCAAAAATTTATAAAGAATATGATTGGATTTCTGCAGCAATGCTTTTAGTTAGGGGGAAAAGAATCTCAATTGCGTGAATAATTTTCCGTTCACACTGTATTTGTGATTGCTCTCAGTCACCAGACTGTGTATAGAAAGTGAGGGTTTACAGCATAGAGGTATGAATTGGTAGGAAACAAGCCTTCTTTATAATGACTTGCGACATCCTGAACCTTGTGAACGATTTTGGTTTTTAGATCTACTGCTGCTGTTGTAATTGCAATTTGACTGGCTGGGTCCTTTACATTGTGTCACTGTAGTCTTGTGAACTTCTGAAGATATATTTCAAGGCCAAATAGAAAATGCTGCCTGAGTGCAGGATGATGGTTAGATAAACAGCCCTGAAAGAATTTCTCCATTTCAGCTTGATTTGATTTATTATTGTCATGTGTATTAGCATACGGTGAAAAGTATTGTTTCTTGCATGCTATACAGACAAAACTTACCATTCATAGAAAAGAAAACAAGAGGATGCAGAATGTAGTGTTGCAGTCATAGCTAGAGTGTAGAGAAAGATCAATTTAATGCAAGATGAATCCATTCAAGAGTCTGATGGCAGCAGGGAAGAAGTGTTCTTGAGTCTGTTGGCATGTGATCTCAGACTCTTGTATCTTTATTCTGATGGAAGAAGGTAGAAGAGAGAATATCTGCGGTGAATAGAGTCCTTAATTGTGCTGGCTACTTTGCCAACGCAGTGGGAAATGTAGACAGAGTCAATGGGAGGCTGGTTTGCATGATGGATTGGGCCATGTTCACGGCCTTTTATAGTTTCCTGTGGTCTTGGGCAAAGTAGGAACCTTATCAGAAAGAATGCTTTCTATGGTGCAGTTATAAAAGTAACAATTAAATTCTCGGGTGACTGTCTGTATGGAGTTTTGTATGTTCTCCCTGTACTGCATAGGTTTTCTCTGGATGCTCTGGTTTCCTCCTACGTTCCACCCGTGTGCGGGTTTTGTTAATTGGCCATGCTAAATAGCTCCAGAATAAATGTGTGGGGTTGCCAGGATAGGGCCTAGGAGCAATTGTTGTTCAATACAGGTTTGATGGGCCAGACGGTCTCCTTTTAGCATGGAGGGCTTCTATGATTGTATTCTATGATTCTAAATTGTATTTTTCATACATTTTCTTTGGTGTTTCCATAGTGTAAAAGGGTTAATGTTAAGTGTGTGTCTAGATGGTTCACAGCATTGATGCAAGATCACATTAACGGAGCAGGATAGTAAATGTATGAAACCTTGTGCTAAACCTTGTACTGGATAGCATTGAAAGAATCAACAGTCTTGACTCTGGCAATCTAATCACCTGAGGGCAACTTGAGCTGCAACCCACATTGTTTGAATCCATTATTATTGTAGTTTCAGTTTCAGCATAGCAAGAGTTAACGTAGGTCAGGAGAAACATATCATCCATATTTTGATTATAGAGACATATGAGAGGAGACAGTTTTATGGAAAAACTCAAAGTCAGCATGAAGTTAGCTTGTAGTCTAATAATAATGCATACATGTGTACATAATTATCTGTTACTAATAAACACTACTTTTCAAGCTTTTAAGCTACTGAATCGCTGAGACCTATTGAATAATGGACAGGAGGATCCTTAGAGTAATGTATGGTTAGACTGGGATAACAGTTTATAAAGAGGAGTTTGCCTCTGTTTGAACACATGAGCATACTCCGTGTCCTGTCACTTCCACCACATTTTCTCAGTTCTGCTGAGATTCAATGTCCCAGTTTTGTAACCCAGAGCAGAAGCCTACAATAGTAGCATTTTCTTTATTTCAATGAGATAAGCTCATGTATTATCTGTTCCATTTGGACTGTTTGAGCTCCTGGAATAAAGTGAATGCGCCCCCGAGTTATTTGTTTGGTTGCATCTGTGTGAGATGGTTATTGGCTGTTGTCCAGTCAGACGAGCAGTTTAAATTTGGTGTTAGCAATCTGTAGGCTGAATGGTGCATTCTATTGGGACCAGAATCTGATTTGTACTCAAGAGGCTGGAACTCCATGGACTAGTCAGGGTTGAGCTTGATGTCAGTCATAGCATTCTGTTCAAAATGAAGCAGTGAAGAGGTTCTTTGAAAAGGTCATCAAAGTGGAGAAAAGGGTGTTGAATTGATTAACTTTTTATATAACTGCTATACAAATAGGGAGGAAAAAGTAATTTTTATGGCAGTTATGATAGACATCTTTAGAAAGAGACCAGAAAGAATGACTGCCTGTGGCCAGGAAGAAAGCAGTTCAAGCCTTTTTTCACGCGCGTTATGTTTAAGAATCTGATAGCCAAAAGTTATGAGCAGAGATAAAGTTGACTGAAATGCTTCAGACAGATAACAATCCCAGTGCTACAGGCAGGATTTTCTAAAAGACATCAGAATGAAAAGCATGATCAAATCAAGATAGCTTCAATCACTCTTGAAGGGAGGAGGATGAGTGAGATCTGAAGCACACATTACTGCACTGGCTCAGATAGAAGGATTAGAAGAGTGAAAGTGCAGTTGCACTATGAGAAGATTGCAAACAAAAGAGAATTTACATTTATATAACATCTTTCATGATCTCTCAACATCTCCAAATAATTTCCAGCCAATGAAATGTATTTTAGCATTTCTCTGAAATACTCCAAACTGTTCTATTTAGTTTGTGATTGATGGGTTGCAGAATATGACTGAGTGTTAGAATCATACAATGATACAGCACAGGAGGCCATTCAACTCATTCATGTCTGTGCCAGCTCTTTATTAGAATGATCCAACTCCTTCCAATTCCTGCTTTTTCTGCATTGGTCCACAATTTTTCTTTGCCCTGCAATGTTTTTCTAATTTTTTGGAAGTCACTTAAATTTGTTTGCACCTTGCAACAGCACATTCCCAATCTCAACAAAATAACTACATTTTATTCCACAAGAAACAATTCTTATGTTGTCTCAGTTCCTTTGCTAAGCATCCTGAAGAGTCTGGACCTTGTTTTCCAGTTCCACTGGGCTACTGGTATGTGGCCATGGCATTAAGGTCACGGTACTTAGATTGGCGAGCAAAAGACTGGTGAAAACTAAGCAGGCTTGTATTAGTCGCTTGTGGGAAGGCATGGGGCTATCTAGTCTTTGCAACAGGCCCACTTGCTCTTGTTCCCCTGGGACCTCCTCCCCAGTCCTCATTGAAGAACACTTCTGACCTACTTGCATTTTGGATTCCCAGCACTTTGTTCAGTGGAATTCTAGTGTAGTCCCAGAAGTGGCCACTGTTTCTGAAGGTGCTGTTAGCCACCCGACTGGCTGGAAGGCAGCTGGCAGGAACAAGGATAGGTTTACTGCTTTCCTTTTAGGCAGCTGTCAAATTGAAAAATTCTGTCACTGAAAATCAGTACCATTCATGATTTTGAAAATCCAGTAAAATTCATTTAAAACATTTTCTGCTGTCACCCGGAACAACCCCAACTTCTGCGTACTCTCTTCTAACTGCATCTCCTGTCCTGGTATCATTCCAGTAAATCTCTTCTACACCTTCCTTAAGGGATATGAAACCATCCTGGTTGATTCAGAGAGAAACTTCCCACTACATATATTCATGCCACCACTAAGACAATTCATTTCCTTCTCATAACATCCAATTTCACCCATGTCTCACTTCGTTGCTGTTGAAACCCTCATTACTGCATTTATCTCTAGATTTAACAATTCCAATGCTTTCTAGTCGGCTTCCCACATTGTACACTTCTTAAACTTGAGGTTGTCCGAAACTCTGCTCCCCATGTCTAAATTGAAATCCAGTCAGCTCTCTGCCCCCTGATTTTGCTTGGCTCCTAATCAAGTAATGTCTAGACTTGAAAGTTTTCTTCCTTGTTTTTAATTCCCTCATGACCTTGTAGTGTGACAGCAGTTGCTGGTGATGCAGGTAGACCTCGGAGAAGGCATTCAAGGATGTACCAAGACATTCAGTGTATGTGTATGTAACACCAAGATCCCATATGAAGCACTCATCCTTTCACTGACCAACAGCCCACGGGATCTCAAGGACCATAGGTGGGTAATCCACTTGATGCCACCTTAACTTCATATAAAATTATGTACATGGCAGGTGGACCAGCAATGGGTGGGTATATCACTGATGGCATGGCACCCACTTTATGCCCACTTGCCTGTTTTCCTGTCTATGGATGACATGCAAAATTCAGCCCAATATTCCCTCATATTACTCAGTGTTATTTTGTGTTTAATCCTTGGGACTTTATTTTGTGCCTATTCATTTGTATTTACTGGTCTAGCTATGACCTCAAGTCTACTATTCTCCTCACTATAAATAACCTATGAGTTTTGTCTCCTCTGCACACATTGACAGTATACTCAACCCCAGAGTTATATCACAAAAAGCGCTGGTCCAAATACTGACCCTTGGGGACCACCAGTATATACTTCCCTCCAGTCTGAGTAACAACTGTTCAGGGTATTCTGCGATCTTGATGTGAGACAATGGTCAGAGAAGATTAATCTAGTACAAGAAAAAGAATTGGAGATGCAGAGTAGGTCTTGACAATTAGGGGAAGTAATATCCATTGAAATATGCAGAATTGAAAATTTTGCTTTTGTGCATAAACATTGAAAGATATTTGAAAGTATTATCGTGAATAAAGGCAAAAGAAAAGGTTCATCCTCCAATTCAGTCTTCATG
Organism: Sphyrna mokarran; assembly: GCA_024679065.1. Lineage (NCBI taxonomy): Eukaryota > Metazoa > Chordata > Chondrichthyes > Carcharhiniformes > Carcharhinidae > Sphyrna > Sphyrna mokarran. The sequence continues at coordinate 43,761,617 of JAGIQG010000003.1, read as the reverse complement.
ACTCACATCAGATATGTAGATTATTGATTGTACCTTTCACTTATTGAATCAATGATCATCTGATTTCTAATTTGAATACTATTGAATTTCAACATGACCCTAGATCAGGAATTGCATTGGATTATAACAGCCTAATCACCAAAATGAATATCTGCTCCACCAGATTGCTGCACAGGCAGTGAAGATTAAAAAAAAAACTTACCCATAAGATCTCAATCAAATATTACCAGATAGTATTTTCATTGAATCGCTACGATGCAGAAGGAGGCCGTTCAGCCCATCGAATCCACACTAACCTCAATTCCATCCAGGCCCTATTTCCTAACCCCTCATTTTTACCCTGCTGATTTCCTGACATGAGGGTTAATTTAGCATAGCCAATCAACGTAACCCACACATTTTTGGACTGTGGGAGGAAACCCATACAGACACAGGGAGAATGTGCTAACTCCACACACAGTGACTGAAGGCTGTAATTGAACCCAGGTCCCCGACTCTTTGTTTTTATTTAATTTATTCATAATTTCTCTCTGGTTTACTCTCCTCTTTATTTAGCAGCTTGTCTTTTCCCATTCTTTGTATGTGCATCTTTAATCTTTTTTTCTTTTTGTCGCTTCTGTTTCCTTGGATGGCATGATGGCACAGTGACTAGCAACACTGCCTCATAGCGCCAGGTTTGATTCCCTGCTTGGGTCACTCAGTGTGGAGTTTGCACATTCTCCCTGTGCCAGTATGGGTTTGTTCCAGGTGCTCCAGTTTCCTCCCATATTCCAAAGATGTGCAGGTTAAGTCAGCTGACTGTTAAATTGCCACTTAATGTCAGGGGTACTAACTAGGGTAAATGCATGGAATTGTGGGGACAGATTCTGGCTGTGATTGTGGTCAGTGTATTCTCAATGGGCTGAATGGCATCTTTGTAACTGTAGGATTCTGTTTCTCCTCTTTGGCATCTAAATTTTCCAACTTCTCTCCCAGTCTCCAAACAACAACAATGTCAAAAAAAAGCCATCTGTGTTCATTGTGATCTTGGCAATTGTCTTCAAGATGATAGAAATGAAAGGGAACCTCGGGGGGCAAGTTTTGTTAGCTATCAGCAATATATAACCAATATTGGTTGTAGAATTACACAATAATGTTTCCTTTCTCAAGTTTAAAACTTACTTTTTTAATTTGCTGGAAAATAATAAACCCTTTATGTAAGTCATTTTATCATTTCCTTGCTTACAATATTGAGAATCCTGTCACCTTTTTAAATGCAGAAATTGTTGCAGATATGAAATCATTATAGCATGTTTCATAAACTGCAGTGGAAATGTCTCATATTTATGCTTGTCATAAGTTCAGCTTATCTCTTGCTAAGAGAAATCCTTGTCATAAAAGCCTAAATAAACAATAATTACTGCCACTTTCACCTATTTTGCAAAGTTCTTTTCTGCTGTATCTCCCTATTCATTTTTTTTTTAATGCGCGTTGCCCATGTCTTGTTACCATTTTTCTGAACAAAAATGGTTGCAGGAACAGAAATTTATCATGCTTAAAGCATGCCAACAAGCTTCAGGCATCATTTCTGTCCCTCTGAATGACCCAGCAGTCTTTCAGTTGCCATAGAAGCTACAGATAGTTATTGCAGAAGTGACTAACGTATTTACAATATCAATCTATAGTGAAGCTATGTTATTCGCACTTCCTTCTTAGAGCACCCTTTCCACAAAGTGAAGTAACGGGAATTGACAGAATGCCATTTGTTAGAAAAATGAGCATGTACGTTTCTATTTTCATTTTCCAGTTCACAGTGTGAAATATGCACAAAATAATTCATTTTCAGGAGCTAGATAGCATCATTCTTATGATTTTGAAAATAGATACTTGAAGAAATGGAATATGGGAATCACAAATACTCCCTGGAATTGAAATAATAATCAGAGTTGGTTGAATAGTCGTTGTGCATACAAATAACCTGTCCTTCCCACTAATAAGCATTAATGAATAGATTCATTAGTGAATAATATAAGCGGACTGCAGAATTGAGGGTCATGTCTGTTCACATTAATGAGTAGGTTTCATTAGTGAATGACATGGGAGGGCTGAAGAACTATGGGTCTGTCAGTTGACATGACCAAGTTCATCATATAATTTAGTGGAAATTGCATGGCTGAGAATAAGCTCCTCTTTGTCTCAAATAGCTCCTATCTAGGGATAAGATTGAATGAATTTTCTTTAATTTGATTTTGAGATGTGGACACTGCTAATGTAGCTTCATTTATTGCCTGCCTCTGATGTTAATAATGCTTCCTTAAAAAAAAATGTGGAGATGCCAGTGTTGAATGAGGTAAACACAGTAAGATGTGTCTCAACACCAGATTAAAGTCCAACAGATTTATTTGGTAGCACAAGCCACTAGTATTCACAGTGCTGCTCCTTCATCAGATGAGTGGGATTTCACTTCACAAGCAGGACATATAAAGAACAAACTCAATTTACAAAGTAATTGTTGGCGTACAAATCTTTACAGGTAATTATGTCTTAAAAGTACAGACAGTGTGAGTGGAGCAAGGGTTAAGCACAGGTTAAAAGAGATGTGTATTGTCTCCAGCCAGGACAGTTAGTGAGGTTTTTCAAATCCAGGCAAGTCGTGATGCTTACAGATAGTGTGATATGAATCCAAGATCCCAGTTGAGGCCACCCTCGTGTGTCAAACTTGTCTATCAGTTTCTGCTCAGTGACTCTGCCTCACACCACAGTCTTTGCTGAGCAGAGACTGATGGCTATCAGAAGCTGTCCTCGTGTGTGATACTTGGCTGACAGCTTCTTTTGTAAGATACATATAAAGAGTCTGTGTCTTTATATGCCCTGTTTGTGAAATGAAATCCCACTCACTTGATGAAGGAGCAGTGCTCCAAAAGCTAATGGCTTGTGCTATCAAATAAACCTGTTGGACTTTAACCTGGTGTTGTGAGACTTCTTATTGCTCTTAAAAGATGTGTCATGATTTTTGGGAAGGATGTAGAAATAATGGTATGTGTCTAAGGTTGCTTCCTGTCGTAGTCAGTCTGTGCAGTGGGAAGTGATAAGTTATGATTGGTAATTTTAATCGATGAAGAGTTAATTCAAATGTATCATATTCTGGTTCTTACTTTGACTGTTGACTTGTTTTAAAATAAATGGGTTGATGACCCTTTTAAAATAGTATTCGGAGCATGTCATGTGAATTTGTTGAGTGCTTGCTGACTGTTGTAGGAATTCTTTCTGTCCTTTGTAAGGAATGCAGTAACTCTTGGATTGAAGAATAGACTGATCTTCAATGCACCACATTACTTCAGACTCAGCTAATGCAAGAAGCCATCAGTCAAATTTGTAACCTTTCAGCCTGAAGCTCATTGCAAAGTGACACTGATTGAAGTCAATAACTGTATGGAACATGGAATGAACTGAATTTCTTCCAAAGGAAAGCCTAGCAAAATGTGAAAAGTCTGAAAAGAATTTATTTTATCCCCGTTAGTTTAATAAATAATGCAAAGCAATAACATCGAATATACTGGAACAGTGATAAATAAGAGATAACTTAGAAGGTGCTATTCATAACCTTTTGTACCATCAACAAAGAATGTATTCAGCCCAATGACTCCTGATGGAAATGGCACAGAGGGCAGAAGGTGAACTTTATTTTCTCATGTTTCTTGTGATGCAGTGTTGCATTTGTTGTTTACTACGAAGTACTTTAATGTCTTATGTGCCTAGCATTTGAACATCTTGTACTTCAGACAGAAAATGGCTCCCCACCACTATAACAACCTTCATTTTCAAAATAGAGCTAGGAGTTCAGTGCTGAGTTACTGATCTATATTTCACAGAGATAAATTTGAAGTATTTACAGGCAGCTTCTCAGCTGTTGTGATGAGATTAGGTCACAGTTTTAGGTGGATTCAACTATTTCCTAGCTTTCTAGATGTGCTGCAACCTCTGGTTCAAATAAGTTTTGCGTTTCCCCTGGAAAGTAACTGCGATTATGCAGTGTGTAGCTATATCATGAATTATTCTTGTGTCTTGGTGTTTCAGTTCTTTTGAACAGTAGTAGACTGGTCAGAGTTGTGCGAGATAAGTACTGAAGATTTGGGGATTATCCACGGTGCACAGATATTCATTGTTTAATGTGGATTCGAGAACTTTGTTCTTTGAGAAAATTTTGGTGAGATCTACTAATGGTAATGGACTAATCTCATGAATTTGCACCTTAGAATCAGAATGAGATTTTAAGTATTCCTTGCAATTTGCTTTGTGTTTTCATTCGTATATTCAGGGGCAGTACGGTGGCTGAGTGGTTCCTACTGCTGCCTCACAGCACTGGGGACCCAAGTTCAATTCCTGACTTGGGTCATTGACTGACTGGAGTTTACATATTCTCCCCGTGCTTGCATGGGTTTTCTGTGTGCCCTGGTTTCCTCCCACAGTCCAAAAAAATGTGCTGATTAGATGCATATGCTCAAACTGGTGCTGGAGTGTGGCGAGTAGGAGATTTTCACAGCAATTTTGTTGCAGTATTAATGTAAGCCTTACTTGTGACTAATAAATAAGCTTTACTTGTTTTTACAGTTATGGAAACAATTGCAGTGACTTCAGATGAGGGTCATCAATATAGAAGTTCTGCAGCAACTCAAACGTGTTGAACTTCATACCAGTACATTAGAAATGTATAGGTTTTTGCATCAAAAGAAAGCTAGCGTCAGCAAGCAAAGTTTAACTTGTTTTAAATTATGCATAGGAGACATAACTTAAACAAATAATGAATGCAGAGAGAGTTGAAGTTATGCTATAGCCAGTAGGGATGAAGATATTTGGATTTCAATATAAATTTTAATCTGCAGTGCAAAGCTGTGACAGAGTAGCTCGTGTCACCAATTCAATTCACACCATTTATTTGGGTATTTCTTTGGCATTTTTACACAGGGAAATATTGGCCTCTTTTATGGCTGAGTTGCGGAGGAGCTGATCCACTCTTTTTACTTTCACCAGATGCGGGAGTTGCCAGCTAGCCCAACATTTTGTTGCTCGTTCCTAATTACCTTTTGAGAAGGTGTTGGTGAGCTTGAACCATTGCAGCCAGTAGTGCAGCTGCACCCAAAGTTTGGAAGAGAGTTCCAGGATTTTCACCCAGCACCACTGAAGGCATGGAGTTAGGATGGTTTGTGATTAAGGAGGGGAATTGTAGATGGTGGTATTCTCGTACTTGTCTTTCATAGTGGTTGATAAAATTTGGGAAGTGCTGTCAAAAGAGCTGCAATGTTGCTGCAGTGCATTTAGTAGATCAGGTCTGGTGGAGTGAATGAATATTTAAAGTGGTGAGTGGGTGGCATTCAAGTGGGCTACTTTGTTTTGGATGTTGTCAAGTTTCTTGAGCGTCGTTCTATCATCTCCTGACTTGTCTTGATGTGGCGGACAGACTTTAGGGAGTCAAGAAGTGGACTACTCACATTGGAGTTACCGACGTCATGGATGGAAAGAAAATCACTGATTAAAGGCTGAAAGTGGCTGGACATTGGACACTATTCTGAGGAACTCCTATGGTGGTGTCCAGGGACTGAGATTATTGACCCCTAACAACTACAACATCATCTTTTGTGCCAGGTATGACTCCAACCATGGAGAGTTTTCCCCTGAATATCAGTGCCTCAGTTTTCATGGGCTTTTTGATGCCACGCTTGCCTCATGTCTGGAATTTAGCTTTTTTTTGCCTATATTTGGAACAAGGCTGTAAAGAGATCACGGTGACCATGGTAAAGTGCAAATTGAATGTCAGTAAGCAGGTTATTGGTGAGTTGGTGCTGCTGGATACTGCTGTTGACGACACCTTCTATTAGCTTGCTGATGACCAAGAATAAATTGGTGTAAGAATGTGCCAGATTGGATTTATCCCACTTCTTGTGAACAATTTTCTAGACAGTTTTTTTATGTGATGTGTGCATCACTGCCTGGACCAGTAGTTAATGCCCATCACTAGTTGCTTTTAAGAAGCTGAGGGTGAGCTGCCTTCTTGAATGGCACAGTAAGAAGTCTCACAATACTAGGTTAAAGTCCAACAAATTGATTTGGTAGCACAATCTTTCGGAGCGCTGCTCCTTCGCTTACCCTAGTTCAACGCCGGCATCTCCGCTTCTTAAACTGCTGCAGTCTGAGGTGCAGGTACAGCCACAGTGCTTTTAGAAAGCAAATTCCAGGATTTTGATCTAGTGACAGTGAAGAAAAGGTAATATACTTCCAAGTCAGGACGATGACTGCCTTGGAGTGGAAGCCTCAGGTGATGGTGTTCCCAGGTATCTGCTGCTCTTGATTTTCTACTTGATAATGGTCGTGAGTGTGGAAAATGCTGCCGAAGGAAACTTAATGTGTTCCTACAGTGCATCTTGTAGATGGACACATTGTCACCAGTATTAATCAGTGGTGGAGGGATTAACTGGAGATGAGGGGGTTAGCCTAAGAAGAGAGATTGAATAGAGTGGGTCTGTACTCTTTAGAAGGCTGAGGTGAGGATCTTATAAAGACTTACAAGGTCATGAAGGGGCTGGGTAGTAGCCAAGTTGGCTGCTTTGTCCTGGATGGTGTCAAGCTTCTTGAGTGTTGTTGGAGTTGCACTCATCCAGGCAATTGGAAATTATTTCATTACATTCCTAACGAGTGACTTATAGATAGTGGACAGGCTTTGGGGAGTCAGGAAGTGAGTTATGCACTGCAGGATTCATGGCCTTTGGCTGACCTTGTAGTCATAAAGACTTGTATGGTTAATCCAGTTCGGTTTTTAGTCAATGGTATCTTCTGGGGTGTTGATAATGGGGAATTCATTGATGGTAATGCAATTGAATGTTAAGGGTTAGTTCCTCTCTTCATTGCCTTGCACTTGAGTGGCATGAGTTGAACTTAAGAACGTAAGAACATAAGAAATAGAGGCAGGAGTAGGCCATCTAGCCCTTCGAGCTTGTCCCGCCATTCAATAAGATCATGGCTGATCTGAAGTGGATCAGTTCCACTTTCCCACTTTCTCCCCATAACCTTTAATTCCCTTGTCTATCAGAAATCTATTCAGCAAGATAGCCTCCACCACTTCAATGGGCAGAGAATTCTAGAAATTGATTCACGCTTTGAGAAAGAAGTTCCTCCTCACTATGATCTAAACTGCTTCACCCTTATTTTGAGGCTGTGCCCTCTAGTCCTGCTATCCTTTCTAAGTGGGAAGAATCTCTCTACCTCTACCCTACCCAGCCCCTTCATTACCTTGTAAGTCTTTATAAGATCACCACCTCAGCCTTCTAAACTCTAATGAGTACAGACCCACTCTATTCAATCTCTCTTCATAGGCTAATCCCCTCATCTCCAGTATCAGCTTCTCTGTACTCCCTCCAAAGCCAATATATTCATTCACAAATGCAGTGACCAAAATTGCACATAGTACTCCAGTTGCGGCCTCACCAATGCCCTGTACAGTTGCAGCAAGACCTTCCTGCTTTTGTATTCTATCCCCCTCACTATAAAGGCCAACATCCCATTCACCTTTTTGATCACCCGCAGACTGAGTTTTTGTGATTCATGCACAAGGACCCCCAAGTTCCTCTGCACTGTAGCATGCTGCAGCTTTTTGCCCTTTTAAATAATAATCCCTCCTACTATTATTTCTACCAAAATGGATAACCTCACACTTGCTAACATTATACTCCATCTGCCAGATCCTCACCTATTCACTCAGCCTATCCAGATCTCTCTGCAGACTTTCCGCATCTTCCACGCGATTCACTTTTCCACTCAGCTTCGTGTCATCAGCAAATTTTGTTACCCTACACTCAGCCCCCTTCTCCAGACCGACTTTATAAAATGGTAAACAGTTGAAGCCCCAACACAGATCCCTGCGGCACTCCATTAGTCACCAATTGCCAACCAGAGAAATACACATTGATTCCAACTCTCTTCGTGTTAAACAACTAATCCTCAATCCATACCTTACCCCCAACTCCATTCTCTCTAAACTTTTGCAGCAACCTTTTGTGAGGCACCTTATCAAACGCCTTCTAGAAATCTAAAAACACCACATTCACCAGTTCCTCTCTGTCTACCGCACTAGTCACATCCTCCTAGAAATCCAATAAATTTGTTAAACATGACTTCCCCTTCACGAATCCATGCTGTGTCTGCTTGATCAAACTGTTTTTTTCTCACTGTCTTGCTATTTCTTTTTTGATGACGGATTCCAGCATTTTTCCAACTATGGACGTTTAGCTAACTGGCCTATAATTCCCTACCTCTTGTCTGCTATCTTTTTTAAACAGCGGTGTAACATTAGCCGTTTTCCAATCCTCTGGCAGTTCCCCAGAGTCCAGTGAATTTTGATAAATAATTACGAAGGCATCTACTATCACCTCTGCCTTTTCTTTCAGAACCCTGGGATGCATTCCATCCGGTCCTGGGGATTTGTCTATCAAGCACTATCTCTCTAATGACAGTAATTGCTTCTACCTTTAATTTCGGCAAGCTACTTGTGTCTCCTCTGTGAAGACCAACATAAAAAAAACTTATTTAAAGTCTCAGCCATTTACTCGTTACTCATCACTAAATCCCCTCACTCGTCCTTCAAGGGTCCAACATTCACTCTGGTATTACTCCAAGCCTGGATATTGTCCAGTTCTTGCTACCTTAGGATATTTTCTGCTTCAGTATCTGAGAAGTCATAAATGATGCTGAACATTATGCAGTCATCAGCGAACAATCCCACTTCTGAGATAATGGAGAGAAGGTTATTGATGAAGCAGCTGAAGGTGATTGGACTTCTTTAGGTACTTCTGCATTGATGTCCTGGAGCTGGGATGATTGACTTCCATTCACCACAATCATCTTCCTTTTGTGCCAGGTATGAATCCAATCAGTAGAGGATTTTCCCCTGTTTACCATTGACTCTAGTTTTGGTAGGGCTCCTTGATATCAGATTTGGTCAAATGCTGCTTTGATATCAGGGCAGTCACCCTTGTCTCTTCACTGGCATTCAGCCCTTTTGTCCATATTTGAACCAAGGCTGTAATGTGGTCAAGAACTAAGTGAAAATGGTAGAATCCAAACTGAATGTTTGTGAGCAGATTATTGCTGAGTAGGTGCTGCTTTCTAATGCTGTTAATGACCCCCTTCCATCATATACTAGATTGAGTAGAATTACTGGTTGGTAATTAGCTGGGTTGGATTTGTCCAGTTGTGCACAGGACATACCTGAGCAATCTTCCATGTTGTGAGGTAGATACCACTGTTGTAGCTTCATTGGAACAAGTTGGCCATAGAATCCCTACAGTGCAAAAGGAGGCCATTTGGTCCATCAAGTCTGCATCAACTCACTGACAAGAGTATCTTACCTTGGCCCTATCCTTGGTCCAGCCTTGTTGCGAGACACGTTCAAAATTCACCTCGTTTATAATGCTCACAATACCACACAACACAAGGGAGGATATTCTCAATGGAAAGATGGTACTGTGGCAAAGGATATGAAGATGGTGCAGTGATCATTCCTGTTGACACTGTCACAAGCATGTGCAGATAGATTGGTTAGGATGAGGTTAAGTTGCTTTTTCCCTTTTGTTGCTTCCCTTTTCACCTACTGTAGTGCTATGCTTTTTAGACTCGCCAGCTCAGGCCAATATTGCTCTTGATCTAGTTTCAAGAATTTGCAAAATCTAATCCTTTTTTACGGAGAATTTCCTAGCTTTGTGAAAGCATGGGAATGCATTATTTGGTTTTAACTTATTTGTCGTATATTTGATGTATTAAAGATTTGAATAAAATGTATCGAAGGGCTGAAATAGGATTGTAGCAAATTGGTGGGAAAGTAAGTTGATTTACTCAGACTTGCCAACGCTTGCGATTTGATCACAATAGATGTGATTTCTCAATCAAATCAGCGTCTCTTTGAATTCACAAGAGGCTGTGGAAACTCTGCATCTTTCTTCTACTGTGAAAATGAAACTTTCTGCCCCATATTCTATTAGCAAATTCCAGTAGTGAAAGGAACATGTCGGCAATGCAATTGCTTATCAGTTAGGTAGTACAAGGTTGAAAAAGAATGGGATAATCAATTGTACATCATTCGCTCCTCATTTCTGCTTCTTTGTACTGTAAAGCAGCTGTAACTGTAGCAGGATAAGCCTTTCCCTACACCACTGGATGTGGGTGTGTGTGTTGGGTGGGGAAACAGGAAAGAAACTGATCTGCATGTCACAGTCATGTGGATTCAGTCCTCAGCAGATACTACTACTTATCTGTGTGTGACCAGACTTGAGCCAAAGAAGTGAAAGCCATCTTTATCCTTTTATGTGCTAATACAACCTCTACATTTGGGATTTTGTAAATGCTGAAACCATAAAATTAGAGCATTTATGCAAATGGGCCTAAATGTGGGCACCATTCAATAAGATCATAGTTGATCTGATCTTGATTTCTCACCTTACTTTCCTTCCCTTTCCCCATAATCCGTGATGCCCCAGAATTTCCAAAATCTGCCAAACTCTACCTCAATTATATTCAGTGAACCTCAAATATATTCAAGACCCAGCCTCCTGAACTTTCTGGGGTAGAAAATTCAAAAGATTCACAATCTTCTGAGAGAAGAAATTCCTCCTCATCTATGTCTAAAATGGGCAAATGGTTTTTCTGAAACCATTCCTACTTCTGAGTTTTCCCATGAGGGCAAAACCCTTTCAGTATTTACCTTGCTGAACACTCTCAGAATATTGCATGTTTCAGTCAGATAACTTTTTTATTTTTCTGAATTCCAATGAGTTATAGTTCAAATCTGTTCAAAGTTTTTGCACAAGATTGTCATTTCATTTTAAAAATCTGACTTGTGAACCTTTTCTGAACTACCTCCAATTAATGTATGACATGGATGGATGTATATCTCTCCTCAAGTGAGATTAAAATTATACACAGCACTCTAAGTGTGGTCTTACCAATGCCCTATATAGTTGTAGCAAAACTGCTGTTCTCTTGCACTCCTCCTTCATGCAATAAAGACCAACTGTACCATGCCATTTACCTAATTACTTGCTGAAGAGATTAAAATTGTTGAATGCAGTAGAATTCCCCTGTGGTATAAATAGAGCACAGTTTCTTGAGAGGCTGCTGCGAAGATGTTTCAATGCATTTCTTCACTTGCAGTTGGGAAGCGCAAACAAGCTGACCAAGGGACAAAACAATCTGGTAACCATAACAGCAGGTTTGGGATGGTGTGACCATGTAGAAGTACCTTGTTAATAATTGATCATTAAACAAGCACATAGAGGCTGTAACTGGTTAAATATATTCACTTGACATAAATGAAGTAATTAAAAGTATTAGTTGAAATTGGATATCAATGACTTCTGAACAAATGTACATTTGATCAGTGTATGCAAATCACTTGTAAGATCAGCAAAAATGTATCTACCCATGACATATATCACTGAATCTGTGATATCATTGTATGCCACCTGATGGGATACAGAGTCTCACTACAGCTGAATAAAGTTCAAAAGCCTTGCTAGGTTTATCGAGAGTGCGGAGTATGGGTTTCATTGGAAAGCAGTGAAATTCCCCATCACTTATTGTACCTGTACACTGACAGCCAGATATCTCTCTAATGCAATGTTCTCTCACCTAATGCACATTCTGCAGTCTATCATGTAAATATTGCATAGTTACCTTTCCAGTCTGAGCATCTGGAAATGCCAGTTGTCCAGAATTTTTTTGAGCAGGCCTCCTCATTGAGGACTAGTCACTGTGCTGCTGCAACAATCGGCTAGATCATGAATGTAATGGCTTTTATAGCTATTGTAAAGTCCTGCTTGTACTGAAGAGAAGTGTGATAGTTTTTGGCTGTCTTATTGAGAAGAATGCAGGACACAGGCACAATAAATGATGGAGGAAGAAAAGTTGGCTAAGTAGGTAGGAATTAAAAATCAAAGTCTTTGATATTGCCAATCTTTTTGGGAAAGGAGATTGTTCGAAGTTATTTTTAATACATTGAATGTTCAGTAAGTAACCATTACTGTCTGCAGCATGGAATTGCTTATTCCCTCAACATTGACATCTTATGTCAGTACTTTGTAAACATGTGAGATATAGAGGGCAATTCTCCCAGCCCACTGTGTTATTTTTGTAGCAGAATGGATTGGGGTACTCAAGTCTCACGGGCTTCCCACTGGGCGCCATGGTCTCTGTGTGCTTCCGAGGCTGTATTTCCAGTGCTATCAGCTCTGTGCAGAGCCCCAGTGACCAGGAGTTTTTCACTTCAGCTCTGCACTTGCAGGTGACTACTGGCCCAAACCTGCTTGAGTGAAAATTTGTGTGTGTGGAGAGGGGGGAGGGAATGTAATTGAAAAGGGGATGGTATCTGATTGGGATGCAGGGCCTCTGGGGCAGTGATGGGTGGGGAAGTCCCACTGCCATCTGCAATGGGGGAGTGGGAGGGGGTGGGAGAGGAGGGGACGGTGTGATGGGCTTGGGGCTATCAATAGGATGGGTGGGGAGGATCGAGAGATCAGGGCGGGGCTGCTGGGTGGAGGCAGGGAGCAGATTGAGATGGGCTGGGTACAAAGTAGGGTAGTCGAGGCTGGCCAGTGTTCGCAGGGCCAATAATCGGATTGGAGGGACTAGCATTCAGAGGGGTCATGAGGCAATCGCTGGCCAGCGATTAGGAGACTGGTATTGTGAGGCTACTATGCATACGCCAATCTCAGCGCTGACAGATCGACGCATATGCAGTGGCCCTCTCAGTGCTATGCTGCCGCCTCTCCAGTGAAAATAGGCCCCGGCCCCTGATTTTCAGCATGATTCATGCTAAGACACTGCATTGAGGGAGATTCATTTTGAAACTCTCCTGAAAAGCAATTGTGGGATTTACTCCAGTTTTTACATAATTTTGGCACTTAGAATTTTTTTTTGGAGGAATTGCCCCCATAATATTTGGATGAACAAATTAATTCTTAAGTGTTTCATAATGTTTTGTTACTGCTTTATGTCTCAGATATATCTTTGTATCTTATTCAAACACTGGATAGACATTGGGATATTATTCTAACCTCGTAAATTCAAAATCCAGAAATGCCTTGGTCTTGAGCATTCTGTACGGAGAGGTTACAGTGTATTTTGCAATTTTATTTTTACTGTCAAAGTAGACAATCTTACATTTTCCCTCATAATTTCTGCTTATCCATCTAAGATGTCAGGTAGCCCCTGAATATTTAATCCCTAGCCTCACCTTGCCTTGTCATCTCTGTAACGGCCATCAGACCCTAGCTGTTTATTTCTGTTAGTGCCATCAGTTCATTTGTCTTATGAACATGCATATAGATAAATCCATTAATCTTGTCATTTGCTATCTTTCTGTACAATTACACTATTTCCTGGTGCATGTTAATCTTTGTACACTCTGTCCTTTCCAGTCGCACTCTGGTCATCATTACAATTCACCCTCGCTTGTTACTTTAAAGGTTGATTTCTTTTGTGCACCTTTTGCTTATGGCCTTGTGTATTGTTTCTTCAGGTACGTGTACTCTTGTGAATTGATTGGAAGAGATGCCATTTCTCAGTCACATTCATTCTCTCCTGATATCTTGAGAGTGTGTAAACTTCAGAATTTTTCCTTGTGCACAAATTGCATGATTGGTTAGGTCCACACATGTGTCCATGCTCATGAGAAAACTGGAAGAAGAAAGAGGCCATTATAGCACATTGCTTTTCTGCGGCTGGGTCCTGAAGCAATTGGCACAATGTGTTGAGGTTTTGTGCAAGTTATGGGGTATCATTTAATCCCAGAGTTTGTACTGGGGATGGAGAGAGAGGCCCTGCTGCATGGTAAGATGCCACAAGGTAGAGGATAGACTTGGACCCCAGGGCTTGTTCACACAAAGCTGAATAAATCCTGGTACTGGACAGCCAGGTATTGTTCACAGAGACCCAGGATTGGAAGTGGAGAAAGGAAATCTCTCTTCTCATGGAATCTCACTGGAGGAGGGGGGCTTAGTCAACTGAGCCTTTCAGACAGACCTCCCATTGTCTCCAATTAATGGAAAAGGAAAGAGAATGAGCCTCCTAAGTGAGACCAACATTGTCAGGAGCAGGCCAGATATCTAGCTGTCTCCGTTTTTCTGAGGAGTCCTAGAGCAGACAATAGAGCCCTCATCTCTTTATGTAAGAGGCAAAAGCCTGCCTGGTACAGCCAATTCAGGTGTCCAAAAAGTGGTCTGATTCAGTCTCTGGTTGTACGTTCTTTTGGGTTTTTGGGACCCAGGAAGCAAGTCTCAGAAACTTGGATTTGCCGAACTCGATGGGGATTGATGAAACAAATGCCTGACGTGTTAGAGGTTAAATAAACCACTAGCAAGATTTTAAAACAAGCTGTCAATCTGTGTTTTTAAAGAAAAAGGCGATCCATGATTTTGTATCAATTCTTTTGATTTCTAGGAGTTTGTTTACTGATTACTGAGATTATTATTGATAGAAGCAGCAAATACAAGCAAGACATCTATGGACATAGAAAAGTTTGATGTTTTAGGTCTGTGATCATCAGAACTATTAAACAAACACTGGTGGGTGATGCAGTGGTTAGCATTGCCATATAATGCCAGGGACCCGGGTTCAATTCTATCCTTGGGTGATTGTGAAGTTTGCACGTTTATTCTGTGTCTGCATGGGTTTCCTCTGGGTGCTTCAGTTTCCCCTCACGGTCCAAAGATGTGCAGGTTAGGTGGATTGGCCATGTTAAATTTCCTGCAGTATCCAAGGATATGTAGGTTAGGTGGATTTGCGATGGTAAATATGGAGAATTATGGGGATAGCGGAGAGGAGAGTATTAAAGTTAAAGTTTATTCATTAGTCACAAGTAAGGCTTAAATTAACACAATGAAGTTGCCATGAAATTTCTCTAGTCACCACAGTCTGTCACCTGTTTGGGCCAATGCACCTAACCAGAACTGTGGGAGGAAACTGGAGTACCTGAAAGAAACCCATACAGACACGGGGAGAACATGTAAACTCCACATAGACAGTGACCCAAGCCAGGAATTGAACCTAGGTCCCTGGCACTGTGAGTCAGCAGTGCTAACCACTGTGCCACATGCTGCCTGTTTCTCTGCATAGCTGTTACCTAATTGGCTGTGTATTTTCAACATTTTCTGTTTGGAATGCTGCATTTTGGCTTTTGTATTGAACATAAGAGCAGAAAAGAGCTCAAGTCAAGAGTGGATAGGTTTTTGATTGACAAGGGAATTAAGGGTTACGGGAAGAGAGCGGGAAAGTAGAACATAGAACATTACAGTGCAGAACAGGCCCTTCGGCCTTCGATGTTGCGCCGACCAATTAGGAAAAAAGCAATGACCCTCCAAACTAAAACCATTCCCTTCTCTCCCATATACTTATCAACTAACCTCTTAAACGCCACCAAACTTGGCACATCTACAACTGCTGCAGGCAGGATATCCCACTCCCTAACCACCCTCTGGGTAAAGAACCTACCTCTGATATCCGTCCTATAACTATCACCCCTTAATTCAAAGCTGTGTCCCCTCGTGCTAGCTTTCTCCATCCTAGGAAAAAGGCTATCACTGTCCACCCTATCTAAACCTCTAATCATCTTATATGTTTCGATTAGGTCCCCTCTTAGCCGCCTCCTTTCTAACGAAAACAACCTCAAATCCCTCAGCCTCTCTTCATAAGACCTGCCCTCCATACCAGGCAACATCCTGGTAAACCTCCTCTGTACCCTCTCCAATGCCTCCACATCTTTCTTATAATGTGGGGACCAGAACTGCACACAATACTCCAAGTGCGGCCGCACTAGAGTTTTGTACAGTTGCAACATGACGTTGCGGCTCCGAAATTCAATCCCCCTACCAATAAAAGCTAAGACTCCATATGCCTTCTTAACAACCTTATCGACTTGACTGCCTACTTTCAGGGATCTATGCGCAAATACACCAAGATCCCTCTGTTCATCAACACTATTAAGAATCCTACCATTAGCCCTATACTCTACACATTTATTATTCCTGCCAAAGTGCATTCCCTCACACTTTTCCACATTAAACTCCATTTGCCACCTCTCAGCCCAGCTCTGCAACTTGTCCAAGTATCTCTGCAAACTATAACACTCCTCTTCACTATCTACCACTCCACCATGGTACTAAACCATTACAGATCAGACATGATCTTATTGAATGGTGGGGCAGGCTCGAGGGGCTGGATGGCCTACTCCTGCTCCTATTTCTTATATTCTTATGTTCTTAAGGGGCAAGAATAGGCTAATTGCTCCTCTCTGCATATAAGATTATGGCTGATCTGATTGTGGCCTTAACTCCATTTGCTTGCTTGAGTCCCAAAACTCTCGAGTCCCCTGTCAATCAAAAATCTATGTAACTTTGCCTTGAATGTATTCAATAGCCCAGCCTCCAGTGTTTTCTGGTTGGAGAATTCCAAAGAATAAAGATGATTCCAAGTGATGAAATTTCTCCTCCTATCTGTCTTAAATGGGAAAATCATTCATTTGTCAACTATTCCCTATTCCTTGCAAGGAGAGACATCCTCTTAGGCTGGAATTTTACCAGTATGCCTGCCCCGATTCCTAGGGGGACTGAGGCTCGGAATGGCATTCTCCATTGGCCTCAGGTGTGATTGTACATACTTCAGGCAGATGTACTGGTAAAATTCTGCCCTTAGCACCTGCCCTGTAAAACCATCTCAAATTCTGACATGTAGCCATTAGATCACTACTTGTTCTTCTAAATTCAAATGAGTAAAGACTTGAACCTCTTCACCCTAATAAACAACGTAGTGATCGACACGTTAGCACGGTGATTAGCACTATTGGTTAGGTGCACTGACAAGAATATGGCAACTTGGGGAATTTCGCAGTAACTTCATTGCAGTGTTACTGGAAAGCGTTACTTATGACTAATAAATAAATACAACTACCTCCCATGCAAGTATATCCTTCCTCAAATAAGGAGACTAAAACTCTGCACAATACTCTACATGTGTCCTCATCAATGACCTCTACATTTGTAGTTAGACTCCCACATTTTATATTCCAACCTTTTTTGCAATAAAGGGCAACAATCCATTTGCCTTCCCATTGTACTTGCTTTATCTGTATGCTGACCTTTTGTGATTCATTGTCTGGGCTCAATAAAATTTCATTTCTGATTTTCAACGGGATTGCATTGGAGAAAATGTCAATTTAAATGGATGCACTTCCACCATGCAGCATGAGGGAGGAAACTTTGGGAGGCAGTTCTCTTTGGATGATATAGGAAGCTTGAACAGAATAAATAATTGGAAAAAAGTTGGGAAAAAATTACATTATTTTAAGCATGGAAGATCAATGCATGTTTTCTTATTGCAAACAGAAGCCTAGATCTGAAATCCAATAAAGATGTGGACCATTTAATATTTTCAGGATTGGAGGAGTGATTGGCTTTGGTTTTGAGATAGGTGCTGACAGGAGGTTAAATTGCTTTTTAATGAAAAGGTCTTGTGCAATGAGAATGATAAATCCATCTATTTTATGCAATATGCTGCTGAGAGACCAAAACAAAGTCAATAGGGCCTACCTGTGCTGGATCTCATGTAAGGTTCACTATGGCATAAGTGCAAATTACTTTGCACAGTGGCACCCCATATTGGTAAGCATAGACAAGTAAATGAATCAAAAATGTCTGAATGACTGTCAGGAAGCATTGCAACAATTTGCCATGGATACCACGGGACAAGCAGGGGAAAATGTCACTTGGTTATCAGAATAATAGGATAAGACTGTTCATTAACATTGGCTAAGCTGTTACTGCTTGTAAATTGCTTTGCAATGCTGGAGATATGATTGTATTTGGATTTGGATTTACAAATTAATGTTGTCGCAGTATTGATGCTAAATAGGTTACTGGAAAGTAAATATGTCTTCCACTTTCGCGCTGTTGCCAAAATTTGTTTGAATAAATGCTCTCCATTTGACATGTTTGCTACGTGACTCTGGATTTTTTTACTCCCAGAAGTAATGCAGTGAAGACAGAGAGTGGTAATGTAATTCATTTACCCTATTAGAAGCTAATTTTGTGTGAATTTATGTTTATTAAAGAAAACGAAACAACATTTTATCTATTTATTTTATCTCTTTCTTGTTCCCTTTAATTTCTGAGTTATCTATGTCTTTTGAAATGCAAGTGCTGGTATTGAGAGAGTGAATATTCCTGTTTATTTTGATTAGAGATATTCTTTAACCTCACGCTTCCTCAGAAAATTCCATGCTTTTTATTTTATGCAAATCAATCTCTTAGAATCTGAAATTCCAGGCAGTATCTGGCATATTTTGAAAAAAAATGTTTTGCTGTACGCCTTGGAGCTGTTTGAAATAAGAAAGCACATCAACAGTTTCCAGGGTTCAAAAAAGGGAGTACTGGGAAGACAGTAAAAAAAATTGCGCAGTCACTGGCGGATCAATGAGGAGCCATGGGTCTTTTCAATGAAGAAAATGAATCATGGAGTTCCTATGCAGAGCATTTGCAAATAAAATTGAAAACAAGTTACTGGTACCAGCTTTTCTCAGTACAATAGGAAGTAAATCCGTTAAATGCTCTGGATCTCTGTTCATCCAGCAAAGCCATCTCTTTGAGATTGTCTAGTTTGTGGTCTTCAAAATGAGGCTATCCAAAGAAGATTGCTTGCTGAACATGCTTTGACTTCAAAGAAACAGTAGAAATCGTGGTGTCAGTGGAGCTGGCTGCTTAAGAGGCTTCACAATTTGGTGCAGAAATGAAGATCCATAAGGTGGGAGCTGCCCATAAGAAGTCAAAACAGCAACAAGTATGTCACTATTCAGCAAGTGAATGCTGGAGCAAGAAGAGTCAATGCAAGAATTGTGGCAAAATGGATGACATTGCAAAAACTTGTTGGGCTAGACCAGGTTCCCCTGAGAAGAATATTCGAAAGGAGAAGCTGAGTGCATTTCAAGAAAAAGAACAAGTTGCATTCTAAAAAAGAGGCAGGTACAATTTTGACTTTTAAAAAGCATTTCGATAGCTACATGGGTAAATTGGGTATAGAGAGATATGGGACAAATCCAGGCAATTGGGAATAGCTTAGGGGTTAAAAAGGGGCGGCATGGACAAGTTGGGCCGAAGGGCCTGTTTCCATATTATAAAACTCTATCAGACTTATGAACAATTTACTTTTATTCATTCTCTGGCATCGCTGGCAAAGCTGACATTTATTACTTATCAAGGAGTCTCAATTTTGAATTGATTTTATTATTGTCTCATGTACTAACACTATTGTTTCTTCTGTGGGATACAGACAAAGCATACTGTTTACAGAGAAGAAAACGAGAGTGTAGAACGTAGTGTTACAGTCATCGCTAGGGTGTAGAGAAAGATCAACTTATTGCAAGGTAGGTCCATTCAAAAGTCTGATAGCAACAGGGAAAAAATGGTTGTTCAGTCAGTTGGTACATAGCCAAGATTTTTGTGTCATTTTTCCAAAGGAAGGAAATAGAAGAGACAATATCCAGGATGCGTGGGATTCTTAATTATGCTGGCTGCTTTGCCGAGGTAGCAGGAAGTGTAGACAGAGTCAATGGATGGGAGGCTGATTTGCATGATGGATTGAGCTACATTTACAGCCTTTATAGTTCCGTGCAGTTTTGGGCAGAGCAGGAGCCATATCAAGCTGTGATACAATTGGAAAGAATGCTTTCTATGGCGCATCCGTAAAAGTTGGTGAGAGATGTAGCTGACATGCCAAATTTCCTTAATCTTCTGAGAAAGTAGAGGCATTTGTGGGCTTTGTTAATTATAGTGTCAGCATGGGAGGACCAGGGCAGGTTGTTGGTGATCTGGACACTTAAAACTTGAAATTCTTGACCTTTTCTACTTCATCCCCATTGATGTAGACAATGGCACATTCTCTTTATGCTTCCTGAAATTAATGACAATCTCCTAATTACCTCCTAAGGGTAATTGTTATGGGGGACTTTAACTTTACTAATATTGATTGGAATAGCTATAGCTCTAGCTCGTTAGAGGGGTCAGTTTTCGTACAAAGTGTGCAGGAATGTTTTTTGACTCAGTATGTAGATAGGCCAACTAGAGGTGAGGCTACATTGGATTTGGTGCTGGGCAATGAGCCAGCCCAGGTGTTAGGCTTGGAAGTTGGTGAACATTTTGGTGATAGTGACCACAATTCGGTTACGTTCACCTTAGTGATGGATAGGGATAGGCATGAAGCTGGGGGCAGTTATAGTTGGGGGAAGGGTAATTATGAGGCCATCAGGAGAGAATTAGGGTGCATAGATTGGACTAGGAAACTACAGGGACTAGGAACATCTGGAATGTGGAGCTTATTCAAGGAACAGCTGCTGCGAGTCCTTGATAAGAATGTCCCTGTCAGGCAAGGAGGAAATGGTCGAGTAAGAGAATCTTGGTGTACGAAAAAAGTTGATTTGCTGGTTAAAAGGAAAAAGGAGGCTTATGTCAGGATGAGGCTTGAAGGCTCGGTTAGGGCAATGGATAGCTATAGATTAGCCAGGAGGGAGCTAAAGAGTGAGTTGAGGAGAGCTAAGAGGGAACACGAGAAGACTTTGGCTGATAGGATTAAGGAGAATCCTAAAGCTTTCTTTAGATATGTTAAGAATAGAAGATTGGTTAGGACAGGATTAGGGCCAGTCATAGACAGCAGTGGGAAGTTGTGCGTGGAGCCTGAAGAGATTGGAGAGGCACTGAATAAATGTTTCTCTTCGGTATTCACGCAGGGTGATGTAAATGTAGTTATGGAGAACACTGAGGTACAGGGTAGCAAACTGGAAAGTATTGAAGTAGAAAGGGAGGATGTGCTAGATATTCTCGAGGGTTTGAAGTTAGATAAGTCCCCTGGGCCGGACGGGATTTACCCTAGGATTCTCTGGGAGGCAAGAGAGGCGATTGCAAAGCCTCTGGCTCTGATCTTCAGGTCGTCGTTGGTTACGGGTGTGGTTCCGGAGGACTGGAGGATAGCGAATGTGGTCCCGTTGTTCAAGAAGGGGAAGAGAGACCTTCCAGGGAATTATAGGCCAGTGAGTCTTACTTCGGTTGTGGGCAAAGTATTGGAGAGAATAATTAGGGATAGGATTTATAGTTATTTAGAGAGTAATGAATTGATTGGAGATAGTCAGCATGGTTTTGTGAAGGGTAGGTCGTGCCTTACTAACCTCATTGAGTTTTTTGAAAAAGTGACTAAGGAGGTGGATGGGGGTAAGGCGGTGATGTGGTATATATGGACTTTAGTAAGGCGTTTGATAAGGTGGCCCATGGAAGACTTCTGCAGAAAATGCAGATATATGGGATAGAGGGTGATTTAGCTAATTGGCTTAGGAATTGGCTAGCAGATAGAAGACAGAGGGTGGTGGTTGATGGGAGATATTCATCGTGGAGTTCGGTGACAAGTGGTGTACCTCGGGGTCTGTTTTGGGGCCCCTGCTGTTTGTAATTTTTATAAATGATCTGGATGAGGGTATTGAAGGCTGGATTAGTAAATTTGCAGATGACACTAAAGTCGGTGGAGTGGTAGATAGTGAAGAGGGGTGTTATAGTTTGCAGAGGGACTTGGACAAGTTGCAGAGCTGGGCCGAGAGGTGTCAAATGGAGTTTAATGTGGAAAAGTGTGAGGTAATGCACTATGGCAGGAATAATAAATGTGTAGCGTATAGGGCTAATGGTAGGATTCTTAATAGTGTTGATGAACAGAGGGATCTTGGTGTATATGTGCATAGATCCCTGAAAGTTGGCAATCAAGTCAATAAGGTTGTTAAGAAGGCATATGGAGTCTTAGCTTTTATTGGTTGGGGGATTGAATTTCGGAGCCGCAACGTCATGTTGCAACTGTACAAAACTCTAGTGCGTCCGCACTTGGAGTATTGTGTGCAGTTCTGGTCCCCACATTATAAGAAAGATGTGGAGGCATTGGAGAGGGTACAGAGGAGGTTTACCAGGATGTTGCGTGGTATGGAGGGCAGGTCCTATGAAGAGAGGTTGAAGGATTTGAGGTTGTTTTCGTTAGAAAGGAGGCGGCTAAGAGGGGACCTAATCGAAACATATAAGATGATTAGAGGTTTAGATAGGGTGGACAGTGATAGCCTTTTTCCTAGGATGGAGAAGGCTAGCACGAGGGGACACAGCTTTAAATTAAGGGGTGATAGTTATAGGACTGATATCAGAGGTAGGTTCTTTACCCAAAGGGTGGTTTGGGAGTGGAATGCCCTGCCTGCAGCAGTTGTAGATGCGCCAAGTTTGGTGCGTTTAAGAGGTTAGTTGATAAGTATATGGAAGAGAAGGGAATGGTTTAGTTTGGAGGGGCATTGCTTTTTATATTGGTCGGTGCAACATCGAAGGCCGAAGGGCCTGTTCTGTGCTGTAATGTTCTATGTTCCTTTTATTTTGTTGAAATTGAGGGAGAGATTTTTGTCTCTGCACCAGTTCACCACGTTCTCTATCTCATTCCTGTATTCTATCTCATCATTGTTTGTTTGAGATCCAACCCACTGCAGTGGTGTCATCAGCAAACTTGAAAATCAATTTGAAGGGGAATTTGGCCACACAGTCATAGGTGTGTATAAGGGGTATAGTAGGGGGCTGAGACTACAGCCTTGTGGCATACCGGTGTTGAGGATGACCGTGGAGGAGGTGTTGTTACCTATCCTTACTGATTATGGCCTGTGAGTTAGGAAGGTCAGAATCCAGTTGCAGAGGGAGGTGCCGAGGTCCAGTCCATGGAGTTTGGAGGTGATAATGGTAATAATAGTGTTGAAGACTTAGCTGTAGTCAATAAATAATAGGAGGCTGACATAGATATCTTTGTTATCTAAGTGTTCCAGGGCTGAGTGCAGGGCCAGGGAAATGGTGTCAGCTGTGGATTTGTTGTGGCGGTAGGCAAATTGTAGTGGATCCAGGTTATTTGGGAACTGATTTGTGCCATGACTAATCTTTCAGAGCACTTCGTAATGATGAATGTCGGAGCCGCCGGCTGGTAGTCATTGAGGCACGTTTTAGATTTTCTTAAGTACTGGGATGATAGTCATCTTCTTGAGACAGATAGCGACCTCAGATTGCTGTAAAGACAGGTTGAAGATGTCTGTGAATATCTCTGCCAGCTGATCTGCACACGATCTGAATGCACGTCCAGGTAGCCCATCTGGGTCAATCGCTTTCCAAGGGTTGATGTTCAAGAAAGCTGCTCCGACATCTGCAGTGGTGATCTCAGATGTAGGTTCATCCAGGGCAGAGGGCATGTTCTTGCTGACTTGCTCAAAACAGGCATAGAATACATTGAGCTCATCAGGGAAGTGTGTGTTGGAGCCGGTGATTTTGCATGCTTTCATCTTGTAGCCTGTTATGTCTTGCAGTCCTTGCCGTAGTCGGCGGGGGTCAGTGTGGCTAGCCTGAGACTCTAGCTTGGTCTGGTATTGGTTTTTTTGGCATCTTTGATGGATCTTGTCAGATCATATCCAGATTTCTTGTATAGATCAGGATCGCCTGACTTGAATGCCTCAGACCTGGATTTCAGCAAGCAGTGCCTATCCCTGTTCATCCGTGGCTTCTGTTTGGGGAACACACGGATTTGTTTCTTCGGCATACAATCTTCTACACACTTACTAATGAAGTCATAGAACATTAGCACAAACAGGGCCTTCAGCCCACAAGCTGCGCCGATCACATCTATACCTACCCAGCCATAGACCTATCCATAACCCCCAATCCCATTAGATCCCATATACTCATCCAGAAGTCTTTTAAAAGACCCCAGCGAGTTCGCCTCTACCACCACTGATGGCAGCCAATTCCATTCACTCACCACCCTCTGAGTGAAAAACTTACCCCTAACATCTCTTCTGTACTTGCTTCCCTGCACCTTAAATCTGTGTCCTCTCGTAGCAACCATTTCAGCCCAGGGGAAATAGCCTCTGAGAGTCCACCCTATCTATTCTTCTCAACATTTTATAAACCTCTATCAGGTCGCCTCTCAACCTTCGTCTCTCCAGGGAGAAGAGTCCCAGCTCCTTCAACCTATCTTCATAAGGCATGCCTTCCCAATCCAGGCAACATCCTTGTAAATCTCCTCTGCACCCTTTCAATAGCTTCCACATACTTCCTATAGTGAGGTGACCAGAACTGTGCACAGTACTCCAAGTGGGGTCTGACAAGGATCTTATAAAGCTGCAGCATTACCTCCCGACTCCTAAACTCAATCCCTCGATTAATGAAGGCCAGTACACCATACGCCTTCTTGACCACATCCTCCACCAGTGAGGCCGATTTGAGAGTCCTATGGACCCAGACCCCAAGATCCTTCTACTCTTCCACACAGCTAAGACTCCTACCCTTGATATTGTACTCCTTCATCCCATTGGTCCTACCAAACTGAACCACTACACATTTATCTGCGTTGAAGTCCATCTGCCACTTCTCTGCCCAGTCTTGCATCCTGCCTATGTCCCGCTGCAACTTCTGACATCCCTCCAGACCATTCACAACACCACCGACCTTCGTATCGTCGGCGGACTTACTAACCCATCCCTCCACTTCCTCATCCAGGTCACTTATGAAAATGACAAACAGCAAAGGTCCCCGAACAGATCCCTGGGGCACTCCACTGGTGACCGACCTCCATGCAGAAAAAGACCCATCCACAACCACTGTCTGCCTTCTGCAGGCAAGCCAGTTCTGGATCTACAAGGCCAAAGCCCCTTGGATCCCATGCCCTCTCACCTTCTCAAGAAGTCTTGCATGGGGGACCTTATCAAACGCCTTGCTGAAGTCCACGTACATCACGTCCACCGCTCTTCCTTCATCAATGTGTTCAGTCATATTTTCGAAGAACTCAACTAGGTTCGTAAGGCACTCTAGTGATGTACTCGTTCAGGGTGGTTGCAGAATTTTTAAATATTTATCAATCCACTGACTCCAAGTTGCCCCATGGGAAATCACCCAATTCCTCAGATCAATATTGCTTGACTCTCTTTGATGGCTTCTCCTGCTTCAATTTTTGCTTGATAGGTCGCATGCACTTTAGGAGGGTTGATGCAAACTCAAATGGCCACCTTCCGTACTGTAGGGATTCCATGAAATCTAAAATGCTAACCCAAGGACTTCCTGCAGCAACATCCTAGGGCTGAGATGTTTGGCTTCAGGCAGCCATAACCGTATGACTTTAGTTAATGATGAGTTTTCCTCTTGTTTCTCATTCACTACAGTTTTGGGCTCCTTGTTGCTATTCCCAGTTAAATAGTACCTTAGACTACTCAAACTGCTGTATTAAGCGACAACGAAAGCAGACGAAGGAAATCATGTCTCAATAGTTTGGCAAGGAGAGCATTTGAACCATAGGATTCTTTAAGACATGGCACATTGGCCAAACCTGGCTGCTGGCTCCTACCATAGTCTCTTTTCCTTCTTGATTTCAGTTCTTTAATTTTCTCAAGCTTGGCATCAGTAGAATCAGAAGACTGTTGCTGTATCTGTGAATGGAGACTTGCATTCATGTGTTACTGTTTGAGGCCATTTACTGATGCATCCAACATCTTCTAAATGTTTGACATTCCTTTCCACTTGCTCCTTGAGCTTTGCTAATGGCATTCTTTAATCATTAAGGTGGTACAAGACCAGCCAAAACTTTCCTCCCAATCTTAATTTGTTATCTTTGGAAAAGTGCCCTTTAAGATCTTCCTGTGCATAGAATAAGAATGGATTACATGGAGTGGAGAACAATCCCATCTTTTACTGCTTTGCAGCATCACATTTGAGCACACAAAATGGTTAATGACCCCATAGTGCCTCTCTTGACCACCTGTTTAACTGAGAAGCAAGTTGTTCTCTGAAGTAGGAAGTTTGACTTTGAAGGCCAAGGTCAGCATCTCGGACTAGCAACTTTCTGCGAAATAAATAAAAAGCAAAATATCTAAGGCACAACACAATGAAATCCCTCAGTAGATTAGTTGGCATCTATGGAGAGAACAGAAAGCCAACATTTTGGATAATCATTGTCAGTCCGGTCTTGAATAGATTTCTCAGCAGGAAAGTAATCATAAGACCAAAGTTTATTGATCAGTTGAAGTTATCGAAATATACTACAGTGAATATGTGCCTAGTGTCTGAAGTGGCGGTTCTATAATTAACCCTATCCCAGATGTTTGGACTTTTCTTGGAAAGACTTATAAATTAGGAGTCTCCTGAATTGAGCTGATCCTATTGCATCCCTGAAGTTATTTATTTTTTTCCACCAGCTTATTTTTTCTATCTTTTGGTTGGCTGTTATGTTCCTTAAGGTGAGGAATATTTTCCACTTTGGTTTTGACACCCAATGTCAAAAGATAATATTCCCAGCTTAGGTTTGTGGAAAGATTGTTGGATTTCCCAATTTCCCCAAATACTGCCCATCATTGTTGGGAATGATGTAAATTGGTGCTGACCATCAAAAAAATGGTTTGGACTTCCTACATGTAAAATCTGGAATGACTGTCAAAGTGAACTCTGTGGAGGTGGTGGCATTGGGGATGAGGATGGGAATTGCGGGCCATTGAACAACAGCATAATGAATCTTAAATTAAAATGTGCTACTGAGTAATTGGAGCTTTCAGCGAATGCAAGGTTCTACTCATCTCTGTGCTCTGTTGTACCCAGGAACTCTGGAAAATTAAAATAGTATTAAAGCAATTAAAATAGCATTAAAACAATTAAATCGCAACATGAAGGGAAAACTTAATTAATTTAGCAATCTAACAGCTTAAATTGCATACGCTTGTGAACTAATTGGCTTCACTTAGTCTTCCTATTAAGGAAGCTTCCCTTTGTGAGAAAATCACACTTTTTGTTTAAAGCAAAATTTATATATTAAAGCATTAAGCAAGAACTGCAGAATGATGTTTATGGCTATCCAGTAGAATTTGCCATGGTTTTGCTCATTGCAGGGCGAGCTAGTGCTGTTACATAATGACAAGACTATTGTACTATGTAACATTTGTCACGTAATCTGCTGCTGGGTAGAATTGTATCATGCTTCAAGGCCAATGGGTGGAAAAAAATCAAGTTCTGATTAATTTAAAACTAATTTTTTAAAAATCTTGGACTATCCCTTTAAGGCTACCAGCTCTTTGTTGGAAATGTCTGTAGCTGAATCACTGTTTAATTGCTGCAAAGGAGACAACTTAACCTTCCTTAATAAAAGCCAATTAACATTCAGTACAATTGGTCTCTGCTTGAAATAACTGCATATTTTATCGCATAATATGTTTGACACTTACTGGTATGATGGACGCTAAAATTTTATGTAGAATTTTTAAATGGTAGCTTCTGTGGAGAGGCTAGCCATTGGATAACACCGGATCTAGGAACATAGAAAGTATAAGTAGGCATATACTTTCAACCCTTTCAGCCTGCTTCATCAATCGTTATGATCGTGGCTGATCATCTAGCTCAATAGACCACCTCCCCTATCCCCAAATCCCCCATGTCCTTTGATCCCATTAACTGCAAAAGTTATATTTAACACCTTGAAAATACAGAATGTTTTGGCCTTAACTGTTTTGTGGTAGCGAATTCCACAGGCTTGCCACTCTTTGAATGAAGAAATTTTCCCTTTTCAGTCCTAAAATGCTTACTGTTTGTCATCAGGCTATGACCTTTATTTCTGGACTCCATAACCATTAGGAACATCCTTCCTGCATCTATCTGGTACAGTCTGTTATAATTTTATGTATTTCTCTGAGATTCTTCTAAACTTCAGTGAATATAATCCTAACTGATTTAATATCTCTTCCTACATCAGTGTTACTAACTCAGGAATCAGTCTAGTAAACCTTCACTGCACTCCCTTAATAGCAAGAATGTTCTTCAGATGAGGAGACAAAAATTGCACCCAGTATTCTGGATGTGGCCTCACCAGGGCCTTGTATACTGCAGCAAGACATCCTTGCTCCTATACTCTAATTGTCTCGCTATGAAGATCAACATGCCATTTGCTGTCTTTTACTGCATGCTTACCTTCAGTGACTGGTGTATGAGGATACCCAGATCTTGTTGCACATTCCCTCTCTCAATTTACACCCATTCATATAATAATCTGTCTTCCTGTTTTTGCTACTGAAGTGAATAACCTTGCATTTATCCGCATTGTACTGCATGTACCCACTCGCTCAGCTTGCCTAATTCATATGGAAGCATTTCTGCATCCTCCTTACAGCTCACCCTCCCACCCAGCTTTGTGTCATTTACAAATATCCTCCTTACCCACGAGGTCTTGATCTTCTATTCTGTGAAGATGAGCTGAGATTGCAGCCAGCTTTCCTTATGGGGGGAGAGTCAGGGAATGAGTCATTAATAGACTGCTTCACTTGGTTTTTATTTCAAACAACTGGTTCAGAGGGACATTGTTAGATTCTCAGAATGTGTTATTAAATCTCGCTTAGCATCTTTCTGTACGTGGGAATAAATTTTTGTCATGGGAATTGAGGAGCAGTTTCCAACTCAGTGTACATGAAAGGACTTCAAACACCAACATAACCTACATGAGGAGGACAAAATTACCTTGAAAATGTCAACCTTGTTCTCCAATAACATCCTGAAGTTTTTCATGGCTTTGAAGCCCTACTTGATGATTCAGGGAATCATAATATAATTGTAGCACCATATGTTTAACTGATAAAGTCCTGGAGCACAAGTTATTAACTGAGGCTCAAAATGGAAAGTGAAATTCTTTTAGATTTGGCTGTAAAACTCAATTTCCCGGGCTTTTAAAATAACAAAGTTGCAGCTTGAGGGTAATTCCAAGAGTAGAAATGGAAACATTATTTGAGGTAAAAATAGATTTTTCTGCTTTACCTCAAGCTTACAGGATACTTCAGTGTGCCTTTGGGATGCCTCAGTACAATGCTTTTGCCGCTACATTGTAGTGCAGAAAGCAGAATCTCCCTTTTCTTTACACCATTATAATTTAAACATTGATAAATGAATGAGATACAGTTAGCTGCTGGAGGAAAGATAGCTGTAGGACTGATGCTTTGATGATTAGGGATGCATTAATCCATATCTGCTGAAAAGTGATTGTTGTATGCTGTATAGCTTTTGTTTTGAATTTGGTATTTGTGAGGGAATCTTTTCTTTTCAATCAAGCTAGCATTATTTCTGAACTCATTATTGCTTGCACAACATGCTGGATAAAGCAAAGAAGATTAAAGTTTGGAGAGAAGGACGTGAGATGTCTGTGATAAAGATGTTCGAGCAAAATGTCAACTGATCTATATAGCAGTTTTATGTTGGCTCACTATTTCATGTCAGAAAATTGTCAACTGCTGGGTAGCAACAGTTAATGATTTTTGAAATTATTGGTTTGGGGTAGGGTAGAACAGTCAAGCAGCTGAAAATGACAGTATGACTGAGGAAAAGAAGAAATGAATTGCACCAGAGCTACTGGTTTGTGTGACTTGGGAGGAGTGGGAAAGGATCCAGTGGAAAGTGTTATTTCATCTTTATCTAGATTGCATTATTCTTTGCCAGTTTTGTGCTAAAAATTGTGATGAAGTCTTTAATCAAAATACCAATTATTCTGTCTGTGATTTATGAAACTTGTATGATGACTAAACTGGGGGAGGAGGTACTGTAACTATATAGTTATGGGCCAGTAATGACCCAGGGTAATGCTGTTAGGACCCAGATCCAAATTCCACCATGGCAAGTGGTGAAATTTGAATTGAATAAAAATCTGGAATTAAGAGTCCAACGATGACCATGAAGCCATTGCCGATTGTCATTTTAAAAAAAAATCTGGATCACAAATGTCCTTCATGGATGGCTCCATGGTTCAGTGGTTAGTTCAGAGGTGGCTCAGTGGTTAGTTTGCTACCTCATAGTGCCAGGGTCCAGAGCTTGATTCCTGGCTCGAGTCACTGTCTTATGGAGTTTGCACATTCTCCCCACGTCTGCATGGGTTTCCCCCGGATGCTCTGATTTCCTCCTACAGCCCAAAGGTGTGCAGGTTACGTTGATTGGCTGTGCTAAATTGCCCTGAGATTTATAAGTTAGAGAGATTTAGCGGGGTAAATGTATGGGGTTACGGGGATAATATCTGGGTTGAGATTGTTGTTGGAATAGACTTGATGGGCTGAATAGCCACATTCTGCACTATAGGAATTGTCTGATTCATGGAAGGAAATTTGCCGTTCTTTTCTGGTCTGGCCAATGTGATTTTATACCCACAGCATTGTGATTGACCCTTAACTGCCCTCAGGGATTGGCTGGCCCAGCCAATGAAATTTTTAAAAAAATTTATCAGCGAGCAGCCAACTTATGACTTGATTACATTGGTCAAGTAAATAAAAGGTAACCACATTGCAAGTAGTGCATGTTATTAGCGTCACACTTGACTTAATTGAACTCTTGAAATATTGATTTTTGTGTGTGTGAACAAAATAGATTGCTCTCTGGTGATCCCTTTTGAAGTGAGGAGGAAGCTTGCCACAGAACGTAACTGATAGCAATAAATTGCTCATGGAGTCTTTTAACTTGGCAGACTGTTGTGCTGCAGATACCACACTGTCCTGGATAACAAGGAGACTCCTGATCTTACTGCTTGTCGTAGGTTTATTGGAAGGTTTTGAAATTTGTCCTGCTGGGCCATATTATGGACTCATCACCCGTGGCTGTCAGGCTTCAGTATGGGCCATGAACCTGCAACCTCTAGTTCAGAGGCAGGGATACTACCAGTACACCATATGACCAGCTACACAATAAATCAAGACCTCGTATGGCAGCTGGAGCCTTTATAACCTTATTCTGTGGTTTAGCAGCTTAAATGCTTCCCATTCCTTCTGGAGGAACCAAAACCATTCCTCCATAGCACTGAATGTGGAGCAGTGGGGCAGCACTGTGAGCAACACAGCTCCATTGGCTTAGGTATGGGAGCCAAACATTATGCTGCTGATCAAGGTGGTGGCACAGCGGTATTGTCACTGAATTACTAACCCTGAGATTCTTGGTAATGTCATGGGACAGGGATTCGAATCCCATCACAGCAGATGGTAAAATCTGAACTCAAACAAAAAAAAATCTGGAATTAAGATCTAATGATGATTATGGAATCATTATCAATTGTCGTAAAAACCCATCTGGTTCTTTAGAGAAGGAAATCTGCTGTCCTTATCTGGTCTCGCCCACTGATATCTGCAGACCCATAACAATGCAATTGCTCTCCTGAAATGGTCGTGCAAACTACGCTGCTCAAGGGCAATTAATGATGGACAATAAATGATGGCCTTGCCAGTAATGCCCAGATCCCATGAAAGCCTAAAAAAAGCAAACATGATATGCAGTAACATGTCTCTTTTATGTGAGTTGGAGTTGTCTGATAGGAGTAGGAATTTGCATCTGTAACAGCAATGGAAAAGGTCTGACTCTGTGATGAATTCTCATTGAATTCAAATGAATAATTTAAAGGTTGGGGTTTGATTTCAATCTCTGTGCAACTATTAGAAATAAGCAGGGAATCTATCGTTTCTGATTTGTGCGTGGAGACTGATGATGATATGGGGTGCATCACCTTTTGGGCCTGTCACACACCAGCTTAGTCCAATGATAAATTCTTCTCAATTTATTTCTTTTCAGTTTTAGAGTTTGGGCAATATCTGGTCATGAATTTAGATACACAAGTGCCCACAATTAGGATGGCTAGTAAGAGAAATGGAAATGCCATACTGGTACAGAAAGAAATCAGGTTCTGAGGTGGTAAGTTCAGGTGTCAGCCGAGCAAGTTTGTTGGACATAGAATTGTTGATTTGGTGAGTTCAGTAATGTTGGTGCTGGAAGTAAAGAGTAGAAAAATGGTGCATTCCATCTGATTGTAAAGTGTGTGCGTTCATTATTCAAAATATGTATGTTGCTCTGGAAATCATGTCGAAATTTCAATTGTAGTTCTTCTGCAATCATTAGAACAAAATTAAATGAGATTGCATTTAAACGTACTGTGACTTGTGGACAGTTTAAGAATGTACGTGCAGCATTTGCTGATGCATTCACCAAGGCTTTCATCTGATTTGTTTTTCCTGAATAATTTGAACTGCCAGGACCATTATTGGGATGTAATTGCTGCCCAGTTTGCTGTTGGGACTCGTGCTGTTATAAACTCTCTCCTTTGCAATAATTCAGTGAAGTGGTTTCTATATTTAATTTATCACATGTTCTTTTTTAACAAAGTCCTTTGGAGAGAGAGAGAGAGAGATGCACATAATTTGATTTAATGAAGAAATATTGACTTTTGGACCAGTCTCTTACAAAGGCGACTCAGAAAGGTATGAGCTTGGGTTTTAGGTGTCTTGGGGACTTGTAGATTCATGACACCGTATTGTGAAGTTCTCTGCCTGCAATAGCAAGACATGGTAAAAAGGAATATACCAATGAATATTTTGTTTTACTTTTATTTTCCAATTAACAGAGGAAGGGTGACAGTCTATTCTACTTTACCTTCTTGAAAGTAATGAAAACATATTTGCTGGCTGGAACAATATAAGATTTATATCCCGTTCTATCCCATTGTTTTAAATGGGTGGTAATGGTTGACCTTGTGATTTAAATCATATCATCCTTAAACCAAGACACACATGAGTTGGTTAACTGTGAGTCGCATTGGCTCATTATAATTGTGAATTACCTTATGGTTGCTATCACAAACTGTATAAAAGCCATCATTCCTTGCAGACTTATTGCAGTGTTATGGTTCTAAAAGGGAGTTATGATACAGTAAAAGATGTTGCTGTCAAAAGTTGGACATTTTTTTCAAGAAGATTTTTTTGACCTGGTGCAATAGGCACTAGAGGAAGGAGATATGGTCAGAAAGCAAATGGATTGTTTTAACACTGAAAAAGCCGATTGAGATCATCAAGAGGAAACAATAAATGTACCAACTCTTCCAGTATTTTTCTTTGCAATACTGAACCCACAATTTTAAATACTTCAGGTTTGTTTTTAGACACAGATTTAAGTTCTTTTAGCAAAATATCATTTTGGATGCTATCTAGTTTCTAGGTCAGGCCAGGTTCAACAGCAACTGAAACAACATAAAAGGCAGCTGTACATCTCTATGGTTTTTGGATCATCTGAACTGTTACTGATATCAATGTATTCTGAAGTAAATGCAGTATGGCAGGTAAACTCTTTATAACCAAACCCACATTTTTATATTTGGGTGAACAATCAGTCCTCTTGTGTATCACGCTTTCCCCATGAAGAATATGGGAAATTCACTTGAATAGTTGAATCTATCAACTTCCAAGTTGTCATCCAGAATTCTGACCATTGATTTTGATAGTCAAATATGCACAGCTCTGGGCAGACTAGATGCAGTTTGTGGAATCTAGAATGAGGTAACATGGTCTGAGGATACAGGGTGGAGTGTTAAGGATTGAGATTAGAAAAGATAAGTAGGTGGCATGATGGTTAATAATGTTGCCTCACAGCATCAGGGACCCTGGTTCAATTCTTAGCTTCGGTCACACTCTGTGCGAAGTTTGCACATTCTCCCCATGTCTGCGTGGGTTTCCTTCGGGTGCTCCAGTCTTCTACCACAGTCCAAAAAGACGTGCTGGTTAGGTGCATGCCAATTCTCCCTCAGTGTACCTGAACAGTGTGGCAACTATAGGATTTTCACAGCAATTTCTTTGTAGTGTTAATGTAAAATATACTTGTGACAATAATAAATAAACTTTATTTCTTCACTCAAAGGTTGGTGAAGCTGTGGAATTCTCTGCCCCAAAAGGCTGTGGGAGACGAGTTACAATATATTCAAGAAAGAGACAGATAATCTTTTAATAGCACTAATGGAACTAGGAAGAAAGAAGGGATATGGCATTGAGATAGAGAATCAGCCATGATCATATTGAATAGAAGAACAGGCTTGCAGAGATGAATAGCTGACTCTTGTTCCTAGTTTCCATGTATGCTGAGTCTATAATTCTTTTATATTTGATTATCTTCCTCAATAATAATATAAATAAAAGTGGGAATTCAGATTTTTTTTTAAAAATTGCGGCCTAAAAGATGACTGTGGTGTAGATCTCGGTTTCAATCCATCGTCCTCATTTGAATTGTTCTGTTTGCTATATTGTCATGGTGAAAACTCTGCTCGCCATAATTTTCCTTTGTTATAATAGCTCATTTAATGAAGAGTAACAAAGATTGGCTGGAAAGCTCCTGGGGCACAGTTAAACTGCTAAAATGCACCATATGATAGATTTTAGTGTAGATAATTACATTGTAGATAATTATTAAGATTAAATGGTTGTATCCCAACTAATATAATGTTCTGGAGCAGTGTTTCATCAATAGCATGACAGTGCTCATTAGCTTAATTTGGAATTGATTTCTTTTACTTGACAAGGGGAATGGACAAGGGGAATGGATCGGGGAATGGCTGTCCACAAGTTTTTGTTTAGTTAGAAAAGGCATGGCCATGCTCGTTCTGTCTGCAAAGGATAGAGCTCTGTGTGTGAATACATGTGGCTGCTGGTATATGTCTGAGCTACATTGTGAGCCCAATGAATGATCTTAAATTGAGTCCAATCCGAATCTGCCTTCCAACCAATCAGCAATCTCTTCTCATGCATATGCATTGCTGTACCCTATTGTTGATTTATCTTCTATTCTGCATTGCTGAGTGCAAAACGAAAACAGTGTTTCTTTTTTCAGCAATGTTCCAAGTTCTGTACTGCCAAGCTGTATTTTGCCTGTGATACCTCTGGCTCTGCATCGGTAGATTGCAAAGTATGGGTTCAGAAATCACCGATCTCAAGAAACTAACAGCTACCTATCTCTTTAAGAGCTTCTCAAATGCTTTCATGTGAATAAGTATGCCATACATTGGTTTTCTTGCTACTGCAAATATATGTCTGACAGAACCAGATTCATTTGGGGGGAATAGCTTCCATGAGGCAAGACATCTCAGGTTTCGAAGGCTCCAGAGGGACCATAGCAGACCACCAACTGCTCAGTCTAATCTTGTTCAGAGTGTATTTTGGCATGTCCTCCCTCTTTCCGCTTTATATTGCAAAAAATAAAGCTATTCCCGAGGGAAATGCATGTCTAAAATGCGAAGCAATACATTGAGCAAAGCCGAGTAAAAATAGCAACCAAGTCCTGAACTCTCTGGACAAGAAAAGAAACTATAAACCTTGGTTTGGATGTACGAAATGGTCTCTTCCAGCCTGTCGCCACCTTGGGAATACATGCTGTATTCCAAAATACCACATGTTTAGTGGTGTAAATTACATGGGATGGATTAATGGTTGGGCATGGGTCATTAGGCCTGGCCACACATATGGCAGGCCTTAAAGAAAGGGATTGTCAATTTTCTGGAGGAGAATGCAGATGGAAATATTTTGAGGAGTATTTAAGCCTTTAAAGTCTACATCATGGTTTTATTTGCTGCCACAAATCTGCCCCCAAACTGATGGTAACATGAGACTTCATTTTGCTGCATTTAAATTTGGCATGGTATATTCTTATCTACTTGGTTGTTCATAGTCCAGAAGATTATGGTGATCTATTACGAGCTTTATATTTTTGATTGGTATTCAGTGTTAACATAGGCATTTCAAATGACACACTGGAATGTGGACCAGCTGTGAAAGCACAGTATTATTGAGACTTTAGCTAAAATAGCTGAGATACATTCAAATTAAATTAATGTGTTGCTGAATTTATAATTACTAAATAAGGAAAGGTATAATTTTGCAGAATGAAATTTACATCATGACCAAGATTGGAAACCTCATCATCAAACCCAAGTCCTCCTTTTATGGTTATGCCTGGATGTGTTTGGCATCAAACTCTTGCAAACATGGATGTATAGAATTTTGTCAATGTATCACTATGTAAACTCACAATTGTGAATTTTGCTGATACAGGACCAGCTCTGCAAATGGATTCTGGAGTTATGCTAAGTTATACAGATAATGGCAAGAATGAACTATGCTGAAGGACTTGCTGCAAACTCCAGGGAGCATCCTCAAGCATAACCGATTTGTACAGCTAGATTGTGATTGATTCTGTATCTTGCACTGACATAGATGTTTCCACCCACTAGACCAGAGATAATGGGGAAAGTCATTTTTTCAATTGAATGGTGATAAATTGTTGAAATGGCAAATAAAGGTATGTGAATTCTGCTGACCATGGTTTAAGTACAACTGGATTATATTTACATGCTGAGAGGCTACTCTGCTATTGTAATCAGTAAATGAAAATTATTGGCACATCCCCAAAATGGCAAATAATGGGTGTAGTTACTGTGATTTTTTTAAAAAAATACTGAGTAAGCTCTATCATGAAACATATTACTATATATTTTTTAACTTTTTTTATCTCAAGTTCACTGTTGCAAACAATGACTCATGCAAGCTCCATCAGTTCTCACTTGCCTCTTGCAGGTAGTCATTTATCAACGGTAAGCATAGACAGTAAATGTTGGCAGAACATTCAATCAATGCAATGGGGTATGATATTGTCTGCACAGGGTGGCTTTGCAACAAGAGGTCATGCAGCTTTATTTAAATAAAAGTACAAGAAATCCAGCTGATCATTTTCATCACCTCTCTCAACCATGAGATGCTAAAGCCAATAGTAGTGCCCGCATAGCACAAACTAGGGATTAAATCCAGTAACTATCTTGTTCTGTGTTTCTGTATTTGCACCACAGAGTGGACTTAATTATGGAACGATTGGGGTTGTATTTTGTTCTCCTGGCTGGTTCTCTCATTTTTTTCACCTATTATAAACTTGAACTTGTATAAAACTCATTTGCCTAAGCCCTAACTCTCACCAAGACCCGTGCTTACTCACTTGCACTGGCATCTGGATTAGTAATTTATTATTTAAAAAAAGCATGTTTTCAAATTTCTCTTGTTCTCACCCTTCCCCATCTCTAAATTCTTCTAGTTCTATAATTTTCTGGGCTCATTCTGGTTGCTTAAGCATCCCTGATTTTAATCGTGCCATTATTGGCAACATTGTTTTTAGCTGTTTAGGCCTTCGACTTTATTAACACTTCCTGAATCACCACAGCCCTCTCCCTTTTGGCTTCACCCATCTTTCTTGGAGTCATGACAGTGTGCTTGCTCACCTTTCTCTGCTGGTTACCAATTCCTCATTCAACCACACTGCATTAAATCTCCTGCCATTGCATCTTTCCCTCTTCTTCCTTACATTCCAACTCCGCCATTCACCCCAACACATTTCTTCTCTCTCTCTGCAACAGATGACTGTACCATTTCATTCTCTTCTTGGCTATGTTCTCTAATGCTCCCACAATCTTCACTGACCCTCTGACGTACCAGTCCCTGATGTTTGTCTTTTTTCATTACCTCACACATTTCAGAACTTGCATTGGCATCCAGTCATTGTTTTTCTCTCGCTGTTCCCAAGTTTTTGCAACAATATAACAAAGCTGGCCTCAAGAATCTATAGCTCTGGACTTCCAGGCACCTGAACATAAACCTTCGCCAGGTTGATAAATACAATCTTAGTGTTGCGTTGTCCTTCTCGATATTTCTTTCTTTGAATCAAAGCAACAATGACATCAGCGGTACTCCTTTGAGGCATAATCTGAGTCGAACTGACTTTGTATTATTTTTTCAGCCTCCGCTCATATCTTGAAGGGATGTTGTATTCCCGCATGTTTCCTTTACTTTGAATATTGGTATCAAAATGCTTTGTTCCCATGCCATTGGGATTGTCTCTTACTAGAACACAATTGAGTTGTTTGTTCAAGGCCTGGACCCAATATTTACTTTGGCAGGTCCATACTTCTGATTGTTCTACCTCTGGTTCTGCTCTTTTGTCATTTTTCATACATTTCAGTGGTGTTCTGATTTTTTTTTTCAGATTGAGAGTTGTCATTCCTTGATTTGCGGCTACCTCTTCTGTCTTCATTCTTGGGTTGAGTTCGTTCTTAAGCTGGCTATGTTGAAGGCTCCACCCACAGCTCTTTCATTCTTTTTCATTAAAGGCACTTCACCTGCCTTTTTGATTTGATGCATATTTCCCACGTCTTTTGTTGGCCTGTCTCTAACAGTTGCTATTTTGAAGTTATATCCATGAATGTTTTCAGACAGAGGAGGGTTAAGTTAAACAACACTAATCTGTCCTCTTGCTACTTGTCTGTAAAATAAAAAGTTTGTTCCCCTGTTAATGAGGGTGGTATATTTCCCAACCCTTTGCTTTTAATGTGACCCAATTTGGTACTTCATTAATAACTCTACAGCAATCTTGAAATTAAATGAACTAATGAGGGTTTAGTTTATTGCACACATTCAAAACACGAAAGGAGGGTCACAATGTCACCTTCAAACTCCGGTAGTAAGGAGAGCGATAAAGCGAGGGAGGTTTTATAATGCAGAGGCCATAGAGAAAATGTTAGTGCACGATGACCCATTAAATCTTCTGTCACGGAGGTCAGAGGGCTGAAAACTAATGCAATAGAATTCACTTTCCTGGTGGTGTTAACATCAAGTGATGAGATAAGCATGGAGATGATTCAATTTTGTAAGTGATGGCACAGAGTTTCCTGCAAAAATAGGATTGCTGAGGCCAGGTTTCCAGCCAGTGTGAGTTCCTTTGGTGGGACTTGCTAACGGATGTTGGAGCAGCAAATTGAGTTATGCAGTTCAGCAAGGTGTTATTGACTTGTTCAACAATCCAAAGGCTTGCATGATGCTGCATTACCTTGTCACAAGGTCTTTAGCAAATGAGAATTATCCAGTGGCTGAGATTTGGCTAAGTCTTCAGGACTGCTAAACATCCTTGCCATTGTGCAATAAAGATACTTGAGGCCTGTGTCTGAGTGGACACTCCGTCTCCACAGGCAAGCTTGGCATGTTAGATACAACAGATCTTTGAGGAGCTACTGATAACCACTGGTGATGGTACAACCCAACTTCAGAACTAAATTGCAAATGCTGGAAGCTGAAACAAAAACAGAAAAATGTTGTAAAGTCTCAGCAGATCTGACAGCAAAGAATTCAGAACTAATGAATTGTGAGACTTCAAAGGGCCGCCTTTTATTCTGGGTTCACACGCTGATAGTTTGTTCAGCTAAAGCACAGCTTTAATTTCAGAAGTAGCAATGTGCCTATGTATATAAATAAGCAATGTGATGTTTTATCTTTCACCCTTCTTTGGCTAGGAATCTTTTTCTCACACCCACTCCCTTTGCATTTCATTTTGCTTTTTTATACTGATGTATTCTTTATTTTCTTTGAGGTCAGACTGTTTCCAGTGCCCTTTTTATTTTTTTGCTGCATTCTCTGTTGTCATTGCATCACCAAGTTTCTTTCCAGCTGTTCATCTTACTGATGATCTTAAGATTGTTTCCATACCATTACTGCAATGGCAAAATAATTGAAGAAGAGCTTATATCCGTAACCAATTTTTCTTGCTTTGCCGCTCTTGTACTTTGTATACTGGAGACCAACGATTTACCCACCATTAGTTCAATTACTCTCTGCTTCCCCCTGTCAAGTTACCGAATTTAGATTTGCTATCTTGAGTTTGACCATCTTTTTGCCTCTCCTTTAGGGCATTTTTCTTTAGCCATTCATGTGTTCAATTGTATCCCTTTCCCTCACAGGGTTCAGACATGGACCCAGCACATTGTTTTCAGGTAAGCCCTAATAAAGATGCCAGTTCTGTTCATATCAGCCATCATTTGCACTTGGGTGCTTTTACAGATGGATTCTGTTCCTGCCTCTTTGTTTATCTAAACTTCGGACCAGCAGCAATACATGCTGACTTACTTGGCTCTACCGTGGCTGAGTAGAAACAAGATGCTCCTTAAAACTAACTCTTTTAGCAAGCTTTTAGTTATCTGTCCCAATATTTCCCTAATGACTAGGTGCCAAATTTTATTTGGTAATGCTTCTGTGATGTTCAACAATTTTAAAGGTGCTACATAAATACAAATTTAAATTTCTAATATTTATACATGGATAACTTCAGGCAGTCTTTTTCCTTCTGTTATTCCTTGTGAAGACAGATTCTATTCATAACTTCAAACAGAGGCTGCATTGAATATATTTTCTGGAATTATATTTTATTAAAAATGGATATGGCTGATAAGATGCCTGCAGAATCTTTGCAATTTCTGGCCCAAGACTAACCATGGATGTTATCTTGCCATATTCTCCCACCTCACCCCCCTCCTTCGAATGGATGTGCCAAGACAACCAAACTGTGGAATTTACATCTTTTTGTGTTTTACTTAAAACTCAAAAATCTTTGGACTTGTAGACCCTCTCCATCTGCCTCTCCAAGATTGACATTCACAAAAAAAAGTTGTAGAAACCAATTAAACTCGAGTAAGTGTGAATAGCCATCATCTATCTTTCATTGGGTAACCTTGACTTTGGACCTCCAAATCATTCTGGGTAATGATAACTGTTGATTATGTCACTAAAAGCACCTGCAAATCACAAATTATTTTATCAAAAGAACCAGAGAGAAACTGGTCAGCCTACACCGAACACCAGTTGCAGATTAGCAGCAGATTGATTCTTTTTTCAAGTCTACCAGCACAGGATACCGACCTGCTTAAAAATCCATTCTTTTGAAGGAACCTATCAAAATCCAACATACAATCCCAGCTTTTTAATTCACTCTTTAAGAGTGGAAGGACACTTCTTCAACAGGCCTGCAATGGTTACCTTCCTAACGACATGATGTAAAGATGCCGGCATTGGACTGGGGTAGTAAGAATTTAGCAACACCAATTTTGAACCCAACCGATTTATTTGATAGTAAAATTGCGAGCTTTCGACACTGTCTTCGTCAGGCAAATATATTTGCCAATGAAAACTGTTACCTTCCTAACGGTCAGCCAAACATGTGAACTGTTAACGACTATTTGTTTACTTGTAAAACTGCATTATTCTCTCTAACTATTTTCCCTTGAGCTTGTGTGTGTATATACTGAGTGATTGACATAGGGTTTGATATTCAGGCTGAAAGTTCTAATAAATAATTATCTTTCACTTAAATTCACAAAAATTTGCCACTGGTAATCAACAATTGACATTGCGCACTTGAGAAATACACGTGCACCTTCCTTTCCACAAATTAATTGATTATGGATAGCAAGGAAAAGGGAATAAGGGTTCAAGTTCTCTCCCAATCTTGTCGATAGCAGCCTTCAAAAGAGATGCATCAGAATGGGAATCTTCTTATGACTCAGTTATGAGAAGCTTTGTTGCACACTTCCTCAGTCACATTATTGTCTGTGAAACTCATCTTTTAAAGAGCTTTGACAATTCTGCAGAGTAAAATGCTTTTGGCCTTGCTATGCTTTTCTATCACAGTTTTTTAAAAGCAGAAGCCAAAGTGAGCTGGCATAATACTTTGCCACTAAAAGAAACAGTGGCTAGAATAGTTAGTTACTACCTTCTTGGGTTTTGAGTGGTTCAGAAAGCAATCTGACATCTGATGCCAGTAATTGCCTTATCCCATTCTATCCTCAGAAAAGTTGGATTCAGAGAATGCAGATTGCAAACAGTACACTTGTGGTCATTTATATTGTTGTCAGTTAGCAGATTTGGATTCTTTTGATGCAGGTCTCTGCTGACTGATTTTTGATAATTAATTCTTGGGATGTGGGTATTGTGATAAGGTAAGACCCTGTCTATTTAATTACTGTGACTAGCTGTTAGAGTGGGAGTGGGTCTTTTTGTATTGCAGCCCTCTTTGAGGTGGTAATGCAATCCATGATTATTTTGGATATCACTGCTTTGTTGGAAGAAAAGAACTGCTTTTGTTCAACCAGGTTTATCATTTCACTCAGCCTGTGCTGAAAGTACTGTCGCTACGTATTGTCAACAACTACAGGCTGTAACTACCTATTTTCCAAGTCTAGTGTTCTGCCTCAATAGATGCGTTTTGCACACTGTTACTTTAAGCTTTATATAACTGGCCTAAGCGGGAATGAAATATGATATGCTATTTGAATTGCACGAAATGTAGATTGAGCTTAAGTTTTTCAGTCATAAAGATTGAGTTAATCTGACTTAACTATGTTTAAAGTTTATTTATTAGTCACAAGTAAGGCTTACATTAACACTGCAATGAAGAAACTGTGAAATTCCCCTAGTCACCGCAGTCCAGCGCCTGTGCGAGTCAATGCACCAAGCCAGCACATCTTTTGGATTGTGGGAGAAAACCAGAGGAAACTCACGGTGAAACGGGGAGAACGTGCAAACTCCACACAGACAGTGACCCAAGCGAGGAATTGAACCCACGTCCCTGGCGCTGTGAAGCAGCAGTGCTGAACTACTGTGCCGCACATATTCATAATATGGCTTTTTAAAAAAAAAGTTCATTGTATTAGAATATTTAAATTGTTTTCATTTCTAATGATACTTTACTGCCAATGTGCCAATGCAAATAAGGAAATGAAGATTTTCTTTACTGTACCAAGCTACATGCCTCTTAGATTTTGGATTGATGCTGCAATCTGCTCTCATTCACACCCTGCACTTATGATTTACTTTAATTCCAAACAGCATAAATAGCTGCAAAGTATCATTTTAGACCTTTTGTGAAGCAAGATGGGTGATAGGAACTTTTTTTCGCATTGTAGATTTTAATGAACCATAACAGCTAACCATGCAAACTGATAAACAGTAAAGCATTGAGAATAATGAACAGAATAATGCAATTTTTCCAAATTATAGTCTTCACAAATTTGAATATTTGAGTGTAGCCCAATCCATTATGCAAACCAGCCTTCCATCCATTGACTCTGCCTACACTTCCTGCTGCCTTGGTAAAACAGCCAGCGTAATAAGGACCATATGCACTCTGGACATTCTCTCTTTCACTTTCTTCCGTAGTGACAAAGATACAAAAGTCTGAGGTCATGTACCAACCAACTCGAGAACAGCTTCTTCCCTGCTGCCATCAGACTTTTGAATGGACCTACCTTGCACTAAGTTGATCTACCTCTACACCCTGCCTATTACACTGTAACACTATATATTCTGTACTTTTTCATTTCCTTCTCTATGAACATTTTGCTTTGTCTGTATAGTGCGCAAGAAACAATATTTGTATGCTAATACGTGTGACAATAATAAACCAAATCAATTGATGTACTTATACAGTGAACAGTTGCATTAATAACATAGAATAAAAAATATTAAATCAGGAATCTATTAATCAACAATTATATATAACCACAACACAGTTACATGAGTGGACTTGAACTAAATCAGCATCAGAGGTTAATCACAGGGCAAGGTTACAGCCTTCTTAGACATGCTATGGTTAGCAGTGGTCAAAATGCCAGAGACCCAGTTCAATTTTGGCCTTGAGTGACTGTCTATGTGGAGTCTGCATGTTCTCCCCAGGTCTGCTTGGATTTCTTCCAAATGCCCAGGTTTCCTCCAACAGTCCAAAGATCTGTAGGTCAGGTGAATTGGCAATGTGAAATTGTCCCTCGATGTCCAAAAGATGTGGAGTTTTGGGAATAGGGCCTGGGTGAAATGCTCTGTCAGAGATTCGGTGCAGACACGATGGGCTGAATGACCTCCTTCTGCACTGTGGGAATTTTGATTCTTACCAACTATAAATGCAAATGTGATGGTGCTGTTTCTGAAGATATTTTTGTATCTAAATAGCAGTTGATTTATTAAAAATGCGAGGAGTAGCTGCTATTTTATCTGACTCAGTTGTTTGTGTTATTTACTGTCATACCCTGTGATTGA
Source organism: Sphyrna mokarran (assembly GCA_024679065.1). Classification (NCBI taxonomy): domain Eukaryota; kingdom Metazoa; phylum Chordata; class Chondrichthyes; order Carcharhiniformes; family Carcharhinidae; genus Sphyrna; species Sphyrna mokarran. The sequence goes on along the minus strand of JAGIQG010000003.1, from coordinate 43,717,819 downwards.
CAGTTAGTATTTTGACCAGCATCACCTGCGAATATGTTTGTGATGTGGTCGGACGCATTATATTGTCGATTTCTACCTGGAAAGTTTGAATAGTCATGCAGAAATTTAATTTAATTAACTTTATGATGTCATTCTGCCATTCTGGGAACTTTGTTTTCACAGGGGTTATAAATATAAAATTACACGAGATTGGGAATGAGCAAACAGGTTTGATTTAGTCCCTGGGTACAGATGACATCATATGCAGTTCAACTGGTTTATAGGTGTCATGCAAGTAACAGCCTTACATTCGCAGTCTGTTCCAGTTATTTATAAACAACTTAATTTTGCAACACATTTGCAAAACATCTGGCACGTGCAAACTTGATATAATATAAAAAAATGCAATATGAAATCAGTGCTTTATTGATGGATATTTTGAAATGGCATTGCTCATTTTAAACTGAACAAAAACACATTACTGTGCTTAGCTGAGTAACAGCATTAGTTACCATGTCTAAATGCATTATCTTAAATGACTTATCACCTGACTGGGTGAGATGGCTTGATGCTTAAATGACAGTAAAGTGTCTCAGTAATGGATAACCGAAACATAGACTTGAATTTTCAGCATGGTTAGTGCATGGAATGCATCCTTGCCAGCTCTGACATGCCTGCTGCCAGTTTGCGTTCAATTCAGCATTAATTGGCAGCAGATGGGACTTTATCCACTCTTGCACAAAATTCCCACCTTGAAGAGCTATTGGGCAATCTGGCTGACAGCTCACTAGCCCTTCCAGGCACAACACTTAGTGGCCAGAAGATGTAATGCAGTAGCATGTTTGACTCCAAGTTTTGGGACTGCACTTCAACTAAATACCAGGAAAGAGATAGTAGGAGAATACCTGGGTTTTGCGGGGTGGGGGGGTGGTGTGCGTTTGTAGTTGTTGGAGGATAGGCCTAGCATGGTGGGGAGGGAGACCATAGCTCCCAGGTCAGTGCAGTGAGGGTACCTCTGAAAGAGCCTCCTGATTTGAAGTGCATGCTCTCTTTTCCCCTTCCCCACCCCACTCCCTACCCCCACCTTATTGAGGTTGAAGGTATAAACTCAGTCATTAGGCATGCACCAGCCTAAGAATTGAAGCTGAGTGGGAAAAATCCCTTAAGTGACTATTTAAAGGCTTTAATAAGAGTAGACGCTCCATACGAAGTTTACATCTGGGTGAGGTTGGGCAAGATCTCAGCGGAAACCCTGCCATTCCATCCCTGCCTCCCTCCTCCCGAGAACTTACTGGAGTTGGGTGTAACATTCTGGTCCCAGAACCTTGAAATTCAAAGCGTTGTCTGTACTGGCCATTCACCCCATTGTGTCTGCACTAATTGAGCCCAGTCTCACTTTGCAGTTCTTACTTCACAGCCCTCTGAGTTACAGCACTTTGGATACGCACCCAAAGATATTGAAGAAAATCTAATCTATGCCCCCATAATCATTCTTCTATATCCTTCCAGAAATAGTCTTCCAGTATTGGAAACACCCATTCACCACAACCCTTTCTGCTGATTTTGATGCAACTTGCCTGTGAGACTCATGGGCCCATGTCCAGTCTGTCACGTAGAGCCTAGTCAAAAAGTCTTGCTAAAATCCACAAGGCTTTTTGAACTGCGTTTCTTTCATCAAACCTCAGCACTGTTGTTTCTCAAAAGAATTAAAGTAGTACAAAATAAGCCCTGTATAAATCAATGGTGACAGTCGTTGATTAGTTTGTGCCTTTTCAAAATGATTTGTACTTTCCTTTCATAACTTTCCAATTTTCCAATAAATTAGTGGTGTGATTACAAAAGCGCCATTTTTGTAAATCCAATTGGATTGAAATGCATTTATCCCCACATGCTGTGCACACTATTATAATAAACTGGATACAATATCTGAAAAACTATTAAAACTAACAGCAGGGATGGATACTCTGCAAGAATAAATTAGCAAGTCCCACCATCCTGCCCTCTTCCTGAAATGCTTCAAATGTTTTCTTTGTTGAATGTCTTTTGGAAGTGCAAGGACATCACATTAACTTTATTATTTTCATCAACCCTTTCCATTACTTCATCAAAAGGATTAGGTGGCATGGCGGCACAATGGTTAGCACTACTGCCTCACAGCACCAGGTACCTGGGTTTGATTCTCACTGTGGGTCACTGTTTGGGTGGAGTCTGCACATTCTACCGGTGCCTGTGTGGATTTGCTCCGGTTTCCTCCCACAGTCTAAAGGTGTGCGGGTTAGGTGAATTGGTCATGCTAAATTGCCTCTTAGTGTCAGGGGAACCAGCGAGGGTAAATGAATGGGGTTTTGGGGATAGGGCCTGGATGGAATTGTGGATAGTGCAAACTTGATGGGTCAAATGGCCACTTCCTGCACTGTAGTGACTCTATGATCAATCATGTTAGTTAAACATGATTTGCATTTAACAAATCCATGCTACATTTCCTCAATTAATCCACAATTGTGAAATTTCATCTTAGATTATCATTTCTAAAAACTTTCTCACCACTGAGGTTAAAATGACTGAGTAATGGATAAAACTCTAATAGGATTCATGTTAAACAAAGATGTTTGCATGTGTGGAATTTTTGGTTTCTGTTCAAACTGTGTCCCTACTGCGTTGAGAGTTTACGACGTGAAAAGTAAACTTGGAGAAATAATACCTGTTGCTAAGTAACCATAGATCACTTAGACTTTTTCAGTGTTTAGTTTAACTGGACCAAGGCAGTTGAAACTCAGCAGTAAGTGAGAAGGTCGATCTCTCAGTCCTGCTAGAAGCAGAACCACTATAAAATGGAATAATGGACAAGAAAGCAAGTAAGAAGTCTCACAACGCCAAGTTAAAGTCCAACAGGTTTATTTGGTAGCAAACACCAAATAAACCTGTTGGACTTTAACCTGGTGTTGTGAGACTCCTTATTGTGTTTACCCCAGTCCAGTGCGGGCATCTCCACATCAAGAAAGCAAGTCCAGAAACTAAAGTATAGTTAATTCTAGCAGCTAAAGAGTTAAGTGAAATTTCCAGGAAGATTGAAATAAAATGGAAAAAAGGGACTGGAATTTGAGCACGGTACTATTAGTACCCTGCTCAAGTTAGAGATGGAACTGGGAAGAGTAGAAGAGGTTGGCTGGGGGGAAATAAAAACAGATATCTGAAGTAGCTATGATGTTTGTTGTCCTCATTTCATGTTTTTTTGGAACAATAGCATTCTGTTGAAAATTGAGTACCTGAGTGTGTTTTGGAAACTTGGATGCACGTTGGCAAATCGAAGAAAAAAGAATGCTGAAGGGAAAATTGGAAGTTGTAGAGGCGAATCCTTGCTGAAAGAAAGTATTGTTTGAAAAATCTTCTAAGGTATGTCATTTTGGAAACACTTGTGTGACAACTATTTGTGGAGAATTTGAGGAGAAATCCACAGAAGTCCAACTGGGTGACACCTACCACTTGGTATCATGGTGTTGTTTGACTATAATTAGCCTGTTGGATTACAGGGACTGTATGTTTACTGAGAATGCCATAGCACACAATGTATTTTGTAATCTGTATTATCCTTGTAAATGTGTACATTTATGATGATAAGTGGGAGTGAAGGAATGATTGTATCATGGTCAAACTTTTTCTGTGTTAGTGTTTTCTTGTTGTCAAAAGCTAATTAGCAATTTTCTTTATAAAAATAAAAATTATAGTTGTTCCAGCCAGGGTCCATTGTGGGATCATCCCATTCAGTAATATTATCAACTGTGGCTGTAATAAAATTCCCACATCTAAGGAAAAATGGATTGACCGACACATTACAACTTAGACTTGTTTCTGACAGTATTTCATGAGCATAACACCTGGCGACTAATCAACAAGAAAAGCCAGCCTTTCTGATGCCCCTTTTATCAATTTTAACCCATCCCAATATGCCTCTTCTTTCATACTGTATTGAGCATCAGCTATAACCTCTGTTTCCATCATAGATTTCCTTTTTGTTACAATGTCATAGAAATTTTAGTTTAAAAGAAATATACTTCAAGTTTGTGGGCTTTGGTGTTTCAGTATCTGGCTGAAATGTGGGTACTAAGCCTGTGCTTGACAACAAACAGCCTTCTCATTGGCAGTCTTTTGACTCACTATCCAATTAAAGTATAAGTCAGTTCTCCTGAATTGCTAGTCCATTCAGGAGGGGGTTGTCATCTCTGAAACCTCAGTAGCCCCACCAGGAGAGATGGGTGTTGCTAAGGCAGGTTGAAGACTATGTGGTGATCAGCTGTCCCACCATATGTAAAATACTGATGGCCCCAAAAATGGCTCTTAAAAAGCATTAAAATAGGCAAATTGGTTCGCTGCCTCCCTTGGGAGCAGATAGCTCTTCTCCATTAAAGCCAGCATGAGGAAATTTCCTTGGCAAGCACTACATTGAGGAGCTGTGCTGACAACCCAGACAAACTACTGGTCAGCACCACCCCACGTTCCCACTCCATCACTAAGAGCCCTGTAAAATTTTGTCCCTGCATCCAAGAATATTTTGTTTATTTCATTCATTAGACATGTATATTGTTAGTTGGCCAGCATTTATTGACCATTTGTGATTTGATTTTATTATTGTCACATGTATTTGCATACAGTGAAAACTACTGTTTCTTGCACGCTATACAGACAGAGCATATAATTCATAGAGAAGAAAATGAGAGAGTGTAGAATATCGTGTGACAGTCATAGCTAGGGTATAGAGAAAGATCAACTTAATGCCAGGTAAGTCCATTAAAAAGTCTGATGGCAGCAGGGAAGAAGCTGTTCTTGAGTCAGTTATAACATGATCTCAGACATTTGTATCTTTTTCTCGACAGAAGGTGGAAGGGAGAATGTCTGAGATGTGTGGGTTCCTTAATTATGCTGGCTACTTTGCGGACACAGCAGAAAGTGTGGACAGAGACAATGGATGGGAGGCTGGTTTGTGTGATGTATTTGGCTATATCCACAACTTTTTGTAGTTTTTTGTGGTCTTGTTGAGAAGGACGCATACCAAACTGTGATACAACCAGAAAGAATGCTTGCTGTGGTGCACCTGTAAAATTTGATGAGAGTCGTAACTGACATATCTAATTTCCTTAGTCTGGGAAAGTAAAGGCATTGGTGGGCTTTCCTAACTATAGTGTCAGCATGGGGGGACCAGGACAGGTTGTTGGTGATCTGGACACCTAAATACTTGAACCTCTCGACCCTTTCTATTTCATCCCTGTTGATGTAAACTGGGGCATGTTCTCCACTGTGCTTCCTGAAGTCGATGACAATCACTTTCATTTTATTGACATTGAGGGAGAGATTATTGTTGCTGCATCAGTTCACCAGATTCTCATTCGTGTACTCTGCCTTGACATTATTTGAGATCTGATCCACTACAATGATGTTATCAACAAACTTGAAAATCAAGTTGGAGGGGAATTTGGTCACACAATCTTACGTGTATAAAGAGAGCATGTATAAAGACATTACGTGTACAGGGCTGAGAACACAGCCTTGTGGGGCACTAATGTTGAGGATGATCATGGTGTTGTTGCCTATCCATACTGATTGTGGTCTGTGGGTTAGGCAGTTCAGGATCCAGTCACAGAGGGAGGTGCTGAGGCCCGAGCCATGGAGTTTGAAGATGAGTTTTGTAGAAATAATAGTATTGAAGGCTGAGCAGTAGTTAATAGAAAGGAGTCTGATATAGGTGTTTTTGTTATCTAGATGTTCCAGGATTGAGTGCAGGGCTATGGAGATGGTGTCTTCTGTGGATCTTTCGCGGTGGTAGGCAAACAGTAGTAGATCCAGGCAGTCCAGGAGACTGGAATGAATTCTTGCCACCTTTTGAAGCACTTCATAATGATGGATGGAGTTGCTCAAGTGCAGTTGAGAGTCTGGATATTCCCTCCTTTACAATGTAATTATTTACTTCCATTTTGTAAATTCTTTTTGTAGAATGCAATTTGTTCTTAAAAGGTACCCAGATTCTTCTTCTTAATACTGTTTTTGGGAAACTGGCCTCATCCTAGACTTTGCAACAATTCTTTCATTGACCATCCTCGCTCCAGCATTCACTCACAAAACTCATGATGTTGTACCAGCTTTTTTAAGGTGGCTGCAAACTCTGCAATGCTTTCACCTTCCAATGCAGTCTACTTGATTCCTTCAGTAGCCCCTGAATTGTTCTATAATGATCAGAGCTGTTGGACAGTAATGTTATTCAAAGATCTTTCTAAAATTATTGTAAATTGCTAGATGAATTAAGCTCTGAAGCAAATTGAAGATTTTACTTCCAATTGTACTGATAAAAGCTGGTTCAAGCAACTAGTTTGTAATTTCATTTGCTGTACTATGTACTGAAAATACTCTACATAGTAATTCTATAATTTTTTTTTGTCATTCTTTACAGCATTTCAATCTTCAATTCTGTTGTTGATTTTCCCAGCCTTCTAATATTCAAAGTGTGAGGATCTATGACATTTTTTCTACTTGGATCTCTTTTTGATATTCTCAATGAAACAACATTCTGATTCATTACCAATTTTTGTTTTGTAATTCCTAACTGTTTGGGTTGTGGATTTTAAGCAAAAAGAAAAATATGCGCACGTAAATTTAAAATAGCAACAACAGATTTTGAAGTGCTTCGAAAAGGTTAGTCCTGAAATTAAACAGGAGCCTGTGAAACACTCCAATGATATCACTATCAAATCATGTGACTGGCTTTAAAGCAATCATGCAGCCACTTAAATATATGATAGGGTCTCTCTAGTTAGAGATTGTCATTGCCTCGCACTTGTGTAGTACAAGTGTTTCTTTCCATTTGTCAGCCAAGCCTGCATATTGTTCACGTCTTGATGCACTTGAGCATGGACTAAATTCGGTATCTGAGGAGTCACAAATGCTCCTGAGCTCATTAAAGAACACCCCCAGTTATGACCTCACAATGAAAGCAGGGTCATTGAAGCAGCTGAACTTGATTGGGGCTTGGATACTAATCTGAGGAACTCCTGCATGATGCCCTAGAACTGAGATGCACTGCCCCTTAAGTCTGCAACCATCTTATAACATGCTGGGTATGACTTCAGCAAGCAGAGATTTTTTTCCCCCCGGATTCTGATTGATTCCAGTTTTGCTGAGCTCCTTACTACCACATCGGGTCAAATGCTGTGCTGATAGCAAGGGCATTTTCATCTCACTTCATGTTTTGCCCAACTGAAATCTCTGATTCTTAAATCATGCTGTTTGTGGTAAGAGAGAAGGAAATTATTGAAAGCATTTTTCTGGGTAAATTTGTTCTAATTTAACTTGTAAGTTTTTACATGTAAATATTTTTAGTGGTTGCAAATCAGGAACAATATTGAGAGCTGTGTTCTTGCTGTATTTCCTGATGGATTATGATTAGCGTACACAGAATTAAGCACCTTGCCATTGAGGTGGAGAAAAATACATAAACTTGACACGGACAATTGATTTTACATCGACAATCAACTTGCTGATTACTGCAGGCACACACACACACACAATCTTATAAACATATGTTGTCAGTAAATAAAAAAAATCCTGATAAATAACTATCAAAGTAGACATAAAATGGCAAGCCTCCAAGGCTGTAACGATGCCATGCCTATGAGATAAGACTGTCACATGCCCTCCAGGGGAAGGACAGAGCTATTAACACTTGCTCATTTGGATGCAAAATGTTGTTTTCCAATTTAGATAGGTTGTAAATCTATTAGAATAGAACTGTCATTTTTCGTTGTATATCTCGGCTCCATTGTTTATCCAGTGTTGACGGCTCTATCATAAGGATATTACTTTGTAGTTCTAAAGTAGAATTATGAAGGAATGAAAAATCTACACCATGCTATTAAACCCTTAAAGTGGCAGTTTTTAAGATTTGCTGTGGGAACCCCACTGATCTCCTGTTAATGCAGTGGATTAAATAGTTCCTCACACTGCAATAAGTGGCTGAAAGCCCAGCTGTCAATCGTTTTACACAATTGAAGAAGGCTCACAGAATTTTGTAATCCTCTTCAAATCCAGACTCTGCCCTGAGGACAGATGGGATCTACGCAGGCAGTGTTGTGTGGATACTATCGTATAAATAAAAGGACTATCAAACTAAACACTGAAGTTTTGTTTCTGCTCAATCCTGTATCTGCTAAACCACAAAGCATCAAATCACATTCCCTACCTTCGCTCTGAAACGTAAATGATCCTTTGTTTACCAAAATGCTACATGAATAAATCAAGATAATTGATGGAAATTCTTTGAGATAGCTTACAAACGCAACATGTTATTTGTGCTGTTTCTTTTTACCAAGCATTGCTAGTTTGTATAAGAATAGCTCTGAAACAGGTGCCCACAAGACTGAACAGGGAAAAGATGGTGCTTGTCCAAGTAAAAAAAAAGGTTTTGTCGGGCAACAGAACTAATGGGCTGAATTTCAACCTAAGATAAAAAAGACGGACTTGGTCTGGAGCAGGATTGAAGCCTGGAAAAATACCTTTCACAATACAAAACCATCTCCTAACCTATCAACTTCTGATTTTAAAGTAAACCAGAAGGATTGGGGGCACCTGCTTCAGGGAGGTGGCATAAAAATTCACATATGGTAATGAGACCATTAGAAAAGGCATTGCAGTAATAGAGAAAATTCCAAGTAGATTCACCAGAATGATGCCAGAGGTGAGAAACCATAATTGCAAGCGAATGCATGAAGTGTTATAACTGTTTATGTTGCCATGAAGATTAAACCAAATCTTTTTTAAAAAATATGAGGAGCTCCTGAAATTAAGTAGAATAGACTAGTTCCTGTGGTTGCGATGTCAGTGGTGAGGAGTCAAATGATTACCAAGAGAGAGGATAGGCTAAGAGAAATTTATTTGCACAGTGCGTTGTTACACATGAAATGTTTTGTGGCAGAAAGTCACTGAGTCAGAAACACTACATATCTTAAATGAAATTGAATATATATTTGCAGCAGCTGGAGATATAGGACAAGAAGGAGAATGGAGAACAAATGTGTTAATTTAGGATTAGTCTAGCAAAGAATCCATCAGTAACATAAAGGCCAGTACTGAAAATCTCTCTGGCTACTTCTCTGCACAGATAGTTATTGGAATAGCCACAGATCCATTCCATTATGCTGACATCCGTAATAATCAGATTACATTGCTGTGGTATTCAAATTTATTTTAATGGCTTTAAGTGTTTGGAAAATGACAATGATTTGTAAAAGCAATCTGATACAAGTGATGTCAATTCAATTGCCCCCAATACAAGTACAGTTATGTATTCTTTTTGTAAGCATCCTGCATCAAATGTAGAATGGTTTCATAAATGAATATGCAAATATTTTGAATACAAAGACAAATTAAATGTTCTTATCTTTTTAAAATGTTTCTAATCCTACAAGAAGTATGGCCTTGTCCTTAAGAGGACCTTGATGTTTGTGAGGAACTTGGATGTGGTTGCAGTGACGGAGACGTGGTTAAAGAAAGGGGAGCAGTGGTAGCTGAATATTCCTGGGTATCAGGCGTGACAGAGGAGGCCCCAGAAGAGGTGGGGGAGTGGCGTTGTTAGTTAGGGAGAGCATCACAGCAGTGCAGAGGGAGGACAAAACAGAGGAGTTAGGAGTGGAGTCGCTGTGGGTGGAGTTGAGGAATAGGAAGGGGGCCATTACTGTGCTAGGGGTGTATTATAGGCCACCCAACAGCCCGCAGATAGTTGAAGAAGGCATATGTAAAGACATTTTGGATAGGTGCAGAAAGAACAGAGTTGTTATAGTGGGAGATTTTAACCTTCCTGGGGTGGATTGGAAGGTGCCTAGAGCTGTGGGTTCGGACGGGGAGGAATTTGTAAAATGCATACTGGAAGGATCATTAGAGCAGTATGTGGCTAGCTCGACTAGAGAGGGGGCTATATTGGATTTAGTTCTGAGTAATGAGCCAGGGCTAGTAGTAGTAGTAGTAGTAGTAGTAGTAGTGGAACATGTGGCTAACAGTGACCACAATTCTGTCTACTTTAGGATACAGATGGAAAAGGATGCTTGTTGCCCTAGGGGGAGGGTGCTGAATTGGGGGAAGGCTAACTACAGTCGGATTAGGCAGGAACTTATGGGAACGGTTGTTTGAGGGCAAGTCCACGCTAGGCATGTGGGCTTCTTTCAAGGGAATGCTGAAAATGTTGCAAGATAAATATGTGCTGGGAAAGGTAGGATTAGAGAGCCTGGTTTACTAGGGACATTGAGGACTTGGTTCGGAAGAAAAGAGAGGCATATGATAGGTCAAAGCAGCTTGGAACGGAGAGAGCGTTGGAGGAATATAGAGAGAGTAGGAGGGAGCTCAAACGGGGACTTAGAAGGGCAAAAAGGGGGCATAAAATGGTTTTGGTGGATAGGATTAAGGAAAATCCAAAGACATTGTCTCCTATGTTGAGAATAAATGGGTGGTTAGAGGAAAAATTGGACCTCTTAGGGACAGAGGAGGGGAACTGTGCTTAGGGCCCAAGGGAATGGGGGAGATCTTGAATGAATACTTCGCGTTGGTATTCACGAAGGAGAGGGGCTTGTTGACCGGCCCTGTCTCTGAGGGAGCTGTGGACCAGTTGAGGGAAATATCCATACTGAGGAAGGAAGTGTTAGAGCTCCTAGGTAACATTAAAACTGATAAATCTCCGGGGCTTGATGGTATTTATCCCAGGCTGCTTAGGGAGGTGTGAGGTGAAATTGCTGGGCCTCTGACTCAAATCTTTGTCTCTTCCTTGGACACAGGTAAGGTCCCAGAGGATTGGAGAATAGCTAATGTTGTACCGTTACTTAAAAAGGGTACTAGGGATAACCTTGGAAATTATAGGCCGGTGAGTTTGACGTCAGTGGTAGGGAAGCTATTGGAGAGGATTCTTAGAGATAGGATGTATAGGCACTTAGAGTATTGCAATCTGGTTAGAGATACGTAGCATGGCTTTGTTAAGGGGAGGTTGTGCCTTACGAATCTGGTAGAATTTTTGAGGAGGTGATGAAGACGGTCGACGAAGGGCGAGCCGTCGATATCATCTATATCGATTTCAGTAAGGCGTTTGACAAAGTTCCTCATGGGAGGTTAGTTGAAAAGGTCAAGGCTAATGGGATATGAGGACAGGTAGCTAGATGGATAAGTAACTGGCTTGATAATAGGAGACAGAGAGTAATAATGGAAGGGTGTTTTTCTAGCTGGAGGTCGGTCACTAGTGGTGTGCCACAGGGCTCGGTGCTGGGACCTCTTCTATTTGTAATATATATAAATGACTTGGAAGAGGGAGTAAGTGGAGTGATCAGCAAGTTTGCAAACGATACAATGATGGCTGGACTTGCGGATAGTGAGGAGCATTGTCAGGCGATACAGCAGGACATAGGCTGGTAGCTTGGGCAGATAGATGGCAGATGGAATTCAATCCTGATAAATGCGAGGTGATACATTTCGGGAGAAGGAATGTAGGGGGAGGTATATAATAAAGGGTAGACCTATTAAGAGTATAGAAACGTAGAGGGACCTGGGGCTGCAGGTGCACAAGTCTCTGAAGGTGGCAGAGCAGATGGAGAAGGTTGTGAAGAAAGCATATAGTATGCTAGCCTTTACAGGAACAAGAGCTGGCCTTTAATGTTGCAGTTGTATAAAACGTTGGTTAGACCTCATTTGTGAGGTCTAACCAACTTTCTGGTTGCATTACTATTGGAAGGACATGGAAACTCTGGAGAGAGTGCAGAGGAGGTTTACCAGGACGCTGCCTGGTATGGAAGGTCTGAGTTACGAGTAGAGGCTAGGCAAATTGGGGCTGTTTTCCTTAGAAAGATGTAGACTAGGAGGAGATCTAATAGAGGTGTACAAGATTGAGGGGTATAGATGGAGTAAACAGGGTTAAGCTTTTTCCTAGGATGGACCCAAACAGCACGAGGGGTCACGGGCTTAGGGTGAGGGGGGTAAGGTATAATTTGGATGCTAGAGGGAGTTTTTTCACACAGGGTGGTGGGAATATGGAACGCGCTGCCAAGTGGTGGAGGCAGGCACTCTGGAGTTATTTAAGAGATACTTAGATGGGCACATGAACAGAATGGGGATAGAAGAATATAGAAAACTGATTTAAAATAGGGATCATGAGCCTTGGGAGTCCGTGGGAAGTGTGTAAATAGTCGATATTGATATATTTGTTTTTATCCTACAGGTACTTTGGTCCGCCTTGTTGTCTAACAAGGGGCATACACGCGATGGGTTGTGAAAGGGCTGCTCTTGGATTTTTTTGAGAGTATCCTAGTGCTTCTTGTCGTTAGTGTACACTTGACCTGGACCATTTGATGGGCAACACGATAGCTCAGTGACTATCGCTGTGCCGTGCAGATACATTGATTTGGGTCTGTGTCTGTGGGAGTTTGCACATTCTTCCCGTGCTTGTGTGGGTTTTCTCCAGGTGCTCTGGTTTCCTCCCATATCCCAAAGATGTGCTCTTAGGCTGATTGGCAGAACGAATTCTCCCTAAATTGTCTCAAATTTGGTTTCAATCCATAGATCTATAAACGTAGACAGGGACCACGGGTAGATGTGGGAATATCGAGGTGGCAGTGCGGGCTTATTGAGCTGAAGGGCTTGTTTCCCATGCTATTTTGCTGTTTGTCCTTAGGAAGGAGCAGGGAAGAAGAGAGGACATTTTGGAATGGTTTAAAGAACAAAACAGCATGGGAAACAGGTCTTTGACCCAATGAGCCTGCACTGCCATCTCGATGTTGCCACTTCTACCTGTGATCCCTGTCATCTCTATGTTTATAGATCTATGCATTAGAACCAAATTTGGGACAATTTTGGCAGAACAAATTCTCCCTATCAGCCTAAGAGCACATCTTTGGGATGTGGGAGGAAACTGGAGCATCCAAAGAAAACCCACGCAAGCATGGGGAGAATGCGCCAACTCCCACAGACACAGGCCCAAATCCATAGTCACTGAGCTGTTGTGTTCCCCGTCAACTGGTCCAGGTCAAATGTACACTAACGATGTGAAGCACTAGGCTACTCTCAAAAGCCAAGAGCGGCCCTCTCACAACTCATCGCGTGTACGTCCCTTGTTAGACAAGGCGGACCAAGTACCTGTAGGGTAAAACAAATACATCAATATCATTGACAATTTACACACTTCCCAGGGAACTCCCAAGGCTTATGATGCCTATTTTAAATCAGTTTTCTATATCTATCTACTCCCATTCTGTTCATGTGCCCATCTAAGTATTTCTTAAATAACTCCAGAGTGCTTGTCTCCACCACTTCACTTGACAGCGCGTTCCATACCCCCACCACCCTGTGTGTGAAAAAATTCCCTCCAGTATCCAAATTTACCTTACCACCCCTCACCCTAAGTTTAGTTTATAGCAGACTTTGTAGAATTAGTTACCAACTGATACTAAAGGGGCTGGTTGCAACAACAGATACAGGAATGAGCGAGTGCTCAGAGGAAAGCTTTGGAGAGATAAAATAAATTGTAGACTTATGGGCCAGGATGTCATGACCATGCTTGTGTGAAGCTTGTAAAATTCTACTGAGACTAATGGAGAATTGTGTTCTGCGAGCCTTGCCTGCTTCGATTCCGGTATGCATGTGCTGCTAAAATTCCGATAAATAATTTGATAAGGCAAAGGGATCTTAATTTCTAGATATTAGACATTTCCATGTTTGTAGGAATGTATATGATCGTAAAATATATACAAATGTGTGGCACTTTTATAAAATACATTATTGCACTTCCTTGGAATCCAGGATTATATTGATATAGTTGATCAATACTGTTGCCAATGCGAGACAATTATTTGAGACTTTTGTTATCTTTAATAAAATGTTGTTGCTTGTTTGTAAGTTAACAGTTATTAGAAGATCATCCCTGGGTTGCAAATGTTGCTGATAACACCAGCTTTGGTTCCTATCCTTAATTGCCCTCTAATGTCCACGTGGTGCAGTTACATGTGTAATTCTGATTGGTGGGGATGGACTGATGCGGGAGTTTATATTGCTCCTGCTTTCTGAAGATGGAGATTTAAGTAGAAGTTGCACATTACTCTGTTGTATAACTTGCTGGAAATAGAGGAATAATTTTTACTTACAGATGTGCTCACAGCCTGTGGTAGGGGGTTTTGATACCTCATGGAGTTTTGAGTTTCACTTCATGCTGTGGAATTTTAACCTCGGTAGTATTTGACCTTTTGCTCTACAGGTTCCATGCCCAGAGGTCTGCCTGATTTGATATATTGGGAGCCTAGTTGGTGTCATATTATTGATGTAATAGGGGTTCTTTATCTTTTGGTGGTGGTGCCTCATTGAGATCTTGAAGCCTGTGTGTTTGAACATTTTGTTGGTAAGCTTTATTTACAGTTCCAAGTTGATGGTGTAGCTTTCACCATGCTGCTTTCAGAGTGTTCTTCCAGACTGTTTTCTGATCATGTGGTTACGTATATCATGCTGTGGGAGATGCCACTCGTCTGTCCCACATTAACTCTTGCTGTGCCGAGCACCTCTTCCTAATGCATGCAGGCACGTAGCATCACAGTTGGGTGCAAGAACTTGGAAGGTTTCTGCAGGAACAGTAGCTTAATTACTAGAAATCAGGGTTGAGAGAGGAGGGTATCCAATCTTGAGTGGGATCTGGCGCTGACCTGGATGGAGTGGGTTTGTATAATGGGAGGCTCTGGTTAAGGTGGGGGTGGGGGTGGGGGGAAGAGGTCTGCCAAGGAGTGTTAGAATGGTATTTAGCTTCTCCTTAAACCAGAATTCAGAAATAGGTAGGCTGAAGATTCCTGATGCTTTTGGAATTTTTACCCATTTGACCTCTTGCCCACATTCAATCGCATCTGCTCATCTATGTCAAAATCCCTCCAGGCATAACTGATCTGCTTTATTAAATTGTACCCCGCTAAGCTTGTGATGATGACATTGTTCTGAAATCGGCTATATGAAATTGAATAGTTAATGGTTTTAGAATTATGATAACAAAGTTATCTTGCTATGGTTGCATTGGCAACTATATTGATTAACTTTTATCCGTGCAATCCTGTAATAGGGCACATGTAGAAAATGTGCAGTTGAGTTAGATTTTCCCTCTGCTGTGATTGGTATCTGCATTTTTAATGTTAGTTAATTATATCTCATTTATAAAACACCATCCGTCACTACCATTGGTAACAACACCATTATTATGTATTATTTGAGTGATTTTAAATTGTTCATGTAATGATGTAATCACTGAAATGTACACAATAGAAGAACAGATTAGGAAAGAAATAAAGTACCATAAAAGTAAGTACTAAACTGTTTGAAACATAAACTTTTGCACAATCTTGCTAGCCTTTGAAACAGCCCAATCCTTTGTTATCAAAGTTCATGTCCATGGAAAGGTCTGCATATGTAAAAAAAAACATAATTTAGAGGGGAAATTGATGGCCTAGTGGTATTATCACTAGATTATTATTTTAGAAACTCAGCTAATGTTCTGGGAACCTGAGTTCAAATCCAGCTGTAGCGGGTGGTGGAATTTGAATTCAATAAAAAATATCTGGAAGTAAGAATCCGCTGACAACCATAAAACCATTGTCGCTTGTCGGAAAAATCCATCTGGTTCACTAATGTCCTATAGGGATGGAAATATGCTGTCCTTACCTGATCTGGTCTACGTGTAACTCCAGAGACCTAATAATGTGGTTGACTCTCAACTGCCTTTGGGCAAGTAGGGATGGGCAATACGTGCTGGCCGATCAGCAACACCCATGTCCCACAAATGAATAAAATAGGAAGTGTACATTGTTTCATGTTCAACATCCACTACAGCAAAGATTACAGCAGTTGATAAGAAAAATACAGTTTGGTTTAGTGGAGGTGAATTATAACTGGGATCAAGTGCGACTATCGAAGAACATGTGGATTTTAACATTCAAAGAAAACTGCTGAAATGTCACTCATGCAGAAAAGTTAAAAAGTTAATTATGATCACACAATGTTTGCATCTCAGTTATAAACATGCTTTTATAAAATGGTTTTGTGTAACACTACTAATATTTCCCTCTAAAATTTCTGTTCATATAACAGTGGTATTATGCTCATTTGCTTTGATATTTTGGGCACGTTACTGTCATTATAAACATAATAACCTGCTGTGATTCTTGAATATTATAAGTGGCTGGTTTTGTTAGTGATTGTATTAACATAATTACATGGTATTAGTAATTATTCATAATGATTTGTGTTGGTAGACAAGTTCAATTGATTGATTGCATGTCTAGATCAGCCACCATCATGCTCATGAATAAGAAGTGAAAATATTATAATGGTCATGACTTATTAATAGATAAAAGTTTTAGACTAACCAAGGCCCTGAAGAGAGCAATGAGAGTGAGGAGCATGAATAGACGGAAGAAATAGAACCTGTAAAACACAGCCATATTTTTTTTTATATTGGCTCATAAGATAGGACTTTGCTGGCAATGCCTGCATTTGTTGTTCATCCCTAATTGCTTTTGGGAAGGTAACGGTGAGTTGTCTTGATCTGCTTCAGCCTGTGTGATGTAGGTGTACCAGAGTGCTATTAGATAGGGAGTTTCAGGATTTTAACCCAGTGAGTGAAAGAATGGTGATGTAGTTCCAAGTCAGGATGGTGTGGAAGTTGGAAAGGAGCTTGCAGGAGCTGGTATAGCCATCTGGCTACTGTTCATGCCCTTCCATAGCGTAGAGTTCACAGATTTTTGGAGATGCTGTTGAAGTCTTGGCGATTTGCCATCTTGTAAATGATGTACATTGCTTCCACCATGTGTCAGTGGTGGAAAGTGAATATTTAAAGTGCTAGTTAGGATATCAGTCAAGTGGACTGCGTTGCCCTGGATGGTGTCATGTTTCTTGCTTGTGAGAACTGAATTGATTCAGTCAAATGGCACAGTTGGTGAAAACACTTGTGAGAATTAGTGAGTTATTCAAAGGAGTACCTAACCTTTGTCCTGCTCTTGCTGCCATACTATTTATGTGGTTGGTTCAGTTCTGTGCTGGCTATTGGCAGCCCTCAGAATGTTATTGACAGAGAATTCAACAACATTAATTCCACTGAATGTCAAAAAGATAGTTAGATTCTTTTTCTTTTTAGGCAATGGTTATCTCCAATCAGTTTAGTGGCTGTTATTTATCAGCCCAGGCTTGAATGTTTTGAGGTTTGGTTGCAAGCAGATATGGCCTGCTTCACTAACTGAGAAGTTGTGCATGGTGCGATCATTCTGAACATCCCCACTTACAAACTTGTGATGGAGGGAATATAAAGCAGCTGAAGATGGTTCAGCCAAGGACACTACCCTGAGGAAGACCTGCAACAGTGTACTGGGGCTGAGATCATTGATTGCCAACAATTGTAACCATTTCCTTTTATGCCAGATATTACTCCAATAAATGGAAAGATGTACTCTGATTCACAGTGACTTCGGTTTTGTTTTAATGTATTTTTATTGATGACTTCTCTTTTTTACAAAATAACACAAACTCTGAAAGATAGTGCTGCAAGATTATTTTCGAATATGTACATGTAGGAAGAGGCATAAAAAATACCGACACAGTTGGTTTGGATTACTCATTGTATGCAGTGCTTCCCATCTTACAATGAAAAGATATATCCAACGATAGGGAGATAACAGGTTACAGCCACAACTGGCTCAGTGCTGCACACCTAAGTTCATAGGATAACAGCTACAAAGCTACAGAACAGGAATCAATCAGAGCTTCTACAACCTCAGTTCAACCGAAATACAAAAGGATGAAAAGACGGATAAAGTTGCATAGCCCCAGTAAATGAATTTCCCTGGGTTCACCAAGATACTGGAATAACAGGATAATGAGCAAATATTTACTAATATGCTCACTCAGGAGATTGCCCTTAATGTGATAAATCACACAACAGGGTCAATTAAGAAATTAAATTATAGGGAATAAAAATTATAGAAACCCTACCACCCATCAAGTCTGCACCAATGACAATCTTCCCCAGCCCTATCCCGTTACCCTAACTAATCCCCCTGACATTAAGGAGCAATATAGCATGGTCAATCCATCTAACCTGCACATCTTTGGACTGAGAGAAACTGGAGCACCCAGAGGAAACCCACACAGGCATGGGGAGAATGTGCAAACTCTACACAGTGATCCAAGGCCAGAATTGAACCTAGGACAATGTGCTGTGAGGCAGCAGTGCTAACCACTGTACCACTGTGTCAGATGTTGGTTAGATAAATGGATGTCCTTGGACTTAGCAGAATAACGAGCAGAAATTTGCTACCACGCTCACTCAGTATTGTCCCCATCAATGTGATTAATCCCATAACAGCATTAATTAAATGATGCACTTACAAGGGATACATTCAGAATTAACAGGTTACTCTAAACAGGAGAATCAGTGAAGTTTGCTCAGAGTGCAGTTACAGGATTGCCCCCATCAGTTTAAAGAAAGCACAGTACAGGATAAACACGAAATATAATTACAGGGGATACAGTGCAGGATTAACAAATCCTGATTTTTGCAATGTAGCAGGATAATAGATGACGAATGCCTCTATGCACATACATCATGCACCCTTGTTAAAATTCCAGCCATTGTTTTTTATCTTACCAGTACACCCGCCCCAATTCTGGAGGCTCAGAGAACAGCATTCTCCATTGGCCTTGGGCAGGATCGTACAAACCTTGAACAGATGTGCCAGTAAAAGTCCACGCAATGTGACAAACTCAAGTGTACGATCACTCAGGAACAGAGTTCAGGATTAATGATTAACTGCAGGATCACATAATCATCCACTGAGCTTGAAAAGGTCAAAGCCATGACAGGATCATCAAGCAATATCCAAGATCCATCCGAAGTTTCACTGAATCCTTGTGTCTCCACTGTACCGTTGTCCCGAACTCCCAGTAAAGAGAAACCTAGGCTCTGGTGGGCGGAGAACACCTGTTATGCCAGCCGCCTCCAGCCATTCTTGCTAAACACGAATACTGAGGACAAGATAATGTAAGACCAGTGGTTGGAGTCTTTGACCAACCCCAGGCCTCGAAGACTGCATACAATATGCTCCACCAAACTCAATGTCCAGTCTCCAAATTGAGATTGGGAAAATATTGCAGGCTGTTCTCAAAATGAGTTGGAAATTCTTCCCAACTCTGTTCAGGAGACCAGGCACATGGATATTTCTTCTCTGCTCCCACCTTTCAAATCAACTAGAATGTTCGACATATCTTGCAGCAGATTCCAAGAACTGAAGATGAGCCCCCACTGAGGAAATTGCCCTCTCAACTGTCAGGATTCTCTTCACTCCTTCATCCATTCTCTTTAGGATACCTCTCAGTATATCCATGTGAGTTCTAATGGTCTGTGCTGGTGTGCCAGGACCATCAGCCACTACTTCACACAGCATGGTAGCTATTATCTTGGTCAAAGTGCAGGTCCGCTCACCAGTGAAACCACTACTGTGAAGTGAGCCCCAACCCGGTTATCTGCCTCAATCAAACAAGAGTTGTCTTGACTTAACTCGGTTCACAATCAGCAGAATTTAGCAAGGATCTCCCAGGAATCTAGCACAAATTATACCCATCAGGATCACATCATTATGAGTTATACATCAGAATTAAAAATGAAAGGATTACAAGGGGAGTGGCACCAAAACACATCCTGTATTTACATCATGTGACCCCTGATGTCAATTTTAAGAAAGATCTCACTGCTATGTATTTTTTTATATTTTTCTTTGCTTAATTTCATTCATTGTCATCTCTTTTTTAATTCTTGGGTTGTTTTAGCCTCTGAAACAGCTAGAGAGATTTGTCTCCTTTTTATAGATGCTATATAAATGTATATTACTGTATGTTTTCATCCTATGTATCATTTATAAATGCATGAATACCACTGAAGATCCTCTCTGAACAATGACACTGGATTTTTTTTTCCTATCATGTTGCCACTTTGGTAAATGCTACTTTTTATTCCAAGTTACCCTACTGTGCTATTTAATTCCCTCTGAAATAAATATCTCCTTTCAGTGGTTGAGGAGAGTATCTTTTAAGTGCATATAAACATTCTCAGTGTGTTACTGTTTTTTTTGAGTGATGTTTTCAATGTTTATCACAGTGTTGTAAGCTAGCTTTTGTTAAATAGGATACACCTTCTGTTAAAGTAGTTTAAGCCAACGTATAATCAGTTTGTTATTGGGATGTTAGTTTTATACCACATCAACACCAATGTGTGCATATGATTGCTCTTCTTTTTTTGGCTCGGGTATCTTGAAGGACATTTTTATCCTATTTGTGAAGAGCGAGAGCTAATTTATCAGAGTTTAAAGGTGTTGTCATACCGGATGCCAGACATGAATTAATTTAATGCTTTTCCATAATATTTCAGAGTCAATCTGCAAAAACAGATCAATCTGCACTTTCCTGTCAAAATAGGCCAGTGATGCTTCCCATCATTAATTCACACACAAAGCAGCAATTCCAGGTGAGGGCAGATGAGCTGCTGAAAGTGAAAAAAATGCAAAGATATGCTATTCACCATTAGCTGTGTAAAAGCAGCATCTGCATCACCATTCACATGTGTCGAATGGAGTGCTTGCATGGTAGATATGCATTAAACTCAGCACAGAAACTCTCTTTCTATGCCTCTTTTTCTCTTCCAATCCAGTCATACCTTTTTCCCCTCTCTTTTATTTCTATCTGTTAAGTATTGTCCAAGAATTTCAACAAAAAGAAAAGTAATAAAGTGCCACATTCCTGAGCTAAAATCAAGCACAATGCAGGTTTATTTAGGAGATGTTTCTCATCCTAGGTCCAAATGAAAATTCTGCAAAAACCTATGCACCCCTCTGTTTATATCACTCCACTCTGCCAGTGGAGTTATGACCACTTTAAATACTTAATAAGCCATTATTACTTTAGTTCTAAACTGCAACTTTTAGAACATAGAACATTACAGCACAGAACAGGCCCTTCGGCCTTCGATGTTGCACCGTCCAATATAAAAAGCAATGCCCCTCCAAACTAAACCATTCCCTTCTCTTCCATATACTTATCAACTAACCTCTTAAACGCCACCAAACTTGGCGCATCTACAACTGCTGCAGGCAGGGCATTCCACTCCCGAACCACCCTTTGGGTAAAGAACCTACCTCTGATATCCGTCCTATAACTATCACCCCTTAATTTAAAGCTGTGTCCCCTCGTGCTAGCTTTCTCCATCCTAGGAAAAAGGCTATCACTGTCCACCCTATCTAAACCTCTAATCATCTTATATGTTTCAATAAGGTCCCCTCTTAGCCGCCTCCTTTCTAACGAAAACAACCTCAAATCCCTCAGCCTCTCTTCATAAGACCTGCCCTCCATACCAGGCAACATCCTGGTAAACCTCCTCTGTACCCTCTCCAATGCCTCCACATCTTTCTTATAATGTGGGGACCAGAACTGCACACAATACTCCAAGTGCGGCCGCACTAGAGTTTTGTACAGTTGCAACATGACGTTGCGGCTCCGAAATTCAATCCCCCTACCAATAAAAGCTAAGACTCCATATGCCTTCTTAACAACCTTCTCAACTTTTCTTCTTGTTTAAACAACAGACCCAGTTAAACGGCAGGTACGTTATTTTGCATCATCATTTTTCATTAGAATTAATAAGACAATCTCTTGGGTAATCGTTTCTTTCTTTTGGATTGTACTCAGTGCTCAGGAAAGAGCTTACTTGAGACTTTGGAGAATTCTCTTTTCCTTTAGTTGGAACTATTTTTATGCGAAACTATTTCAGTGTCAGTTTCAATTGATATTCAATTGAGATCCTTTAGAAACATAGTCTAGATTTGTCATTATGGTTAGTCTGTGTTCAGAAGTATCACTATTTATCATTTACTTCTTGTGAAGTTGCAGTTATTTCACTTTATGGGCTAGTATCTGGTCACGTGTGACATTGCCAAACTTTCTCATCATCTATCTATACAGTGTAAGATATTGGACTGTCTTTGCTAGGATAATGGCAAGAACCCATTTTCCATTGGTAGTGTAGCTTCTTGCTAGCACTCATTTGCCCTGAGTAATACTCCCTTTTTAGAGTTCTGTCTCTCCTAGCAATCCGTTCTTTTTGTCATTCAACAACCCCTGAAGAATCGGGTAGTATCAAAAGGTCAAACCTTGTTCTTAGCTTTATTTTTAAAAGCAACATTGTGAGTGCATCATTGAGTGTTCTTGTTTGATTTCAAGGAGTTAATTACTCATCTGAACAATGTATTTTGGTCCTTTGATGCCTTTAGTGAGCGCCAAGTGTATTGTTCAGCAGGTCCATTTCTGGATAGGTTGTATAGAGCCGACATAATGAGCTGGATTTTATGGCCATGCACACCCAAAATGGTAAAATCCCGCCTGAGGTCAATGACCTTCCAAGTTCCATCCTACACCATGGCAGGCCGGACAATAAAATTCCAACCAATGTGTTGCATACCATTTCCTTTCAAGTAATCTTTAAATTTGTTGGAAGTGAATGGTGTCCCATTGTCACTTATGATTTGCTGTGGTCTAGTAAATATTTTATCCAACTTCTCAATAGTTTGTTCGGCTGTTGTGGATTTCATGATCATTACTTCTGGCCACTTTGAATGTACGTGAACAGTTGCCAGGAACATGTGTCCCTCTACTGGACCTGTGTAATCTATGTGTATTCAATGCATTGGTTGTTTTAGTCATTCCCAAGGATGCAAGCGTTGTAGCAGTGGAGGGTTTTTTAATGTAGGATGGAACTGACTTTGTTTCTCTATCTCTTCAATTTGTGTATCTAATCCTGGCCAGCACTGACTGAGTTGGCCAAATATTTTAAGATATATTTGTCTGATTGGAGCTTTAGCAGCTGGTCAGAGAACCAACAAGAGTGAAAAACCTTTTAACTTTGTCATAATTTCATAAGATATAGGAGCAGAATTAGGCTATTTGGCCTATCGAGTCTGCTCCACCATTCAATCATGGCTGATGTGCTCCTCATCCCTATTTTTCTGTCTTCTCCCCATGACCCTTCAACTCCTTATTAATCAAAAATCTGTCTAATTCCTCAAATTTACTCACTCTCCCAACATCCACAGATTCACAGCTATTTCAAATTTGTGGTTCCTTATCCTAAAACTATGATCTCTTGTCTCAGAATGCCCCACAAGAGGAAGCATCCACTTCAAGTCTACATTATCCATACTTTTTATCATATTGTATACCTCAATTTGGCCTCCCCTCATTCTCCTAAATTCCAAAAGTAAACTGTACAATCTCTCTTCACATGACAAATACCTCAGAGCCTTCTCATTTTTCTGAACCAGAATGCATCACCTCATACTTATAATCTTAAAACAGCATCTGCCATATTTTGGCCCATTCTTTGAACATATCTGTATCCATTTCAGAGGTTCTTATTTCCTCATTTCAACTTACTGTCCTGCCTACTCAGCAATAAGTTGTTCTTCACAAATCTATCTGTTGTAGGTGAATCTGTGGTATCTGTAGGAATGACACTGCACAAACCTTGTGGACACAAGAATACTGTCTTCAGAGGAAGGATACCATACACTGTGTTATGTGATACCATCACTGTGCTAAATGACATATATTTAGCACAGGTTAGCATTTTAAAACCCGGCATTCAAGAAGTAATGTGAATCATCCACAGTATCATGTTTAACCATGACCTATAACCTTGTTGGCTCAGCATATCCATCATTATATCATTGCCGGTATGCCCTGTTCAATGACAGCTTTCCAGGATAAGCACCAGCCGTATCTGAAAATGGCTTGTCAAACTGCTGAAGCTACAACAGATGACTACTTGCATGCTAAACAATGAAAACAACATGCAAAAGGAATAGTCAAGAGATCTTGCAGTCAACAGAATAGATCAAAATGTTGTAGTCCTGCCACATCCAGTTGGAAATGGTGTCGGACAATTAAAACAAGCAACTGAAGGAGGATACTGCACGAATATCACCATCCTCAATGATGGGGAACTCAACACATCATCGAAGCCAAGGCTGAAGTATTTGCAATTAATTACAGTTATAGCAGGGTGTACAGAAAGATAACTGGAACATTGTTAAAGCGTTTGAGTAAAATTTTCGAAGCATAAAACCAGAGTAAAAAGATAGAATGAGAGGGTATGCTGGGCACAGCTTGCCAGAAGTGGCTACGTTCCGGCGTCGTCATGGACAAATTTAGCCACCTTCCCTTGACATTCCATGGCATTATTATTACTGACTACAATCAGCATTCTTGGGATTACTATTGACTAGAAACCAAACTGGACCAGTTATTTAAATACTGTGGCCACAAGAGCAAGTCAAATACTAGGGAGTTCAGCAGCAAGTAACTTGTCTCCTGTCTCCCCAAACTCTGGCCAACATCTACAAAGCTTTTAAATAGTCAGCCAACTATTTTTTTAAATGATACATGAATGAGGAAGTTAAGGGCAAGTTACTTTGGAATCTTTGTTGTGCACTGCCCACTTGGCACTTATGCTTTTATAATATCAGCCAACTTAGTAGCCTCTACTTCTGAATATGAATGAAGATAATGTTTTAGTCCATTTATTACTCTGTAAACAATTTATTTCAAGAACTAATGTGAGGACTTCAGTAAAACTTGGCACACAAGCTATAGCTATAGGAGGAATTGACTGGTGAAGATGCAGTTCTAGATTTTAGATCCTGAAATCTTTGATGTTGCGAGACAATGTAAATTGAACTTTTTTTTTGAATGCTGTAGGTTACTTTATTTCATTTTAGATTGTTTTACAAAGTTAAGCATTACCTTGGCTGCTTTGCTGCAATTTATCACAGTTGTGAAAACATGAACCGAGTGTTCAGAGCAGGTTTTTTGATATGGGTTGACCTAAAGCCTCCTCAATGATTTGGAAACACTGAATTAGAAGATTTTGTTTTTCAACTTCTGTGGTTTCAGAGCAGGAAAAAGCCTCAAGGAAAAGCTGCATAAATGTAATAATATTGAATTAACAAAGCATGGCAGACAGATGTGCTGTACTGCATTATCACTTCACTTGTTTGCAATGTAACTACTTTGTCAGTCACTCCAATTGGTTTACACTACTGGTACATGGAAGAGAGAATGTTAGACAAGAAATTACATAGGCTAGATTTGCATTTTAAATTTATTGTTAAGCTTACATAAGCTCAGAACAGACAGAGCGCTTGTATGGCTTAATTCCAGGTAATCTCTTTTTTTTTTACTCGACTATCATAAATTGTCTATCTTCCTTTAACGTTTCATTCTGTTATTGGCAAGCTCACACTGATCAAAGTAAAACAAATGAACCCAATTAATGGACATGGTTACCAATTGTAACAAATGGAATTTTATGCCCCTGCCATGGTGAGGGTGGAGCTGTAAAATGCAGTAAGCCAATACGCTTCGACAGGACTGGAAAATTCTGCAGGTGGGAGAGGCCGGAAAGGTCTGTCTGGTAACTCCAGAAGATTTCATGTAAGTGTTACATCAGTACTGTATTGGCTTTTATTTGGCGTAGTATAAGATTTGAAATAGTTCTGAATTTTGAGTGTTTGTTATTAAAACATTTTGCACAAGCATTCACATTCCACTGCACCAACTTTCCGGGATCTCAAAAAAATATGTGAAGCAGGAAAAATAAATGAAACCACAAAACTGTGATTTGAGTTGCC
Organism: Sphyrna mokarran; assembly: GCA_024679065.1. Taxonomy (NCBI): domain Eukaryota; kingdom Metazoa; phylum Chordata; class Chondrichthyes; order Carcharhiniformes; family Carcharhinidae; genus Sphyrna; species Sphyrna mokarran. Next base: position 43,692,080 of record JAGIQG010000003.1, on the reverse strand, counting down.
AGAAACATGTTGTATTTAGTTTTACTAATGGTTTTATTTTAGTGTAATATGTTCTCTGATTGCATGGCTTAGACGTTTTTCTTTTTGGAGCTGATCGTCATTGTCAAGAAAGCAGGATGTGGTTTGACTGAACAAAAAAAGTAAAAGAGAAAGCAGATGTTTGAGAAGCTTCATCTAACCAATTAATGACAATGAGTTGTTCTTTTATTAATTATCCTGTTCCTTGTCGAATAATGATAATGCAGATTTTTATTTCAAAGGTGACTTTTGGCATCAAAGCTGGAGCTATTATTGAGATTTTTTTCCAGTTCAGAATTATTTGTAAGAAAGGAAAGTTTGGGATTTTCTCATTATCCAGGCTTAATTTTGGGAAATATAAAATAAATAACAATTTTCAGATTGTTGCGCTAACCTAGATGTACTGCAAAAAAGCAACTTGGAAAGATGGAGTTGAACCCAGATAAGTGTGAAGTGGTTCATTTTGGCAGGCCAAATAAGATGGCAGAATATAAAATTAATGTTAGGATTCTTGGCAGTGTGGAAAATCAGAACGATCTTGGGGTCTGAGTTCATAGGATGCTCAAAGTAGCTGTGCAGGTTGAAGCTGTGGTTAAGAAGGTGTATGCTGTACTGGCTTTCATCAATTAAGGAATTGATTTTAGGAGTTGAGAGATAATACTGTAGTTATACAAGACCCTGGTCAGACCCCACTTGGAGTACTGTGCTCAGTTCTGGTCGCCTCATTGGAAGGATGTGGAAGCCATAGAAAGGGTGCAGAGGAGATTTACTAGGATGTTGCCTGGATTGGGGAGCATGCCTTATGAGGATAGTTTGAGGTCTTTTCTCCTTGGAGAGACGAAGGATAAGAGGTGACCTGATAGAGGTGTATAAGATGTTGAGAAGTATTGATCGAGTGGATAGAGAGGGGCTTTTTCCCAGGGCTGAAGTGGTTGCCTCAAGAGGACACAGGTTTAAGGTGCTGAGGAGTAGATACAGAGGAATGTCAGGGTAAGTTTTTCACTCAGTGGTGGGTACGTGGAATGGGCTGTGAGCAACGGTGGTGGAGGTGGATTCGATAGAGTCTTTTAAGAGACTTTTAGATAAATAAGATAGAGGTTATAGGTATGCCTAGTAATCTCTAAGGTAGGGATATTGTGGGCCAAAGGGCCTGTATTGTGCTGTAGTTTTTCTATCTTTTCATGGAAAGATACTTCAACAGTTTAACAACCTGTCTCAAATCTTATTTCTCACCTTTTTCTTATGTACTCAGTGCTGTAACCAACAGCTATCAGTTTGTGAGCCGGATTTGCAATAAAATCAGAGAACAAATATAATGTTTTAAGAGCAATTAAGCATACCTGGGTGGAATGTACAGAAATAGAGTGGAAAGATTAGCAATATGTGAACTGAACATGTGAAAGAGAATGAGAAACCTTCAATCCAATGCTGGATATGCAGTGAACAGTCACAAGAAAATCAGCCAAAGAAAGTCCAAAACTTTGTCTTCCCTCTTCCTATCTTCTGTGCTTTCTCTTCTCAGTCTTTAACATCATTTGTCATCATTCTGCAGCCTTGCAGTTTGTTTTGAAACATTTTGCAGTTGTAGCAAATTGATCTCAATCCTCCCAAATGCTTTTTAAACTATATCAATATTAGAAAGAATGCTGGTCTCTAATGCCAATGTTCATAGATAAATCAAAATGTTTCTAATTAATGATTTTAAAAAGTCAAACTAACACAATGTCCCTGATGGATTTGAAATGTTATGGTCATCTGAAGTGTTTTGAGTCTTAGCTGATGAGAAGAGTGCTAATCCTTGTCAAAAGAAGGAAAATCAATTGAGCAAATTTGCATATTCCTTTGTAACAGTCCCTTAAATCCATGTTCACATGCATGATGCATTCATAGTCAAAGCCTTTCAACATTACTTTCTTATAACAATCTTAATGCTAGCCCCAGGGTGGCAAGAATGCTCCTTACAGCAGAATAACCTTATCCTTCCACTTAAAAAAGGCTCCCAGTAATATATCCTGACACCACTCATACAGACTTTACTATGTTTAAAAACTTTATTATTTTAATGGCTAATGTATCATAATGTGGTACCTAGAAGCTTTCAACAGTTTTGTCATTTAGCTAGAATGGTTTTCTGGTCACTGCGTTAATAAGTGTCATACAGGATTTTCTGTACTGCCTTTATTTTGTTGTAAGTATCAAGGGACTCTGAAAAGAATATGAATGAACAATTTTAAAGGATTGGAGGGAGTTCCTCAAGAACATTTTTAAAATGAATTTCACTGATATAGTAAATTGAAGTTCAAAAACTGACGAGTTACTTTAGTAATTATTACCAACTGATTCCATTTTAAACCTAAGACTTCAGTTTCCTTTTGTGCACTTGGCTTCTTGGAAAGAACAGCCATGCGTACTTCCACGCTCTAGCTTGTTTTTTATCCGTAACTCTGTAAATTCCTCATCCTCAACTATCTGTTAAGCTGCCTTTTGAAATCATTTATAAAATCAGTTTCTGTCACCTCTTTCAACTGGACCATTTCAGATCCTGACAACTTGAGTGAAAGCATTTCTCCTCCTCTTCTGTCTTATCAATGACTTTAAATTTATGACCTTTGATTATTGACCCACTCGCTGGAGGGGATAGCTTTTTCTCAATCTAGCCTTTAAAAGCCTTTCATCATCTTGAAAACTCTATTAGTTCACCACTTTTTCCTTGTTCCAAAGAGAAATTCTCATAAATGAAGTCCCTCATCCCTGGTAACATTCTGCTGAGCCATCCTTGTATCCTTCCTAAGGCTGTTATATCTTTAGAAGCCAGAATTGTACACAATACTTTTAACCAGTCATTTATGTACTGAGCAAGATCTTTTTATGTTTATATTCTATACCTCTGCTTATAAACCCAAGAATGCTTTGGCTTTTATGACCACTATACCAACTTGACATGCTGCTTTTGTCTGCTCGTCTATAGTGCAGAATTATACTATATATTGAACTGTCTTTCCTTACTGGTCATCTCAAAGTCCTTTGTTTTGCACTTCTCTGCATTCAACTCCACGGGCAGTATTTTCCAATCCCTGCTGCGGTGGGAATCGTAATAGATGATGTAAATAGATGATGATATTGATGTACTTGTTTTTATCCTACAGGTGCTTTGGTCAACCTTGTTGCCTAACGAGGGACATACACGCGATGGGTCGTGAGAGGACTGCTCTTGGATCTTTTTCAAGAGTAGCCTAGTGCTTCACATCGTTAGTGTACGCTTGACCTGGACCATTTGATGGGCAACACGACAGCTCAGTGACTATCGCTGTGCTGTGCAGATACATGAATTTCGGCCTGTGCCTGGGGGAGTTTGCGCATTCTCCCCATGCTTGTGTGGGTTTTCTCCGGGTGCTCCAGTTTCCTCCCACATCCCAAAGATGTGCTCTTAGGCTAATTGGCAAAACAAATTCTCCCTAAATTGTCTCAAATTTGGTTTTTAATCCATAGATCTATAAACATGGATAGGGATCGTGGGTAGAGGTGGGAACATCGGGGTGGCGGCGCGGGCTCGATGGGCCGAAGGGCCTGTTTCCCGTGCTGTTTTCTTTGTTCTTTGTAATGGGTGGTACCGGACCATGTGAAGGTCCATTTACCTCGGGCAGGATTTTCTAGCCTTGGGGCAAGTGTGGCTAGACAATTACACCCCATGGCTTTTACCAGGAGGCCTGCCCAAAACTTTTATGATCATGCCAAGGCCAACAGAAGATGCCGTTCTGTGAGTCTTGCCCACCCCAATTTCGGGGCAGCCAGCTGGTGAAATCAGGGCCTAATGAGTCATGTTTCTGCTCAGTTCACCAGCCTGTCCATGACATCTTCCTACAATTGTTTTCATTATTATCTACTATTTTGCAAGTTCTGCATCATCTATAAATTTTATAATTCTGGTCATGTAAGTCATTCCTAAAATGAATAATGGACTTAAAACTGGAACTTGGAGAACATTTGTGCAAATCAATATATATATATAATTTGTCACATGTTGTCCTGACTAGGCATTATCTTCATGCAAAATCCTAGCAGACCTCCTACTACTTTCCTACTCCCATGAACTATATCATCATGTGGGCAGTAGTCTTTCCTCAATTCAACATTAGCCCTTACAGTCATGAACACATTAATACAGCCTCCCTCCCTCTTCCAAGTCTTTACTGAAATATATTTACAATGATACTTATATGCGACCCCCTTCACCAAAATCTTGGACTTTGTAGGTTCAGATGGTCTGGAGACTTTATAAAAGCCAAATACTTTTCTGAAACCAAAAGAGAAGATGCTGGAAAATCTCAGCAGGTCTGGCAGCATCTGTAAAGAGAAAAAAGAGCTGACATTTTGAGTCCGGATGACCCTTTGTTTAAGTTAAAAGATGTAGAAAGTGCTCCCAATGTGGTCTGTATATTGGAGAGACCAAGCATGTTCAGGGTAATCGCTTTGCTCAGCACCTTTGGTCTGTGCACAATCAGGACCCTGACCTTGCGGTTGCTTACAATTTTAACACATAATCCTACTCCCATGTGCACATGTCTATCCTTGGCCTGCTGCAATATTCCAGTGAAGCTCAATGCAAATTGGAAAAACAACACCTCATCTTCTAGCTGGGCACTTCACAGCCTTTCGGTTTCAACATCGAATTCAACAACTTTTCAGATGATTAGTTCTGTTCCACCTCGACCTCTTTGTTTTCATTCTATTTTATTTAATGTTTTTCTTTTCTCTATTGTTCTCTATCTTATTGTTTTTCTTCATTTTTCTCCCCCCCCCACCACTCTTTCCCTTTTACTTTACTTTATTCCCCTATCCTTTTCTCCCCATTTCCTTCCCCTTTCTAAATTTTACCTCTGTCCCATCCATCCCCTGCTACCCACCAACCCAACACATATTCATCTCTCATTTTAGCTTCTCTGCCATTTGGCTATTCACATTATTCTCTCAGTGACAGCCATTAGCAGTCTTTCCCCTGGTTTCTGTGGTTATGACTCATTCTTCATTCCCTCACCCTGCAATATAAATGTCTCCCACTTTCTATGCCTTTTAGCTTTGACAAAGGGCCATCTGGACTCCATGTAGCTCTTTTCTCTCCTTAAAGATGTTTCCAGGTCTGCTGAGATTTTTCAGTGTTTTCCTTCGGGAAACTTTATGGTTTTCCAGATCTTGTTCTTTTCAAGTTTGGCAGAGTGGTTGTCTCAACTGTTTTAGGCTGACTTTGGTCTGGGCTTGTAGACTTGGTGTTTCAAATCCTCAGATGTCAATATTTGTTTTCTTCTTGTGCTCCTTAAATATGGCATTTTTCTTTGTGAAAATCTGTCTTCCCTATTTGGATACCATGGCCTTAACCCTCCTTCTAGATTGCATGTTCACTCTGTCCATTCATTTATGGAATGGACACTGAATTTATTTTTTCAATGAGGTCCATCATGTCCTTCCTTAAAGTTGAAGTTTTATCTCCTTTTTATAGAATCCCTACAGTGCGGAAGGAGGCCATTCGGCCCTCAAATCTGCACTAGCCACAATTCCACCCAGGCGCTATTGCTTTAACCTCATGTATTTAATACTGTTAATTCCCTGACACTAGAGTCAATTTAACATGGCCAGTCTATCTAACCTGCACATCTTTGGTCTGTGGGAGGAAACCCAAGCAGAGATGGGGAAAATGTGCAAACACCACACAGATAGTGACTTGAGGCTGGAACTGAACCGACATCCCTAGCGCTGTGAGGCAGCAGCGCCAACCACTGTGCTACCCTTTAAGTTTATACGTTTTCTCATCCTTGAGCTCAACTTACAGTTTAGCTTCTAATGTTGCACCCTGTTTCTTCATGTGCACTCATGCTTCCTTGAGTTTTCTCTTGGCGAGTTGGCAATTACTTCTCTCCTGCTCCAGGATCAACTTCATGTTGTGCCTGTGAGTTTGAAGCTTCAGCTTTGTTACTGCAATTTTTATGGGTTCTGTGACAGCAACTGTTTTGCTCTGAGGTTCAGGCTCAGGCTTCTGTTGCTGCTGCTGCTTCTCCTCTGAATATTTTGTTTGTTTAATATGTTGGTGCTCATCTAGAAGTTTAGCTGGCCTGACCAAAGAGAATAATTTTTAGTTCTCTGTAAAGGAGTTAGGGACAATCTGGAGGGAGTTTAACTATATCAACCCTTGCTGTATGTGCCCTGAGACTGTTTCATGGGATAGTGTAGAGGGCATTTTCACTTGTATCTAACCCCATGCCATGCCTTGGTATGTCTTATCCTATTCTGAACATATTATTCTGAACTTTCCGAGATTATCAGAAGTGATCTTCCCTTTCCATTTCCTGCATCTTTTCCAAGCCTCGTTCTATCTCCAAACTTCTTCTTTCTACCTCCAAACAGCTTGACCTGAGACATACTGAACCAAAAGAGGAACAAGATATGATCAATGCAGTAAGTTTTATCGCTGATTAGCCTATTATTTGGACAGCAGTAATACAAGGTCAGGGTTAGGGGACTGAAGCAATCGAACGGAACCTGTTTCCCCAGGAATGAAGGTTTAATTCAGTGAGAACTTGCAGCGCCTGGGCTGCTGGCAATCCGTCACTTTTACCTTCGTTGATGTGGCATCTCATCAGTGCCTGACACATCATTAATTCTAGTAGGGTCACCCTCACAAAACATTGGTCTAGCCCTGCTGCTGGTGTCCAGAGTATCTAATTTTTTTGAAGAATGAATTCATTACCGGGTTTGCAGATAGAGTGAGGGGGAGCGATTGAGAAAACATGAAGTGGAGTCTGTCAATTTATTACTGATGATAGATCGCACAGCGAGATTAGTTTGTATTAGTGAAATACCACCCCTCCCTTTCACTCCCGAGCTTGTGCAGAGTTAGATATTGTCCTGAAGGGCAGGTCAGGGAGATTTCCTCAGGATGGAGCTGACCATTCCCAGTATCAGAGACCAAAGGCAGAAAGAAGAAAAATATGACAAAGAACCATTTTGGTCACAGGAAAATCTGAAAAGTTTCACTTCAGAGGGAAGAGATACAAAATGTCCAGAGGTCTGGAACAAACTGCCAGAGGTGGTAGTAGAGGCGGGCACAATTGTGTCTTTTAAAAGGCATTTAGATACTTACACGGGTATGATGGGTTTTGAGGGATATGGGCTAAATGCAGGCAATTGGGTTTAGTTTAAGGAAATAAAAAAAAAAGGGCGGCATGAACAAGTTGGGCCGAAGGGCTGTTCCTATGCTGTAAACCTCTATGATTCTATAAAAAAAAGACTGAGAGTTTCTGAAGATGATCCAACACTGTTTTAGTCGAAACTCTGTATCCAATCTGTTCACAGCAAAGTCCCACAAACAGCTAATGAGATTTGACAGGATGGGGAATTTCTGTTCATGTTGATAGGGATAATGTGTTGATCCAGGACACTGGGAGAGTTCTCCGTTCTTTACAAATATGCCAGATGTTGCCTGTCCCATGAAGAGTTTGACAGAATCTCCAAAATATGACACTCCAACAGTGTAGCTCTCCTACCGTGTTGGGCTGTATGTCCTGGAGTTGCTCATCAAACCGCATTTTGTTCACTCAACTCCCGAACTGAGGCAGAGACTGACACCCAGAAACTGAGAGTGGACCATTTCGCCCCCTATCAATTCATTTCATTTGTCTTCTCATATCCCCATCTCTATGAAAATAGCAGTGTTGATCCATTTAAATAAACCTGTGTGAAACCATTTTGCTCACGTTTCCTCCCTTCCATTTTCTGAATCACCTGTCAGGGGATTGGTTGCACAGGTACCTCCACTATACCGTACAATTTCCCATTTCTCACCTGGGCCACTGGACAGTGAATGCTGACAAGGCACTTGAATTGCGATGGCAGTTGGGATTCTCCAGGACCATACCATGCTGTAGTTCCTGAGGCACCAGGATTATATACTGTTGCCTGTGTCTAAATTGAAATTCATGGAGGTAACTCTGATCTATCAGCGTTCCAAAGTGTGAATCTGGGATCCTAAATTTCTCTCGAGAAGCATTGTTGGGCTTCTTGGTGGTCTCCTCTCTCATTTCAGACCCAGTCCATGTCTTGGGATTTTGAATTTAATCTTTCCAAAATATCCCAAGCTACTTCAGTAAAAGAACTGCACAGTGATTGGACTCTGCTCGTGTCTGAGAAGTCTGCAGGTGCCACAGCACCTATATAGTCTGTCACCAAATTGTGATTTGCTTTGGATATTTTTTCTCTTGCTCTGTTATTGTTTTATGAGCTTGACTGTTGGTGTTACTCTATTTCACAGTCTTTAACTTTGAACAAAAGATGCATCGGTTTTGCTGGTGGACTTCCAATATGGAGGGCTTTTCTAGGTCAGATATTCTTTGGATTTGGGGTACAACCGAAGTATCATCAGCCACTCCCATGATTATCTGGTCTCTAATAAGCTCTAAATTAAGGTCACCATAATTGCCAATCGGTTAACTTGTAAGAATCTACTAATTCTGTAGGATTTTGGACTCTTGTACCTATTGCATATAATAGTGTCTTCACTTAAGCCTTTGTTTTTTTTTATTCAAGCCCAATTCAATCAAGTGTCTTAAATCTTCATCTGTATAAAGCCTAATTCTGTGCCTGGTCTGGTCTTTCCATTTGCTTCAGTTGGCCTTGAAAGTTAGTGTTGATCTACCATCCATGACTATTCTCAGTTTAATAAGAAGTTTCACAACACCAAGTTAAAGTCCAGCAGGTTTATTTGGCAGCAAAAGCCACGAGCTTTTGGCCCACTCACTGCTCCTTGATCACAGTTCACAAACAGGGTGTATAAAGACACAAATTCAATTTAGAAAATAATGGTTGGAATGTGAGTCTTTATAGGTAATCAAGTCTTAAAGGTATAGACAATGTGAGTGGTGAGAGGGTTAAACACAAGTTTAAAAAGATGTGTATTGTCTTCAGCTGGGACAGTTAATGAGATTTTGCAAGCCTAGACAAGTCATGGGAGTTACCGATAATATGACATGGGCCCAAAATCCCAATTTTGGCTGTCTTCACGTGTGCGGAACTTGGCTATCAGTCTCTGCTCAGTGACTCCACACTGTCATGTGTCGTGAAGGCCGCCTTGGAGAACACTTAATCTAAGATCAGACGCTGAATGTACATGATCGCTGAACTGTTCCCCAACAGGAAGAGAGCACTCCTGTCTGATGATTGTCGAGCGGTGTTCATTCATCCGTTGTTATAACACCTGCTATAACATGGTCTCCCCAATATACCAAGGCTCAGGACACTCTTTCCCACAGCGTATCAGGTAGACAAAGACAAAGTCGGCTGATTTGCAAATGTACGTACTGTGTACCTGATGGATGGTATTCTCACGTGAGATGATGGCATCCGTGTCGATGATCCAGCAGAGTTGCTGTGGTAGGGATGTGTGGTGTCGTGGTCACTGTTCTCCTGAAGACTGGATAGTTTGCTGTCTGTTTGAGGTTGTGTGGTCTTCAGTAGTGGAGAAGCTATGACACTTTCTCCGGAGCTTTCAACATATTGATGAAGACAAACATCTCGCCAAGACCACCCTCACATTCCCGCTTTTTGCCTTCAAACAACCGCACAACCTCAAACAGCAAGCTACCCAGTCTTCAGGAGAACAATGACCTCAACACCACACAACCCTGTCACAGCAACCTCTATAAGATATGGTGGATCATCAACACCATCCCCAGGTGAGAACACCATCCCCAGGTACACGGTACATACACTTGCAACTTAGCCAACATTATCTACCTGATGCGCTGCAGGAAAGGATGTCCCGAGGTATTGTACATTGGGAAGACCATGCAGATGCTACAACAACGGATGAATGAACACTGCTCGACAATCATCAGGCAAGACTGTTCCCTTTCCGCTGAGAAACACTTCAGCGGTCACTCTGATCTTCGAGTAAGCATTCTCCAAAGCGCCCTTCACAACACACAACAGCACAGAGTCACTGAGCAAGGACTGATAGCCAAGTTCCGCATACATGAAGACGGCCTCAACTACGATCTTGGGTTCGTGTCACACTATCTGTAACCCCATGACTTGCCTGGACTTGCAAAATCTCATTAACTGTTCTGTCTGCAGACAATACACACCTCTTTGAGCTGTGCTTAACCCTCTCTCCACTCACATTGTCTGACCCTTTAAGACTTCATTATCTGTGAGGACTAGCATTCCAATCATTATTTTGTAAGTTTGTGTCTTTATATGCCCTGTTTGTGAACTGAAATCTCACTCACCTGATGAAGGAGCAGCATTCCAGAAGATAGTGGCTTGTGCTACCAAATAAACCTTAACCTGGTGTTGTGAGATTTCTTGCTATGTTTACCCTATCCCAAAGCTGGCATCTCCACATTATACTCTCTGTACAGCAGTATACAGCTTTTATGTTTTTTAAATGATGTAGCAACGTCTTTTTTTTCCCCCTTGTACTTGTTGGGATTTGGTGTGCTCCAGATATTTTTAAACATCAACATTCCTGTTTAAAAAAAAATCTTTTGAGCAAATCATTTTGACTAGGTAATTGCTTTCTGAAGCTTGAAGAATTGCTTAAATTCTCCAAGTCGATTTTTATTTTTCCTTTGACTTCTCTTCAAAAGCTTTATTTTTGCTCTCATGTTATGGTACTGACTCTGGGTCTGGGCTGCATTGTTCTTTTAAGATAAGCTTGTTAAAGCCAGCAATCTGCCAGTGCTGTTTGATTATTGCCTCAAATTTTAAAAGTTTATTTCAGTTTTTTTTTGAGCTTGCTTATCATTTGCAATCTGGCTAGGTCCTCCTTCTGCTTTTGATCAGATCTTGCTATAGTCCAACACATGGAGTTCTCTGATGCTACACAGAGGATCTTCTTCTGCCTTTAGCTTCTTGGGTGATCTCCAGCTGTGTATTGAAGGCCTGCCAGTTGGACAGAATATTCTTTGGACAGAATATTCTCTGGACAGACTATAGTTTCTTTACTTCATTCTTGGGGATTTGGGTATCCTGTACCTGCTGTGACCATGTTATAAAGTTGTATGTTGTTTCAAGAAGAGGTCCAGAGACTTTTATTGCTGCACAACAACGATTTATTAATTGTACGTAACTGTATACATATAGACAGGATATAGTTTTGCTTAGATGCTATCTTCATGCTTACTCCAACTATTTTTTATGTGCGACACTGCATGTTTTTTTCATTCATTCGTGGGACATAGGCATCACTGGCTGGCCAGCATTTATTACCCATCCCTTGTTACCCAAAGGCAATTGAGAGTCAACCACATTACTGAAGTTGCATGCACAAAACCAGGAAAGGACGGCAGGTTTCCTTCCCTGAAGGACATCAATGAATCAGATGGGTTTTTCCAACAATCAACAATGGTTTCATGATCATTAGTAGATTCCGATTTCCAGATTTTTTTTTTTGGTATTCAAATTCCACTATCTACCGTGGCAGGATTCGAACTTATGTTCCCAGCACATTAGCTGAGTTTCTGGATTAACAGTCTAATGATGATAATCCAACTAGGCCGTTGCTTTCCCATGTGCGTGATAGTGTTTCCCCTTGTTCCATATTAACGTTATATTCTCTGAATAATGCCCTAATACCACCACCTTCCTTCCTGCCATTAAAGTAATTCTGGGTTTCTATATCACCACTTTCACTTAATTTATTAAGAATCACATAAAATTAATTTGTCTGGAACTTTGCCTTCTGCAAGTCCAGATATGGAGCATCTACTTAATTACCCTGACCAACCTCCTGTGGCTCATTAAAGAATTCAATAGTACTAGAATTAGTATTGATTGTACTATTGTGAAGCAATAATAGTGGATATTTCATAGCCTTGTTGATCATACTCTACAGTGAAGATGGAAATGAGTTGTCTCCATAGAAATGGTTCAGTTTTGATATATTATTGACCTTTTGGTACTAAATTTTTCAAACTGTCATACAGAAATGAAAAAGAAATTGGAATAGATTAAATCAAGTTGTATCTGAACATGACTTAAACTGATAGGTTATCTTGAAACAATTTTTAAAGACTGTGATATATAAAATCAGTTTTACAATAGCATATTCAAAGTAAATAAAGTTTGACATTTAGCATCCTAGATGTGATGTTTTGAGGAGAATTTGCATGGCTTCTGTCATTTTTATTTAGCAAAGGGTTTTTATGAGTATTCTTCCATATTTAACAGTGAGTATTTCAGACAAAAATATTTCCCCTTGAAGTGATTGGTTGATACTTTGATTTGCTTTGATTTTAACGTGTGCTAGTAGAATTCTCAGCCTTGAAAGCTTTCTGTTGACAATTCCAGGGGCCATAGCATCAGCATCATTTTGCTTAGTTGTAGACTTGCGGACAGGCGAAAAACGACGTGAAAAGAGATCGATAACAATGAACTCATTTTATGCTTCTGTATGTGTTCTCCCTTTCAGATTGATAATGCATACTACCATAAAATCATTTTTTCCCAGAATTTGAACCTCAGAAGCATCTTAAAATGAAAATTCAAGACTGATATTTCACCACATTGCACTCTGACATGGATTAAATTTTCTTGGTGACTTGTCAATCAAAATTTTCATGCTGAATTGTAATGCAAGTTGATTTACACACAATATGTTTGATGTAAACTGAACTTATTCTTGCATACAAACGCAAGAGCTAAACAGCAAATGGTTATTATTGACTCCTGTTTTGTTTCCCCATTCCTTCCTCTTCAAGTTGCTGACCAATGCCTTGAAATGAGACAGATTAATCCTTCTCCATACTTCTTTTCTTGCTGTTAACCTAGCTACTGGGAAATGTCTGAGACTAAATTCTAGTGACACCCCACTGGGTAAGCATTTAACCTCTGCTCAGGTATTCTAATTAATTGATAGCACAACTGACATTTACTTGTATAAGTATTCAAGTAGAAAATTGACTAATTTAGTAGATTTCTCAATTAAAACACATTTATCCTGAAATTACAGACAAATTCAGGAACATTATCCTCTCCCAAGGCCAAAAGTTATTTGATAGCAAAATAATCCTATTGTATTGAATTTACTCCCATCACAGGGTAATCTTTTACCTAATCCTATATAGATCTCAAATATTTCTTTAATACCTCACTTTTAATTTAAGATGTTAAAACACAAATTTTACTCTTTTTTTCCATTCCCTGTAAATGGAGTTTATTTCAAATGAACTCCATCTCTTCCTAGTTTTTCTTTTATGATTACAGGCAAGTGAATGTAAATTTTGACCAAAATTTCTTGATTTCTAATTGTCCTGTTTTTTTTTCTTTGCTGTGAACAGGATGTGCAATTTTCCACATTGTCAAATAGGTGCCAGTGTTGTATCTGCAGTGGGACAACTTGGCTACAGGTGTGGACTTGTTCTGGAGCATCCATTTTCAGCATGATTGCTGGGATGTTGTCTGGGTTCATGGGCTTAGCTGAATCCAGTACCTTCAGAAATTTCTTTATCACATGAAGTGAATAGAATAAATTGAAGACTGACATCTGTGCTGCGGGGAACTTGGGGAGAGGACTAGATGGATCTTATATTCAAACACCTCTGGCCGATGATGATTGCAGGTGATGGTTGCAAACACTTCAACCTTATCCTTTGTATTAATGTGCTGGGTTCCCCATCATTGAGGGTGGAAATACTCCTGGAGCCACACCCTCTGGTTAGTTGTTTAATTGTCTATCAGTGTTCACAACTGGATGTGGCAGAAGTGCAGAGTTTTGATCTGATTTGTTAGCTGTGTGATTGTTTAGCTTACTCTGTTGAATCTTGCTTCTATATCTGGCATGCATGTTGTCCTGTATTATACCTTCACTAGGTTGACTTCCTTTTGGTTGTGTCTGATGCTGCTCCTGCTATGGTCTCCTCAGTGAGCCAGTGTAGTTCATCTACCTTGTGGGTAATGATGGAGTGGGAGATATGCTAGACCATAAGGTTACAAATTGTGATTGAATACAATTCTGCTGATGGCCCAAAGTGCCTGATGGGTGCCCAGGCCTAGTTTTAATTTGCTAGATTTGTCCTGAGTCTATCCTATTTAGCACAGTGGTAGTGCCACTCAACACAATGCTTGGTATCCTTAAGTATGAAATCAGGACTTTGTCTCCACAAGGTTTGTGTGCTGGTCACTTGTACCAATGCTTTCTGGACAGAGGCATCTACAACAGCAGATTGGTGAGGGAGAGATCAAATAGATTTCTTCCTCTTGTTGGTTTCCTTACTGCTTGGTGCAGGTCTGGCATGGAAGATGAATCCGTGGTCAGTAGTGGAACCATCATGCCACTCTTGGTGGTGCATATTGAATAGTTTTCAACACATTACATCCTGGTCTCATGCAACTCTCCATACTTCTGTCAAGTGGTGTTTAAATGGAGGGGTATGCATGTGCGTGTTTGACCTCCTGTTATCAGACATCTTGGGATCCGGAGCTTTATTTGAAGACTCCCAAGGCAACTCTCACCTGTGGTGGATCTGTCTTCTGCCAGTGGGGCAGAAGACACCCAGGTGATGGAACAGTGGGGTGAATTATTTGTAAAATATGATTCAGTGAGTATGACTCTTTGTTCAAGATGTCACTAATTTGATTTGTGAGACAGGTCTTCTAAGTTTGGCATAAGCTCCCAGATGTTAATAAAGAGGATTTTGCAGGGTCGACGATGCAGGCTTGACATTTTCATTTCCAGTGCCTAGGTTGATACTGGATGCTCTGTCGGGTTTTATCCTTTTCTTGATATTCCTGTTGTGGTCGAGTACAATTGAATGGCTCGCTAGGCAGAAAGCAGTGAAGAGTCTCCCACACTGCATTGTCTGGATTCACGTGTAAGTCAGTTCAGGTGATGAGGTCCGATTTCCTTTCATACAAGTTGACTAAATACTATTGCCACGTGACTCCAAGCTTTCATTACCTTGAAACTAATTTTAAAGGACCTTTTTTTTCCCCCCCAAAAAAGTTCAAAGCCATACATAGAGAAATCACCTGGTCAAATATCCAGCTTTGAAGCATCATTTTCCCATGGATCTCGGAATGGGATTCTTGATTGAATGAAACATTGATGGCTCATAAAGCATAATGAATACTTGGCACTGAAATTCCCTGGATATTCAATTATTTTTGTGAAAGGTGGTAATGGAGTATTTGATGAAAGTAGCTATTTAAAATGGTGCCTTGCATTGCAATGTAATGCAAATAGTAAACAATCACAGCATGTTCTAAAGTGGTCTTGGCTACGTTGCTGTCAACTGAAAGATAATTGATGCTTTTTTTTAAATGCTATCAACATTCCTTCAAGTCTAGTTCTAATTAAGGTCTCCCACTGATACAGCTTGACAGAACATCTTAAATTGTATTTTAAATAATAGCTTCCACTTGGATGTGTTACCTTGCTCCACAAGATCAGCCTGCCAGGTAGAGTCTCATTTCATTCACTAGAAGCCCATTAGCGAAGGAGAATTGGGCACTTAGGGGGAGAAAAATACAAAGAAAAAGATATTCTGCAGTTTCTAAAGCAACAACAGTAAGAAAGAAAAATGTATCATATCAGATGTGTGGTCTACTTCAGTCGGTGGGAGACTGATCGTGGAGCAGGATATTATAGTACAGTATGATGATTGACGGATAGTGTATGAAGCAAAAGCTCGTGTAATTAACATGCATGAGGGACTGACAACTTCTATATTGTTGTACTTGTGAAGAAAAGGACATTTCAGGTGACAGAACACTGACATTCTTTGACTTAATGCTTCCTATGACCTTATGTGTAAGTGAACTGAGAAGATGAGAAAGCTTATTTGCATAGCAACATCTACATTTAGAAGTGGAATCAGAACCATCAGTCTCATTTGTCAGTGTAGTTGCTTGTGTGTCCTGGATTTCAAGGAATTGTGAGGTATTGCAAGAAGAGATGGGAGACACAATGCAGATGTGACTAGTTCAATTCAGTATAACTTAGGTTGATTTTGAAAATTATAAACTTTGTGGAGTATTTAAAGATGGTTTGGGAGATATTCAGTTGTGCAGTGTTCATGAAAAATCTGCTATGAAAGTGCTATTTGGAGATGTTTTCAACACATGCACTTTAAAAATGACAGAATATTTCTAGTTCTACTATGGACTTCATTAATCTAAAACAACACTTCTAATCTTTCAAATCAATATATGCTGGATAAACAATATATATTTAGTTTAGTGACTTTCAACTAAATTATAAAATGACATATGTATTTGGCTAGTTTGAATAATGTTACCATTATGAAGTTATACGGTTATGTTTTTGGACTCTTTGTTCAACTTAGGGAGGCATTAACATGTTCTCACACTTGCCATGACAAGAAACTGTTGTAGTTTGATTATTAGACATTAAAGAAAGGTTTTGATTGTTGTGCAACATGTTTATGGTTCGAGAGATAGTGAAGCTCAAGTTTTCTAGAACAGTGTTGAGAATGTTAGATTGTAAACCTTTGTGCTTTAAACTATTCATTTAGTTCCTAGATAAAAGAGAATTGGGATTTCAAGGATAGCTATTCATCTCTATCTAGATACAAGGCCCACGTGATTCACATTGTTATGGTGATGGGCTCAGATGTTGGAAGGAGCACAATGAAATTTAACATGTCTCCCATTTTCTATTTCACTGAGCAATATGGAAGATAATGAATGAAGTGATTCCTCATTGCCTTCATTGGGAGCTTAAAGTATGCACAATTCTCCTTCCCAAAGAATCCTCAACCTTTAAGCAACAATTGTTCCTTTAAGTTCTTGCTCTTCTTCCATTGTCACCAACCTTTCCCATTTCTGCTGTTTTCCACAGCTTATAGCTCTGAACATGAGACCTTGGAAATGGACCCATTTGCAAAAAGGCAGTGACCATCTGACGTCGCAAATCACCTAGCTATTCTTGTTTGCATAGATGAAATCTAACCAAATTTATAATTAATCCAATTGAAGTCAACAGGATTTTCTCCCATTTACCAAAAAGAGCTCTGCTATCTCCCATTGAATGTTTGAAATCTCAGTGGTGAAGGGGTCAAAATACATTGACGGTCAGTCTCTGAGCTAGTCTAGCCCCAGCATTCTAGTCTTTGCTTAATATTTTTTGGAAAGTTTCCTTCCTTGACAGTGTGGAAAAATGAGTTTCAAATCAGCTACAATACCTTAGCATCAATAGTAGCAGGACTTCTGAATTATTTGCAGAGTAAGGTATTTTCCTGAATGCTATATAAGAATCGCTGTACAACTTAGGTACTTGGTATCAGCATCAAACATTTTGAATTCACAGTTGGGTTATGATTAAAGCTCTTTTGACTGTATTGGAGAAAATGTACTTTGGCCTTGCAGGAATTATCCCAACTTCACCTTTTTAGCATTTCTATGTTTCTGGCATAAGTCAAAATAATGCAGCTAATTTATGCTTAAGCCATCGAAATGTTGTGCTTTAGCCTTGTTATATAAAGTATTGCATTAGTGGAGTGGCTTAGTGGTTAGCAGTATTGCCTCACAATGCCAGGGACCCATGTTCTATTCCCAGCTTGGATCACTGTCTGCACATTTCCCCCTGTCTATGTGAGTTTCCTCCTTGTGCCCTGGTTTCCTCCCAAAGTCTGAAAGACATGTTTGTTAGGTGCATTAGTCATGCTAAATTCTCCCTCAATGTACCTGAACAGGTGCTGGAGTGTGGCAACTGGGGGATTTTCACAGTTCCTTCATTGCAGTGTTAATGTAAGTCTACTTGTGACGAATGAATAAAATTTAATGTGACCGTAACTAATTGAATTGAGACTATCCCAGATCCCTTTCAGTTTAGTTACAGAAGTTGGCTAATGTCTGGTATCCCCAATTACGCTTTTAACATTTTAAACCATTACATTTTGTTTTCTATTACTGACAGGTCATGAAATAGTAACTAATTCTGGGAAAGACAGTGTGTTCATAAGAGGGAAAGAGATTTCTGTTCAGTGAAGCTCTGAATTGGATGGCAAGTAATTGCTGGGGAATAATAAAATGGTGCTCTGGAGAATTCTTTATTATCCATTCACTGGATACAGGATCTTGCTTTCACTGGCCTTTGTTCTCTGTAGAAGTCTGTGGCTTGAAGGCACTGGCAAATTACCTTGAAGCTGCTTTTCACGGATGTTAAAGAACTTCAAAGTACATGATGCAACAAAAGAAAGCTGCTTCCAAGTACATAACTTACTGGTCACACACTCTATTTAGATGACTGTGTTCTGTCATCACTCAGTTTTGCACTTGTTCTTTTTGCAAAGACTGGCCTTGCTGCCTTGTTTGTCATGATTTTCACAGATGACGTTCTCTGTCACAGAGTATGCAGACCTCTGGCACTGCGTGAAATAAAAATGGGCAGAAGCCATGCAAAGTTGGGGCAAGTTAGTTGCTAATGAATTAATCATTCCTGGCACCTCCTGCTGGCAGGGTGAATGAAGAATCCTTATACACAAATGAGTAAAATCAAGCCTCTTTTTCTTCGAGTATTTTTGTTTCATTGCATTGCTCTCTCCCTGCTGCTTGATGTTTTGCCAGTGGAATTCAAGGCTGAACAGGCAGCGATGGAACATCATTGATTGTAAAGAGATTTTAAGAACTTGATTGTTATTCTTAGTGGCAGACACTTGTCACGATGGTTGTTTTCAACACCAGTTTTCTCAAAACAATATCTATCTTGAGCTTTGAGAAGAGTTTAATATTTTGCACTAACGATTAACAATTTCACAAAATAAGAGTACTGATCCTCCTTGCTACGATCAACATCGTTTTGACTACATAGCACGTTTAAACCGAGTATTCCATAAAACTACCAACCAATGCACCAGCACAGACAGGGGCAAAGCTGTTTCTTCTTCAGTTGTTTCTAAATCTCAGTATGCATGATCACGGAGAAAATGATCCAACGCACAGCAATATTGTACAAGTCTCATTAATTTGCATGTGTTGCTTGCAAATAATGCAGTTCTTGTCACTAAAAATGCAATTCCGGTGGAACTGAGTGGTATTGTGGATGGCTTATAATGGCAATATTTGTTCTGGAACCATATTGGTCATATCCAAGGCATTCTCTTGAAAAAATTTCAATCCCTGGTTCAAGAAATAAATAAAATGGAATACTTGCATAAATTGGAAAAAGGAAGCCATGAGGCCTGGTGAGAAGGATGAGTTGTGGATTGAAAAACAAGTTGCAACATTAAAAGGCAAATGCATTAAATAGGCTCATTGCAGTGGGAGTTTATTAAATGAACACCACTGACCAAGTATTTAATTTTTTTGATGTATTGTTATGACTGTTGGAGCTTAAAAGACTGTCTGTCTTTAATTAATGGTAAAATGAAGAGGAGGATGTGAATGACAAAAAGCCATGTGATCTCGTCACCATGAGAACTGGGTTAAAACTTCTGGAAGGGAAAGTGCCATGTTTAACACCTGTATGCAGAAGAGGAAAAGTTCTTTTTATTTATTAGTCTCAAGAAAGGCTTACGTTAACATTGCAATGAAGTTACTGTGAAATTCTTCTAGTCGCTACACTCTGGCGCCTGTTCGGGTCAATGCACCTAACCAGCATGTCTTTCAGAATGTGGGAAGAAACCAGAGCACTGGAGAAAACCCACATGGACACAGGGAGAACATGCAAACTCCATACAGTGACTCAAGCGGGGAATCAAACCGGGGTCCCTGGCGCTTTGAGGCAGCAATGCTAACCACTGTGTCACTGTGCCGCCTGGAGGTAACTGTCCTTGCTCTTTACAGGCTTGTCAGACACAGGAATTTTGGAGGAAGAAGACACTTGATGGATATGCCAAGCATGAGAAAATGAGTGATTTTCGGTTTAACCACCAAGCAAGCTGTTGGCAAGGATGGATTATTAATTCAAAGGAAAATAATTGTGAAAGAGTTAGATGACAGAATCATCAGAATGTATCTTGCTGCAGGCAATCAGAAGAATTGAATAGAAATTTTTTTGCTTAACATCAGTAAGATTCCTGCACTTGGTAGTGCAGGAAAGAGAGATTCTTTTTTTAAAACTTGGTTCAGCTGGCAATGTTAAACACGAGATTGCAGTTCTGCTGAAAGTGGAATGTATTATATAAAGTGGCAAGGGATTTTTGGTTGAATTAAGAAGTTGTAAGGAATACGTTTTCTGTGTTTTAATGCATTCAACTAATCATTACTTTCGCATCAGTGATGATTTAGTGTGTTTGTTACAGTAAAAGTCCTAGCATTAAATCTTCTTGGGCGATCCTTTGAATTATTCCCTAAGAAATTTATCTCTTTTTAAATGTTAGTGGCCTCCATCAGGTCATCAGAAGAATTATTAGACTCATATAGAATCCTTACAGTACAGAAGGAGGCCATTCAGCCCATCGAGCCTGCACTGACAACAAATCCATTCTATTCCCATATATTTACTCTGTTAATCTTCCCAAGACTAGGGTCAATTTAGCATGCCCAATCAATCTAACCCACACACCTTTGGACTATGGGAGGAAATCTGAGCACCTGGAGGAAACCCATGCACATATGGAGGGAACATGCAAATTCCACATGGGGAGTGACCCAAGCTGGGAATTGAACCTGGATCTCTGGCGCTGTGAGGCAGCAGTGCTAACCACTGTGCCACTATGCCACCCAATTATTCAACTTTAACTATGAGTAGCTGACTGACCAATCTTTTCTGATTGTTCAATGTTAAGGTATTGCTATTGCTAAGGTTCAATGCTATTGACAAATGGCAGAGCGGTGTAGGGGATCCTAATAACAGGTGATGTAGCTAGTGTGGCTGGGAATGCTAACCTGAAGGCCCAATTAAAAAATTATGTTTGGTTGCTCAATTGCAATATTCTTACCCCTTTGTTCAGTGATAATTGGGGGCAGGACTATTCAAAATATGCGGCCATAAATCTGAGGGTTTTTCCATTCTGCATTCCACCATAACAATTAAATTCAAATTGCTGGCTGATTTTAAACACTGCTGGATGATTTTCTTTCCTCAACTTTACTCAGCAATTTGAGGGATGATGTCCTGTGGGAAAGTTGCCAGAATGGATTTATTAGTCACTCTACAATCCTGAGACTGGTATGGTTTATAAGGTTTACAATGGATTTCCATAGGACCTGTTACCATGGTTGCACATTGGCTCAGTTAAGACCTGTATGTTTTAAAAAGAAATTTACCTGCAGCCACCAGTTTATAGGACATCATGGAAGGTTCTTTGGTTTGGGTCAGTATGAATTCGTATTTACATTACTGTCCACAGTGAATGAAGTCTGAAAGGTGTCATTATTGCTTAGTAACAAATTCAATGTGCACATGTGTGTTTCACAGAAATGGGAGGATGAAGCTGAAATTGATCAAACCTGAATTTTGAGTTTATGCATCTTCCAACTTTGGCTTGAGGCATCCCTGAATGTTTGCTAATGAAATATTCCAACAGCATGACTGTGTGATGCCTGAGCTCAATACATCTTAAAGTTAAAAGTTAAAGTTTATTTATTAGTCACAAGTAAGGCTTGCATTAACACCACAATGAAGTTGCTGTGAAATTCCTCTAGTTGCCACACTCCGGTGCCTGATCGGGTCAATGCACCTAATCATCACATCTTTCAGATTGTGGGAGGAAACCGGAGCACCCAGAGGAAATCCACACAGGCAAGGGGAGAATGTGCAAACTCCACACAGACAGTGACCCAAGCCAGGAATCAAACCCGAGTCCTTGGCACTTGAAGGCAGCTGTTCTTACCACTGTGCCACTATGCCACCCAATGGCTTCCATAATTGCTTTTGCATTTCCCTCAAAATGCTTAGGTCATCGTCTTTAAGTGAGAATGAAAGACAGTGAAATTGGGCAACTGAGGGGAAGGAAGCGAGAAAATCGACCAGGGGATGTGGGGATAGACTATCCAAGTGAAGGGGCTGATTTGCAGAGATGGAAGCAATTTTAATTCTTCCAGAAACTAATTGTAACTCCTTGAAGTTACACTGATCATTGATGATAAAGAGATCATACTCAGATTCTCTCATAGTAGACAGCTCGTATAACTGTGAAAAGGTGCAGAAAAAATATGCAGTAGTGGTTCCAGGGATAAAGGATTAAACTGTGTGGATAAATTGGAAAATATGTGGCTGCTCTCCCTTCAAGAGAGGATTGAGAGAAGATTTGATAGAGGTGCTCAAGATCATGGGTGTAGACAGAGTTGATGGAGAAAAACTTTTCGCATTGTCAAAAAGGTCAAGGATCAGAGAACACGGATTTAAGCTGATATGAAAAGAACTAGTAGAGATGAGTAAAAATCATCTTAACTTTTTTGCATGGAATGGTTAGGATCAGGAAGACACTGCCTGACAGGAGGTAGAAACAGACTTGAATTGTGTCTTTCATTGGGGAATTACATAATTATCTGGAAAGAGAAAAAGGCTGCAGAGGAAGATCAGGGAATTGGGGCTAGCTAAAGTGCTTTTGCAACTTGAAGGACTAAATTGTCTGGATCGGATTTGCACAAATCTCACCCATGGTGTGTTTTCTAATGGCAGAGGCAGCTTGCCATTGGCCATATGGCGGAATCTTTGGTCCTGTTGATGTCTATGACCCTTTCTGTGACTTGCCCATCCTGCCACTGAAGAATCCACTAATGGATGAGGGGGGAGGGGTCGCCTTTAGCAGGACCGAATGATCCCACTGGTGGGCAGTGGGAAGGGTCAGAAAATAATGCTCTGTGATTTTATTTTAACTTGCTGTTATTTACCCTGATATCTGGAGTAAAATATCCAGGAATCTACTAGAATAGGTATTTTAACAGCCAATCACTGCTGGTGACAACTCAAAGACACATTTCCTATCTGTGTGGTTTGTACGTGTGCTATTTGCTGATGTTGCAACTTAAAACCAAACTTGTATTTTCTAAGCTCGACAGTTCATTTTTCGTCAGCTTTGCTGCTGGTGGTGAGGATGTCACCATCAGGCACAACCAAAATCAATGGTATTTCAGTGAGTCCTGCATGACAAATTGCAGAAAGAGAGAGTAACACAAACAGAGAGAAAGAAGTGGAATAATACAATGGGGAGGGGACAGTTCTGTGACCTGTGCCATTATCCTTGAATTTTTGCAGTTGCAACAATAGCAAAACTGTCAACACTCACCACTATCCTGTAAAACTGCCAATGACTGGTGTTCAAGCATATGCAATTTAAAGCAGAAATTCAGAAGTTCTGCTCATTAATTCTTTGTTCCCCAATTGGATACATGGTTCAAGTGTTTGTTGGTGGAAATAATTGAAGTCAATTGAATTAATCTGAACTTACACTTGTACAATATCTAATATCACTAAAAACTCTTTAAAAGCCAGCCTTGCCAGTTTAAAGTTAAGTTCATAATTATTGCTGTACAACTTCTCTCTGGTCATGAAAATCAATTTTAAATTCCTAGAATGTCAAAATTCTCCATTGTAATGAAATTGTGGACTTTTCGTAAGTTTATGATATTTCAACTTCTCCTATAACCCATGTGTATGTTTCAGTCTTTATTTTGTTGTTTGTAAAGCGACTAAAAATAAATGGGAAGTAATGCTTTTACTCCCTATTTCATCATCTGGCAATCTTTCACTGTGATTGGCAGTTCAGCCTGCTTGATGACAACCTGGAAGCTGAAGATTCCTGGTAGCAAATGTGCCAGTTTGTGCCATTTTTACTCAGTGAGCTGCAAATCATAATCTTATCGCATTAATGCAATAAAAGTGCCAGGATGCAATTCTCACCAGCAGGGAATGAGGGGGGCTCGCTCGCTCGGAAAGCCAAATGCTGAGCCCTAGGGGCACCATTGGACTGGGAGATCTGCTGCAATCCCCTCCCCCACCTGCCCCTTGGACTCATCCCACAGACGTCACTACTGCCCATCCCTGCCAATTGTCCCTCCCCAGTCATACCTACAGCCCCTGCCCCTTTGGTACTGCCCCTGCCACAGTAATGTGGCTGGTGACCAGTGACAAGGTGGTCTGTGGGGTGTGCCATGCTGGCATTGCCCTATGGGCACCGCCTGGTCCTGCCAGGACCATCACCTCAGGGTTTCAGTGGCCTCTGATCCCTCCAGAGAACCATCTGTGATCCTCGCCAGTGAGAAGCATGACGAGTGAACAGGTAAGTTGGAGTGAGCCCAGATAATTGTGCCCATGACTCATCAATGACATACTGATCATGTCACTAATATTTAAATTGGCTGAGACAAAGCGGGGCCTGTAAGATCAGGGGAGGTGAGGCATTTTTCGTCTATCACCCTAACTTACTATCTCGCCTCACCAAATGGCGGTGAAGCGAGGTCGTAACGTTCGTGCAAGGTGCTTCAAATTGTGGTCATTGCTGCAAAACATTTCAAGCAGTTTTTATTTACACATTGTATAGCTATTACTTTTGTGTTCTTTATTTATAAATTATGTTTTCACCGTCATAAAGCAAAATATTAAATGCTGTTTGGTCATGGTGATACTGAGAGACTCAACTATATTCAGTGTAATAATATTTCCAAACAGCAGGCAAATATCATCAGATCAAATTCCTGGGGTGATGTCAAATTATAGTTGACAACCCTGCCCTGAAACCTCAGTCAAAAAGTCCCCTTGCACTTGCACCGTTTCTTGGGCAGCACAGTGGTTAGCACTGTTGCCTCCAAGCGCCAGGACCTAGGTTTGATTCCTGGCTTGAGTCACTGTCTGTGTGGAGTTTGCACATTCTCCCTATGTCTGCGTGGGTTTCCTCCGGGTACTCATGTTTTCTCCCACAGCCTGAAAGACACGCTGGTTAGGTGCATTGACCTGAATAGACACTGGAGTGTGGCGCCTAAGGGACTTCATTGCAGTGTTAATGTAAACCTACTTGTGATTAATAAATACTTCAAAAAAAAGTGCACTCAGCTTCTCTCAATCAATACCAGATTTACTCAGCTTGATCTTTCTGCCTGTCTTGTTGGATTCTGATTATATTTGAAGGTGAAAACTTTGAAATGGAATTTTAGTCAGAACTGACATGGGCTTGGACTTCACGTCAAAACTGTGGGGCACAGATCAACCTGAACCAAACTGAGATATTGCATGGCTTTGTATTTTGATCCTTCACATCTGGCACATTGTCTGAAAATCACTTCACCACCAATATATCTAAATCATTCCTGGCCTGGACTTGAGAAAGGATAGTTTTCATTCAATGATAGAAGTGACAGTACATGATGCAGGAAGCCATTTGGGTCCAGTGTTCGTTCTCTCTCTCTCTCTCTCTCTCTCTCTCACTTCCACTACCAAGTGGACCATTTCCTTTACAAATCTATAATATAATTTCCTTTCACATGAAGTTTTTGTCTCTCCCTCAGTTGAAATATGTTGAAAATTCTAGTCTACTACTATTTCTCAGTTCATGGACTTTCTTTCTCCCTTCCCCATTGTGTCTTCCATGAACAATCCTTGTTTTTTATTCTTGAGTTTCCCCATTTGCACACAACTGTGAAAAAATCTTTCACTATTTCCCAACAGTCCTGTTCCAAAATTTCAATTCTTCATTCACAGGCTGCTCCCCCTCAACGCCACTCTCAGTTACACCTAGCTGTTGCTGCTGCTATGGGATGTGCTGGTCACATGCCTGTACCTCCCCAACCACTCGCTCAAGTCTTAAATTTCCAGTCTCTCTCTCTCTCTCTCTCTCTCTTCAGGCCCCCATTCTCCAGCATTCTTGCCTTCCATCCTACACTTGGATGCCTATGCCCACCCCTTGTTCCGGATCCTGCCAAAATCAAAGATGTTTTGTCAAGGCCTGGAATTCCTGATCCTCGCAATTCTAAATTCTCCAGTGCTCTGGCGACTGCAATCCATGTACGTATGACATCCTGAATCACTGGTGGGATGGAATCGCATGGAGATTGAAGTGTTAGCAGCAACCAATGGCATCACAGAATGTGGATTGGTTGGGGAGGAAGGGGTGATGGTGGTGGGGGTTGGGAAATTCATAATGATTTCCTGGGTTACTTGAGGGATGGTGTACATGATTCTGCGGGGGACTCTTTCAGGAAGTTTGGGAACGCAACTTCTGGGTCCCAATTTCTCAATGATCTGCTTTTACTCAGAATGATGTGGAGATGCCAGTATTGGACTTGGGTAAGCACATTAAGAAGTCTTACAACACTAGGTTAAAGTCCAAAAGGTTTATTTGCTGGCAAAATCCACTAGCTTTTGAAGCACTTGCCGCTTCTTCATCAGGTGAGTGGGAATTCTACTCACAAACAGGGCATATAAAGACACAAACTCAATTTACAATATAATGGTTGGAATGCGAGTCTTTATAGATAATCAAGTCTCAAAGGTACAGACAATGTGAATAGAGACAGCATTAAGCACAGGTTAAAGAGATGTGTATTGTCTCCAGCCAGTACGGTTTGTGAGATCTTGCAAGCCCAGACAAGCCGTGGGGTTATAGATAGTGTGATGTGAACCCAAGGTCCCGGTTGAGGCTACTCTCGTGTGCAGAACTTGGCTATCAGCGACTCTGCATTGTTGTGTCGTGAAGGCAGCCTTGGAGAATGCTTACCCAAAGATCAGAGGCCGAATGCTGAAGTGTTCACCAACAGGAAGAGAACGCTCTTGCCTGGTGATCGTTGAGCAATATTCATTCATCTGTTGTCATAGCATCTGCATGGTCTCCTCAATGTACAATGCCTTGGGACATCCTTTTCTGCAGCGTATCAGGTAGATAACATTGGCCGAGTCATAAGTGTATGTAGCGTGTACCTTGTGGATGGTGTTCTCACATGAGATGATGGCATCCCTGTCGATGATGCGGCATGTCTTGCAGAGATTGCTGTGGCAGGGTTGTGTAGTGTTTCGGTCAGTGTTCTCCTGAAGGCTGGGTAGTTTGCTGCAGAAAATGGTCTGTTTGAGGTTGTGCAGTTCTTTGAAGGAAAGAAGTGGAGGTGTGGAGAATGACATATTGAAGTCTCTGGAGAAGATGTTATAGCTTCTCTGCCCCAGGGAAGTACTGGGCAATAAAGGGTACTCTGTCTTCCATGTCCTGTGTTTGTCTTCTGAGGATGCGGTTTTTCGCTATGGCGTGATGGAATTGTTGATCAATGAGTCTAACACTATATTGTTGGACTAGGATAAATACCAACAGTCACGGGCATTCCACCTCTAATCTTCGGGTAAGCGTTCTCCAAAGCGGCCTTCGTGACGCACGACAGCGCAGCGTCACTGACCAGAGACCGATGGCCAACATGATTCTGCACACATGAGGACTGCCTCAACTGGGATCTTGGATTCATGTAACCCCCATGACTTGCCTGGGCTTGCAAAATCTCACTAACTGACCTGTTTGAAGACAATACACATCTCGTTAACCTGTGCTTAACACCGTCTCCATTCATGTTGTCTGTATCTTTAAGACTTGATTATCTGTATTCCAACCATTATTTTGTAAATTGAGTTTGTGTCTTTATATGCCCTGTTTGTGAATTGAACTCCCATTCACCTGACGAAGAAGCAGCAAGTGCTCCGAAAGCTAATGGATTTTGCTTCCAAATAAACCTTTTGGACTTTAACCTGCTACTGAGAGACTTCTTACTGTGCTTACTTAGAATAGCTAGAGGCGGCATGGAAAAGCTGATCTGAGTTGGAACCTTTTGATTTGGAAACTGCTTTGCAGCTCGTTGCCTGACCTCATTGTGCTGCAAGAGCAACAGAAAATGTAATTGTGGCCTATTCAATTTACACCTTGCTTTTTCTGAGTTTGGCAAAAACACGTTCCATAATATTTTTTCATTCCAGTAGTAATAAATCCGATTTTAAATTATTTGTCAAATTTCATGTTGCGATACCTCAGCTAACCTTCCATGATTACTATTATACATCCTAGGCTAGGAACAGCAGATCTTTGCTCCCTTTCGAGCAGACCATTTCAGCTTGGTGTGTACTAACCAATGAATGGTTCTTGTGTATGTTTTAGCAGAACTCAGCCGCGGGTATATAATTATCTGGTTAGCTCTTTGCTGATCCTAGGAGTGGTGAAGGACTTTGCCGTTTTAATCTGAATGAAATATTTACAACATAATCAATCGCTGCTCTGTTACATAAGACATTTCTAATGACTTCCATTTTTCACTGATACAAGTTTAACCTTTTATGGTTTACTTTATCTCTAGGATATCCCTCACTCTTCATATTCTTGATGACAAAAGCAGCTTAACAGCTTCAACATGCATTAATAGGATCTTGGTCCCCTTTCTTTAATTGGGCAGTTTTCAAATGAATCGACTGTATCTCACTGAAGTGAAAACCATTAAGGGTTGGCAAACGTTCCCATGCCTACCTCAAAATCTATTGTATTGCATAAAGAATTTATAAATTAAAGGAGGCATGGATGTCAAATTAAGAGACTTAAAAGGAAAAGACAAACTATGGTCTGAAGTTGGAATGTATTAATTAAGTGTTAAGCTTCATATGGCCTCAGTGTTTATGGATTATTAATGAAATTGAGATTTTTATATACAAAGCTGGACATTAGTACTTTAATGATTTATGTATAACAAATACATTTTTAATTTCTTGATCAATGTCACTGCTACATACGACACAGTCTTAAATCAATTAATACTTTTTGTTTGTAAAATCCGAGACACTGGATTGAAATATTGAAACTGGGAGAGACATTTTAAAAGATTATGGAACTACTAATCCAGAGGCCTGAATTGATGACCCAGAAAAAAATGTGTTCAAATCCCACCACAGCAGCTGGGGAACTTCAATTAATTAAATAAACTTGTCTCATTAAAGGGACCATGAAATTCTTGTTAAAAATTCCCTCTGATTCAGAAGTGTTCTTTAGGGAAGGAAATCTGCCATCCTTGTTGTCATTTAATCTCTCTTAAATTGTATCCTAACATGGACTTTCCCTTTCCTTCCCACCTCTCACCTCTTTGCTATTCTCTGCCTCAACAATGTCTTTTTTCATCCCTTTTTTATCCTGTTTTCTATCTTTTTTTCCCTTAAAACCGTCTTACCCAAGCTGCCCCCACAACACCATGTCTTACAAAAATGATCTCTTATCTGTTAGAGGTTGTCCTTTGTTACACTGATTACCTTTGTTCTGCCATTCTGATCTCAAAATGTGCCATTATCAGCACCCTTCTTAGTTATGACCTGGACCATTTACATTCCCTTTGACCACTTGTCCATGACACTTTTGTCAATCTCTCTCTAGTCTCCAACCTATCATTGGCCTTCCATCCTGCCCCTAATGCTCCATCCCCACCCCACACAGCAGTATAAATCTCAGCCTATTTCCAGTTCTCTTTAGCTTTGACAAAGAGTCATACCAAACTTGAAAGGTTAACTCTGTTCCCTTTCCACAGATGCTATTCGACCTGCGGGATTTTCCCGTATTTCCTGTTTTTGTTTCAGGTTCCAGTATCCACAGTATTTTGTTTTTGCCCTTCCCTGCCTTGCTATTTGATTAAAACCTGTTACATCTCTGACCTTTACCAGTCTAATGAAATATCATTTGATATGAAACGTTAACTATTTCTATCTCTGAATGCTGCCTAACCATCTGGGTATTTCAGGCAGTTCCTATTTTATCTAATCTTGTTTGTTGTTGAAATCTGGCTCCAAAAATTGGTCCTACAGCTTATTGTCATCTCTTTGATTCTTGATCTTATGGAATGTTGAGTGATGACATTGCAAATGTTCTCATCACTTCAATCTAAATTTAGAAAAACATTGGGTTAGACCTTGCATCCTTTTGCTGACAAATTTGAAGGCAGGTAGGGTACTTGTGAAGTAAAGCAGATGGCCTCTTGTTCACCCTGACCCCTCTCCATTTATGGTGGGCAAGGAAGCCTGACTGTTCTTGGATCTATCAAAGTCCTTGAGTGGCTCATTAGAGAGCACACAAAGGCCTCCTTTGTTGCTATTTTAACTGTGATGGGAAGGTAGTGGCCAGACAGGGAGCGTGGGCAGTTTTCACAGTAAGGGCTGTATTAGGTCAAAAAGAGTAGAACCTTCTTTTGGACTGTCTTGTGCTGTGAAAGCCAGGCCTTCACCTCCTCTCTATAGTCTTCCAATCTGTCTAAAATCTTGGATTTAGCTTTAAGTCCAGGCCTAATCATCACTTTCTCTACAGGACTATCTGTAATCCCAACAGTGACCATTGTTGGGACCTCGGGCTGCTTAGATTACAGAACTGCCAACCAATCAGATTAGACAGTAGCTCTCCAAGGTAAGATTTCCACCAATGATTGAGGGGGTGGGGGTCAGGAGGTGGAGGAAGTGATTTTACGCTGACGTAATTAAGGCTGTTCCTGTGAAGCAACTGCCTTTTGGGGGAGCAGATGCACAGCCAGTTTTTCAGTCAAGGAAGCGAGTAATAAATCACTCCATAAAATCCAGCCCATTAATATCCTCCACCCAAGATAGTATTGCAACTGTTTCTCTCATTAAATGAAATGTCATTTGCTTGAAACACCAAAACCTGGGGGAATGTTAATCCTCCAATTTTCATCAGAACATGTTTTGCAAATGTGAACTTCATTATTTGTCTTTACAGTCAATAATTTTTTTTTTCTTAATCAGTCTCTTGAGTGACATTATTCTTTTCTTCTCTGCACAGGGCACAATCTTGGGGCCAACCACAGCTACAAAAGAGGTACTACACTTTTATTCTAATCTTCTAGGACTAATTACAATATATTAATGGATAAGATTTACATCAGCATGATTATTTCTAATATGCCATGTTGATAAGCAATAAACTAATAATTGTTGATTTTGGCCGTACTATTGCACAAGATGTAATATAATTATTGCTTCATATAAAATTGTATTGTGGTCTTTAGAGCTGTAGTTGCATTTTGTTTACTTAAACATAATTATCACATTAATGAGAGGTACTCTCTTTGAGTACTTTATGGGCACAATTTCTGACATGGATCACTGTCTGTGGGGAGCCTACATGTTCTCCACATGTCTGTGTGGTTTCCTCCAGCTGTTCCAGTTTCCTTCTGCAATCCAACAGACATGCTGGTTAGATACATTGGCCATGATAAATTCTCCCTCAGTGTACCCAAACAGGTGCAAGAATGTGGCAACTAGGGGATTTTCATAGTAACTTCATTGCAGTGTTAATGTAATCTTACTTGTGATTCTAATAAATAATAAAGAAGAACTAGGTTTTCCATCAGTGGCTATGATTGGATGGAAAATCTATTCTCTTATTCCTTTGTTTTACCCCAAGCCTGCCAATCAGGTAACATAAGTTGAAATAATAATATTGTGGAGCTCACTAAGAGCAGGGGTTTGCAGCAGTCATCAGGGACTTCTACAAGGCTTGGTGCCTAAATATAATTTTTCAATAACAGCAACTATCTTTTTTCCAAATTGTTTTTTCATACCTTTACTGAAACCAATAGCAGTAATGAACTTTTAGCATTCAACGTGATGCTGATATTATATTTCCAAATGAATCATTGCTGCTTCCTCTTATTTTTTCCAAGCACAGTAAGTATCTTGTAAGACCATGATTACTTCATTCCTTTTATTGGATGGGTATTTTAATTATCACTTACAAAAACCAAGTCTAAAAAATCATACACCTCTTTTCACATGAACTACAGGATTTGAATCAAATGAGAAGCATTGTGGTGATTAAATGTATAGCCTATGAAAATTGTTATGAAATGTGTGATGAACAGCTTTAACTTTGCAACAGAGGTTTGTACAAATAACATTTTTCAATGTTTGAACATTGCAATTTTCTGGCCATTGCAATTGCAGGGAATCTCATTCATAGCAATCCATTTTCTATTTACGGTGGGAATCGGGTGGTGGGAGTTTGGTAAAATTGTTTAAGGATGAGTATTATAGATTGGAGCAAATTAATTGCTTTCCCATTAAATCGCTTCATTGTCGCTTTTACATAATGGCTACACTAATAATCAATTTAATACAAGTTCAAGTATGAAAACCCAAATTCAGAACCTTGCATAATCTGGGCTGACAATTCATTGCAGCATTGAAGAGGTGCTGCATTCTCTGAGATGCCGTCTTTCAGCTGAGACTATAAACCTGTTTTATATTTAAGTAGTGCACGAAAGCTTTAAGAACAGGTCATGTGATTTGATGGTGATGTCATTTGAGGTTCCACAGTCTTCTGTTCTTAGTTTCAGTTCGTGCTCCATACAAGAAAAAGCTCCTAACATAAATTTGTTGTTTGTTTGAATCTAAAGGCTCTATTTTGCCATTTTGATTCTAGATGCTGCGTGGATTTGAAACTGGGAGTGTTTCAAATTTGACTTTTAGATCTGTTCTCAGATGTCCCCATACGTGCTTTGTGTACAAAAATATCAGCGATTCCGAATCATGCTGTAGAAGCTATAGGCTGGACTTACTGCGCCCAAAACACAGCAGCTCCGATTGGCGCTTCCAACTGTGCATGTGCAGGAAAAAAGATAGAATGCTGTTCCCCAGGAACATCCCCCTAGCTTCCACAGAAATTGCCACACAACCTAAAACATTATTGACCCCCTTTATCCCTCTGCTATCCAGACCAATCGCTGGCCCCTCCACCCCCCCCCCCCATATTGATCTCAGACAGAATTGCAGCAGATCCCCACCGAACCCCCCCCCCCCCCCCACACACAC
The DNA here is from genome assembly GCA_024679065.1 of Sphyrna mokarran. Lineage (NCBI taxonomy): Eukaryota > Metazoa > Chordata > Chondrichthyes > Carcharhiniformes > Carcharhinidae > Sphyrna > Sphyrna mokarran. The sequence continues at coordinate 43,659,358 of JAGIQG010000003.1, read as the reverse complement.
TTTTGCCCTCCACTTATCTCAGACACAGTGACAGTGGACCCTGCTCTTCTCACCCCGCGATGATCTTGAGCAGAGTGGCAACCGACACAACTTCCCACCACTACCGATCTCAAGCAGAGAACTATCCAATGTGAGACGCTTACTTCCTCACTAACTGGAGCACCTGAATTGGACTTCTATTGAACATGTTCGATTCACGCCAATTTTGGAATTGGTGAATACGATGGTAAAGGGGGAAGTGCTGGTAAGATTGGGCATGAAGCCCATTAAGTTAATTTAAATGCAAATTGCCATCATGTCCATTTTGGGCATAGTTCTAATTGCAGCCATTTTTGTGCTTGGTAAAGGGGAACATGTGCGGCAGAGGGTGCAGGTCGGGCTTCTTGTCTCAGGTCGACTTTCCAAGTTTTGGCATCCTTAATCGGGTGCCACACAATGGTAGTATCACGCTTTTGGTGTCTAAGCCACAGCTCTCTTCTTTGTTTCAAACTCACAACCCCTAACATAGCTAGCACATTACATGAAGGAAATTGGCAATGAGTCGGAATTTTGTTTCCTCAAAAACATCAAGGAAAGATCCTACAAAGGGAAAAAGCATTACGGATCCTTATTTTTTGAATATCAGAAGGCTGGGGATGAAAAAACAACTGCATTTAAGACTAAAGTGCCAGTAAGGTGAAGGTCAAGAAGGAAAAAAACTTACTGTGGTTTTATAAAAGAGGTTTATATCCATTCAGAGGAAGGTAAGATTCCAGGCAGTATGCAGCATATTTGAAAAAGGGAATGCTTTGCTGTAAGACTGGAATCATTTGAAAAAAGATGCATGAAGTCAAAAATCTCCAGGATGAAAAAGGGAATACTGAGAAAACAGCTGTGAAAAGCATTGGAACAATCTCAACTCTCTGGTGCCTACAAGGGAAATGGTGGGTCAATTTGGATCCATGGGGCCTTTTAATTAAGAAAATGAATCATTGAATTCCTCTGCAGAGCATTTTGAGTACTTAATACAAGTGAGTAAAATTGCAAACAAGTTACTTTTATCAGTTTTATTCAGTGCGGCAGAAAGTAAAACCATCAATTTGCTTTAGAGCTTGGTTCATCTCAAAGTGGGGATCAAAATTTTGATGACTTGACAAAGATCTTTCTAAAGGATCTTCAAAGTGGCTTTCCAAAGACACTGATCATTGCGGAATGATTTAGGTTCTACCGAAGGAATCAAGTGGAAGGTGAAGGCATCTCTCAGTCTGTGGCAATCTTAAAAGGCTGGCACAACATGAAGTTTCACATGTCATTAGAGAATACTCTTTAAGATTGTCTAGTTTTTGTTTTCCGAAATGAGGTTATCCAAAGAAGATTGATCACTGAACGTGCTTTGACTTTAAAGACAGCAGTCAAAATTGCAGTACCGATGAAGCTAGCTGCTAAAGAAGCTTCAAAATTTGATGCAAGAATAAATATCCACAAGTTGGGAACAGCCCATAAGAAGTCAAAACAACAACAAGCAAGTCACAGATATGCCAAAATGGGCCATTCAGCGAGTGAATGCTGGAGCAAAATGGGTCACATTGCAAAAGCTTGTTGGGTTGAACTCTCTGCCTCAAGAATATTCAATGGAATAACTTGGGTATCTTGAAACTGCATTCTACAAAAATAATTTACAACAAATAATTGACTGTGAAGAAGAGAATGTCCATATATATATGAAGAGCTCCATTTGGACATCTTATCCAAACAGGATGGATCATGTAAATTCTGTGATTCTGAAGTTAAGTGGACAACCTATCAGGCTGGGAGTTGGCACAGTGGCATGTACTTAACATTGCTGCCTTACATGCTGGGAATCCAAGTTAGGTTCCAGTCTTGGGTGACTGTGTGGAGTTTTCACATTCTCACTATGTCCGCATGAGTTTCCTTTTATATGTTCCCATTTCCTCCCAAAATCCAAAGATGTGCAGTTTGAGTGGATTGGCCATGCTAAATTGCCCCTTACATAGGTTAGGGGAATTAGCAGGGGAGATATATGGGATTATGGGGTAAGCCTCGGGAAGAGTCAGTGCAGTCTTGATGGGTAAATAGCCTCCTTTTGGAGTATAGGGATTCTGATTGGTATGGAAATTGATACTGGTGCTGCTGTACCTTTAATTCCTGAGACTTAATATCAACAAAAGCTAAAGCAGCTTCTTTTAAAGCCAGCAGATGTGATTTTAAGGACATACGTGGAAGAGACCGTGCAGTGAAAAGTTTACATCACAGTCAATGTAAATTGACTGGACAAACTGTAGAGTTGCCTCTCCATGTAGTCCATCATAATTTTGCAGCTGTATTTGGGGGATCATGGTTGGAGAAGTTTGAAGCTTAACTGGATTGCTGTCAGCAGCTTGGTTGATGCCAAAGCAGACCTGCAGCAAGCAGCATGTTCTAGATAAATTAAAGAGTGTATTTCAAGAGACATTTGGCTCAATGAAGGGAATTCAAGTGAAACTCAAGATAAAGCCTTTTAATCAACCAAAACATCTCGAAACGAGTGATGCCGAATGCAATTCGTCCCAAGGTTGAAGAAGAATCAGTATGACTTGTTCACACTAGTGTATTAGAAGTAGTTACAATAAATGACTGGGTTACCCCCATCATACCTGTTATGAAACCAAATGATGCAGTTTGTATTTCTGTGATTTTTTTTTAAATAACCATATATCCATGATCAATATATGGTTGCTTTAATTGAAAATCTATTTGCTGAGTTATCAGGTAGGAAGAAATTCAGCAAAATTGATATTTCACAAGCATATTTACGGATGAATATAGCTATTGAATCACAGCCGTTGCTTATATCATTGCTCATTAAAGTTTTTTTTTCATTTTAAAGATTGTATTTTAGAAAAGCATGTGCATCAGCTCTATTTCAAAGGTCAATGCATCAGTTTTCAAGTAGTTTCTCTTATGTACAATGTTACCTGGATGATATTCTAATTAGAGTCCACTAAACTGGAGCGCTTGAATAATTCAGAAACAACATTGGAACATCTTCAAGCATACAATCTATGTATCAATAAACCAAAGTATGACTTTTTCCAAACGTCAGTCTAGTATTTGGGTCATATTATTTATAATAAATGCTTACATAAAGTACTTAAAACCATTACTCTAGAAACACTATGTTCAACTAATGTTACACAGTTGAATTCTTTCCTAGAATTACCAAATTATTATGGCAAATTTGTCCTTAACTACATTACTGAAACCATTGCATAATTTACCAGGTGTGAAACAATCATGAAACTGGACAACAAACTTGAAGGTATACAGGGATGAAAATGAAGAGTTGCAGAAATCTGCAGTATTGATTTGTTTTAATTCAAAGCAAATGTCACCAACTAGTTTTGCTAACATTTTTTATTTTCACCTGCTGGATCATTTGCTTGTGACTGTTTCTCTAGTTCATAGATATACCAGCAATGATTGCCAGATGGAGAAAGTAATGGATATGGAATTGAAAGTAACGACTGTTGAGATGTATTGGATGCATCCTAATTTGAAATGATGAGTGTCAAGAAAACTAGAATTGATTGTCCCTCAAGATGGTTGTCTCTTGTGGAAATCCAAGTTATTCCCACCTGCATGGAAGAGTTCTGGAACAACTTCATGAAGTACATCCTGGTATTGGGCCGATGAAGCAATTAGCACATTGTTATTTTTGTTAGCTGGATGTGGATACTCACATTGAAGAAAATATGGGACAGTGTTAATTCTGTGCACTTTGCTCCTTTTACATCCTTGAGAGTCACCTAAAAGACCATCAGAATGATTACATGTAGATTTTTCTGATCCATTTGAGGGTTACATATTCTTACCCATAACTGATGTACGCTCAGAATGGCCAGAAGTTGTTATCATGAGACCCACTATATCTGAGCAAAGCGTTGAAAATTTGAAAAAAAATTGGAAGATTTGGTAAACCACAACAGTGATACTGATGGTTCAGAAATTACTTCCAAGGGTTTGACAATTATTTCAACTTAAATGGTATCCAGCATGTAAATTCTGCACCTTATCATCTATCAGGCAATTGATTAGCTGAAAGATTCATACAATCCTTCAAACATTCTTTAAAATGTGTGAAGAATGTTCATTACCACATCTTGAGAATAACTTTTTAGCACCTTACAGAAATATTACTTTTGCAAGTACCCAAAGTTCACATGCATTACTACAGAGAAAGTTGAGAACTATGTTTTATTTTGTTATTAGCTCCAGAAAGTAGACAATAGAGGGCCCACAACAATCTCTAGTTGCTAGATGAGACACAAGAGCAAAACAACATTCAATTTAGTAAGGATATCAGATGTTAGCATCAATTATATCATGAGTGAGAAATGAGTATCAGCCATAGTCTAAACAAAAACAGGTTCAATTACTTACATGGTTCAAACTGAAGGTGAACTAATTTTGCAATGCCGTGTGAACCAATTGTTGTCCTCGCAATGATTTTTCCAAATCATCTCCAGAAGCACCAACACCTTTAGTCCCGAGTGTTGTGAATCTGACTACAGAAGATTTAGTTGCCTGATGACTGTACCTCTGCTACAATACCACCTGAGAATGATGCAGAATTAGTTCCAAGAGAAATAGTGTCTGCTGAACTTCCATATCATACTGCTAGGGTCAAAGACAGCTGAATTACAGAGTGCCACATACAACCAAGGAGGAACAAATGCCTTTCTGATCGACTTTATTATTGACTCTGTAAAATAATTAATGATGCATAGTATTGTGTGTAAAGCATTATTGATCTTGCGATTAACATTATAGTAATTTGTTGTCATGACAACATAAGTAATGAGGGAAGGATATTATATAGTTAAATAGTACATGATTGCTTTAAGAGCAGGATGTGTGATTTGAAGGTGATGTTACTGGCAGCTTCACAAGCTCTTACTTTGTTTGTGCTCTGTACAGGAAAAAAAACTCTGAAAATAAATCTGTTGCCATTAGTTTGAATCTGTGTGCAAACCACAGCCTTCTCTTTTGGTTTAAAACCCCCCCTAACATAGTTAAGACACTACAAAAACCTTGGCAGACGAAAAAGATGGCACTACTGGAAGAAGAATCAATAAATTGTCTTTGGCAATGATTATGCTTGAATTAAAATCACTTGAAGGAAGTTGAAAGTAGTCATTAATCTCAGTGTGTTTTGTGGCACCTTGATGAGAACAACTTGACCGCTATTTTTTTGCCAACATTGGAATAGTGACTTAAAGTGGGAGTTTATTCCTCAATCACAAGTAAGGCTTACATTAACACTGCAATGAAGTTACTGTGAAATTCCCCTAGTCGCCACATTCCAGCACCTCACTAGTATATCTTTCAGATTGTGAGAGGAAACCAAAGTATCAGTGAAAACTTACACAGAAATGGGGAGAATGTGCAATCTCCACACAGACAATGACCTAAGCCAGGAATTGAACCCAGATCCCTAGTGCTGTGAGGTATTAGTGTGCTAACCACTGTGCCACCATAAGACTTCACTGTGATCTCTCTCAGACACACTGAGTTTGTCTGTAAATTTATTATCTCTTGTCTTTAAAAATCATGTTTGGTTAGTTGGTATCGCCTATAAATTATTGGGGCTTTCATTGATTATTTTGGACAGAAAATAGAGCAGGATTTACATTTGGAATTTTATTAGATCTTAATTGCCTTCGCCCGAGTTACCTATCATAATCCAACTCAATGAAAAGGATACATGTATAGATCAGTCAGCAACAGGATTACAATATAGGGATAAAGAACCATTCAATTCTTGTCCCACTATAGTGATATTGAAGATTACTGCAATATAATTTTGATGTATTTGCCGAGAACAGTTTTTCATAACACAGAATGGGCTTGTTAACAAAAATTGAAACCCATGTGTAGAAATGGTTGTGTGGGCACACTGCTAATTATGGGACAGAGAGTATACTAGTAGTAAGCAGTTCCTTTTCACATTGCAGGGAGGTATAAGTGTGTTTCTCAGAAGTTGCTCCCTTTTTCTGATAAGTATAGAGGACATATTTTCCCAATTTATATACATGTTGAAATTTAGAAGTGCAGTAAGTGTGAAAAGATACAGGAATTAACTTCAGGATATAAGCATAGAGTATTATATCCAACACTGTGCAGCATCCTTCAGTAATGTGTCAGTAGCTTGGAAAAGATGTAGAGGAGATTTATGAGAATTGTACAAGGCATGAGGGACTTAATTTATTTGGAAAGATTAGACAAACTCTTTGGGAGGAGTTTTTGATAAAGTTGTCCAAAGTCCTGAATGGTTTGTTAGAAAAAATAAGAATAATTTATTTCCAGTGGCACAGAAGTCAGAGATCACAGATTTAAGGTAATTGGTAAAGGACATGAGGATGAAAAAAGTTAGACAACGTGTTGTTATGATGTGTAATGCACTGCCTGAAAGTGTGATGGGAACTGATTCATAATATTTAAAAATTGAATTGAATAATCATGTTGAAGGAGGCCATTCAGCCCTTCATACCTGTGCACCATCTGTCTGAATAAGTTCCTAAATGCCATTCTCCTGTTTTCCCCCCATAACTCTGCACATTCTCCCTTTTTGCTTAATCGTCTAAATCCCATTTGAAAGCTTTGATTGAACTTGCTATCATCACACAGTCTCAGGCAGTGCATTCCAGATCTCAACAATTTACTGTGTAAGAAGAGTTTTGGCTTTGAAAATGGCAAGACAAGTTGCAAAAGCTTGATGGGCAAAAATTTGTTGGGCTAGCGGGGAAGAAGAGTGGAGTGAGACCAATTTGATAACATGTTCTAAGAGCTGGCAAAGGCAATGTGGGCCAAATAGCTTTCTCCATGTTAGATCTGTTGAGTTTAAATGACAAGGATTGTCAAAGCCCTTGCCATATCTTGGTTCAGAATTCCAGTAGGATAAGTTCACCTCAATACCGCATAATAAATATTCATAATTAATTAGGTGCATGCTATTCTTAAAGTTCAAGAATTTGAATGTGTCATTTCCTCACTGAAAGCAAGCAAGAATGGATTCTGTCTAGTCTCCTTTACAAAGTCACTCAGTCCAGTCAGTAGATCAATGGTTGGTGGCAGTTGAACAAACAGACAAGTATTCATGATTGACTGACTCGTCTGTATTGTTTTTCAACCTTAATTAAAATTTTAAAAGACACACATCATTGCTGACAAATGGTCTCAACTTCTAATATTATAAAGTGATAGAGCTGATTTTATTTACCTCTGCACCTAAGTCAAATTTAGTTCTGCTGTCAGCTGGCCATATAGCAGCAAAATCGTATGGGGAAGTTACCCAAATATTGCTGACTTCTCCACAGCTCTCCAGTTTCTTGTGTTGGGCTGTGACCTATTATTTCTGCACCAGCAAACAGCTTTTGAGGAATTAACTGCTGGCTTTGAAGGTCAAAATGTGATTTAATCATTACTTTTTATTCATTCATGGAACATGGGTGTCGCTGGCTCGCCAGCATTTATTGCCCATCCCTGATCGCTTTTGAGAAGGTGGTAGTGAGCTGTCTTCTTGAATCGCTGCCATTCATGTTCTGTAGGTTGACCCACAATGCCTTTAGGGAGGGAATCCCAGGACTTTGACCCAGTGACTGCAAAGGAACGGTGATGTATTTCCAAGGCAAGATGGGGACTGGCTTGGACGAGAACTTGCAGGTGGTGGAGTTCTCATGTAATTGCTGCCTTGTCCTTCTAGATGGAAGTAGCCATGGGTTTGGAAGTTGCTGTCCAAGGAATTTTGATAAATTGCTGCTGTGCATGTTGCAGATAGTATACACTGAGCATCAGTGGTGGAGGAATTGAATGTTTGTGGATGTGGTACCAGTCAAGCCAACTGCTTTGTCCTGGAAGTTGTCAAGCTTCTTAAGTGTTGTAGAGCAACATTTCACCCAGGCAAATGGAGAGTATTCAATCACACTCTAATGCTGTGTCTTGTTAATGATGGATAAGCTGTGAGCAGTCAGGAAGTGAGTTATTCATTGCATTATTCTCCTAGTCTCTAACCTGCTCTAATAACCATTTGAAGTATGATCTCACTTTCCCCTCTATCCCACTACAAGATGGTATAAGTTGGTTGGTCCTGTGGTATATGGTATTGTGTTCCAATCTCTGAGTCAGAAGCTCCAAATTTGAGTCCCACTCTGAGACTTGGTGGCCACAGAAGTTGTGTTCATAATTAATCAGTTTTGCCAGATTTATCAGCCTGTAATCCTTCCTATAGCATCGAATAGATTGCTCCCTATGTCAGTCAAAGCAAAACGTTTTCTCTTTAGCATATTGCCTGTGCAGAACATTCCTGTGTACAGCTTTGGATGCTCAATTGGACAACCCCAAAAAGTGGGCCTGAAACTTATCGTGTGTAATTACCCCACACTCATTCACTATAAGGCAGACATCATTCCAATTTTGTCAGTGTGCCCATTATCATGAATCTAATGTTAACTGCTTAGTGGCTGCTCACCTCAGCTGATGGCCCAAAATTGTGAATGGCTGGCACGAGCTAACATGCACCTTGTGAAGAGGGACTGTATTATATTGGCACAAATAGCGCATATCCTCATAAAAGGCCCCCTGCTGTGGAAAATACTGAATTAAAGTGTAACATGAGAGAGAGCATTTTTTGGGACACTGCACTGGTGGCTTTGAGAGATGAAGTGAAGAGGAGGGAAGGAAGCTAGTGCTGTATCCATTGGGATCCAGCTTACAGCCTTATAGCCAAAAGCTCAAAAGGCTGTGATCTAATAGCTGTGGTAGCAAACACCAAGGATCTGAGTGCAGTATTGGAAACCTTTCAGTGACCTCAGAATATTTTAAGCTTGGAGACTTCATCCTCAAACACCACATCCTATCAACTACACCACTAAATTTCAGACACTGTTCAATGCACTACACTTTGTACTCCCGTTCACTGACTCTTCCTATCAATACGGACTCCTCCCCCCACCCCCCGTGCAATGTTTCACCTAGCTCTCATATACTGGGCACTGCTGAAATCCTCACAATTTTATATTATACAGATTCTGCCAGATAGTCAACCATGTCACATCACTGAGACAGATTGCATGACACTCACTTCCCTTTCTCTTGCAGAATAAGATGATACATAACTCGAGGCAGCCAGATGTAACAGCTTGCATGTGCTCGCCCCCATGTAGGAGATGGTACTTGCCATCACTGGAGCAGCTGTGGCAGGCTATGGCCAGTGTGGAATTGAAATTGTCAAAGATGATGGTGTTCTCATCCTCTCCTGCGTAATCCCATTTTCCTCTTCGTCCCACTACAAGTTATAAATGGTTCATGGATTTGTCCTGTGGCACATTAGGTACAGCTCTTCCTTTGAGTCATAAACTGCAAGTCTGGGTCTCAGTCCGAGACTTGACCATGGCAGTTGTATTCATAATGTTGCAAAACAAGTTAATTATCAGCCTGCAAATCGTTCCAGTAAGCCTGTGGCAGCTGGTAAGAGTGGGAGAGTCTCATGGTCAGCCAGAACTTCCAGAAGGCAATAGCAACCACCATATAGTCGTTGGCCAAAAAATGGAAGTCCATGGTCACCACCACCCTCTTAGGCCATGGTACCTGAAGACAGAGAGAGATGATGTAAGTATCCTCTTCCAGCAGTGCACAATCTTATCTTTCTTCTCCGCTCAGATGCCCAAGAATTGGAACTTGTCCAAACAGTGGGGAAGAGAAACAAGACACTGATGCAGTATACACCATCATTTGATTTACACTTGCAGCCACTGTTTCAGATACTGATATATCTCATAATTTAGCGGGCAGACTTGAAACGTGGTTTAAAAAAAAGACTAGGCACAGCCAGTGGATTGATTATGCAGCTGAACAGGGGGTGAGGCTACAAAATCTGGGTCTGCTGCACAGAGCTGTGGTAAGTAGTTTGCTTGTTTGGCCTATAAAAGAAGCCTGGTAGGCAAAATACTTGGTACATTGCTAGGAGGTTTTCTGGTAGGTCTATCAATATCCAGGATCTAACTCTGCACAGGGCTTTGTGCTGAGCCTAGAGCCTATGCTTTCCAGCAAGTGATGGCCGACTCCTTGAGGACATTTTACAGACTCAGATGCAGTGTAGCATTACATGGTTGATGTTTCTACTTCCAGTTACAACATAAGTAGAAGCCACTCAATGTTTTGGTATTGTGCTGGAAGCTCAGACTTCAGTTATGCGAGCTTGCTTGCCATCATGGCTGTTGATTCATGTTTGAAATGGCTTGCAGGAGTCACAATAATTCAGCAATCCTGTCCTCCACCACATTACTTAGATTGCTGTGATGTTCCCTCAGGGAGGAATCGCAGTGCTCCAGGAGCAAGAATTCAGTATCATCACTCAGGGTGACATTGCCTTTGCTTTTGTGCATCAGCCAGTCATGCCAGATAGCTGCCAGTTATACTGAGATGCTGCAGTCCAAAGCAGTGGCATCTAAAGCTTGAACAGCTTCAGGTTATTGTGTAAGATCATCTGCAGTCTTCCTCCAGCTATGTTCAACTGCAATAGTTGCACAGATCAGGAGCACAACGGCAGGAAACTCAGTGAGGGAGTGCTTTGGATGATTAGTTTATGTTTGACATGCTTAGTTAACTTATATTTGCATTATGGCTCAATGCAATGGGAACTATGATAGTCAGTGGCAGGGAAGATGAATGAGAAATTGGGATGAAGCTGATGAAGTGAGTTGTTCACAGGCATCCTGGCCAGAATGGGATACTTTTACTTTCCTCCTGTTCCTCAGTTACTCACCATTTAGTGAGTGGCAAGAACTGAATTCTCATGATGGTGAGATATGCAGCTTCCAGTGGACTATGGCAGTCTCTCATCTGAGTACTGCAGGGTGATCTAAGCTGTCAAATGTTGAAAACCTTTTATTCAGCAAGCCAAACTGTTTTTCTAACCCTATTTCAGAAAATAAAATGCCTAAAACCAAAACTAATATAATTCAACTTTTATGCAATTATCTAAAAAAAAATCAAATCTCTTGCAGCTGATACTGATTGTTCATGATCAGATTTAATATATCTAGCATGGTCAGTTCATTCATTCAAGCTTTTCATAATATCAACCAATCAACCAACAAACCTTTCCTGCAGTTAAAACATTAGTAAACACGACTCCTAAGTTGCAAATGCTAGGACTTTTCTTACCGTGAAATGGTTTCTTTCTGAAGCCTGACATTACACAAATTATATAGACTTGACATAATAATCAACAGAGGGGAGCACAAAGAAATAACATTCATTTTGACAGCTTCTCAACCTCAACAAATCTCACTATACAACTGGAAGAGACTTGTGAATAAAAGTATATAAACACCACTACTTAAGCAATTTTGTTAAATTATTTTGCTATACTGAAGTTCAGGATGTGTGTTATTGGATTGTATTCTACAAGTCAGTTATTTTTCTGTGAAAAGTGGAACCAGGTAGTTAATGTGGCAAACAGATATTTCAATAGAATTGTACTACTGTTGTATAAGGACCTGGCACATATGGGATTAATGTAGGAGCATCCAAAGTGTGATGTAAAAGAACACAGGACTGCAGCCAAGTTTCTAATGTTGGACAGAGCTCTATATGCTAGCAAGCATGGAGACCATCCCTAGCTTGTATATTTTGTAAAGAGTTCTAAGAGTCAATGAAACCATATAATTAACCTATGTATGACCACAAAGACTATTTTAGACTTATCAAACAATAACCAACACCATATGGTGGCAGCAAGTGAAAATGCTAAAACTATGCAGGAAATGCTGAGGAAAAACAATTCTGGAAGACAGAAAAAAATATGTAACAAGGCATTCTTTTAATCTTTACTGCAACAGAAGACTCCATTGAATCTCCTGTGGAAGTCCAGTTTCAAATTCCAAAATGCAGAGTCAGCAAATGAAATAAGGATAAGCTAATTTTTTAAAAAATGTCAGGCTACAGCGAGTCCTGAAATTTTTTTAAAACTGCATTTCTGAGTCTAAATTATTTAAAACCCATTCCACCACTTGATGACATAACACAAGGCATCCAGGTCTGCTCCGAAATAGGGGGAGATTCATAGATTCTAAACTCAGCTGAGGGAAGGCTAAAGCCAGGATTCAGCAAATTCAAGACTCTGAACTCTGCAAGTGATCTAGGCAGCCCATTGTTAGAGGAGTCAATCGCCATTGTCGAGAGTCCAACCGAAACAGCAAGTGCAAGAAATCTGTTTCCAAGTAAATGCCAGTGCCATCTTAAAATTCATAAAGCTCTTAAAACAGCATCAATACTTAAAGACTTAACTATGAATCAGAATTCCACTCTGTCAAATCAATTCAGACTGGCCCGAGGTCCAGATCAGTTGCAAATTTAGGGAATTTACAGGTATAAATTCCTAAGATACACTACTGCTTTGACTTTTTGCTGAGACCTGAAGCAGAGCAGGTGAGCTCACTGCTTTATTCAGTAGGTCCAATTGCAGATGACATTGCAAGACAGGGAATCAATGAATCATCTGCTAAATTTGAAGAAGTTGTCAAACGTTTTGACATATTTTGATTGCTGTGAAGATTAAAATATCTGTGAAGGCTAAATTTAACAAGCAAGTCCAGTAGAGGGCTGAATTTAACAAGTGAGTCCAGCAGCCTGAAGAACCTGTCGATTAATTTATGAGTGATTTATATAAGATGGCAGAGGTTATGAATAATAGAGATAAAATCTGATCTCACCAGGGATGGATTTGTGGTAGAAGTAGCAGACAGCACACTTTCTGATCTCATGCAGCATGCAGAAGGTAATCTAGACAGTTAGGCAGTCAGAACTCTGTGAGCAGCATAGAGCCATTTTAAAGTGAAATGTAAGGCCAACCCACTGTTCAGCTAGTTAAGCAACAAAAACAGATACCCCAGAACAGGGAAAGCAATATCCAAATTGGCCAGTAGTGTTGCATGCCAAAGCTATGGAGCAAAGTGCACCCATAGATGAGATCAATGTCCTGCAGTTTCAGTGTTTTCAGTGCAACAGAAATGGATACTGAAGCAAATTGTGCAGGGCAAAAACTGTGAAACACACAGAAGGCCCTAAGATTATAAAGAACAAAGAAAATTACAGCATAGGAATAGGCCCTTTGGCCCTTCAAGCCTGCACTAACCATGCTGCCAATTGAACTAAAACCTTCTACCTTGAGGGGACTATATCCCTCCATTCCTATCCTATTCATGTATTTGTCTAGACACCTCTTAAAGCACACTCTCATATGTACTTCCATTACCCCACCCCCTGCAGTGAGTTCCAGGCATTCACCACCCTCTGTGTAAACACACTTGCCTTGTATATCTCCTTTAAACTTTGCCCCTCTCACATTAAACCTATGCCTCCTAATAATTGACTCTTGCACTCTGGGGAAAAAGCTTCTGACTACCAACTTTGTCCATGTCCCTCATAATCTTGCAGACTTCTATCAAGTCACCTCTCAACCTCTGTCATTCTGGTGAGAACAAGTTTCTCCAATGTCTTCTCATACCTAATGCCCTCTGTACCAGGCAACATCCTGGTATCCTCTCCAAAGCCTCCCATCTTTCTGGTAGTGTGGCAATTACCAGAATTGACCACTATATTCCAAGTGCGGCCTAACTAATGTTCTAGTTAGGTTCTAGTTTAACTTCTGCAAAGTTAAAACTGCAAACCTGGAAGAGTGACAGCCGTGCTTCTTGAGTGAGCTTTTGGTTTATCGTTTTATCATAAAGATGTTTTAGCCAATGGCCATTTAACACATTTTAAAATAGACATAGACATCAGCATAACAGTCCTGTCGGACGAAGAATCGTGGCTGATGACCTAGCAATGAAAGCCTCCCATAACACCCCCAGATGAGGCAAAAGGGCTAAAGCTCCTGCTGCAAGACAACATGTAGATGACACTGAGATATAAGAAAACAATCCATGAGACCCCCTGTGTGATCACAACCAGAACTATTTATACTAAGCCACAAAGCCTGTGTTGAATTTCATCTGTTGCAGAAGATTGACAAAGTCAACCAGCAAGGGCCAGGCTCCAACTACAAATGCAAATTCCCAAAACTCTTCACAGGACCATGGTGATTGAAAGGTACATACGGATTACATTGGGAGAGGGTGTTAAACCCATGTGCTTGTTCACACCAAGGAAGATTCCCATCTTCAGACAAAGCAAGTATTAGCAGCAGCTGAACAAGAAGACAAGTATGGGGAACATCTCCCCAATCAACCATATGGTATTCTGGGATGGTCCCAATACCAAATCTGAACAGGTCCATCTGTATATGCCTTGACTTGACACCTGATGCAACTCAATAATGTTGTAGCCAAGGAAGTACATCGTGTGAATGAAAGCCTGACCAGAAGTCTCAGAGAGCACGATATGTTCAAATAGTGGCTTTTGGCAACCCCCTCCTTGATGAGCATCCAAGCTGTTGACAACCTTTGCCATCCGCTTCAGCAGATTCTGCTTTAATTCCCTTGCACTTGGAACCACATCAGCACCAGAAATGTTCCAGTGTACAACCTTGGCGATTTTGCCACATATTGGTTCACGGTTCAGCAAGATATTCACAGCAGCCTTGGACCAACTGCAGCAAGTAGAGCGGACATTGATTTGTTATTATCACATATATTGGCATTCAGTGAAAAGTATTGTTTCTCAAACATTATACAGCCAAAGCATACAGTACATAGAGAAGAAAAGGAGAGGGTACAGAATGTAATGTTAGAGTCACAGCTAGGGTGTAGAGAAAGATCAATTTAATGCAAGGTAGGTCAATTTAAAAGTCTGATGGCAGCAGGGAAGAAGCTGTTCTTGAGTGAGTTGATACATGACCTCAAATGTTTGTATCTTTTTTCCCAATGGAAGAAGGTGAAAGAAGAATGTCCGGAGTGTGTTGAGTCCTTCATTATGCTGGCTGATTTTTTGAGGTAGTGGGAAATGTAGACTAAGTCAGTGGATGCAAGACTGGCTTGTGTAGTGGACAGGGCTTTGTTCATGACTTTTTGTGGTTTTTGCAGTCTTGGTCAGAACAGGAACCATACAAAGCTGTGATACAACCAGAAAGGATGCTTCCTATGGTACATCTGTAAACATTGCTGAGAATTGTGATGGACATGCTGAATTTTTTTGCCTGGTGAGCTTTCTTAACATGGTCCCTCCATGCCAGCAGGACAAATTGTTGGTGATCTGAACACCTAGAAACCTGAAGCATTTGATCATTTCTACTTCATCCCCATTGATGTATACAGACGCATGTCCTCCATTATGCTTCCTGAAGTTGATAACTAGCTTCTTTGTTTTACTGATATTGAGGGAACTATTATTGTTGCCGCACCAGTTCACCTGATTCTCTATCTCTTGCCTTTGCCCCATCTCACCATTGTTTGAGATCTGACCCACTATGGTTGTGTTGTCAGCAAACTTGAAAATTGAGGGGAACATGGGCTTGCGTTTTAGGTGTACAGAGGGTATTGTAAGAGGGTTAAGGATAAAGTGTTATGGGGCACCAATGTTAAGGATGATTGTGGAAGAGGTGTTGTTGCCTATCCTTACTGATTGCGGTCTGCAGGTTAATAAGTTCAGGATCCAGTCGCACAGTGAGGAGTCGGGCACTAGGCTACGGAGTTTGGAGATGACTTTTGTAGGAATAATAGTGTTAAAGGCTGAACTGCAGCCAATAAATAGGAATCAGATCAATTTCTGAGCCACATTGTCAACAAAAAAGGTATCATGGCAGACCCACAGAAAAAGCAAGGCTTTCGGTGAGTTCCCAACCCCATGCTCAATTCCAGACCTGCACTGATTCTTGGGGATGGTAAACCAGTTGGCAAATTTTTAATCAAATTTGGCACAGGTCACGGAACCTTAGAGGCATTTATTTAAGAAAGACCAGGTATAGTACTGGGAATTACATCACAAGCAAGCATTCATCACAAGGTGATGCCACACTTGGGTATTCTGGCCCATTATGTCCCAGCACTTTTCTCCCATCATAGCAGCAAATGCTTCATCCAGAGTTCTGGGAATAGAAGTGGATGGAATATATGCAGACCTGTGTACTGCACATGCAGAAGGCTGTTGAGCATGGAGACAAGGTATGGTATCATAGAAAAGGAAATCCTCACAGTCACATAGGCATGGAAGAGGTTTTCAGGCTATATCATGAGCCTCGATATTGCAGGTGGATTACACCACACACTTAATCTTTTTTTTTGTTGAGAAGGAGCTCGCTCTGATGCCTCCCAGAATCCAGATGTTCTGCCTGTACTGCATCGTGTTAAACTATGAGATGATATTCATCCAAGTTTTAAAAAAAAAAGCAGACAGCAGCAGACATATTTTCAAGGGCAATGATGGCCTTTCCAAAGCAACGGGAAGGTCAATCTCATCAGAGAACTTTGAAGAATACTCCCAACAGACCAGGGACTACCTGCTAGCAACCATGTGTAAACCCTAACAGATCTACTTGGAACAAATGCATCATGAGAAGTGGGCTCATATTCACAGTTACTGCTAACATTGTTGGCCTCAATACAACCCAAACGGAGGGACCATAAAAACTTAGTTTGAACAATAACATGTTATTATAGATGACCTTTTGGCTAATGATGAATCGCTGGTCAGCCCAGTCTTCAACGGTCAAGGATTTTTCAAAAAATACACCAAGGTTGCCTGGGCATTGCCAAGTGCAGACATGGGTAGGCATTGCCAAGACGATTCAAGATACCATTGTAGATTACCAGGTGTGAGTGTGTGCAGGACCAAAGAGAGCCCCTCATACCCACACAGTTCTCCAGCAGGCCGTTGGAGATGCTTGGTTGACCTGTTCAACATCTTCAATAACACATCGTTCCTCATAGTGGTGGACAATTTCTGCAGATGTTTGAGGTGGAACACCTGTATTTAACTGCCACAGAGATGGTGATTCAGACACTAAAAGTGATGCTTGCAAGCCACGACATCCTGGATGGGATCATATCAGATATCTGCCCACAATTTTCAAATGAATACTTAGTGCATTTTGCCACTACATCTGGCTGCTACCAGTGCACCAGCTCCCCAAGGTAACTACAATCAAGTAGAAAGTTGAAAGAGGGTCTGTACAGTCAAAACCTTCCTAGCAAAGAACAAGGATTTCTGTGCAGCACTGCTCATGTGCAGGTGCAATACTTTATAACGCAGCCTATTCCAATCTGAACTCTGGGTGTGCAGGAAAGTCCACATACAACTTAGTGCTGCCAAAAAATCTCTCATTTGAAGATTGACAACCAAGATTGGTCAGGACATCAAAGCAAGAGAGCAGTCTGACAGGCAGGAATAAAATTCTACTGGATTCTTGCCAGAATTACAGAAATTTGACAAGTCTGGTTTAAAGACCTTGAGAAATCAGTACCAACATTAGAAATAATGAGGAGTAACTTTTCTGCAACCTGGCTGGCACTACAGAGGGCACAATCAGGAGAAACAGGAAGAGTCTCCTCCTCATCCTTTGACTGCCATTTCCACTGTGCAATGAAGAGATATTGAGGAACGTGCCCAGATGCCACAATAACCTCCACACTAGCAATGACGGTCACTATCATCCCTCTGATGGTAATATGAAAGAGATATGGGATGGTTATAAAGGCTTCAGAGTGCCTGAAGCTTTGAATTCAAGGACTAGAAGATGGGAGATGCATGAGCAATAATGTATTACTGACATGATAGATATGATAGCAATGACAATGTAAGACATAGGTAAAACTATAATCACTTGAATACATCTGATAAAGATAGAGGTGTTCTATAAGGGCTTGGCGCATGTGGAATATAGGACTGAGTACCACCCTCAGTAGTATGAGAGCACATGACTTGCATCTGGGATCAGTGTGATGTTGGACAGAGATGTATGTACTAGCAAGCATGGAAACAGCTCATAACTTGTACCATTTAGTGTATATCTGTAAATAGTTCTGAATCAATAATGATGTATTCTTACCACACATGTGATTTTTATGACTTCAGACCTACTGAACTCTACAAACTCCCAATTACACTGAGATACCAGTGCACAAACCATACAGCTACTTATAGGATCCATCTGCCTCTGACTGTGACCTCAGTGAGAGTCAAAGCTTCAAAAAGCAAAGTACAACACTGGAACAGACCCTTCAGCCCTCCAACCCCGTGTCGATCATGATGCCCTAACTAAACTAAAAAAAAAACCCTCCCGCCCTTACTTTTGAGCGGCACAGTGACACAGTGGTTAGCACTGCTGCCTCACAGCAGCAGGGACACAGGTTCGATTCCCAGCTTGGGTCACTGTCTGTGTGGAGCTTGCACATTCTCCCCGTGTCTCTGTGGGTTTCCTCTGAATGCTCTAGTTTCCTCCCACAGTCGGAAAGACGTGCTGGTGAAGTATATTGACCTGAACGGGTGCCAGAGTGTGGCAACTAGAGGAATTTCACAATAATTTCATTGCATTGTTAATGTAAACCTTACTTGTGACTAAAACAAACTTTACTTTTCAAAAACGTTTGGCCCTGATGCTATTCAAAATGACAACATACTTATGCTGGAGCTATATATAATAATCCACCAGCTTTAACACCTAATATGTAAGTGTGTATTTTTGTAATCACAAACCTGGATATTTCTGAATCAAGTCCTGATGCTATCCAATGTATTTGTGGAGCATGGCAAGTGGTTTGGAAGCATATTTCACTGGAAGCATCTGTCATTCCATTCATAATTAATTAGCCAAACTAAATTTATTGATGATCACCAACGCTACCAAGCTCCCGTCAATTCACCAGCTACTCTTTTTGATGTCCTGATATCTTGTCCAACTTCGCCAAGTCTTGCTTACCAGTTCTCTTGAGTAATTATCAGCTCTGGCTCATGTCACCTCCTGCCTCAAAGAATTTGATAAAGGACCCCACTCTATTCTGCTCTTCTTATGACATCAACTTTTATCCATTGTATGTCACAAACCCAACAGTCACTGTGCACTTTAATGAGAGTTTTGGTTCTGATGGTATTCCTTCCCATTGCTTCAAAATGTGGAACTCTGGATTTGCCCCCATTTATGTTTCCCTCTTCTTTGTTAAAGCTATCAGAAATACTTGGTTTCTTTTTTGGCAGCTTAAAATTACATTCAGAATGCAATTATTCATTTAAGCTAATCGTTGTATCAAGGATTCTGTTATGTGGTAAGGTTCAAACTGCAGTATTTACACTCCATAATCATTATCCTGTCAAATAAATTTCCTGAACTCAGCAGCTACGTTGTAAATCCTGAGATCATTATTATTGAAAGCCGAAAGTGGGTTCACGTTCTAAAGTGCAGGATACGGCACAGATTGAACAAATTGTGTTGGAGGTCTGATGGAAACCTCCATTTTAACAACTCCAGACATAACAGAACTGAAATTTAACAGTCAACAATAGGTCTGCTTTGGGAAAAACAATAATTCACCAGTGCAGAATAAAGATGCTTCAGCCATCTGTTTCATTGGGATAAGCTTTCAGGATGTCTGCATATCAAATAATTACAGGATGCTTTTCTTTGATATCAGTCACATTATTCAGGATCTAAGTTAGTAAATGGGTTTCCGTTCAATAACTACTGATGCCTGAACATTTGTGCATTAATTTTGATTTTATGAGGAATAGTGGACAATCACCTCAAGGGCAGATACTTCTTTTGTACTCTATGCTTATCATATCTGAAGATATCCTTTACCAAGCAGCTTGTTAACTTTTCTGTCCAGTTAATTTGATAAACATAATAAGAAGTCTCACAACACCAGCTTAAAGTCCAACAGGTTTATTTGGTAGCAAATGCCAATAGCTTTCGGAGTGCTGCTCCTCCATCTGACGAAGGAGCAATGCTCCGAAAGTTAGTAGTGTTTGCTACCAAATAAACCTGTTGGACGTTAACCTGGTGTTGTGAGACTTCCTACTGTGTTTACCCTAGTCCAACGCTGGCATCTCCACATCACAGTTAATTTGGGTCAGATCTGCGGTCATCTCATTGAGCATGGCCTTTTTCGAAAGTTTGATCCACTTCTTGTCATCTTTTTGTCTACTCTGCTTTCTCACTGAATCTATGTTGTTTCTTTATTTGGCCTTATTCCAAATGCATACCATTACATTAATGTAGTAAATGTTTTGTTTTGGAATTCTCTTGATTGGTATTTGAAGTATAGATTTATGTAAGCAAGCACAGCAGTCTGAGAATAACAAGATGCCATAAAGTGCAGAGAGATGAAGGACCCATTAATTATGATGTTTGTGGTAGAATAATGTTTGGCAGGGAAGACTCCACTAATCTCCTTTGGTTTCATTCCTTTATATTTGTAATGGCTACTTCAACGAGTTGACTCATTGCTTGGCTGCAACACTCCATCAATGTTGGACTTGAAGCATCAGTGTGAATTTTGTATTGAAGTCCCAGCAAGGAGTTTCACGCCATCCAGAGTCTCCTGCCTCAGGAAAGACTGCTGTCATCTGAGCCAACCTGATCCCAAGTAAAGGAAAAAAGCCACTTGTTTTTAAATCTAAAATTCATTCGCATCAGTCTAAACTTACTATCTCGTGGCTTTGTAAATTCTTGATTCTAAAATCTTGTAACTCAGACAACAGCTAACCTGGAGACAGGACACTTTAAATCATTGACCATTGATCATTGGGATCCAAAATACTAATTAAAAAAATTGACTGAAATCAATTAATTGATAAGAATCCACCAAGGTTTTGAAAAATAAATGGTTTGTCAAATTAGTCTCCTTGCTGTAACTGAGAAGTGGGTATAGTGCAGTAAATTGGCATTCAAGATAATAATCTAATTATTACTTGCAAAATAATTATCTGGATCAGGCAAGAGGTTGTGCTCACTCTCCCTCTCTCTCTTTCATATCATGTTGAGCTATTCTTTATCTCTTTCTCTTCTCCACTTGTACTTTTTGTTAAAAGCAAGCTAGCTTATTCATGACTTTAGGCTGCCAAGCAAATATCTGTCTGAAAGTAGTTCTATTTATGTTTTGGAGCAGTAATGTGGGAAGAGCAATCCCCACACAAATGCTTTTTAATAGAGATAAATTGATCCAGTAAAAATCTAATAAGGAATCTGCTTCCGAATTTTGATTCCCTACCCCTTTCATACAGTAAATCAAAAAGCCCAATTTGTAAACTGTCAATAACTGTGAATCTTTGAGACAATAAAAATTCTCCATTACATGCCGTTCCCTCAGTTTGCACTTGGCTGTAAATTGGAGGACACAATGCAGAGGGCTTCATATGAAGTTGTCTTTTAAGTTTGTTTGTCATCACAGAGCATGATGAGTGATCCTTTTGGTGGGTTATTGTTGTCAGTCATCTGTAGTTGGGATATTTGTCTCCAGCCAATTTTTTCTCTTCTCAAAATGATAGAATATCATTTTGACTGCTGGCAGGAAGGGGAATATGCGAATATGCACCCTTGAGACCCAGGCTGATTGCTGTTTCTCCATCTGAGGGCAAAGCCCAAACATTTTTTGATTGTTATGCCATATTTATTAGAGTCATGGAATTCCAACAGTGCAGAAGGAAGCCATTCAGCCCACTGAGTCTGGATTGACTCTCTGACAGAATACCTTACCCCCTAGCCACATAATCCCACAGGACAATTTTACCACGGCTAATCCAACTAACCTGCACATTTTTGGACTGTGGGAGGAAATCGGGCACCCAGAGGAAACCCATACATGCATGGGAGAACACAACAAATCATTCGAGGCCAGAATTGATGCCAAGTCCCTGGCACTGTAAGGCAGCAGTGCTGTCCACAGTGCCACTGTGCTGTCTGTGATTCAGAAGCAGATCCATTTGATTCAGAGTCTTGTAACTGATTCAGTTGTGATGAATTATATTTTGGGTAATAAATGCAGTGTGGAATGAAACAATATCCACAACAGTAATCAATTGCGCTGCTGCAAAGACTATATTTACTTAGACTATAACTTTCTTGCTTACTATAAATATTAATTGTATCATATCCCAAACTAGTTTCACTAAGGCAATTATCATAAACTTTCTGAAAGAAATATCCTTTTGTTTGCTTTCCCTAAGTTTTCTTCTGTTCATTACTCTGCTGAAGCTAATTCCACGCAAATGGGAACTCTCTATCAAAAGTAAATAAGAACTTAGTCAAATCCTCCATGCACTTTGCAAAGAGGTCACTTATAATCATTAGTAAAAGCTCTTGTTGATTTTCTTTTCCCACTTTCAACTCAAGGATAATCAAAAAACAAAGCTGATACATTTGCAACCATCTCAAACAGTGCTGTGCAGGTGATCCATCTGAATCTCCTTCTGAGATCCTGCATTAGCAAAGCCTTCTTCCATCAATTTGATTCACTTCACATGATATCAGGAATAGACTGAGCACAGTGGGCTCAACAAAGGCACTAGAACCTGACATTTCTGTTGTAGCTGTGAAGACTTCTGCTCCAGAATTTGCTGTGCCTGTAGCCAAGTGGTTCTATACAACTACAGTTCCCAAACAAAATCAACTAAATGTGTCCTTCCGCAAAAGCAGCACAAATTCAGTTTGGATATTTTTGCCCCTTTTAGTCTATTCTTAATCATTCTCAACAGTGATAACGATGTCAACAACAATACCATCAAGTGGCTCCTACTGATATGCGGTTCATTGGTGCCCAATTTGTTTCCTCCGGGCCCTCTCAGCTCTAGACCTCATTATAGCCCAGTCTAAACACAGGCAAAGGAGTTACATTCTAGAGGTGAGATGAGAGTACCTGCTCAAGTATCATATCCCAAACTAGTTTCACTAAGGCAATTATCATAAACTTTCTGAAAGAAATATCCTTTTGTTTGCTTTCCCTGAGTTTTCTTCTGTTCATTACTCTGCTGAAGCTAATTCCATGCAAATGGGAACTCTCTATCAAAAGTAAATAAGAACTTAGTCAAATCCTCCATGCACTTTGCAAAGAGGTCACTTATAATCATAAGTAAAAGCTCTTGTTGATTTTCTTTTCCCACTTTCA
This sequence comes from Sphyrna mokarran, assembly GCA_024679065.1. NCBI lineage: Eukaryota > Metazoa > Chordata > Chondrichthyes > Carcharhiniformes > Carcharhinidae > Sphyrna > Sphyrna mokarran. The sequence goes on along the minus strand of JAGIQG010000003.1, from coordinate 43,636,286 downwards.
ACTCAAGGATAATCAAAAAACAAAGCTGATGCATTTGCAACCATCTCAAACAGTGTTGTGCAGTATGATACATCGAGCTAGTTATTAACTGAGTGTAGAATCAGGGAGCCTTAGCAATACCAGGGAATTGGGGGAAACCTTCTGTTTGAATAATACCTGATGTAGAGATGCCGATGTTGGACTGAGGTAAATGCAGTAAGAAGTCTCACAACACCAGGTTGGAATCCAATAGGTTTATTTGTAGCAAAATCCACTGGCTGTCGGAGCATTCACTGCTCCTTCATCAGGTCAGTCAACTCTGGCGCTGTGAACTGGACCAGCTGTATAGGTACAGTGACCACAGGAGGTGTGAGCAGCTGGGTTGAGTAATTCACCCCTAACTTTCAAAACCAATTCCTTTGCTTACGCGGTGCAAGTTATGGATGTGAAGAATTTTTGCTTGTTTGGATGATGTATTCTCCAACTACACTCAAAAAGCTCAACACCCTATTGTAGAAAGAGTATTATTAAACTAGAAAAAGTGCAGAAAAAATTTACTAGGATGCCACCAGGATTTGATGGTTTGAGGTATGAGAAGCTGGATGGACTGCAACTTTTTTCTCTGGAGCATAGGAGGCTGAGGGGTGACCTTAGAGATCTATAAAATAGTAAGGAGCATAGACCAGCTAGATAGTCAATACCTTTTCTCAAAGAGAGGGGAATCTAAAACGAGAGGGCATAGGTTTAAGGTAAGAAGGAAAAGATGCAAAAGAGTCCAGAAGGGCCATCTTTTCACTCCAAGAGTGGTCTCTGGAACAAGCTGCCAGAGGTAGTAGTAGAGGCAGGTACAATTTTAAAAAGCATTTAGACAGCTCCAGGGATAAGATGGATTAGAGAGATATGGGCCAAACATAGGCAATTGGGACTAGTGATTAAAAATGAAGGAGTAGCATAGACAAATTTGACCAAAGAGCCTGTTTCCATTGCTGTAAACCTCTGTTTACAGACAAAGCAGCCCACTAGATAAAGATCCAATCCACCACTTTAAACCTTCCTCACCACTAGCATGCAGTGGAAAGCAGTGAGTTCCATCTGCAAGCTGCAATGCAACAACTCACCGGTCTCCTTTGTTAGGCTCTTCCAGCTCTACTATTCAGAAGGAGAATGGGAGTAGGTACATGGGATCGTTGCCACCTTTGAGTTCCCCATTAAGCTACACATTACCTTGATTTGGAAATATAATTTTCTTTCTTTCACTTACATGAACTCCCTACTTTAGAGATACCATCATTGTATGGACTGAAGGGGTTCAAGAAATATCACTTTATCCATGGCAATTTCGGATGGACATTAAATGCAGGCATGATCAGCATGGTGGCATAATGATTAGCACTACTGCCTTACAGTGCCAGAGATCTGGGTTCAATTCCTGCCTTGAGTAACTGTGCAAACTCCACACAGACATTCTTCTTGTGTCTGCGTGGGTTTCCTCTGGGTGCTCTGGTTTCCTCTCACACTTTAATGTGATATGCTGATTAGGTTGACTGGCCATGCTAAATTTCCCCCTACTGTTAGACAACTCACAGGGTAAATACATGGGATCACATGGAGAGGGCCTGGGTGAGATTGTTGTCAGTACAGGCTTGATAGGCCAAATGGCCTCCTTTTTGCACTGTAGTGATTTTATTCTATACTATTCTTGATTTGCCAGCAATTCTCACAGGCCTACAATTGAATAAATAAAAGTAAATTGATAGATACGATTCCTACCTTATATGAGAAATGGAATTGTTCCTGTTGCCTGAGTTACCATGCCTTTCTGCCTTCTTGTTCATGTGTCATCAGTGTACAGATAGCCATCAAAATGTAGCTTCCTGGTAATCTAGAGATAGCTGCATCAAGAGACTGCTCTTATCATGTATTTTTCTCTCTGGGTTTGTTCGCTTTTTTTTCTCAAGAAGGGATCTTGCTGGAGACAATGGTCTTTTGTTAAAAAAATATTTATTTGCATACTATATACCAAGATTAAGACTAAGATGTGGCTGGGGCTACTCTCAAAAATGCTTCACATGTTTCTTCCTTCAGTGAGTTAGATTACAATGGCATATCGCCTTACCATACGCTCAGTAGCAATTATTAGCTATAACCTTTAATTCTATCTCTTCCCTTCTGCCCCTCATTCACTCCCAAACAACATTCTAAGCTGTCTTAGAGGATGTGTGCATTCTCTTATTGTCTCTTTGGGAAGCAAACGTATAGGTGGAGAGTGGAATGAAATAGCAGCTTCTCATAACAGCTGGCTTCTGTGTTGTGACACTTGCACTGATCTGCATGTTGTTATAATTCAGGTCAGAAAGTCCAAAATGTTTTATGAAGCCCGCCTGGATCACATACTTTTCATGTTGAACTTGGCTAAGATAAACATGAAATGTTTCACCTCAGGAATGTTTCAAATGATCCATGAGAGAGCTTTTACCAAACAAAGTTTATCTTAAGAATATAGTTAGCATGTATGGAAAGAAAATTAAGTTTATTTATTCGTCACAAGTAGGCTTGCATTAACACTGCAATGAAATTACTGTGAAAATCTCCTAGTTCCACACACCAGCCCTGTTTGGATACACTATGTGAGAATTTAGCTTGGCAAATGCACCTAACTTGAACATCTTTGGACTGTAGGAGGAAACTGGAGCACCCAGAGGAAACCCACACAAACATGGGGAAAACATGCAACTCCATATAGACAGTGATCCAAGCCAGGAATCAAACCCAAGTCCCTGGTATTGTGAGGCAGTAGTGCTTGCCACTGTGCAATAACTTCTACCAATTACAAACAAAAATCAAAAACAACCACAATAATGTTTAACCCTTAAATATATCGAAAATGTTCCAGTCAAGCAAAAACTTCCCATAGACAGAAACCCTTTCCAAAAGTTTAACGCAGCAAAGATTAATGTTCACATGATACTGGAACTGAGTCCTTTGGTTAGAGAATTGAAACCCTGATCATTCAGCCTTGTAACTTCAATCAACCCTTGAGATACATCCAGAAGAGTTTAAAGTCAAAACAGCTTTCCAGAACAGCAGAGACAGATTCTGGTCAAGTCACTGACAACAGATTTTCTTCTCCAGATTTTCTTCAGTGAATCAACAGAATTTCCAAAACTAGGGAATGAGTGAAACATTTCTTTTCAGCTTGATGCCCCTTCTAAAAATAAAAACAGCAGCCAAAAAGATGAAACCTTAAATTCACTAGGAAGGAAAAAAAGTGTCAGAACACATGACCTTCCTCCTAATGATGCAGGGGTCATTAAAAGATCCCAGATTAAATAACCCTATTTAAACCATTAAAAGAGCAATAAAAGGCTTTCTGATAGACAACTCTGCAACAATGACATCAGCTGACGCTGAGAGAGCTGCAAAGAACATCAATTAGAAAACAACTCTTAAAGGTACACTAATGTCGCAATGTAAAGGCATTGAAGACCAATTGTGTAAAAACTGACCACAGTGGATCCCTCCAAGACTCTTTTAATCATATCCCCTTGCACATGAAGGCAACAAACTGAAATTCTCATCTTTTTCTGATTTATATATACACTAGCTTGAAAAACTAAAGTATTTTCAGCTCCTATGAAGAACACTTACTGTTGTATTGTTCGCTGGTATGACGACAAGAGAAATATTCGATCCCTGAGCCAGGAATGAACCTGGCAGATGAAAAGAACAATGAAGAATATCCTTAAGATACTGCTAAAGATGAGGAAAAGAGCACATACATACTTTTAGGCTGGGAATTTCTCTTTGTGTACGTATGGATCACTTCCACGCTCGCTTTAGCATGAGGTTGCTTCACTGCAGCCCAATAGGGTCTTGAGGTCAGCATGAGAAATTAAGATTGTGCCATAATCAACAATGGAATAAACTTTGCATTGGAATTTTTGGGACATTTCTGCATATCACTGAAGACTTGTTTGAAATTTAATATCAGCTTGATAGAAGTCCTGTAGTTTGAGTCTTTACTTCTTTACTGGAAGAAAGTTTGACTGCTCCCATGGCTTGCTGGTGAATTTGAAACATGTATGGATTAAGAACTTTTGAACTTCACAATTGGTTTGATGGGATTAAATATCTGATCCTCCCTAGGTAGCTTTTCGTTGTCTGCTTGTGATTATTGTATCTCGTCAGTGGTCTCAATGGAATAAAGCAGAAAAATATATTTTATTACCTTCAAAACATGGTCAATTTTCCTCAAGAGTCAACAAAGAATTTGTGATCATTGGTCATGGAGTCAGAAAGTGCGGTAAGGTCCAGAATCTTCTCTTCTGATAGATTATCTGCTTTTGCAGTGGCTTCATTCTCAGTCTGGCCTGAAAAAGCAAATTAAGTTCCAGAATATCAGTTTGCTGGTGGTCGTCATTATTCTGGGTACATTCTGTTCCACTTGTTCTGGCTGATCCCCAAAGGGAAGTGAGATCTCAACAATATTCTCCTGTGGTTCTTGGAGTTGAATGGAAGATGGTTGCAGTTTAATTTTATCAACCATGAAACTCTTTCAGACAGCATGGAGACAGCAGTTCCTGCATCAAACTTGAATTTGATCATAAAACCATAAGATGTAGGGACAGAAGGTAGACTATTCATAACATTGTGTCAGCTCTGCCATTCAGTGAGATCTTGACTGACCTAATAACCCCATCTTATCTTCATAACTTTTGATTAGTGAATAACAATCCACCTTGAATAAACTTAATGACCCAGCCTGTACAGCCGCCTTGATTAGTGAATAACAATCGACCTTGAATAAACTTAATGCCCAGCCTGTACAGCCTTCTTGTGGTAAAGAATTCCACAAACTTGCTAGTCTCAGAAGAAATTCCTCCTCACCTTTGTCTGAAATAAGTGACTTTTATTGGTACTAGACTGAGCCACAGGGGAAAATGACTCTCAGCATCGACCTCGTCGTAGAAACGGGAGTAGTTTATTAAGCTCCTTGATCCTGTTCAGATATTCAATCAGATCATGGCTGACACCATATATCTGATTATGACCTAAAACCCTTACCAAAAATTAAACTAGCTCAGATATAAAGATCACCACTGATCAACCATTAATTGCCATTTGTGGAAGAGAGTTCCAAACCTTCACCACCCTTTTTTGTGTAGAAGTGTTTCCTAATATCTCTGCCTGGCCCCAATTTATATTCAATGCCTACTACTTTTAGAACCTCTAACCAGTGGAAGTAGTTGTCTTTACCTACCCTGTCTTTTCCTGTTAGTATTTTGAAGACTACAATCAGATCACCCCTCAACCTTAGAAGTGCTAGAGAAACCAGTTCTAATTTGTGTAGTCGGTCTCCCCTAATCACCTCTTCAAAGATATAATGAGGTTTGTTAGGCATGATCTTCCTGTCATGAATCCATACTGGCTTTCCCAGATTAACTGAAAAAATTTGTGGTGTTCAGTTACTCTATCATTGATTATAGACTCCAACAATTTCCTCACTGCCGGTGTTAGGCTAACTGGTCTGTAATTCCCTGGTTTTCCTCTTTCACCTTTCTTCAAAAGTGGAGTAACATGAGCAATTTTCCTATCCAGAGGGATGACTCTTGAACCTTGCAAACTCTGTCACTGCCCTAACTATAATCTTTCAGTGTGCTCTCCTACTTTTAACACGTTTAGATGGAAACCTCAGGCCCTTGGAATGTGGTTGCTCTTTAGTTCCATTAATTTCTTGATTACCAATGTCTTATTGACATGAATTGTACGTGCTCCCTATCCCTGATCCACTATTAATTCCTCAGGACTTCCAACGAGCTATCCCCAATTTCTGTTGTAAATACTAAGGCAAAGTAATTATTTAATATGTCTGCCATTTTCCTATAGTTATTGATAGTATCCTCGCTTGCAGTTTTTACTGGACCGATTCTGCTCCTGATCACCCTCCTTCCCTTTTATGTAACTAACAATTGTTATCTTTATTGATTTTGATGCCCCTTGCAATTTCTTTTCATAATCCCTTTTAGTAAGTCTTAGAAGCTTTGTGGCCCTTTGCTGGCCTTTGTATCTTTCCCATTCAGCAGGCTATGTGTTTCTTTGCACTTTTGTAAGCTCTTTCTTTTATCTTGTCTCTTATCTCTTGCCCAAGGCTGTTTTTCAGAAGTTGCACTTTTCTTTCTCAGTGGTATAAACTGGTTCTATATTGCGTTAAATGTTTCTTTAATGTTCTTCAGTTGTTTTACCCATTAGCAGATTTTCCCAGTATGCTATGGACAGTCGCTGTCTCATCCCACTAAAATGGGCCTTAACTAAATCCGAAGTACTGAGCTGATTTATGGTTTTTGCTCTCAACCATGACATTAAACTTGACCATGTTATGATCACTGTTTCATAAATATTCCTACACAATTAGGTTAGTAACTGGCTTATTACTCATAATTACTGTATTTATATAATCTAGTGTTTCAGAGCTGCTACCAGGGGATCTATACACAGCACACATTATAGTTTTAGATCCTTTACTATTCCTCAGTTGCACCTGGAGGTCCTCCACTAGATGCTTTTCACTCATTATATCCTCCCTCACCGTTGAAGTGATTTTGTTTCCAATTAATAAAGCTACTCCACCCCTCTGCCATTTCCTTTGTCTATCCTGTAAACCTTATTGTCTGGTATGTTTATTTTCCAGTCCCAACCATCCTGCAGCCATGTCTCAGTAATGGCTACCATCTTCAAATTCCCAATCTGAATTTATTCCTTACATTCTATGCATTTGTACATAGAACACTTAATTGTCAAGCCCCGTGAAGATTCTATATGTCTCAATAAGGTTGATTCTCATTCTTCTAAACTCCAGTGAGCACAGGTCATGTGCCAACATTAATGTCAGCACTCTAACACGGGCTACTATTTTCCTTTGTTTTTCTTTGGAAAATGTTTTCCTGGTTGTCAAAGTCTTAAATTTTTTGAGTGGAGTTTCTTTTAGCAGATTTCTCCAGTCTTGTAAACATATTTCCTGGAACAGCATACCACTTTAAAATGGCCTAACTTGCTACAGTGATTCAGACAGGATGTTCTTCCTGTCTGTGAACCTTCTTCCCACTACTGCAAAGATATTGGAAAATAGCTGTTGATGTCTTTCCAAGGCATGTCTCTGGTTGTTTCTTGTTATATTTTCGGTTTTACAGCCTAGAAAGTGAACAACTGCATCATCTTGAGAAATTTCCTTCACATTTCTGACAAAAGCCTTATTCTGCCTCTGGTCTTCAGCCTGTCTGGTCAGTTGGCATCTTTGCTTAAACTTAAATCTTCTTGAGATTGTAAAAAGTCAAAAAGATTCTCATCTAATATACCAGTGACTGTGCTTTCATCAGTCATCTTTTAGTTTCAATACTCTCAATTTTCATCTAGTGATACAAGTGTTAGTGAATGTGTCAATCCCATCATCCTGCTTTTGACTGCATTGATTAAATTTCGCCTTCTCAATGAAAATATTTTTATGAAGATTTAAAGACTCCAATGACATATCCTCTTAGATGATTGACACTTCATTTAACCCATCTATCCAACATGTCATCTGCTATGCTCCCAACAGCATATGTTAAAATCTTAACTTGATCTCTGTTCTCTTTATTGCAAGACCTGATGCCATTATTCAGCTGTCCAAGGCCCTCTCCATGTTGAAACGATTTGGTCAAGTCAAATTTATAAACTTTTCTCACCCTGATCCAAGGTTGCCTTTACCCTCACTTCATCACTTGCAAGTTACTTGGATGCCCTTGGTATGTCATCATCCCCAATGTGATTGCTGGGCTGGCTACAATGTTCTTCACCCACTGAGCTGCACTGTTGGCTTTTCCCATCATTTTCTGCGGTAACTCTGTGGATGAAATCACTGCTGCCGTCATCTGTTATGGTGGGTTTTTTTATCACTAGATTCAGAGACTTCTGAACTTGCTGGAGACAATAGTCTTCTGTTAAACTCTATTATTTACATTCCAACTATGTACAAAGTTTAAATTAGGCAAATATATCACTGGAGCTACACCATTGAAATATTTCATACTCCTCTTCCTTGAGTGAGTGAACAACTGTGACATATCTCTAACGCATGCGCTCAGTAGGTATTATTATTGTTAATCCTGAGCAGCAACTAGGAATTTGAAAGCAATTTATAATGTGAGAATGGTGTAAAACAATTAGGATTTCTGCAACCAATTCACAGGTGTTTAACTTTAATTGGAATTCCTTGCAGTTCAGAAATAACTTTGGCAGGGATTTTGACAAATTAAATAAGGAAAAATTGTTTTATTGGCATGTGGATCTACAAGCTGGGGGTTGGGTGGGGAACAAGATAAATTTCCAGAATTATTATGCGGCAAATTGTTATGCTCTGCAATGCACGGAATTGTATCAGAGGCAGAATCAATGGAAATGTTCAAAAGAGAATTTGATAGATACTTGAAATGGAAAAAATAGCATTAAAATGAGGAAAATTGATTCAATAGCTTTTCCTGAAGAACCAGCACACATGATGGCCTAATGGCCTCCTGCTGTGCTGTAATATCATCTATGTTCTTAGTACAAGCTGGTTCTCTGAATTGATTTGTAACCTGCTAAAACCCATTATAGAGGATATTCTTTAGTACAGATTCTGGGAAATCCCTTGGTTTCTGCCGATAAGACAAAGGAACAGTGGCAGAAACCATATTTTAATTAGAATTCCTGCTGACCATCAAACCGATGACACTGATGGGGAGAGTCCACAAGGGAACACCTGAGTATCTATTTTTCAGAGATGCTTTACACCAAATGTGAATGCGTGATGTGCCATAACTTGCTGTCAAAATAACGGTGAGATTTATGGCATTGCTATAATTTGTATGTATGTAGTGTAGCCACTTCAAGCGAGGGATATGCATATGATTATACTCAGAACAGTTTCTCTCCAATTTGTGCGATGTCACCATTGCCTTTGTAAAAATAATAGTTTTCTGTCGATCCCAATAATTAAATACATCCAATACTTTATAGATGCTATATTTTATTTGTAGATGTTTACTAAACTTGGGTCCTGTCCAATATTCCCTTTAAAAGAGGGATAAATTAGAGTATGAGAGCAATATTAAAACATGTAGTAAGAGTTCTGCAAATACATAAAATTAGAAAAAGAGTAAATAAAGTGAATGTCCTTAAGGATGAGTGTGGGGAATTAACAATGGGAAACTAGAATATGCTGGAAGTGTTGAAAAGCATTTGTGTCTGTATTCAATGTAGAAAATAACAAAAACTTTCCAAGAATACTTGGAAATCAAGAGGCAGAAGGGAGAGAGGACCATGAAACAATCATGAGGGAAAAGATGCTGGGAAAGCTACGAAAACATCAGGTCCCGAGTGCTCTCTTTCCCCTACTGCGATTTTACTAGCTCATAATTTGAGGAGCTTGTCATGTAAAAATTTTAATACCTAAATGAGTAAAGGAGAATTTTATAAGATACCCTGCAGCAAATTAGGACCTAAAATATCTGTGAAACTGGCTGAATTCATTTACTGTGAAGACTGTCAGCAGGGCCAGTTGCTATGAGCTTGATTTACTCCTGGAGCTACTGTTGGTTTCATTGTTCAGGATTATTTTATGAAAGCATCAGACCCAAGTAGATTATATAACCCTCCAGTGTAGCACTGATTTTCAGCTGAAATTTTTGAGCTAAGCTTTGACTAGAAAAGGTTATCAGTCTCTCGGGTAAACAGTAATTTTTAATATAATCTATAACAATAATCTTTTGCCAAGATTTCGATCTGTGAGGATGAATGTAATTATGTTGATGAATGCCATAAATTGGCAAAAGTTGCCAATACAAATTTTTTGAGGCATGTGCATGAAGGTGACTTTCAGAATGCAAATACACAGAACTCACAGTTAAAATAACAAACATTTTCAGGTGGTAGGCGGCACCTTTCCATTGAATGCTGCAGCTAATGATATGCGGGCTGATGAATATGCTTGCATCCATTAATTAATACATAATTTTCCTGTAGGTGTAGTTTTCTGTTTTACATTTAAGGTATACTGGCTTGAATTTTCCCAGACTTGTTAGGAGGTTTTGGTGCCAGGGGACAGCTGGAGGGTACCAGGCAACCCTGTTGGGAAGGCTCCCCAGTACAGTCCCAAGTCCATGTGACTTTCTAAGGGATAGGTCTCCAAGGGAATTGGCAGCCTGCTTCATGGAGATGGACCACCAAAAGTTCCAAAGCAGGTCCTAATTGGGAGTTATTATCCCACTTTCCTACAGTGGCTAATGCCCTGACTTAATTAGGAACTGGACAGTTGTATGGATATGGACTCCAGAATGCTGGACCAATGGAGCCAGTCCTTAAAAACCTAATGATGGAACAAGAGGACTCAAATGGCTCATATGTGATGGCCTGCATATATTTGGGTCTTTTCTTTCTAAACATGTTCAGCAGACATTTGATTTTGAGATGCTGTCATTTTCCCTACCTCCCTCAGCAAGACCCACGTCTGAGGTGGGGTTGCCAGCTGTCCAGTGCTGCAGGCCCTTTTATTGGATTTTCCTCCTCATAATCCTATCTGCCACCCTTAATTGGATGGCAAACGAATAGATGACCAATTAGTGAACTGCTTCACAAGAAATTAGCCTACCAAGTGTGCTGAGGCCAAGGCTCCCCACATCTGCAGGAATAATTAGCCCTATGTTCATTTTATGTACACAGTGGATACCACCTTTCAGTTTGCTAATATCAATGACGTTGATTATAACAATGAGTGATGATCTAGTTTTTATCAATTATTTTAAATCATAGAAGGTTGCAGTGTGGAAAGAGGCCATTGGGTCCATGGATTCAATGCCAGCTCTCTGCAAGAGTAGCTCAGCTAATCTCACTTTCTTGTCTTTCCCCATAGCCCTGCAATTGTTTCCCTTTAAATGCTTAGCCAATTCCCCTGGACTGAATCTGCTTCCGCCAGCCTTTTAGGCTGTGCGTTCCAGATTTAACCACTCGCTGCATAAAACAGTGCTTCCTCATGCCACCTTTGGTCCTTTGCCAATCACTTGAAATATTTGTTCTCTGGTTCTCAGCCCTTCCACCAGTGGAAAGTTATTTCTGACGTCCCAATTGGCAGGCAAGTGCTAACAAGATTATTTTCTGTCTAGGAGATTTTGGCACATAATACAGTTTTCTGATGCTTTAAAGCTCTTGAGTATGCAGCGGCATCACAACACTATAGTTACCTCAACAAGCAGTAAATAAAGTTCAGTTGCTGCTTTTTCCTGTTGGCAAAGAATATTTTTTTTTTGCACATGTTTTAAGAACAACAAGTGAGCAAGGAAGGTTGCTAGTCTAAATGAGAGAAGTTGAAGCATGGATTGTTTGATTGCCACAATACTTCACATTAATTTAGCATGTGAGGAATGAGAACAGAAAATTGTACAATATATATATAGCAGCTATGTTAGCATTGGTAGTGGGAAGACTTTTGAGCAATTCTATATATCCTGGCATTATAATTTGCCATTGTAGATGTTGCAAAGCAGGAGCTGGATGTTGGTATAGAAGTTGGAGCTAAACCTCAGTATATGGGCATTTTATAATATTATGCAATTTAGGTGAATGAATCCTTAGCAACAGTATACACATTTGCCATCCAATGTTGCGAAGGAGCAACAGGCATTTAAATTTCCAAATGCTACTGCATTAATCAATTATGGTATTAAAATTTTACCTTTTCTTTTGTTTGATTCATAATTTGCCCAGGTTGCCTCCGTTGTGCTGTGACCATGTCTCATGGCCAGTTTCTTATGGTTGGTATCCAGCCACATGATAAATGGAATGGACACTCATCCAATCCATATTATAGATTTTCTGGCTTGCCTTTTCCTGAATCCATTCTCAAAAGACCTACCAAGTTGGTACTATTTCATTACAAGTTTTTTTTTATTGGAATTAATTTTCTAGCCCTGTGGTCATGCTGATTTTTTTTTTTTTGCTACTTTTCCTACTCCCTCACCACTCCCTCAAGAGGTGATAGCTTGGTGTGGATTAGCAAGAAGATCTTGATCAGACTTATGTATCATGTAGCCAGTGTCAAGAATGGGAAGCGGATTGTGGCGCGATTACAAAGCACAATATTTGACATGAGTGGTGAAACCAGAGGGAGAGATTGGTTATGATGTGTCAACATCATGTTTCATAATGGAGAAGAAGATGAATAAATTGGTGTTTGCTGTTGAGTGTATCATGGTGCAATTGTTTTTGCAAAAGGACTTCCTGTTTTGCCCATAATTAACTATTGACCATCATTCCGGATTGCAGAGAAGATTGACTTAAACGTAAAGGTTTATGCAGCAATTTTAGAAGATATTTCAGTGATACAAAATTTTTTTTAATGTTAATTCGAGGAGGTTATGGCATAGCGGTGTTGTTGCTTCTAATTCAGGGACCCAGGGTAATGTTCTGAGAACAGAGAATCTAATCCCACTATGGCAGATAGTGAAATTTGAATAAAATTGTAAAAATCCAAAATTGAAGTCTTAATGATGACCATGAAATGATTATTGAATGTTGTTAAAAAAAAAACCTATCTGGTTCATTAATTCTGCCACCCCTAGTCTGGCCAATCCTGCGTGTGACTCCAGGCCAACAGATGTGGTTGGCTTTTAAATGCCTTTTGAAATGGCCTAGCAAATCACTCATACCATTAAGAAGCCTCAAACAAGTGAAACTGATTGGACCACCCAGAATTAACTTCAGCACCAGAAATGACAACGGCAGACTCAGCCCTGTCAACCCTGCCAAAGTCCTCCATTACTAAAATCTGAAAGCTTATGTCAAAACTTGGAGAGCTTTCTCACAGACTAGTATCACAGCAGCCTGGAATAGTAATATTCATGGTCTCATACAGATAGCCAATGTCCCAGACACCACTATCACCGTCCTTGAGTATGCCCTGTCCCACCAATAGTGCAATGGTTAGGAGGGAGTTGCCCTGGGAGTCCTCAAAATAGGCTCCATGCCCCATGAAGTCTCATGGCAACACATAGATAAAGTAATCTGCTGCTGCACTCTCCACACCTCACTGATCTTTAGCCAATTTGATTCACTCCATATGATATCAAGAAATAACTGAAGCCCTGCTTCCTACAAAGGCTATGGGCCCTGACAGTATTCCAGCAATAATACTGAAGCCTTGTGCTCCAGTAGATGCTGCACCCTTAGCCAAGCTATTTCCAGTAAAGCTATAACACTGGCATCCACCAGCAATGTGAAGAAGTGTCCAGGTATATCCTGCATACAGGACAAATCCAAACCAGCCAATTAGTAGGCCACCAATTTATCCTCATTCATCAGTAAAGTGATGGAAAGGTTGTTAACAGTACTATCAAGCAACATTTGCTTTGCAATAACCTGCTTACTGGTGCTCAGTTTGGGTTCTACCAAGGACATTCAATTCCTGACCCCACAGCAACCTTGATTTGAAACATGGGCAATGACCATCTCCAGCAAGAGAGAATCTAACCATCTCCCCTTGACATTCAATAACATCACTATTACTGAATCCCCCACTATCAAAGTCCAGGGATTAATTACCACTGCCCAGAAATACAACTATTCTAGATGTTAGGAATCCTGTGGCAAGTAATTCACCTCCTGGCTTCCCAAGGATTGTCCATCATCTATAAGTCACAAATCAGGTGTGTGATGGAATATTGTCCATGCAGCTGTGTGAGCATAACTCAAACACCATTCAAGAAACTTGACATAGTCCTAAACAAGCAGCATACTTCATTAACATCTCATCTACAAACATTCACTTCCTCCACCACCAATGCACAGGGCCAGCAATGTGCAATATCTAAAATTTGCAATGCAGGCAATCACCCAAGCATCCTTATACAATGTAGTTGAAGCCTACAACCACTACCATCTAGAAGAATAAGGGCAGCAGATACCTGGGAGTACTACCACATGGAAGTTCTCCTCCAAGTCACTCACTATGCTGTCTTGGAAATGTATTGCCATTTCTTCACTGTCACAGAATCAAAATTCTGGAACTCCTTGCTAATAGCAGCGCTGTGGATGTACCTACACCATAAAGACTGCAGCAATTCAAGAAGGCAGCTCATCCCCCACACGTTAAGGGCAATTCAGGATGGACCATACATACTGGCCTAGTCAATGATACCCACTCCCCTTAAATGAATTTTTAAAAATGGAATGTGGGCATCACTGGCAAGTTCAACATTTATTGCCCATCTCTAATTACAGTTGAAAAGATGTTGGGGATGCCTTCTTGAACTGCTGCAGTTCATTGGTGTAGGTCAACTACAATGTTGTTGGAAAGGGAGTTTCAGGATTTTGATCCAATAACAGCTGTACAGTTTTAAGCCTGGATGGTGAGGCACTTGGAACAGAACTTGTAGGTGTTGGTTCTTGCATGTGCCTGCTTTAGAGGCTGGGCATTTGGAAGGGTCCGTCAAAGCAACCTTGTTGAGTTGCTGCAGTGTATGTTATAGATGTTACTCTCTGTTGTCACAATGTGCAAATAGTGAGTGTGTTAAGGACACAAATATTTAAGATGATGCTTTCAGGCAAGCTGTCTTGGCCTGGATATTTTAAACTTCTTGAATGCTATTGTATTGTACTTATCCAGACAAATTTTGCCTCACGATTTGAGCCTTGTGGATGGTGGATAGATTTTGGGACTCGGGATAAGACTTTCACATTGCTGAATTTCTAAGATCTGACCTGCGTTTACAGCTACACGATTTATGCACCATGTCCAGTTGAATTTCTTGTCAGTGGTAAGCCCCAAAGATGTTGATGGGGGGAAATTCAGGGACCACAATACCATTGAAGGCAGAAGTTGGCTAGATTCTCTCTTGCTGGAAATGGGAATTGCACGGCACTTAAATGTTGCAGACATTAATTACTGGCCTGAAAGTTGTCTAGATCTTGCTGCATGCGAGCACAGGCTATTATCCAAAGAACTGTAGGAATGTAATTGTGTGAAATTATCAGTGAACATCCTACTTCTAACCTTGGTTCAGGGAAGGTTATTGATGCAGCAGCTTCAGATGATTGAACTGAGGACTAGGCAGTGCAACTTCTGCAGCAATGTCCTGGGGCTTGGGATTTCCAACAAGCATAGTCATATTTTTCTGGTTCCTTGATGCCATATTGTGTCAAATGATATCTTAATGTCAAGGTCACTCTCTCTCTCTCTCTCTCTGCCTCATCTATCGATGTGAGTGAAATTCTATGTTTATGTCAATCATGATGTGGAGTTGCTGGCGTTGGACTGGGGTAGACGCAGTAAATAGTCTCACAACACCAGATTAAATTACAACAGGTTTATTTCATAGCACAAGCTTTTGGAGCATTGCCCTTTCATGAAGAGGCAATGCTCCAATAGTCTGTGATATTGAGGACTTGGAAGGAATCAGAGTTCGATCATCCATTTAGCACACCTGGCCTGAAGATGGTTGCAATGCTTCAACCTTGTCTTTTGCATTTACCTGTTGAGCTCTGCTATGATGGGAATGGAGATATCCATAGAATCCTCTTCCACGCTATTTATGCAACTATCCACCACCAGTCACAACCTGATTGGCAGGACTGCAGAATTTTGATCTGATCCGTTGTTTACAGAATTATTTAGTTTGCCGAACGAATTTGTTGTTTCAAATGTATAGCATATAAGTAGTCCTGTGTTGTAACTTCACCAGGTCAGTCTCATATCTGTTTTATGCTGCTGTCATTGAATTGGGGCGGTTCAGTGTCTTATGGTAAGTTTTGAGTGAGGCACATCTGAGCCGTGAGATTACATTCTGTGGTTTAATACAGTTCTGCTACTGCTGAGCATGTGATGGATGCTCAGTTTTGAATTGCTAGGTCTGTTATGAATCTATCCATTTAGCTTTCAGCATGCAGGATGTAGTTCTCAGTATGAATATGGGACTTTGCCTCCTTGGGAACTTTGTGTTAGTCATCTCTACCAATGCTGTCATGGACAGGTGCATCTTTGACAGGTAGATTGGTAAGGACAAAGTCGAGTAGATTTTTTTCCCTTTTGATTTATTTGTCAGCTATCATAAGTGGTCATCAAGAGCCACTCTTGGAATTGAAATCCCACACTCAGGTTCATTCTGTGCACTTACTACCCTCACTGCTTCTTCTAATTGACATTCACCATGGTGGAATGACTCATTGGCTGGGCGGCTGATCGGAGGTAATTGGCAGGGGGTTTCCTTGTCCTTGCTTGAGCTGATGCCATGAGATTTCTGGCAGTCCAGAGTCAATGTTGAGTACTTTCAGGGCGACTTCTTCCTTTTTTGTATGTCACTATGCTGTCCACTCTGGTGGGTCTACCCAGTTGATGGGGTCGAACATACCCAGGAACGATGATGAGTAGTATGACTATATGATTCCATGAGTATAACCATGTCAAGTAGATGCTTGACTGGTCTGTGGAACAGTTCTCCTATTTTGGCACAAGTCTCCAAATGTTTATGAGAAGTACTTTGCATTGTGGACTGGACAGGCCAAAGCTGTTGGATCTGCTGCCTAGATTGATATCAGGTAATTGATCCAGTTTTATTCTTCTTTGGCTCTTTCATTGCATTTCGATACATAGGAATGATTTGCCAGAATATTTCAATACGCAATTAAGAGTCAACCATATTGTTGCAGGTCTGAACTCATGGTCTGGTTAGCATAGTGGCACTGTGACTAGCACTGCTGCCTAACAATGCTATGGATCGGGGTTTGATTCCCAGCTTCGGGTCACTGTCTGTGTGGTTTTCCTCGGGGTGTTCTGGTTTCCTCCCACAGTCCAAAAGGTTAGACGCATTAGCCGTGTTAAGTTGCCTCTCAGTGTACCCGAACAGATGCTGGCCTGAGTGTAGCAACTAGGAAATTTTGGGTAACATCATTATAATGTTAATGTGGCACTAATGAAAAAATTTTAACATAGGCTAGACTGCGCAGAGATGGCAAATGTGCTCACTATTGGTCATCATTGAAGCAGACGGGTTTTTCAGACAATCCAGTAGTTTTATGATTTTTCATTATTGAAAATAGCTTTTTATTCCAGATTCATTTAATTAATTTAATTAAATTTTTCCAGGTACCACAAAAAGATTTTAACTTGTAACCTTTGGAATATTGTTTGAGGTCTCTGAATATATAGTCCAGTAACATAGCCACAATGCTGCTTTTAGTACATTTTCATTTTCCTTTCCTCATTAATCCTTTTCAGCAACATGGTCATGAATACTGATGGGACTTGTGAGGTGACATTTGCCTTTCATCAGTTTCCGACCTGGTCTTTTTACTGACTAGCTCTATTACGTGTTATTAGACTGATGATTACATAATTACAGCTTTAAAAAAAAACAAATCTTCAAAAGGTGACAATTTCTAGGGCAATCACTGATTGGAATTTCCTAAAAAAAAATGTTGATAAACTTCAGTAATCTGGGACAAAGTATACATGATTAATCCAATCCAGTCTTTAAAGCAATTTGAAATAATAATGAGGTAGTTAGACTAAAATGGAGATGTTGATTATTGTAGCGTCCAAGCAAATATTGCATGTTGTATTGGAATATTGTCATTGCCACATTTAACAGATCTGTTCATCAGGATGTTGATGGGATTCAAATGATTTAGTTCACTTTGCACTGAAATGTGTACCTCGAAGTGGATGCTGGGTAATTTGTCCTTTGAACTTCAACTAAAAAGGGTGAGCTGAATTTCAATATCTTCCCATTTCACAAATGAAATATTTTCAAGCTTATGTGGAGTGACAATTAAACTCTAACACTTTAGTCCATCTTGGATGAGCGTCAATGTTGTATACATTACTCCAACATGAGGATTTCTTCTTGTTTCATGCCATCAATTGTTTTCTGAAGAATGTTTTCCTTGATAATTTGAAGAATGTTTTTGGAAACCTGAGGGGCAGGACAATAAGTTCCCATTCCTCCAGTGTTCAGCCTCTGGTCCCCATCCTATAAAATGGGAAAAGAAACGCTTAAAACCAAAACATCCAATCTCTTCACCCCACAAAGCTATCTGTACAGTCATTATGCCTCCATTGTTTGTACTGTTCACCCTAGCCCATCATGCAATTTGTTGCTGTTGCTATGGTTGTATTGAGGGCAGAATCTTTTCTCTGAGCAACAGTTACCAATGCCAAAAAATTGTAACCAGAGCCTATTACTGGATAAATACAGGACTGATACCTAGAGTAGATCATTGAGCAGGGACATCCCAACTCACTTAGCTTTTGCTGTTTTACCTTAGTTAGCTGCTGTGGACTGAGAGTCCTTACAAGAGGCAGCCAGATAGCTTCTCCTGAGACATCAAAGGTGCTGCTGCTGAATTTCCGTAATTGGTTAAAATAACTCTCAGTTCAACTCTAAGGATAGTTAAGATAGGCAAGGCTGTGAGGCTTGGACAATTTTAACTCCTGATCCCACATGAATCCAAACGCTGTTTCCCACCTGATGCATGTATGAATTGGGCAGTCTAGCAAACTCAAAAGCACTACTTGAATTGAGGGTGACTCAATGAGGCTAAAGTAACAAACGGATTTAATGCCAGTGAACAAATATGTATTTACACTGGTTATTCTGTCTGATCCTATGATACAACATTCCTTCCTGGCTCCAACTGAGGATTCCTCCCTGACCTGGAACACACCTTGCTTTGGATTGGCTCAGCTTTCCATTTCAACATTCCATAGGGTCTGACCTGATCGCATGATCCTTGGAGAACGTTCCCTTAAAGGGCCGACACTAACACAGGGGTGATTGTTTTTTAATGAAAACATGGAAATGGTCTCAGCTGATGCGGGATAGTTCCTCACTCACTATGGGACAAATCCCAGCAATGTATTAAACTAACATTAGCCCAAGGTCCAGTGCGGGTGGATTCAGAGATGATATAAAAGGCCCTGTCAGGCCCAGGGCTTTGTTGATCGAGCTGCACACAAAGCAGCACTGATCCATGTGCATGTGAGTGGAGAACAGTTCCCCACTCCTCTCCCTGAAGTCTGAAGCCTGTTGCAGGATTGGCATGGGCAAAGGAGCTTCTTGCTGATTAACCACCTCTTAGCCATTCTTAGCTGATGCACTAGTATCCCTTCATGTTGAACACCAAAGCACAGAGGGTGGCAAGAGCACAAAATATACTCTGGATTGGGGGGAAGCAATGTCTATTATTAACAGTGATACAGTAAGACCTTTATTAGCCATGTTCAATCTGACTCATTATCCCCTGTTCATCAGCAAAATGTTAGAAAGGATAATCATCAGTGCTTTCAAACTGCACACCAATAATAAGGTGCTGATTGATCCTCTGTTTGGACAACACCTGGGCCACTTAATTCTGGACTCATTGGTCCAAACTTGGGCAAAACTGAGTGCTGGAGATGAGATGAGTGTGACTGCTCTTGATATCAAGGCAGTAATTGACTGGGTTCAGTCTCAAATTGAATCTCTATGAGATCTATGCGTGTGTGTGTCTGTGCGCATGTATTTGTTCATGTGTGACTGTCCATCAGTTGCAGTCAAAGTAAAGAGGATGCCAGTTCCAGGCATGGCTCCAGGGGTTCCTCGGGATAGTGCTCTGGAACTAACCATCTTCAGCTGCTTCACCAATGATCTTATCTCTGTCAGAAGTGGAGATGTTTGATGATGATTGTACAATGTTTATCGCTATTCACAATTCCTCAAGTAATGAAGTAGTATCCGCATGCAGTAAAATCTGGACAAATTACTTGAGCTGGTAAGTGCAAGTAACATTTTCACCTGATCCAACTCCCAAAAGTGCCAGGTAGTGCCCATCTCCAACCAAGAATCTAACCATCTCCCCTTGACATTCTACAGCATTACCATCTCTGAATCCCCCAACATCAATGTCCTGGGAGTTGGCATTGATCTGAAATCTGACCTAGGCCAGTCACCTGAATAATATGGCAATAAAAGGGGTTTAGCAACTAGATATTTTGTGATGGGTAACATCTGACTTCACAAAATCTTTCCATCAATGCGTCAGGAATGTGATTGAATTCTCTTCGCTTGAATAGTCTTCACTCTTCACTTGTACTGATGTATTAGCAGCATTTTGAGGAGTTTGTGCAGGTCTTCAGCATGAAGTAGCATTTATCGAGAATGATTATATATGCAAATTAACTGTTGATGTTTCAGTTAGTGCTTTATAGAGGGATGCTGTCATTGCATTAATGCCAAGATTGAAAGCTGCAGAATGCAGGAGACAGCTGATGTGTGAAAAATATCATCAAGCGTGTGGGAAAGAAAGTTGTTATCCCTCTGATAAGAATCCTGTGATGGAATTGTTGTGTATTGGATAGGTGATGTGCAGACTTTGGTTAGAATTGAATGGAACTTTATGAATGATGTGAGATATCTTCCATGGCTGTTGCTTCTCTGTTGTGTGGAGATGCCGGCATTGGACTCGGGTTAGCACAGTATGAAGTCTCTCCACACCAAGTTAAAATCCAACTTTGGTAGCACAAGCCACAAGCTTTCAGAGTGCTGTCCCTTCATGCTGCCAGAGCATATGTTAATACAGCAGAGCTCCAGTGAACCAATGGGAAGAAATAAAAATACATAACAAATACGATTTAAGAGAAGTTGGTATTCAAGGGGTTTGATTCATTTGCCATTTGATCCATTATTCAGGTTAGGGAAATACTATATTCAGTCAGCAATCACAAGAGAAGCATGGGTCCGAAAGATCTTTGAGTTCTTGCTATCTGGAGAACTTGCAACATCCTTCATAGAATCGCTGCAGTGCAGAAGGAGGCTTTTTGGCCCATTAAGTCTGCACCAACTTGCTAAAAATGCATCTTACCCAGTCCCACATCCTAGCCCTATCCCCATAATCCTGTGCATTTACCATGGCTAATCTATCTAGTGTGCACATTTTTGGACACTAAGAAGCAATGTAGCATAGCCAGTCCACCTAATCTGCATAGCTTTGGACTATAAGAGGAAACCAGAGCACCTGGAGGAAACCCACACAGACATGAGGAGAATGTGCAATCTCCACACAGACCGTCACCCAAGATTGGAACTGAACCCAGGTCCCATTGCTAACTATTGCATCACCATACTGCCCTTTCGGGCGTTCTTTCAAATATTGATATATTGCTAAAGCCAAATTTACTGGTATTTTTGTATCAATTTCTCCTCTGCTCATTGGGAAAAAAAAGCTGGCATTTTTAAATAAAATTAGTGATTGTTATTTCATATAAATTACAACTGGATACTTCAGCATTTGTGTTTTGACAGATTTAGCCTACATCTGAAGATGAAAGGTTGAAAGTGCAATGTAAATTTTCTCTGGAGAGACGAGTTAATGGCATCCTTGTGTCTGTGGTAAACACAACGTGAACAAAGAGGGTTAGCATTTCCAGGCCTTGCTCTGAGCACATGTACGAGTTGCCTTGATTAAAGAGGGCACCTGTGCATTGATACAATGTTTGGGTTGTAGAGTCAGGGGCTGGGTATATTTTTGAAGTGAGTGTGTAGCAAATTGGACTTGGCTTTTTAAGGCTGGTAACAAATTAGAGTGAAACTGAATTAGTAAAGTGACTGTAATCAATTGTAACAGGTCTGCAAGGCTGAGATAAAATCAGGTCTTAAGTCTTGGGTGGTATTTAATCAAGGAATAAACTGGGTAGAACTAGCGTCACCTTTGAATGAAATGCATTTTACTGAATTAGTGCATGACTATTTCTTAATGTAGGATTTGCAGGTCAGCACAAGAACATACGTATAAAATTCGATAATTAACCGTGAAAAGGTCAGTTGTCACTTGTGAAAAGTAATTGATCATAAGTGAGCTTATCATTTTTGGCTCGACTTACTGATGATGATTGTCACCACAAGACAGTCAAATTAGCGTGCCAGACAAGAGAATGGTGAACTTCAAGCAATGAAGGAGGAACCGGGAACAATTAATTGGAGAATTACTTCACGAAAATTTATAAAGAAATTGAATATGTCCCAGAACAATTTTGCTGCAGTGTCACGGGAAAACTATAATTGCTGTGGAAATGTTGTGAAGCAGCAACAGCAACGAAAAGAGTAAAGTTCAATTCAAACTTGTATTAATTGAAACACGGTACAGTCCATGATATTTGACTAAGAAGTCTGAAATCATTCAGCTTTCTCAACAGGATCTCATTCTGTAAATTTGTCATAAAATTGAGATTTTGGGGAGAATTTTCCCACTCTGCCTGCCTCAGGGATTGTAGTGGGCAAGGGGCAGACCTTGGAAAGGCTCCTTGATCTCGGGCTGAATTTGCCAGTTTCAGGGCGAGCGTGGCTGGAAAATCTTGCCCTTTTTCATTGTCCTCCCAAAAAATGCTTGCAAGGTACTGAGGTGGATGCTTGTTGCTTTCAGGAACATAGGCTGAATGGACAACTATTGTTCCTATCAAATCTGATCAACCATTCAATTATATCATAGTTGATCTGTATCTTCTAATTTGTCAAACTTGATTTTAAGATTGTCAACTGATTTGGTCTCAGTGGTTTTTGGGTTTGAGTTCCAGGTTTCTATGATGATCTGTGCTTTCTCACAGCACCAGTGACTGGCCTAACACTAATTTTAATTCCCATTGTTCTTGGCTTTCCTTGCTTGGTTTTTCCAGGCGTCGACCCACATGATAGGCTTGTGGATGATTGGAAAATAGAGTTCTGTGTAACTTGACACTCTGGGTCTGATTTTACTATCAAGTTGTACCTGCTTTCAGGCGTGAAACTTGGTAAAGTCAGGAGTGAGGTGAGTATCACAGTCCGCATTTGCATGCATTTAAATTTAATTAATGGGCTGCACGGCCAACTTTACCAGCACTTCCCCTTTTCCCACCACATTCGCCAATCCAGAATTGGTGTGAAACAGACATGCTCCATAAAAGTCCAATTCAGGTGTTCCATTTATGACATTTAATGAGGAGGTAAGTGTATAGTGTCCAAAGAATCTCTGCTGCTCACAGGTGTTCTTTTGTTGTGGCTATTTTCTGTCTTGGGTGAGGGGTGACTCTGTGAGCCTGTGGGGGGTGGGGGGGGGTGTGGTGAGTGGGAGACTGTGTTGCTCAGCAGGTCTCTGATGCCCGACTTGCAGCACAGACCTGGGTCTCAGCGCTGATCTCGGGTTTTGTGATGCTGCTGGGTCCTAGTGCACTCAGCTCACTTCCAGCTGAAGGATGTGGACAAAATCCTTGCAAATTGCACTGCTGCAGCCTCCCAACTTTGCAAAGAGCTGTGAACATGGCTGGGAGAATTGGAGGTCTGTGATTGTGTGGAGCATGTGGCGGGAGTTGTGATTGTGCGGAGTGTGTAGCTTGGGAAATTGGGGGGAAGCACCCACTCTTGGCTGGGGGATAGTGGCAGTGGCGCCCGCTCTCGGGGGCTGTCAAATTGACAGCAGTTCTGAACTTTTATGGATTGACTTCTTGATGTGCTGGGGCAAGCAGTGTGCCTTAACCTCCTCTTCTTAAGAGTGACGATATGTTTTTTGCGATGTAACCAATTGATCTTGCTGTTCTTTTGGCAGCCGCTGGAGGTTAGGAGGAGGAGCAGGGGGAAAATTGTGGGTACAGGAGGCCCAGGCTTTACCACTCACAGGAGTAGAGGGAGACAACCACCAAAAGCAGGAGGTGGCTGCTGTTCACCCAGAGGGCGGGGTGTGTGTGTGTTTTTTTGGTGGGGGGGAGGGGGGGGCAGGCGAAGGAGGAAGCAGAGACCTGCCAGTTCCACGTATGAGTTCATTTGAACAGATGTCAGACACAATGTGCTGCCGACGTCTCCGTCTCCAAAAGGAGACAATACAACACCTGTGCAACTGGTTGCAGGAGCTCACTCCGAGAGGCGAGGGTGGGACACCCACTCTCAGTGGCTGTCAAATTGATGGCCCCTCTGAACCTTTACGTGACTGGCTCCTTCTAGACCCTTAGTGGAGATGTATGTTGCATTTCCCAATCAGCTGTGCACACTTGTGCCAAGCAGGTCACAGAAGCCCCGTATGCCCGGGCTGGGCAGTACATTAAATTTAACCTGGACCAGGCCCATCAAGAAACCTGGCTATAGGATTCGCAGCCATTGCAAGGATACCTAACGTACAGTGGCCATTGATTGCATACATGTCAGAATGCACAGAGATTCATCAACAGAAAAGGATTCCACTCTCTGAATGTTCAACTTGTGTGTGATCATAACATAAACATTATGCATGTCTGCAACAAGGCATCAGGTAGTGTACATGACAGCTTCATTGTCAGGAGCTCGGACATCCCAAAGACATTTGAAGAGGAGTCCAGGCTGTGGAGGTAGCTTATGGGTGAAATGGGTTACCTGCTTCGGACGTGACTGATGATGCCTCTGCAAGGGCCTGTGTGCCTGAGGCAGTGACCTGCTATAATGAGGCCCAGGTAGCCATCCGCACAATAGTGGAGAGGTGAGTTGGGTTTCTCAAAATGTGATGCCGGTGCCTGGATTGATTTGGCAGGATCCTCTAATACAACCCTGTGATCTCTTCCCGCTTAATGGTCGTGTACAATGCCTTGCACAGGTGACCTATTGGGGAGGAGGAGGATGTGGAGACTGACCAGCTGGGCCTCTCTGAGGAAGTTGACCAGTAGGATGAGCAGGAGAAAGAAGAGGAAAAGCACGCTGAGGAACATCAACCAGGTGCTGGAGGACTGATGGTCCAAATGAGGCATGCGAGGGGTGACGAGAGAGGTCCCAATCACCAGCTGATTCACTGGCTAGAGGTTTCTGACAGTGCGTTACATTCCCCCCACCTCCGCCTCTCCCAAACTCCTTCAAGATCCTGTAATGCTGTATTAGTGAGTTTGTCTAGCAGGCAAGAGGGTGATGCCGACTCGCTAAGCACCATTATAATGGTGCTCTTGTACAATCTAGTCTGACTCTTACTGAGCTTTGTATGATGCACACTGGCATCTGTTTAGTGAGTAAGGGATCTGAAACCTCTTTACAGGGTCTTGGGATGGATGGGGTGGGAACAGGAGGGAATCACTCATGGGGTCTGGGAATCAATGGTTTCATTTTCTCAGTGACACAGCATTGAGGGGCCTCCCCAACTGACATCAACACGAAGCATCGCTCCAGCGATCATCAATGGAAGAGGATTCCTATTCAAGACAAATCTGAGATAAATTCATCATAGATAGTGGTGAAAAGACTTTTAATTGCAATAAGGGTGTTTAAATAAGACGTTATAGCATGAAAACTTGTGAATAGAAAATGTTAAGATGCTTAAATATCTTTCTAACTTGTGCAGCCCTTCATCCATGCCATCTCAGTGTAACCACAACTTCCAAACTTACATGGCCTACACTATGTCTCAATGACTCTCAAGAATATACATTGGAGGTGAAGGGGGCCAGCTATTTGCCATGCCCCGTGACCTGTGATGCCCGTGGCGAGCATTTTCTGGAGGCCCTGGGTTATGAGGGCCCTATGCTGTCATAATCCAGGTGTCTGGGAGGTTTCCATGACACCCTCTTCATCCTATTGCCCTGAGATGTCCCAGTGTCAGGAAGGGGGGAGTGAGGAGGTGTAGCCATAGCCACGGTCTCCTGGCTGCAAGACCTCGGCTCAAGCCCTTCTTCCTCTCTTGGGGTTCCTGTGAGCTCCTGGGTCACTCCATGAAATGGCAGTGCTTCTGCAGTGAGCTCCAGAAGCTCTGGCGTCACCTGGCACTGTCAGTCGTGGAGGATTGTGTTGATGGATCAGTGCCTCAGTGATTGAGGACAGGGGAGGGAGACGGAGGAAGATGTCATACAGTCATCGGAGTCCAGAGGAAATAGGGACTTGTATGGGAGAGTTGGGAGTGGGGGTGAGGGGGAAATCACCCTGTGTGATACCTGTAGGGGGGGGGAGGGTGGATTCTCTTAGCCTGAGATTGGTGTGGTGCAGGGCGGTCCACTGCCACTCTGCCTGAGACTGTGGGAGGAGGGGGTTTGCTGCAGTCTGCCCGAGATCACTGGGGGGGAAGGGCCACTGCCACTCTGTCTGAGACCAAAGTGG
The DNA here is from genome assembly GCA_024679065.1 of Sphyrna mokarran. Taxonomy (NCBI): domain Eukaryota; kingdom Metazoa; phylum Chordata; class Chondrichthyes; order Carcharhiniformes; family Carcharhinidae; genus Sphyrna; species Sphyrna mokarran. The sequence goes on along the minus strand of JAGIQG010000003.1, from coordinate 43,610,199 downwards.
GGGAGGGGGCAGACCTGGGATCAATCTGGGTGGTGGGTGGATTAAGGGATCGATAATGTTGTGGGGGTGGCCAAGGTATGTGGGGGATGGGGGATGCATTAGCCATCTTTGGAAGAAGTGGTCAGGGAGCTGCAGTCTATCATTTCTTTTCTCTGTGTACAGTTGGAGGTGCCATTTGGAGCTGCAGGCCTGTGCTGCACAATTCAAAATTGCTGATATTTTTTTCAGCCAGAATGCTGGAGAACGGGTCTAAAAATCAGATCTGAAACACTCCCAATTCCACCCAGCACTTAGAATCAAAATGGTAAAATAGGGCCAAAAAGCATTAAAAAGCATGTACATCATGTGATGTATAAGAATTGGTCGGAAAAGCTCTTGTTATTGAAAGATGGAAAATATTCAGGTAGATTTTTGGGAAGTGATGATTTGGTTTGAGTTTTTGACATGCATTGGCAAAAGGAAGACTTGTTTTGTCCTTTATAACCATTCCCTTCCAATTTATATTGGGAATTGTAAGCAAAACCAACTCTAATCACCACCACCTTCTCAAGGGCAGCAAGGATTGGACAATAAATGTTGGCCTTGCCAAAAACACTCTCATTTCATGAATGAATTGAAAATTGCCTAATTTTAAAGACAATTTCCTTTTAACAAACATCTAGATTTTTTATTAAAGAAGGAACAACTAAAGGATTTTCCTTCATCTTTCATGTCATCAGGATAGTTCCAAGTATTTACAATTAATTGAGAACTTTTTGAAGTACAGTATAATGATTCTTTGTCGGGAGATGTGGCAGCCAATTCCCAATAGTGCAAAACTGGTCAGGTCATTTCTTTGTATAATTTTGTTTCAAAGATAGATGTTTGCCAGTAAATCAGAAGATTTCCTCTGCCTTTCTTTGAAAAACTACCTAAGAGGGCACCTGAACGATGCCTCCTCCAATGGCTTTAGAGTGTGGCTGGAACTTTCACTTGAAGGCAAAAGTTCTACCATTTTGTTAATATGCTCCATTTCTAGGAGGGAATTCCGTAAATTCGTATGTATTCGTGAGTGCGGAGGAGGTGAGCAGAGTTTGGAAGGAGTGAATTTTAATTCGAGGTTTATTGCTTTATATGCTTCAAATGCACTGCTGTCATATCACTGAACAGTTTGAACAGAATAGATGAACTAAATTGCACTGACAATAGACACATCAATGGTATGTAGTATGGACCAAAGCATGGAGGGTTTTCCTGTTTCTTTGTTGGCTTGCTTTGTTTCAGTTTTGTGGACTGGAAATTTGGAAAAGGCTATTTTTAACAACTTGTCTCATTGGGCCAGTTCTAAGTCTGAATACCAAGATGTGACTGTACATGCACCTTGATGTATATGAAAATGAATGGGTACATGGATTTAAATTTCATGCATAATCCCTGAAGTTTCATGGTATATATATCTCTGTGCCACACTAAATGTAAAGACTCCTGATGCAGAAACTTGAATAGCCATCTATTTATTCACTCCTTGGAAATTAATGCAGTCACGTTCCTTCATCTGTGTCTGTGACACATGGATGCAGCTGAACCTGGCAGAGTTTGAAGTTCTGGTTAAGTCAGTCTCTTAAGTTTAACAAGAGTATGTTCACAGTAATACTGTGTTGACAATGAAAGGATGATTAAATAAACAATTGATGTAATATGCCAATGAGCATATTTCTGATGAGGATTAAATGACTCTCCCATTAATATTCTGCTAATCTGAGATAATCACAAAAAAAAATTCTAGAAGAATTGTTCTTCATAAGATAGACTTCTTCATCCTTGACTGCAATTAAGATTGCATTCACGTGAGACGTTGTTACTATTTATTAACTCGCGGTGAAAGGGGAATTTTTCCTAACCTTAGCTGCAACTCATTGTTTTTCCATTGATTCTAATGGGGTTAAACTCCAGTTGATTATTACGATGGAATTTGATATTGAGAAATGTGGACTGACTCATTTTAGTCATTCCCTTAACAGCATAAGAACTAAGAGCAGGAGTAAGCAATTCTGCCCTTTGAGCTACCATTCAAAATGATCATGGCTGATTGGTGTTTCAAATATTGTACACTGATGAATTTTAGTTGTACTTAATTAACTGTTGAAAATGAGTTTCTGGTAATTATATTAAAGGTGGATTTAACACCAGTAGCATCAAAATGCTGCAAATGAGTGGTAATGTAACCACAGAGTGATGTTTCTAATTGCTCTGCAATGCCTCATTTCTATGACGGACTTTAATTTGGGGTTCTTTCTCATCTGTTTCACTATTTACATTTCTTGAGAGCAACATGTGTTTAAAATTGTAACCCCTCATGACTATAGAGGATTAGTTAGATTATTCACTGAGTGTTTCAAGCTCTGCAGTGAATTATATACTTGGTCATAAACACTGTAAATATCGTATTCTCTTGGCATGGGCAGCGTTAGGTAATCTGTTGTGTTTGTAGTTAAGATATTACAATTGATGTCAGCTACTCAGGTTTCTGCAAATCTTAGCAAGGAAAGGATTAGTCTTGATTGCAACCTCCCCCCCTCCCTCCATAATCAAATAGACTTCTGAAGCTTATCTGAACTCGCATCTGAAAAATGGCTACTTGGGCACAAGTGTCTGAGGGTAGCCGGCAGAGGTGGAATAATATCCTAGTAAAAAACCTATTCTCAGGAAGGGCCAGAACAAAAAATGAGAGTTAAATGGCAAACTCCTCTCCAGTGGCCGATTAATCAAAGCTTGGAGTCTCAGCTTTGTGAATATACAGAGGGCACCAGTACTTCCAAAACTTGCTGACGTGTAAATGCATGCAGAGGCAATTCCATTATTACTAGGATCTCCCACTCTCCAAGATTATCCTGGAATATCCAGGATGTAAGTCTTTCTGGGATACTGCTATGAAGAACCCAAGAGAAATAAATCACAAAAGCAATTTAAAAGTACATAGTTTTGTTTATTTTCTTTGAATACTTTTGTTGAGAAAGTATTGGAGATGAGAAAATGAACAGTTTCATAGGGCTGTGTCGTAGAAAATGCAATGAATCATGAAACATTTGGACATATGATGGGCATATGAGCATGTCCTGTCAAAGTTAAGTATCAAGCAGATGAGTATGAACAGTTTCCATCATAATTTAAGTAGCAGCAGTTGACAATTTTACATTTGTCCTTGATATTAAGATGGCCACTTGCAGTTGTTTTGAACCCATTAAGACCTGTTATGCATTTCAAGTGTGAATGATTGTAAACATCGGAAAATATGATAACTGGTTACTGAGAATCTGTCTCTCAAATAATGTTGCAATGTTTTGTACTTCAAAAGTATTGCTGCCACACAGGGGGTGGCATAGTGGTCCATGATTAGCACTATTGCCTCACAGCACTGGGAACACGGTTTTGATTTCTGCCTTGAATCATTGTCTGCGTGGAGTTTGCATGTCTTCCTCGTGTCTGCGTGGATTTGCTCCAGATGCGCTGGTTTCCTCTCACAATCTAAAAGATGTGCTAAAAGGTACAGTGACCTGAACAAGCACCAGAGCGTGGCAACTAGGGGAATTTCACAATAACTTCATTGAGGTGTTGATATAAGCTTTACTTGTGACTAATAAATAAACTTTACTTTGAACTTCATTGTTTTGAGGTGACCTAGAAATGGATATTTTCTGTAGAATTAACTAGCATTTCAGTGGTAAAATGTGAACTCCTGTTCTGGGATTTGAATATGAAGGTGTTACAAGCATTGTCAGGAAATGTTGTACAACAAAAAAAATCTGTTCCCAAATGGCTTCTAACCAATTAAAAATCAAAAATGCAGCAATGTCTCTCCCTGCACCTTTCAATGTAGTTCTCAGTCAATTCTATGTTGAAAATAAAGCACAAATAAATAGTATTCGAAATACTATGTAGATGTGGGCTAAATTTACAGGCTCAAATAATATGCTCCCGCAGTTCAAATAAGAGTTCGTCAGACAGCAGAATCTCTTTATCTATTATAACGAATTATAATAATCCCTCTCCCCCCAACTTAATTTTGTGGATATTGAAATTTGTAGTCTTTTAGGTTCTTGTCAGTGATGCCCTCTTCATTTAAATGAAGACAAGTTCAGAATGAATAATATAATTCAATTGTCTTTTTTATCAATTTTGTGGTGTTGGCTTTATGATGAGCAGTGACTGGTGGACAATGAGGCAACATTGTGCCTAAGGTATTGCCTGTCAAACAAGCTGAATCATCAGCAGGGTGGACAATTTGTCAAACATTGGGAGGGTTGTTTCTAGAACTGAAAAACAACTAAGAAGCTGGACATGTGAAAATGTCTTTTGAGTGTTATTCAGACTTAACATACAGACAAAATTGAAATGTATATCAGCAATAGAACCATAGGACCCATACAGTGCAGAATTGAGTCTGCACTGATCACAATCCAAATACGCCCTATTCCCGTAGCCCCACATATTTACCCTGCTAATCTTGCTACCACTAGGTTTTTAGAATGACCAATCAACCTAACCTACACATCTTTGGACTGTGGGAGGAAACCGGAGCACCCACGCAGACATGAGGAGAAAATGCAGATTCCACACAGCTTTGCAACCTGAGGCTACCCTGTGAGGCAGTAGTGCTAGCCGCTATGCCACCCAATATGCCACCATGTCGTGATAGTATGAAAAGAAAGAATTTTGTTCTTGAAGCACTGAGCGCAGTCTTCTTTTGTGAAAAGATACAGGTGAATGGAAAAGAAGCAATTCTGCAGCATTACATAATTAACTTTGAATAACTCAAAAGTTAGTTACACAAATTTGTGCTCATGGAATTAGGAAAAGAATAGTGAGCTTGAATGAAAGTTAGGTGAAAGTGATAGCAGAATACTTATAAATACAATTCAAATTTGAGAGTACCTGGTGGAGTTGCAGTGAAGTCCCATTTTTTTTGTCTCCCACAAGGAAGGATTTTGATAGATGATCTTGCCAAGATTAAGAACCACATTTGGTAGTTCTATTGACAGTGGAAATGATACGAACACAGAATCCATAGTGATGACAGTAGGCATTGGTGTTCATTCAATAATTAATACAGCAGTTAGACTAAAAGCTAATGGCATTTAATATGATTAAACGCCTAAAAAGTGAAGGAAATCAATGCTGTAGTAAAATGTTGAAGGTGATAAAAAAGAAAAGGAATTCTGAGGAAGTCTGAGAAGGACATTATTTTTATTGAGCAGGGTTATCAAGGGATATGAGCCTAGGGCAGGAACATGGAGATAGGCCACAGAGCAGCCATGATCATCTTGAATGGCAGAGTGGGCTCGAGGGGCTGAATGGCCTACCCCTGTTCCTATGTTCCTAATTCCACACTTGATCTAAACAGGTCTTCAACTGTATGTCCCAAGAAGAAATTTTAATAAAAAAAAATTGATGTTGGGGCCAAGCAAAAAATGAAAATTTCTTTTTCTCCCTCCTAGGGCAAAACAAATATTTGTAAAGTTCCTATCTGGATTTGCAAATTGCTATCTGTAATTTGTAAAACATTAATATCAGCCATGAAGAGCCTTGAATAAGTTGGGGTTGTTTTCCTTAAAACAGAGAAGGCTGAGAGGGGACCTCGTTGAAGTGTACAGATTAAAAGGAACATAGACAGGGCAGATAGAAAGAAATGTTTCCCCTTATTAGAGGAGTCAATAACCAGAAGGCATAACTTTATGGTTAGGAGCAGGAGATTTGAAGAGGGCTTGAGGAAATGCTCTTTCACCCAGAGGGTGATGGAAATCTGGAACTCATTTCCCTGAAGGGGTGATAAAGGCAGGAACCTCCACAAGCATTTAGATGAATACGTGAAATTCCATGGCATACATGGCTATGGATCAAGTGCTGGAAACTGGGATTAGAATAGATTGGTGTTTGATGACCAGCACAGAGGTCATCAAACACCAATCTATTCTAATCCCAGCTTCCAGCACTTGATCCATAGCCATGTATGCCATGGAATTTCACAATGGACAAAAGGGCCTGTTTCTGTGCTATAAAATTCTGACACCGAGACTCGATGAACATTGGAATAATTTTAGTTTATAGTTGCAGCTCTATTTCTGAGCAATTTTATTTACTTGGTTTCTTAGTATCAACATGATAGCACATCTTAATGCCCAGGGGAGGCACGAGAAGACCGAAACCACTGGCCAAAAGGCATGAACAGAGGTAGCCACCCAAGTGAGTGCATATCAGGTGTTGCTGCACGTTGCTTCAGTGCTGCAATGATCTTCTGTGGTCAGTAAGGGTAAGTGTAGAGATGACATGGACCTGTGTGGAGATGCATAGTCCAATTCTGTTCCTTGGGGTGCTCAGGGACCTATGAATGTGTATAATGTTGACAAATGGCACTCAAACCTGCCCTACCAAGGTTGAGATAACAATACATTTGCTTCTGTGCATTGTGTGCCGCAGTGACCACTTAATGCTTGGGTGACAGCAAGCATCGGATGAGGCTGATGAGCTTTTGGAGTGATCCATCGGATGGCAGGTGTTGGATGCCCAGTGGGGTGTGGGGGAACATCTAGCACAGATCTATGAGAGTCTGCAGTGCCATGGTCTCTATCATGGAGGAGCATGGGTACTGAGTTTACTCAACATCGAATGCACAGTCTTCTCCATTGGGAGACTGGTACCTCTTATGGTGTAGCAACTTCAGGAAAAGAATCAAGATTCCTGGGGTCACACTTTTACCTCCAATCCATCAGTGCAACTGTGACCTCATTGAGTCATAGAGGTTTGCAGCAAGGAAACAGGCCCCTTGGCCCAACTTGTCCATGCCGCTGCTTTTTTAAACCCCTAAGCTAATCTCAATTGCCCGTAATTGACCCATATCTCTCTATACCCATCTTATCCCTGTCACTGTCTAAATGTTTATTAAAAAACAAAATTGTACCTGTCTCTACTACTACCTCTGGCAGCTTTTCCACACACTCACCATCTTCTGTGCGGGGGAAAAAAAACTGCCCCTGTGGACCCTTTTGTTTCTCTCCACTCTCATCTTAAACCTATGCCCTCTAGTTTTAAAAAGATTTGGGAAAAGATATTGACTATCTAGCTGATCTCTGCCCCTCATTATTTTATTGACCTGTATCAGGTCACCCCTTCAGCTGCCTATCCTCCAGAGAAAAAAGTTCCAGTCTATCCAGATTCTCCTCATAACTCAAACCATCAAGTCCTGGTAGCATCCTAGTAAATCATTTCTTCACTCTTTCTAGTTTAATAATATCCTTTCTATAATAGGGTGACCAGAACTGTACACAGTATTCCAAGTCTGGCCTTACCAATGTCTTGTACAACTTCAACAAGACCTCTCAACTCCTGTATTCAATGTTCTGACCAATGAAACCAATCATGCTGAATGTCACCTTCACCACGCTGTCCACTGTGAGTCCACTTTTTTAAGGAGCTATGAACCTGTACCCCAAGATCTCTTTATTCTGTAACTGTCCCCAACACCCTACCATTAACTGATTAAGTCCTGCCCTGGTTCAATTTAATGCATCACCCTGCATTTATCTAAATTAAACTCCATCTGCCATTTGTCAGCCACTGGCCCAATTGATCAAGATCCTGTTGCAATCCAAAATAACTTTCTTCACTATTCATCATGCCACCAATCTTGGTGTCATCTGCAAACTTACTAACCATGCTTCCTATATTCTCGTCCAAATCATTCATATAAATGACAAATAACGGTGGATCTCAGGAAGGCACTGCCAGTTGAGAGGTGGATGGGGCAGTTAATCTGTCAGCTAGCTGCTTGTCTATCGCTAGCAGGCAGAGAGGTGTAAATGCACCTAACACTGGTGTATGTTCCTAACACTTGTCATCTGTGGGTGCCTGTCAGGGAACTCTGGGAAAGGACAGCAGCTCCGCTGCCCCTCTGCCAATGGCCTTTACATCTGATGATGCCGTGACAACTGACACGTGACTGGATGCATCCTTCCAGTCAGAGTTTGCTCAGGCTGTGCCAGCCAGAGAATGACCACCAGGTTCATTGCGACCACCAGAACAGCAAAGTCAATGCACTATCTCACTAACAGCAAGGAGGGGTTGGCACCGAGACAGCACCCACTGGCATACGTTGAAAGCACCTTGTGCACAACAGTGACATGTAATAAGTGATACTATTTGTGTCTATTATTGTGAAGTTCATGTAGAATAACAAAGTAACATAAATATCAATGAGAAGCTACAGAAATCATTGCAATGATAGACAAAGTACTGCTGCTCTGGGGGCTTTTTATCCTTGGACGAGGAACTGATAAAAACATGTTTTCCATCCATCAATTCTGCCTATGCGATGAGCTGAAAATCTCACAAGCTGCATAACATTGCTGTTGGATGATTTCTTAATGGCTTTAGTTGCCCCTTTAATTGTTAGCTGGTATGCATCTAATTATGCATGCAGCCACCAACCTCAAAATTGTGTGCGATGACATTGGGAAATATACCTGATTTCATTTGACGATATATTACATTCAGTCGTGTTGAGCACGCGCCCAACCCCGGAATGTAAAACTCTTGTCCAAATATCAATGACTGCAGTCAATTGTACCTTTTCTAATCCTTTGGGGACTGGGGGAAAGATGATGTATTAATGAGTGCTTTCTTGGATAATCCCTACTGTTTTTATCCATTTATATGCAGTGGGTTTTCTTTGAAAGCCTAATTTGCAAAACATTATGGCTCAGATGATCATTACAATGCACTGAGTTCTGTGGATTCTATTGTGGTACAACACCAAAATAATCAAGGTATTTAAGCTTATTAGCAGAATGCTAATGGTTACTGACAACTTAGAATGTTTTGTATCTTTGAAATCCATCTATCTCAGGAGATGATGGAGTGCACCCAGAAATGTCCATCACTTCTGTATTGTCTTTTGTGGCTGTAGAGACTGATTTGTGAGTGGCAAACCTTTTCACGGGTAGCAAGGGCCTGACGTTGACTATTTTTTTCCCTTCCGTTTATATCACTATTGTTCTTATCTCTGCAAAACTATAAATTATTTTCTGTGAATCATATATCCTAACCATACCACTGTCTTCTAGAACAAAGGGGATACAATGATCAGTCCGTTATCTTTTTAAAAAAAACACCTTTTAGTTCATCAGCATGTCATGTCAAGTCTGATGGCTTCAGGTAGATGTACCATCTGACAGAGTACAAGAGGTCATCCTGTTACGATCTGGCAAATGTTAGTTGCCATGAAAAGCAATTCCCAATGGAAAACTTGGCCCATTTATCACAACTTATTTTACATATTCTAACAATGAGAAGGTGTGCTTACTGAATTCAGAAGCTACAAATTCCAGTAAAACTTTTGGAATTTTCAACATTAAAACATTTATTAACATAAGAAAAGAGGAATTAAACACATAATATTACAGTTGCACCGTGAAAGTTGGTCTCACAAAACATTCCCCCAAAAAGACTCCCGACCTGATCAGACTCCCAAATAAATACCCTTCAGGCAACAATGCTTTATAGACGGTTAATATAAAAATTCAAGTAATAATTTCACAAGGCAAACCACTTGCTGTAGAAAAGATATATTAAAGTTTAAAAGTTTTTATTTATTAGTCACAAGTAGCCTTACATTCACGTTGCAATGAAGTTACTGTGAAAATCCCCAAGTTGCCACACTTTGGATATATTGAGGGCCAATCCATCTAACATGCACTACTTTGGAATGTGGGAGGAAACCAGAGGAAACCCATGCAGACACGGGGAGAATGTCCAAACTCCATGCAGACAGTGAGCCAAGCCAGGAATCCCTTGCGCTGTAAAGCAGCACTGCAAACCATTGTGCCACCATACCATGTTACAGAATCTCTTCCACTCCACTCTTGAAATTCAAGAAGCTTCAAAACAGCATCCTGCTTTCCAAAAGGTAGACGCTTTGCTGGCTTGACCGGCAAGCTGCTTCACTTTTCATAGTTCTTTTCCCAGTAAAGAGTGGCACATTAGGAGGTCTCACATTGCCAGCCTCAAATATCTCTCTTTAAATGCTATTTTTCTCATGTTCATTTTTGGTTCCATTGTCCTTAGCCCCTCTTTGGAACATTTTCCCAGTTTTTTTCCAGAATATAAAATTTTTCATGTTCTCCCTAATGCCCCCACTTTCGGATCAAACAAAGTTTAATAACCTTGCCCTATTTATTCATGACATTCTCCAGGTTGTAAATGCTTTTACTCCCCAAAGACATTTAACAGCTAAAAAAATCCAAACACATCCTTATCTCCTCATGAAAATTTCTACCACTACTGTTTTAGTTAAAGAAAATTCACTGGCCATCCTACTTTAAATTTGTGTCTTATCTTCTTTTTTTTATCTTTTTAAGCCAACCTCATCAGACAATTGGCCCACAGCTTAATTAAATGATCTTCACACACAGAACTACAAGCCTGTTTCAAAAATTAATCTAGAGTCCCCAAAACATTAAAAATAGCACCTAATAAAAAGAAGGCCAGTTGGTCCCTCGTACTTGCTTTGCCTCACATTAAGATCGTGGGTGATCTTATTATAGCCTTAATCTCACCTTCCTGCCCACTCCTATGACCCTTGTATGAGGGACAAGGACCTCACGTGGAAATTAAAAAAAAGTTTATAGATATCTTTACTGCCATTTTATAAATTTTAAGAATAAACAAGATGCTTACAATGGCTGAACCCATGTCTCTGACCCCTGAACAAAAGAACCATGTTACGATTTCATGGAAACTTGCAGTTCATTATCTCTGAAGAACTACAAAAAACTGGTGGACTATGCAGGCCAGTTTCAAAGAGAGCTATACAAAGATCATCTGCATATAATAACCAAGCTGAGACAAAAGCTGCTGCAACCTTTACTTCAATTTATAATGGCTGAGACATTTAGCAATCTTTAAAGCTCAGCCACGTTCCAAACGTGGATACACATTGTTGGACACTGGGTGGAGAAGTGAGAGGCATGTGACATGGGCTTTTGGCTCATTGAATAAGTTAATATTATGTTGCTGAGCTGAATAGCTCAATCTGCTCTTTGTCATCTGGCTTATTAACTGATCAAAACCTTGAGTGTTGTAGTAGCACAAGAATTGGTCTTTATGTCCTTCAGCTAGTGAGAGAAGAAGTCAGCTGAGTGTCCATATTTTTACTCGCTGTCAATAATGAAAAAGACATCAGATGAAAACCTGAAGCTGTCTATTCATGCATGTGAAGGATAAGATCTTGGTGAGGTCTGAAGGGAGGGAAGATGAAATATTGAAGGTACTGTAAATGCGAGGTTGCTTTCAAGAGAAGAAAAATTTCAATGCAGCAAAAGAGGCAATAAAGGGAATGCAGGTACAATACGAGTGTTATGCAGTGCTGCTGATTGATTTCCAACCACTTGAGGAGTTTAGTTTTTTTATATATAACACACTAATGAAAAGCTGTCTCATTTTCCAAAGGTACATCTGCTGTGTGTGTCGATAATCAGTTGCTCCCAGCATATAGGAAAGCTAATGGGAAAAAACAACACTGAAGCTATTACCTGTTGGGATAAATTTTGACACAGAATTGTATCACTGCCAGAGATATGCCTTGCGGGAGTCTGAAGCTCAAGCAGTGGCATATCAAATGACCGCAGTCACCTTCTCTTGCACTAAAAAGGCATTGCTTCAAGATGCTCTTCGGTCTTCATTTCCCTTTAATACCTCACACAAATCAAGAACTATTTGTGTTCTGCTTGTTCATCTGTCAGGCTGAGAAATAATTGTTCTGGCGTGGTATGCTTTTTCTGCAGGGTATTGCATGCTATGTTTTGTCTCTTGCGCCATGTTGGACCTTTTTAAATCCTATAGTTTGGAATCCATCCTATTCGCATTGGGAAGCACTGGGGCAATTGCAGAATTTGTGCAAGCTCACTATTTAGGAAAAGGATTCACATGTTTATCTGCTGCCTGCTGAGTCCACTCTGAGAGCTGACAAAAGATGGACATGTGATAGAAATGGGAAATAGCATTGCTGAGTACAATTGAGCTGACTGCTGACTTGTCACCCAAAAAAATTACTTGTCTCACTGTGGGTGACATTAGTATTTTTCATTAGGACTGCTGCTGCTGCCTCCAGGGGTGTGAGTAAAAGCTACCTCTTCAGTTGGGCTTCTATCACTGGAGCAGTTAATGACTCATTCACTTCACAAGAGTATTGCTAGTTAGAGGCAGAAATATAGACCATTCAGCCCTTTAAATCTCTTCTGCCAATCGATTAGAGGATGGTAAATTTATTGATCTTTGTTACTCTGATAGTACTTAAGCTAATGAGGGCATTAGTTACCTTTGATGTCAATTTTTGCTGTCATGCAAGGTTAGGGCATTTTTAGAATTTACGCCTCAACTTGTACAAAACAGTTGCCATTAATAAACTATTTCCACCTTCTAATAGAGTATCATGTTCAAGAAAAATGGGCAAATCCTTTCATCTTTATTTATAAATAAGTGAATTTGTTTAATTAATTCACAGGATGTGAGCATCATTGGATGGCTCATCCCTAATTGAACTGAATGGCTTGCTATGCCATTTCAATGGGCGTTTTAAGAGTCAATCATATTGCTATGGGTTTGAAGTCACATGTAGGCCAGACCAGAATTTCCCTCCCAAAAACATGTTAGTGAACCAAACACAATGGTTTTGTGGTTATCATTAGACTTGTCATTCCAGATTTGTTTCAGTTGAATTTAAATTTCATCTGCCATGATGAGTTACAAACCTGGGTCCCCAGAACATTACCCTAGATCTCTATATTAGTAGTCCAGTGACCATCACCTAATAAGATTATGGTGAGGAAATGATGTATATGAGAACGGTGAAAGCAGAGACACACAATAGTATAAATAAGAAAGTACAACACTGGAAAGAAATAACTTTCTGTATGGGCATAGAATGGGCAGTGGAAGTGACAGGATTGCTCCATATATAATCAGTATATACTGAATAGCCTCTTCAGTGTCTTAATTACTCTATAATACTACTTATTACTCCATAATCACGTTGTAATAAATTTATTATTAATGTTTGTTAACAGTGATAATCACTTATTTACAGACAAGGGTCTGATGGAGTTAACTATGTGACCATTCTCCACTCCTCCCTGGCTCTAATTGAGGATCCTCCCTTAATTGCAGTATGAACCCGTGCATCCAATTGGTTTGGCTTCCCACCTCAACACTCCATGGGACCTGGCCCAATCACATAGCCTCAGATTGCCCCCTTAAAGGGGCCATGCTATCACAAATGCAAAGTTTTTATTTCTCTATAGGGATCTTCTTTTACCTTTTCACCCCTTTCCACCTCGCAGATTATGTATGGGTTAACATGGTTGTGATAATTTAGAGTTGGTACAGGAATATGCTTTGGTTCTGGTAATGAAGCAATTTATTCAAATAGTTTTTCGTCATTCCAAGCCACTGAAAATGTTTAATGAAAGCCATATCAACAGTCACTCCAATCAATTACTTTGAAGGTGGAAAATATTTTCTTCGCAGCGAGTCTGGGTAGATTTCGCATGAAGGAACTGATCTTCTTGTCTGTGCCAAACTATTTTTTGCCTAGTTCCCACTGAACTGCACTTGGACCATAACCCTCCACACCCTCTCATCCATGAACCCGTTTTTCTTAAATGTTAAAAGTGACCCCACATTTACCACTTCATCTAGCAGCTCATTCCACAGTCCACCACTCTCTGCGTGAAGAATCTCCTCTCTCTCTCTCTCTCTCTTCCCCCCCCCCAATATTCCCTTTTAACCTTTTCTCCTTCTTCACTCCAGGGAATAAAGTCCTAACCTATTCAATCTCTCTCTGTAACTCAGCTTCTCATGTCCCAGCAACATCCTTGTGAACCTTCTTTGCACTCCTTCAACCTTATTTACATTCTTCTTGTAACTAGGTGACCAAAACTACACACAATACTCCAAATTTGGCCTCACCAATGCCTTATACAACCTTACCATAACATTCTAAGTTTGATATTTGGGCAATTTAAGTCAGTATTGGCTATTATGAAGTTATTTATTAGTCAGAAGTAAGGCTTACATTAACACTGCAATGAAGTTACTGAGAAATTCCCCTAATCACCATACTCCGGCACCTGTTCGAGCCATTGCACCTAACCAGCACGTCTTTCAGAATGAGAGGGGAAACCAGAGTACCCAAGAGAAACCCATACAGACAAGGGGAGAATGTGCAAACTCCGCACAGATAGTGACCCAAACCAGGAATCAAATCTCGGTCCCTGGCGCAGTGAGGCAGCTGTACCGCCCCATCTAAACAAAATTCACCAGCTGTAGAGCAATAAACTTTTAATCCTAAACCCACATCTTGTGCTTTGATTTAAAAGAAAAAAAACCAAGGTTGCTACATTTCTTACATGTCAATTAAATTGTTCGGCACCAGGTAGTTTGCTGATCAGGGATATCTCTCACCACTAGCATTAGTGCACAGAAATCATACCCAAAGTAGGGCAATAACCTGGCTGCCCACAAAACTATTGAAAACTTGAAAATTTTGCAAAAAGAAAATACATCTGTTAAATACTCAGAGCTAAAAAATCTATTGGAAAGAACAAGGATTCTGAGAACAAAGCTTCATAAAGTAGTCAGCTCTGTCTGATGTTCATTGATGTGTTGATGGGTCTGATAGGTCCATGCTGAATGCACTGATCTCTGAGAAGGGAAGAAAATCCATCGAGTTGAAAAAGTGCTTCCACACGTGTAGCTTCCAGATCATCTGAAAATAGCAAGGTTTATCCACTGTATCATCTGCTGATCGTGCCAGTGTTATAACCAATGCCTCTGTTTTCAGCCAAGCCTAACAGAGATATGTAAAAGGTTTGGCTGAACCCTGATACCCCTGCATGATGAGGGCAAAATCGGTGTCTAGAGAAGTCGAGGGGAGGTGTGGTTAACAGGTGGATTTTATATTCACAACCTATACAGAGTGGACAGGTTTCAGGTAACGAGTTGTTAGCCATAGCATTCCTAGCCTCTGATCTGCTCTTGTAGTCACTATATTTCCATGACAATTCCAGTTGAGTTACTGGTCAATGGTAACCTCAGGGATGTTGACAGTGGGAGATTCAGTGATGGTAATACTACTGAATACAAAGGGGTGGTGGTTAGATTATCTCTCATTGGTGATGATCACTTTTTGGCATTTCTGTGATGTAAATGTTATTTGGACACAGTTTGATGGTGGTGACCTGGTGCCTGCCCATTTATTGGAATGTCTGGTGTGGGAACTTGCAATGCAAGCTAGTCAGGAACTAAATGGGTGGTGTTGCCTCTTGTTGTGGGGTATCTAAAGACTCTTGACACAGCCAGCTGAAGGTAAAGCAAGCAGCAGTCTATTCAATACAAGTAAGCAAGCATGGGAACAAATGTGTTTTCTAAATGCTCTGAGGTGATTCAAAAATGCATAGTTTCTGTTAGGTAGTTACATATTTTATGATACCTCATCATTAACTCTTCAATGTTTTTACTTTATTTGTCTGGTTCCATACATCTGCAATTACAGATGAGTTTACAAAATAATCAGGGGACAACCTGACGTTTAACACAAACAATACTCACAATTCAGTGAGTTCTGACAATTTGCCACTTTATCCAATCAACTTGGCCTGACCCTGATCATTCACCCACTTCCCAATCTGACCAAAAGTTCACAAGCCTTCCTATACCCTTTCTAGCTGTTTTTCAAACTGTGTAAACTTTTAAAACTACCAGCAATTTGCTCAAACCTGGGTAATCCCAGAATACACCACTTAAATCCTCCTGTTGAATTAAACCCTTAGCAACGTGCATGGTTGATCCATGAAACCTGATGACCAGTCAGAGGCTAGCAGCTCTTCTCGAATGGCAACACAATGATGAGTGGTAGCACTGCTGATCTTCCATTCGGGCCTTTGCCAGGGATTGTTGCTGGATCCCTGGAGGGAGGTGATTCTGAGCGAGATGAGGATAGCAGATAGGCAAGCTGCCAGCAAGGTGGGGAAGAGTGGTTAAAAACAATGACTGGTTTGTTTTCCATGGGATCCCTCCCATTGACAGTTCATTCAATTGGGCAAAGTGTTTGAGAATGGGGTATTTCCCCTTCCCTGCAAATAGGTTGCACTCATGCAGCAGGACATAGACAGGATGCAAGACTGGGCGGAGAAGTGGCAGATGGACTTCAAAGTGGATAAATGTGTCGTGGTCCATTTTGGCAGGAATAATGGGATGAAGGAGTACAATATATGGGGTAGGAGTCTTAGCTGTGTTGTAGAGCAGAAGGATCTCGGGGTCCGGGTCCATGGGACTCTTAAATCAGCCTCGCAGGTTGAGGAAGTGGTCAAGAAGGCGTACGGTGTACTGGCCTTCATTAATCGAGGAACAGAGTTTAGGAGTCAGGAGATAATGATGCAGCTCTATAAGACTGTTGTCAGACCCCACTTGGAGTATTGTGCACAGTTCTGGTCGCCTCACTATAGGAAGGATGTAGATGCTATTGAGAGAGTGCAGAGGAGACTTACAAGGATGCTGCCTGGATTGGGAGGCAGGCCTTATGAAGATAGGTTGAGGGAGCTGGGACTCTTCTCACTGGAGAGACGTAGGTTGAGAGGCGACCTGATAGAGGTTTATAAAATGTTGAGAGGAATAGATAGGGCGGAGTCTCAGAGACTATTTCCCCGAGCGGAAATGGTCACTACGAGAGGACACAGATTTAAGGTGCAGGGAAGCAAATACAGAGGAGATGTCAGGAGTAAGTTTTTCACTCAGAGGGTGGTGAGTGAATGGAACCGACTGCCGATGGAGGTTGTTGAGGCAAACTCACTGGGGTCTTTTAAAATTCTTCTGGATGACTATATGGAAACGAATAGGATAGGGGGTTATAGATAGGTTTGTGGATTGGTAGATGTGATCGGCGCAACTCATGGGCCGAAGGGCCTGTTTGTTCTGTATTGTTCTATGTTCATACTGGGTGGGATTGGTTGGATGGTGTCTCAGCATGTGAGCCGTCAGACTTTTTGATTATCAGTAGCTGTAAGGAAAATATTCTTAAGTGGCTACTTAAAGGCCTCAATTGACTTCTGAGTGGAAGGCCATCCTCCACCATTCCCACTTGGAACTTGATTGTGGGAATCAGGAAGATGGCAGACTCTATACCACTCCCACCGGTCAGACTACCTTCACTTTTCAAACTGACCTCCGAGATGGAGGAATTAAATTCTGTCCACTATTATTTCATCCAAATTGTCTAATACCTAGAGAAATAATCAGATATGTAGCATACGTGCCTAAAATATTATGAACCAGCTATTACTTGGTTCAGCTGTAAAAATTTGAACCAGTGAATATCTTTGACCTTAATCACAAAGCAGACTTAAATGGTGAAACTTGGTCTTTTTTTAAATGTTGAAGTATGAGTGAATAATGTGATGTCTGCTTGTTTCAGCTGATAGCACAACTTGCCCCTTGAATCAGACAGTTGTGAGGTCATGCTCCAATGCAAGTCTTGAGCATACTGCCTCCGTTGACACTTCAGTGCAAAACTGAGGGAATGCCGTTATTGTCAGAAGTGTTTGGACAACATATTAAACTATGGCTCTGTCTGTTTATTCTGATAGGTGTTACGATCCCATGATACTTTTCAAATGAAAATTTCTCCCCAAATTCCTGTTAACATTTTGCAGTCCCACCAACACCTACAAGCAAATTAACAAACTATTCGCCTTGCATAACGTTTGTGGGATCCCATTATGAAACATTAACTAATAATCATATCTGTGCTTCAATTCTTACATGTGGAGCACTTTGAAAATGTGACATTAGTTTTTTTTTGATAGACTACTATATTCTAAAATTCACTCTCACAAGTGACTGAGAAAGAAAGACTTACATTTTTATAGCACCCTTTCACGAACCCAGGACATCTCAAAATAGTTTCCAGCAAATGCATTACATTTAAAATGTAGAACCTTTAAAAGGTTATGTTGCAGAAAGGGCCAGTCAGCCCTTCATGTCTGCACCAGTCAAAAAAAAGGTAAACTAATCTCTCTTTCCAGCATCTGGTCTGTCGCCTTGCAGGTTGCAACACTTCAGATTTTAAATGAGCTGAGCATTTCAGCCTTGAGCACCAACTTAAGTGGTGAATTCCAAACGCCCACTACTCTCTTGGTGAAAAGCTTCTCTGCATGCCCCCACTGATACTTCTACAATCACTTGAAATCTATGCCCGTAGTAATTCACCCCTCAGCTAGGGATAAACAAGTCTTTCTTGATTACCCTGTCTAGGCCCCCCAGTTTTGTACACATCAATTAGGTAACCCCTTAGTTCTCTCTGTTCTAAGGAAAACAACCTGAGCCTTTCTAGTCTCTCCACATGGCTGCAATTTTCAAGCCCTGGCAACATTCTTGTAAATGTCCCCTTTACTCCCTCAGAGTATTTATGGCCTTCGTATAACGTGGTGGCCAGAACTCTTCACAAAATTCCAGCTGGAGGCTGACCAGCATTTTATTCAGTTTCATCATTACATTGTGTTTTTATATTCAATACCGTGTCCAATGAAGGAAAACATTTCATATGCTTTCTTGATCACTTTTTCCACCTGTCCTACCGCCACCTTCAAGGACTTGTGGACATGCATGCCATGGGCTCACGCTTTCTCAACCCTTCTCAATATCTTCCCGTTTATTCTCTTGCTTTGTTTGCTCTCCCCAATTGTGTTGCCTCATATTTTTCTGGATAAAAGTCCATTTGTCACATGTGGCCTGCCATGGGAGGAGCAACAGGCCAACCAAAAGTCCATTGACTTCTGGGAATGGAGGATCCTGGCATGAGTTTCAAGATTGGGACTGGAATCCATGATCCTTTGGTGAGAGACAATAGTGCTAACATTGCATACCACTATCAATACAGCCCTACTGTGAAAGAGCTAGTATTATTCAAATTTATTTCATGGTTGTTCTTGAAAAGAGAAATATTTAGTGCTAAGATATGGATTAACACAGTAGATATCATCTTTACTGAATCAAGTATTCTTGGTTAAGAAGTTAATTGCATATGGATTAGGGCTGTCCAGTCCTGATGATGTTAATTGCTAAGGACGCCAGATTTACCTCTTGGCTCTCATCCCATAATCAAATAGGATGGCAACTCCCGACCTGCTAAAATTAAGAAAAAGCACCAAGAACTGCATGGATGATAACACCTCTGGTGCAATAACCTAGTGTGGGTCAACAGTTTCAAAGATTACATGAAAATATGATGAGGAAAACATTGTATTGTCTTGCATTATACGTATGCTGATAGCCTTTAGGTGAGTGGTAGTCAGATAGGAAATGTATTGAGATAAGTTTTAATGTTATCTGTTGGCTGTATTGGACGGTAGAGGCTGTTAGTCAGACTTACTCCTTTACAATTGTTGCTCTCATTTTCAAAATATCAACACGAAGGATCTGGGAAGGAATCATCAAAGCTCTTAGAATTAATGGAATTTATTTAACACTTTTAATCAGGCAGGTTCGAAGATTGATAATAAATGTTGCAAGAGAGGGATTTTGACAAACTCTCTGAGGGAGCATCTATTTTATTTGAAAATAATAAATGAGCCTGGATTACTTATAAATTATAAATGTGCTTTTCTTAACAAAAAGGCATTTCAGTAACCTCAAGGCTGATAATTCTGAATGATGTATATCCCTGAGGGAGATGGCGTACAGATTTAGTTGTGTTGCAGTTTGGCTAATGTGGAAGAAGGAAATATCAAGGCTTTTCACAAGGACAATTGGTGACAGTCAGCTTTATGGCCCTCGTTGTAAATAAAATATTACTGTCGATTCATTCAAGTATGATCTAAGTATGATTCTGATCCCAGCGTGGAAGTCCAAACAATCAATCCATTTTCTGTTCACTTCATTGCACAGAACTCTTGAATCCATGCTCAACATTTTAAAGGTCACTTCAAATCCTGAAATGTCCCTGAGTATTTGATTTGGAACAATTAGCATGCTGAAAATAGTCTTGCCGCCTTTATTTCAAATTTTGGAAAGATTTTAGTGATTTCATTCTGAAAAGCTGCAGTTTGCTTCAAGTGTTTTCTATTGCAGTTTTGGTTTAAATTGCAAAGTGAGTGATCAAATAAACAGAGACTCGGACTGAGGCTGAAAGTGTTCCTTTTTGCTTTTGCTAAACATTCCAGTTTTCCACTGAATGTTTAGAAGCCATACTCCTGGTGTTTTAAGTTGGTAAATGTAGCACCCGATGCAGGAAAGCACAATGAAATCCTAAAAAGTTATCAGCTTATGTTCTTGGTCTGATTTTCGCAGTTGGTTTGACACTGAAACACTGTAAAGGATATTAGGCCAGATAAGAAAAGTTTATTCAGATAGGAGGATGGAGGAGGCAAAATGGCTTGGGGGGTGTTGTGGGTTTCCAGAGCATTGGATCTTGGGAGCTGAAGATACAATTGTTCATCACTGGGGAAATGATTAGCACAGTAAGAAGTCTGCAACACCAATTTTAAATCCAACTGATTTATTTGATAGTAAACTCGCAAGCTTTCACTTTATAGCCTTTGTCAGGCAAATGAGGTGTTCTGGTCTCCAAAAGCACACATATCAGCAGAGACAGTTTACAGATTACGGATTAGAATGTGAATCTTTACACCTAACCTGCTATTCAAGTCTTAAAGTGGCTAACAATGTAAGTGGAAGGAGCACTGAGCACAGGTTAGAGAGATGTGTATTGTCTCCAGACAGCACAGTGAGTCATACTATCTGTAACCCCCATGACTTGCCTGGGTTAGCAAAAAAACCTCACTTACTGTGCTGTCTGGAGACAATACACATCTCTCTAACCTGTGCTCAGTGCTCCTTCCACTTACATTGTTAGCCACTTTAAGACTTGAATAGCAGGTTAGGTGTAAAGATTCACATTCTAATCCGTAATCTGTAAACTGTCTCTGCTGATATGTGTGCTTTTGGAGACCAGAACACCTCATTTGCCTGACAAAGGCTATAAAGTGAAAGCTTGCGAGTTTACTATCAAATAAATCAGTTGGATTTAAAATTGGTGTTGCAGACTTCTTACTGTGTTTACCCCAGTCCAACGCTGGCATCTCTACATCATGATTAGTGTCAGGAATGCTGAACTGTCAGATTTGGTGAGACAGAAAAATCTTGCAGGCTGGAAGACTGAAGGAGATCATAGCAATAGGGAAAGGCGAGACCTTGGAGGAATTTTAAATGAAATATCAGGATACCTGAGTTTTTAAAACCAGGGTCAAGGTAGGTCAACCAATATTAGGGGAGTTATAGATACAAGTTGGGACATAGCAGTAGAGATTTTAGTAAGGGTACAACTAAGGAGGCTAGACAGTAGTGTATTAGAATAGTCAAGCATAGAGATAACAAAGACATGAATAATGGTTTCAGCAGCTGGTAACCTGAGACAAAGCCTGAGTCAAGTGATATGTGGATAGAAATAGGCAATGGAAGTAGGATATGGAAGTACTTCTAATAAGAAGTAGTCTTACTGCAAGTATGCTATAGGAAACTCAGCTATCATCCTAAGGTTGCAAACAATTCAGTGCTGCCTCAAACAGGTGCTAAGATTAGAAATGGAGTTGATGCCGATATGACAATTTGTGAGGGGAATCAGAAATAATGGCTTCTGTCATTCCAATATTTATTGAGAAGAAATTTCTACTCTAGTACCAGCTGTTGGACAGGGAATCAGATAATTCACACAGTAAGGAGTGTGAATGAGGTGGTGGTGAAGTAGAACTGGGTCCATCAATGTATATGTGGGAACAGATGTTTTTTTGGATAATGGAATCATCCATTCTCCATCCACGTGGGAACCATAAAAGCTGATTCCTGATGGCAGAAACGTATAGTCCCAACTCAGAGTCATAGAAGTCCATAACATGGAAACAGGCTCTTCAGCCCAACTTGTCCATGCCCTTTCTTAATGACAAGCTAGTCCCAATTGCCAGCGTTTGGCCCATATCCTTCGATAACCATCTTGCTCATATAACTAAAAGCTTTTTAAAAGACAAAATTGTACCCACTTCTACTACTACCTTTGGCAGCTTATTCCAGACACTCACCATCCTCTGTGTGAAAAAATTGCCCCTCTGGACTCTTTTTGTATCTCCCCCCTCTCACCTTAAACCTATGCCCTCTAGTTTTACTTCTATAATGGTGAGACTATAGTGGTTCATCTTTCCACATTTTCAGGGAACACAAATGGATCCCTGACTGGAATTTTCATGCACCATCCTATTGCTACTATTGCCAATGTGATTCCACTATGGTCCAGAATGCATATGTTGGGACTTAGGCCTCCGGTAACACTAGACTTGGAAGATCACACGCAGCAGTGAGTAGGTGGAGCAACTATCACATGGATCGTCGAGCAGCAGGTATATATGATCTGTTTTGGATAGGCTGCTGATGGGGGTGTAGCACATTAGAGGGGAATGAAAGTAATGGAGAGATGAGGTGGGTGTGTAGGCCTGAAGAGGATTAGGAAGATTATGGATGTAGGGAAAGAATGGGATGCTGCAGGCATCATAGGGTTTAGATAGGGTGGACAGTGATAGCCTTTTTCCTAGGATGGAGAAAGTTAGCACGAGGGGACATAGCTTTAAATTAAGGGGTGGTAGTTATAGGACGGATGTCAGAGGTAGGTTCTTTACCCAGAGGGTGGTAAGGGTATGGAATGCCCTGCCTGCTGCAGTTGTAGATGCGCCAAGTTTGGGGGCGTTTAAGAGGTCAGTAGATAAGTTTATGGATGAAAAGGGAATGGTTTAGGTTAGAGGGTCATTGCTTTTTCTTAATTGGTTGGCGCAACATTGATGGCCGAAGGGCCTGTTCTGCGCTGTAATGTTCTATGTTCATGGAATAAGTGAGGTTTAAGGAGTGGGAATGTGGGAAGAGCAGTACTTGTAGTATGGACAGTGGTGGGGACAGTGTGTTCATGTAAGTGGATAGCAATAGGGTAAAGAGGCAGAAAGGGCTCTTAGGGACAGGTCATCAGGAGTGGACAGAAATGCAGTTCAGCTCAACTGGACAACCAAAGGGGAACACTGGCATATAGTACTGACAATGCTAAGGTGTTGGGACAGGTGAGGGTGTGTAGGGCAAAAGGGTCTTTGTGCATGGCTCACATGATTCACAAATATCCAGCTTGCGTGCATCCTGAAGATGGGGGATGCATAAGATTAATGATTAAGATTCACAATGAAACCACATCAGATCTGACCAAAGTGGAAGTGTAGACTATTTACGGAAGTGTATGAAGAATATAAACAATTACCGTGCACTGGTGCAGCCATATGTGAAAACATAAATTCCTAATTTGTGAACCTTGCTGTTGCTTCCAAGTGCAGCAGGGTTGCAGGTAGCCTGTTGTGGTTGATGACTTTGCTGTTGTCCTCTGCGTTCTTGAGGCCTGGAAATTTCTGACTTACTTTGGATAGAGGCTGATAGAATCAGGCAGAGGGGATTACAAACAGCTGTGTGAGGGCTCTGAGAATCCTGAGTGGAAGTTCCAGGAATATCTGAATGCCAGTGCTCTTCCTATTGGTTGCCTGAGGGCCCTTGCCTCATGCCCTCAGGAGATAAGCACGTGAACGAAAGTCGAGGTGTCATCCTCTCATGTGGCCACTGTGAAACCCTGCCCCCGGATACTTCAATGGAGCGAAGGTCTGCGCGCATTTCTGGCAGTAACCTATCGTTCTGAAGGACAGGAGTCTCACCAGCTCCCCACAGTGATCGCAATATATGCCCATTGCCAATGTCACTTCAATCGGGAGCAGATACACAGACTGTTCTATCTCACGTTCCATTCTGTTGTGGGCCTTTTGACAGCACTACTAGATGTCTCTGGACTTTGCATAGTCTCTTCCTGAGAGGTCCTTCTGAGTGTCGGTGAGCTTGGCTGTCCCTGTTTCTTCCTGCGAAAATGTGTCTGTGAGATGACCATCAGAATGTGAAGCTTTGACTGAATTGACTCTCAAACCCATTGAGATGTGTCTGTCTGGGCTGGTAGATAGTGCAGGAGACTGCTGCGACAGCTCTACAGGAGAAATGTCTTGTTCACCCTCACCTTCCCCACTTACCTGTGAGCTCAGGATCTGGCCTCACCCTCTTCTTGGTGGCATGTGTAATTTTGAGAGGAGAGAATGAGGTATGGGCTGCCTCCAACAAGGTACTAATCATGAGACTTTAGTTTCTAATAATAGACATTTAGCATCATCCTTATTGGATGGTGGCCCAATGCCAACTCAGCATCCCCACGGTCCCAGTCCTCCCTTGCCAGTTCGGCACCTTGCTGTTTGTATAGTATCTGTGTGCCATGCAATCATCTCTCTCACACTTATTGCGCACCAATTTGTTCTGCAAGAAGGGTGAAAATGATTTGAGCGTACTGGGATGGATGTGGTTTACACATGCTACCAGAAACAACAGTAAACCACTAGCTACTGTGTGCCATGTGAAAGCTTTACCACACTTACACCAAGATTCTCTGGTAGAGAACATAACAATGAGCTCATGTGCACAGAAGGAATAGGCATGAGAAGACATGGAATCCACTGCACTTGGTGTGTTCTCACTGCCAGACACATCCCCTCCCAGCAAATGAGTTCTCTGTGGCAGGATCAGTAACCCATTGTCCTCTCCGTCAGCAGACACAACACACTGCAGTACAAAGTCTCAGTGTTTCACATTGAGAAACCCTTTTATGCAGGGGCAGCACCTTATGGTAGCCTGTCTACTGCAGACTCATTACCCAGTTCCACCCAGATGAGGTTGTTCATCCTTTTCCTGCACTGCAGGACTGTTTGCTGGTGGATGGTGCTGGCACTCACCAGCCTGGTGACTGCCTCCCATGGTGAGTGCACTATTATGCATCTGTTATAGTTGGTGAGTCGAGTTGGTCTTCTGCTTCCATCTCTGGAGTACAGGACATACCTGCTTTTCTGTACTGCATTTAGTAGTACCTCTAGGGATATGCCACTAAATCTGGGTGCCGGCACAACTTGCTGTCTCCTGCTCAGCTTCTAAATCATTGTTCAGGTTCAGTGAGAGCAGTACCCATTTGGGCAGCTGTTAAATCTGCCACCTGGATATGATGGCAGGATGTAGTGCCCACTCCACCACTTGGCTTGAAACCTGAGCCAAGCATCATGTGATTCTGCATGACTTCCTGCAGGCTCCGCGGAGGGAGAATCTCCCTCCTTAGAAATGAAAAGAGAAGAAATTAGAAACAAAATCAGGGTCAGAACAGGAAGAGATGTTGGGGCAAGTTTGTCTGGGTGGGTGCTAAGTTAGAGAGGCAAGTAGGAGATTTTTGTAACGATAAAGTTTGAGTTCTTTGCATTTTTATGTTGGAAATTAAGTGTATGAAGGGGTGCTTGAAGAAAACAATTTGTGCTGAATGTTATCTTTGCCTTTCTGCATAACCTTTGAACAGCAAACCATTATTAACAATGGAGAGTATTGTTTTCAGCATTGCTAAACAGCTCTGAGCACCCGAAGAGGCAACCAGTAACCTTCATCCCTTAGCAAGATCAAAGGTATAGCTGCAAATCAAAGATTAACCGTTTGTTGACGTTCTTCATCCATGTGACTTGAGACTACTTTCCCTCCAATTTGCAAAACTGTAAACGCTGCATCCCTCAGCATTATGTTACATCAAACAACCATATTAATATTGAATGAAGGCAATCTCTGACAAGAGCAAAGCATCGGTGAATCAATTCAATGGTTTTGGATTGCTTTTAATAAATGAATTCTTTAGACAGCCATTGTATGAGCATTCATAACTTTCTATTTAATGGGAACCACTTCTGCCAGTTTATCTGGATCAAAACTGACATGTATTCCTTTGAGCAATATTCTGAAATTCCAGGTTGTTAACAGCTGCCATTTCAAGCCATAAAATAATACAAGTTAACCATACATTTTTTGTTCAGGATGCCATGCAAGAAAATCCAGAGTTGTTTCCCAGATTCGAATGAACATTGATTGAACACAATTGGACCTGTTTGTGATGTTGTGTTCCACTTTATAATGTGTTGATATTTGTTGCGATAAATTGAAAGTGACCTTTTGGATAAATTGATACTGCAGGGTGTGTTGTCATGCTCAGGCGTAAATGAGCACCTTGGAGGGAAAAATTGTTAAAATAATGGGATAATCAAATCTCGGTGTAATTTGAATATGGTGTGGTTTATGTTAGCTTTCTGTACACCTGTATCTTTTTTATGATAGTCTTTGTCCTTTTGTTGAAAAACTGAATTTAAAACTTGAACAATACAACAGGTAATGCCAGACAATTTTGCATTCTTCAAGCAATACAAACACAAAGTCACAATTATGGATGTTTTTTCTAAATTTCAGTTACAAATGTTTTACAGAAAAGCATTCCTTCAGTAATTATTTGATCAAATATGTTTGTATGGATGCATTATTATGGTTCACAAAAATTTCAGTGTATACTATTACCTTACAACTGAGCTTTGTCTTTAAGGAAGAGGTTGTTTCATCTTAGGGCAGATAAAAGCTTCTTGCAGCAATGTATCAGTTATACATCAGAGCTTGCATAAGCAGCACAATAAACAGCGAAGTGACATTTAATGAAAGGTTCTGGAAGGATGAATGGCACACAAGAGGTTTGTTAGATAGATTAATATCTGTTGATTAATACAGTACTAAGTTCCTTGATTTGATTAAATGAGAGACAGCTCATGCACCTTATGTAGCATTCAAGGATGGATTACAGACATCGATTTTAAACAGTGGGAATTGAAATGTGGGTTGCCATCTTTGTTACTTTAGTAATGGCAAAACCCAGCTGCTGAATGATCCATACTGGGTTACTGATAGTTGACAGCAGATGAAACCATGATGTATTGTTGCTAAAGTCTATTCCTTCTGCACATTGAATAAATTCAAACCAAATTAAAAGTGTTGTATTTGATTTGATGCATATGCCAAACATGTTGTGAATGCACCTGTTTTTGTGCAGTGGCCAATTCAAAGCAATGAATGTGGACCAGTCAGCCCATCAAGTCTGTTCTGTCATTCATTTAGATCACAGCTGAATTGCATTTGACCCCAAACTACGGAACATCTACACTTCATTTCATCTTAGTGCTGTTTTCCCTTTAGTGAGGGGAAAGTTTCGGAACTACACAACCCTTTTGTGAAAGTGCTTTCTGACATTGCTGATCTAGCTCTAATTTTTAAGATTATACCTATTTGCTCTGGACTGTCCCACCAGAGGAATTTTTTGTTTCTCTATTGATCTTAATCAAATTTTTTTTGAAGAATTATGTTCTTGCTATGGAGGGAGTACAGCAAAGGTTTACCAGACTGATTGTGGATGGCAGGGCTGACATACGAAGAAAGATTGAGTCAGTTAGGATTATGTTCACTGGAACTGAGAAAAATGAGAGTGAAATCTCATAGAAACCTTTTAGAATTCTAACAGGACTAGACAGAGAGGATGCAGGAAGGATGTTTCTGAAAGCAGAGGAATCCAGAGCCAGGGATCACGGTCTGAGGATACAGGGTCGACCATTTAGCACTGAGCGAAAGAGCAGTTTCTTCATCCAGAGAGTGGTGAGCTTGTGCATGTTTTCAAGAAGGAGCCAGCTTCTTGAGGGAGTGATAGAGGTAGGTTCAACTGAAGTATTCAGAAGTAAATTGGATTGCTATCTGAAAAGTTTTGGGTACAAGACAAATGAGTTTAGCTCTTGGACTAAAGGGACCAAAGGATTTGGGTGGAAGCAGAAACAGATTATTGAGTTGGATGATTAGCCATGATCATAATGAATGGTGAGCAGGCTTGAATGGCCAAATGGCTTATTCCTGTTCCTATTTTCTATATTTCTACGTGCAGTACTCCATGATGAGCTGTCCTGTTAAGGAGAGATTAGGAGAAGGTTGTGAAAGGTATATCTGAGGTGGTCTGTATTTATCCTTTCATTGCTTCAATCTTTTAATCTGTATTTTAATTTTCTGAAGTCAAAATACCTGATTCAGTATTCTGAATGATAGGGACAGGATGAATAGTGAGAAACTATTTCCTCAGAACATAAGGGACTTGAAGACACAGATTTAAAATAATTGTTACAAGGAGTAAAGTGTTGTGAGGAAAATTCATTTAATCCAGCCTTCCTAAGAGAGTGATAGATGTTGGTTTGATTGAGGTATTCAAAAATGAATTAGATTGCTATCTGAAAAGAAAGAGGATGTGCAACGTTTTGGGGACAAGATAAGGGAGTTGTATTAGGTAGGTTACTCTTTCAGAGAGCCACTGCAGACTTAATGGGTTAAATGTCTTCCTTCTGCAGTGCACAGTAAAGATCTTTTGTCTATGCAAATAAACTAACAAGTCGACTGTCACTCATTCTCCCTTGCCTGGTTTAAAGTGATAGAGGTATACAGCATGGAAACAGGCCCTTTGGCCCAACTTGTCCATGCTGCCCCTTTTTTTTAACCACAAAGCTAATCTTAATTGCCTGCGTTTGACCCATAATCTCTCTATACCCATTTTACCCATCTAACTGTCCAAATGCTTGTTAAAGGACAAAATTGTACCCATTTCTACTAATACCTCTGGTAGCTTGTTCCAGCCACACACCACATTCTGTGGTGACTTGTAGACACTTTTCTATGCCTCCCCTCTCACCTTAAACCTATGCTTTCTTGTTTAAGACACCCCTACCTTTGGGAAAAGATGTTGACTATTTTTTGGATGATCTTTTCCTTAGCTAGGTGGCTCAGCAGCAATGTGAATTGCCACCTTGGCTGAAATTGGAGAAAATGTATTTTACATCCTGATTTGCCTCATTTTAATCAAGTCCTGAATACAGAAATGCAAGCCAACCAGTTGAGAGAAACCATTGGCATTAACGGTCCATCTGTCCAAACTGAACTATGCTGCATTAAAAGAATACAATCCATCGTGGCGTGGTGAGAAAAGTACAATAACCAAAACCAATACTTTCGTCTGTTTGCTTTATTGCATAACAATTGGCTTTAATACATCTCAAGTATATATTATATCAAACTGACATTGAAGGCATTAGTGCCAGGTTGATGGTAATAAATGACTTCATCATGATGTGATAGGTTTTGGTTACCAAGAGATAAATAGTTATTGAATAAACAACGCCACCCCCTGCTGCACTATTCATTTTTCTATGTGCTGAAAACAAACTGAGAATTTACTTTTATCTATGAGTGCTTATCAACCATTGTCATTAAGATTCTGGTCATGAAAGCTGGTGATGTTTAACTGGGAAATAATATAAAAAAATATGGATAAGCACCTGAAAAGAGAAATACATTGCAGTGCTGAAGTAAAAGGCTGGGGAAGTGTACGGTGTTCTCACTGAGAGGCAGCTTGTTGGGCCCAATGCCCCCAAATTCTTTGCTGCAAACATTCCATGATTTTGTGTGTTAATTTCTAGCCCTGCATCTTCCCTCACTACCTCAGGGTAGTTTCCTAGACCCAACAATCTTCAGCCTCTTCCCTCCAACATAATGTCAGGAATGGCGTATTTGATGATGATTGTAGTGTTCAGTGCCGTTTGTGACTCTTCAGAGTCTCCAGTGCCCACAAGAGAATTTGCAGATCAATTATGATCCACGCGGCCTTTCAATGAAAAAAATGAATCATGTTTTAATGTAGAACATTTTCAGTAGAACTGAATAAAATTGCAAACAAGTTGCTCATACCAGTTTTTCTCAGTATAATCGGAAATAAAATCATCAATTTGCTTCAGAACTTGATACATCCAGCAAAGCCAGGAAACAAAAGATACGCCTGGTATTTAGTACATTTGTCTGGAGAGCTGGTTTGTGATCCAGGGTAATGCCAACCACAAGGGTTCAATTCCCATGCTGGCTGAGTTTATTCATGAAGGCCCCATCTTTGCCTGAGGTGTGATCCTCAGGCAATCACACCTGAGGATCCTTAGGTTATTTCACCACAATCAGCTCTCCCCCTCAAAGGGAAAAGCAGGATACTTGGGGTGACACAGTGGTTAGCATTGCTGCCTCACAGTGCCAGGGACCCGGGTTAGATACCTGGCTTGGGTCACTGTCTGTGTGCAGTTTGCACATTCCCCCCTGTCTGCAGGTTTCCTCCGGTGACCCTGAGCCCTGAGCCTCGCCCTGAGCCCTGAGCCTCGCCCTGACCCTGACCTTCACCCCAACCCTGACCCTGACCTTCACCCCAACCCTGACCCTCATCTTGACCCTGAACCTCGCCCTGACCCTGACCTTCACCCCAACCCTGAACCTCGCCCCGACCCTGAACCTCACCCTGAAGGAGTTTAAGAAAAAGAGCCAGAAGGGGTCATGAGAAGGCCTTGGCTGGTAGGATTAAGGAGAATCCCAAGGCCTTCTACAAATATGTGAAAAGTAAAAGGATGAGAAGAGAAGGGATAGGACCTATAAAAGGTGAAGGGGGAAAGTCTGTATGGAACCGGAAGAAATGGCAGAGGTGCTTAATGAGTACTTTGCCTCAGTATTCACGGTGGAAAGTGATCTGGGAGGATGCACTACAAGTTTGCGGCAGACTGAAAAGATTGAGTATGTAGATATTAAGGAAGCGGATGTGTTAGAACTTTTAAATGCTATCAAGATAGACAAGTCTCTGGGACCAGATGGGATGTACCCCAGGTTATTGTGGAAGGTGAGGGATGTCATTGCAGAGCCCCTGGCGATGATCTTTGCGTCGTCGATGGAGACGGGAGAGGTTCCGGAGGATTGGAGGATTGCGGATGTGGTCCCTATTTTCAAGAAAGGGAACAGGGATAGTCCTGGAAATTACCGACCGGTGAGTCTGACCTCAGTGGTTGGTAAGCTGATGGAGAGGCTTCTGAGGGACAAGATTTACGAGCATTTGGAGAAGTTTAGGTTGATTAGAAATAGTCAACATGGTTTTGTAAAAGGCAGGTCGTGCCTTACGAGCTTAATTGAGTTCTTCGAAAATGTGACTGAACACATTGACGAAGGAAGAGCAGTGGACGTGGTGTACATGGACTTCAGCAAGGCATTTGACAAGGTCCCACATGCAAGACTTCTTGAGAAGGTGAGAGGCCATGGGATCCAAGGGGCTTTGGCCTTGTGGATCCAGAACTGGCTTGCCTGCAGAAGGCAGAGGGTGGTTGTGGATGGCTCTTTTTCTGCATGGAGGTCGGTCACCAGTAGAGTGCCCCAGGGATCTGTTCTAGGACCCTTGCTCTTTGTCATTTTCATAAATGACCTGGATGAGGAAGTGGAGGGATGGGTGAGTAAGTTCGCCGATGACACGAAGGCCGGTGGTGTTATGGATGGTCTGGAGGGATGTCAAAAGTTGCATCGACAGGATGCAAGACTGGGCGGAGAAGTGGCAGATGGACTTCAACGTGGATAAATGTGTTGTGGTCCATTTTGGCAGATCCAACGGAATGAATGAGTATACTATCAAAGGTAGGAGTCTTAGCTGTGTGGAAGAGCAGAGGGATCTTGGGGTCCGGGTCCATAAGACTCTCAAATCGGCCTCCCAGGTGGAGGATGTGGTTTAAGAAAGCTTATGGTGTACTGGCCTTCATTCATCGAGGGATTGAGTTCAGGAGTCAGGAGGTAATGCTGCAGCTTTATAGGACCCGTGTCAGACCACACTTGGAGTACTGTGCGCAGTTCTGGTCGCCTCACTATAGGAAGGACGTGGAAGCTATTGAAAGGGTGCAGAGGAGATTTACAAGGATGTTGCCTGGATTGGAGGCATGCCTTATGAAGACAGGTTGAGGGAGCTGGGACTGTTCTCCCTGGAGAGACGAAGGTTGAGAGGCGACCTGATAGAGTTTTACAAGATGTTGAGAGGAATAGATAGGGTGGACTCTCAGAGACTATTTCCCAGGGCTGAAATGGTCGCGACGAGAGGGCACAGATTTAAGGTGCAGGGAAGCAAGTACAGAGGGGATGCTAGGGGAAAGTTTTTCACTCAGAGGGTGGTGAGTGAATGGAATCAGCTGCCATCGGTGGTGGTCGAGGCGAACTCGCTGGGGTCTTTTAAAAGACTTCTGGATGAGTATATGGGATCCAATGGGATTGGGGGTTATAGATAGGTCTATGGCTGGGTAGGTTTTAATGTGTTCGGCGCAACTTGTGGGCCGAAGGGCCTGTTTGTGCTGTAGTGTTCTATGTTCTCTGGGTGCTCTGGTTCCTTCTGCACACCAAAGATGTGTGGGTTGATTGTCATGCTAAATTGTCCTTGTTCTTATCTCAACACTCCTATGATCACCAATCAGAATGCTGTTGAGGGTGGCAACTAGTTTTGCTAGTATTCCTTATTTTTCACTGGTTTATTTGTCTGTGACAACTTCATTAGGTCAAAGGCATACCAGACAGGATTCTGTTATGAGGAAGGTGATGGATATGATATTGCAATGAACAATTGCTGGAATGCATCAAACACATCCTGGTTTGAAAACATATGCAGCAAGAAAGCTTGAGTTGACTATGAAAGGTGGGTGTCTATTGAGGGAAATTGGAGTGATCATTCCTCTAGTCTGCATGGAAGATTACTTGATCAACTAGTGAAGATTATCTTAGTATAGTCCAGGTAAAGCATGTAGTCAATTTTGTTGGCTGCGTCTGGATATTCAGATTGAAGAAAAAGTAAGACACTGTTAATCCTGTGCAAGAATGAAAATGCACTAACACCATCTCCTTTATTCAATTGGATGTGGCATAAATGGCAAGGCAATGATTGTCTAATGGTTGTGTATCTACTACTATACTGAGTGAGAATGATACAAAATTCATTCCAGAAGAAGAAGCGTCTGCTCAAGTTCCAAATCATTCTAGGGTCAAGGACAGCTATATTCCAGAATATCATATATGACCAAAGAGGATTGACTTTTTTTGTAGGCTGTGTGCAATTGTTAATGATACTGTGCATAGTACTGTCCCCAGTTTATTGATCCAATGTATTGCATTGTAGTAATTTGTTGGTCTGACCACAGAAGGAGAGGGGAAAGAATGTTGTATATTTAACTAGTTGCTTTAAGAGCTGGTCACATGATTTGACAGTGATATCACTGGGTGTTTCATAGGGTCCTGCTTAATTTCATTTTATACTCTGCACTGTATTTCAATAAACTGCTCGTTACCGTTTTGCACCCACGCGTGCAACCACGTCTTTTTCCTTTTGTGTAAAATCCATAACCCCTAACACACACTGACACCAGTATCTAACTCACATGACTGTTTTTCACTTCTACAACTAGATGATGAATGATTTGGAGCATCATGTATGGGCACATCTAGTAGGGGTCATTGCACTGCTAATGGAAGTCCAGACTTTGGCTAATTTTATTTTTGTTTCTGCTGTACTCTGTATCTCTGAGGCCACTTGTGGTATTTTTCTGCTGCCCTTGCTCTTAACAGCTGCCTCTACACAGAGCATTTATTGACTTACATGATTGTCTGTATCATTCTATACAACTGCAAGGCTACTGCATTTTTTTTGCACAAAGAATACAACACAAATTTTTTGGTAGCACTCTACTCCATTGTCTGATGGAAAGCTGCTATGAGCAGAAATAGTTGTGTTTTTTTTATTATTTATTGGATGTGGGAGTTGCTGGCAACATCATTTAGTCTGATTGGCTTGCATGACTATTTCAGGTGTCATTAAAGAGTTAACCACATTGCTGTGGATCTGGAATCTCATACAGACCTGACTAGGTAAGGACAGCAGGTTTCCTTCCTAAAGGGCATTCATGAATCAGATGCATTTTTATGACAATTGATAATGGTTTCACGGTCATGAGGTTTTTATTGGATTCCAATTTCACCATCTGCAATAGTGGGATTTGAACCTATGTCCCTAGAGTCTCTGGATTACAAATCCAGTGACAGTCCCACTATGCCACTTCCTCTTGGAAACCTGTTATTGAATTCCAAATCTATGCTGGTACAAAAGTCCTGGCAAACAGCATTTGCTATAAATATTAATGGATTTGTTTGTCCAGGATCAGTGATTTATGGTGAACAAAATAAATCAAAATCTGTTTTCATGACATGGAGCTGCAGATTTGTTCTTGTAGTTTAGTGATCATATTCCACAGACCAATCCATTTGGAATTAAAACCACTAGTTTATGGTAACTATTTCATTAAAATTGGATTTTAATTAGAGGATCTAATGGTATCTTGACCAGTATTAGATTTTGCATCCTGTCTGTTTCCTTTGGTGAAAGCGGTTAGCAGGAATGTTTAGTTTCTGGCATGTTAGATATGTAACTGATGCAGTGGAGACATTTGTACCGTGAAATGAGAGGCAGAAAAATTATGGAATATGGGTAGATAATAATTTATTATTCCAGAGTTTGGCTAATAGCAATCGGAGGAGAGAGCATTGAAAAATGAAAGGTCACTAAACAAACTAAGGGAAGGCCAGCATACTGTGCTCGAAGGAAAAAAAGTCCATTTAAAATGAAAATCTTCCCTCTGGTTTGAGTGGAAGAATTGTGCACATAGCCCCATGAGAAATATAGAAGATCATTGTGTGCTCTGAGTGAAAGGTGGAGGGCTTTTGAGATAATATATGGTTATCGTCCGTATGAATGAAAGCAATGTTACTGACAGTTTGAAAGCAAAATTGTGATGACACTGAAACTTGGTATCATTACATAATATAGTTATACAATTCACAGCAAGAAATAATAGAGTGGATTTCTCAAAGATAAGAAAGGAATTATTATGCAAATAGTCCACAGTGGAAAGCTGAATTTTTTATTAATCCATTTCATTTTACAAATCTTACTGCTATCCCCTTTGTTGTTGCCTGATCCTGCTTTGTAAAGTTGAGTAATAATGGAGAACATATAGTCTTTTGTCAGTGAACCCAAGTGCATCTTGTGACTGAAAAGTTATTTATGAAGTCAATATAATCATGATTTTTGGAAAAATACGTCTATCGTGACAATTCGAGCCAACAGTAATGCTTCCATATAATACATTCCAATTGGTTACCATTTGGCACAGATACTGGAGCTGTATGGTTCTTTCTGTACTGTATCGTTCTATGATTCTATAATGCCTACCTCCCTTTCAGATGCTCTTACTGTTTTTGCTTTTGTCTACAGTAATTGAGATTTCTCGGGAGATCACAACTCCTGTCAGTTAGCAAGCTGAGTTAATTAAATGAAGTAACCCACAGTAACATAAGAAACAGATCCAATTGAAAGTCAGGATTAACTAATTTATGTCAATCTGAAAAGACTTGCAACTACAGCAGAAATGCAGCGGAAATCTGCTGCATTCACATAAAAATGAAATATTATGCGTATACATTTTTTGAAAAAACTGTTAATGTACTTGCGAGCGGAAGTACTGATTGCTTCTGTCTTGAGGTTGGTTCTGCAGAACTATTCATATGAAAAAGTGGCATGCAAAGCAAAAAGTGAATTGGAATTAGCATAATGTATACAATGGCAGACTGCGGTTCATCTAAATTCGCCGTATTGTAATACCTTGTGTTCATGATGTTTCCAAAATACCAATTTATTACCACAGAGAAAAGAAATGGTGTCCTTTATCTGACATGAAATCATAATGTGAAATATGTATGAAGGAAGTTGACAAAACAAATGTGATGAAAAGTTCAGAAATCAATTTGAATTTGTGAATTGCTTGCCAAAATGCTACTATTCATGCTGTTCTGGATTGCGAATGACTTAGTCTTATTGCTGCAAAACCACAAGAACACTAAAGAGAAGAAATCGAGTTTCCTAGATTTTCCTTTTTTTTTGCGTTTCATCTACTGACCTGCCATGAAAACTGCAGTAGTCATAATTTTGAAATGAAGAATTTTTTATTTCAATACTTTTGATTTGATAAAAAATAATGAGCTAAAGCTTACCATGTCTCCAATAAATATCCTTTAAAAATTCCCTAGTTGCTATTGATCCACTTATCTCTTATAAGTGCCTCAAATTTGGTTGAACCTATTGTCTGTTTGGAGCTCGCACATTCTCCCCCTGCCTGTATAGATTTCCTCTTGGTGCTGCAGTTTTTTCCTACAGTCCAAAGATGTGCAGGTCATGCTAAATTACACTTTATTATCCCAGGGTGTGTAGGTTAGATGGATTAGCCATAGTAAGTGCGTGGGTTTACATAGGTATGGTGGGGAAGAGGGCCTGGGTAAGATACTCTGTTAGGGAATCAGGTGCAGATTTGATGGGCCAGATGGTCTCTTCTGCACTGTAGGGATTCTAAGTTGAAAGCTAATTTATTGACAGTTTTTGTCTTCTCTGGAATGCAATATCATATACGCATTTTTGATGAGGAAAATTAACCTATTAATCTTCTAAAAAAGATATGTTACTCATTGTGTATCTGATGTAGAAGACATTGGGGAGCTGGCTGAAGGTCCAAATGAAACAAAAGGTAAGGTGTGAAGATGATTGTAAATCGGAAGAGTCAAGTATGGGCTTGAAAAATAATCATTGCTCGTTATATATAACAAAGATTGGACATTTGGGAATGTTAGCAAGAAAGTAGTAAAATTGTGGAAGTAAACTTCATAGCACAACTAAATTACAATACACATTTCATAATGGAGAAAGAAGGTGTATTGTAAGAAGGAATTTCCAAGGGGTAAATATCATCCTGTTTCAATAATATTTGTGCTTAGAAGGCAAAAGGAAAAGATGAGACAAGTGTACAGTTCATGGGAAAGGTTGAAAAAGGAGCATGAGAAAGGTGAAAATGGAGAATTACCCATAGTTTAGACTAAACAAAGTGATCCACAAAAGGTGAGATTTATCAAATGAGTTCAACATCTTGTACAGTGAAAATTGGATGTCATCTTAAGAGGACATTCCTTCACGATCAATATAAGTCTTGATTGAAAGGATATCAGTAATACTTATTACAGTATCATAGATCCTGAGGAGGGTGGGAGGGGATTGGGGGGAGGGGTGGTTTATGATTTGTGGTACAACCTTTGATTAACAGTCCACTTAGTCAATTTCTAAGATTTAAAGTTTCCACAAATTCTCAATGGAAAACAGCCAAGTCAATGTAAAAGACTGAGGAAAATTAGGTCATGCGCAATAGTTTGTAATCTTCAACACGTATGTAGAAAGTTTGATTTGACAAATGTTTATCATTTATCATTCCAATGGGATTAACTAGTTATTCCATCATTATTTATTGATCTTTGTAAGCAAATTGGTTGCTTCATTTGGCTACACTTACAAATATAATAAATTGATGACCAAAAGCTTAATCAGAGAGGAATATTTTATACTTGAATTATATTATATATTATCAAGAAGAAAAATGGGGCAGAGAAGTGGAGAGTGCAGTCGTAAGATCTGGCATTTGGAGATTAATGAGAGAATGAGTGGTGTATCATCCAAATAGTGATATAAGAATGTATATGACCTAAAGCCAGCATC
This sequence comes from Sphyrna mokarran, assembly GCA_024679065.1. Lineage (NCBI taxonomy): Eukaryota > Metazoa > Chordata > Chondrichthyes > Carcharhiniformes > Carcharhinidae > Sphyrna > Sphyrna mokarran. The sequence goes on along the minus strand of JAGIQG010000003.1, from coordinate 43,572,674 downwards.
ATTCAAGAGCCGGATAGAGATGGGTAAATGTCTAGGATAGAGGTCAACTATCCTCTATCCTGTATGAGTTGTTCATAAAAAAATGTTGTTAATGTACTCAAGCCAACCTCATGGCATGTGAAGCACGGTTCTTCATGCTAACAGTGTATGGATGAAAAATGCTTACCAGAATGCAGAAAACCTAAGAGAAAGGACACCTTTAATAGATTCTGAACTGAATCAAACTCCTAAATGAAGCTACAGACTTACATCAGAAAGTAAAAAGCTCCAGAGAGAGGAGAGCCTGAAAACAAAGAGAAGCTTCAAACCAGTAAATGACTCCATTGACTCTCCTTTGGAAATTCATTATCAGCAAGCATAGCCTGCAAGGGTGAGATAACAATTCCAGACCAGCCAGTCCTATTCAGCTGAAAGCAACATTTGAAAGAAACCCATCACTAATTCTGATCCCTGATTGAGTTTCAATAAGTGGCTCCCAAGTTTGGTAACAAAAAAAAAAATAATTTTGTCTGCTTCTCTACTTCTGGTACCTTGTGATGCCTGATTTCCAAAACTGCAAGGCTGCGATGTTTTGACTAACAGTGCTATTCCATTTATTAATTGAAGTCAACAGCCATGATGCGCCTTTTTTCTTCAGGCAGATGCAATCTCCAACCATTTTGGAAAACCTACCAAAAATGTACAAATGATCCATTGTTCAGCAGTGAATGACAACACAATCTTGGAAGACTGTAATCACTTCTTTTAAAAAAAAATCTCTAAAATGGATTGCAGTTCCATACTTCCAGTTCCACTGGGATTCAACCATGGCCCAGACCAGTCACAGTGGGTGGAAGGTGGATTCACTACCACTCTGCCTGTGGTCAGTGAGAAGGAAAGGGGGATCTGCTGTCATTCTGTTTGTGATCAGTGGGGGTGAAAGTGGATCTGCTGCTACTCTGTTTGTCATCAGTAGGGAGGGGTGTGGAAGAGGGGGAGGGGCTGCGATTGGTTTGGGTGGCAGGGGTGTGCAAGGGACAAGGGAGTAGGGCAATGTCTGTGCTGGACTGTGGGAGGAATTATCCCACCCAGGAGGGATGTGGCAGGGGAGCCAGCGTTCTATCACATTTTCCTGCACGTGCGCAGTTGAAGGCTCCGATCGGAGCTGCAGGGCTTCAGGTGCGTTAGGCCCTGCCCACAGGACTCACTGATATTGTTTCAGGCAGAGTGCATACGGAGGCATCTGAGAATGGGTCTAAAAGTCGGATCTGAAACACTCCCAGTTTTAAGTCTGTCCAGCACTTAGAATCAAAGTGGTAAAATAGGGCCCAAAGTTTTTGAGGGGAAAGACCTCCAAGGTATAACATTTCTGAAGATCAGAAGCAGAACAGGTCAATTCACTCCTTAACACGATTGGGCCATTGACACAATAAGCCAAGTCTTTTTCCAAATTTGATGATCTTTCAAAATCCTTTGACATTTATTTTAACCTGAGATAGATTAAAATATTGGAGAGAGACAAGTTTAATAAGACCGTCCAACTGTCCGGAAACTTGTTGATTCCTTCATAAATAATCTCAAGAAGTTGGCAGAGGGATGTTAATATGGTAATTTAAAATCTGAGCACATACAAAACAGAATTGTGTATTGCAGATGATTCACTCTCTGATCTTCAAAAAGCTAAAGATGATCTTACCCTAAATAAAGCAATCCAGCTAGTTAGACTGTCAGAAAAAAGCAAAGGAGCATCCTCAGGGGAGACAATATATCTTGAGGCAGTCCACCAAATCAGATCTCAGAAATTAAAGGAACATCCAAGTCAATGAAAACAATTCCTGAACGACCCAGAAAAGCGACCTTGCCAGCACTGTAGCGTGATGTGCCCTCATAGGCGAGATCGGTGTCATGATCTGAATGCTTCCATTGCAACAGACCGAGATATTTTGGTAAACTGTGCAAGCATCGCACAAACATCCCAAAAGAAATTCATGAGATCAAGAATGAAAAATCCTGAAGGTATATAGCCAAGCTTCTTGGTGACATTCTGAGATCTTGCTAAGTGGCCATCTGACAAATTTTAAATCAGACTGACATGACAGTCTGTCAGATGAGGAACCATGGCTCCAAGGCCTTTGGATTCAAACAACAGTTTACTAACGGGGAAAATCTCATTCATTGGCATGAATCCTCAATCCGCTGAGATATGGGAACAAATAGATCTTTGAGCTGATGTAAATAGCCTAGAATCAGCCTTTTTTTTCTTCTGAGCAGTGATACTTATGTAGCCTGAGATGATCTCCAGACAGCAGAAAGTATCAAGGCCACCACTGTCATTAACCAGCCAGAACAGCAGGATCCTGTGTCCTCAAACGCCAAATAATATCCAGACTCTGATTTCACCTATGATTTCTCTTCTGTTTTTGCGGATAAGGTTTATCCATCATTACGTCAGGTCCTCGGAAGTCCCCAGTGCACACAAGATTACTATGGCATCACAGGTGAAAGTGGTATCAGAGAAGGATCAACTGTGTGCGGAGTCTTAATCTGTCCCACCATGGCTATATTTTAGGGTATCACAGTGTTTAGCGCTGCTCCCTCACGACATCAGGGACCTGGGATCAATTTCAGTCTTGGGTCACTTTCCATATGAAGTTTGTAGTTCTCCTCATGTGTGTATGGGTTTTTTTCCAGGTACTCCGGTTTCCTCCCACAGTTCAAAGATGTGCAGGGTAGGTTTGATTATCCATGCTAAATTTCCCCTTAGTGTCAGTGGCTAGCAAGATAAATACGTGGTGTTATAGGCTTGGTTGGATAGTTGTCAGTGCAAGCTCAATGGACCGAATGGCCTCATGCACTATTGGGATTCAATTATTCTATAACAATGGCATTGCTGGCAGACATACCAACTACTGTGCATGCATGGTAACTTCCAGCTAGTGCACCAATACCACAAGGGATACTGGAACCTTGAAGAAATCTCACACCTTCATCAGCAAAAAACAAAGGTGAGAATGTTACTCAATCATCTTCTTGTCACAGAAAAATCCTTTCTCTGCCTCAGAGAATTTCTTGATGTTAATATTTAAATACAATAACTGCATATTTATATTGTGCTATCATTCCATTCCTGCAGGGATCACCAGATAACATGGGGAATCAGTAGGAGCTCAGTTTTACCACCTTCGTAGACCGGAGATGGTGCTGATGAAAAGTACCCCTAATGCTATCAGAGTTACCTGCTGATTGAATTGCAATCTTTTGGTCTATATGAGCCAGTAGCACACTGTGCAGTGCAATGCAGTTTACAATCTTTCTTATTAAAGATTCTTCATATGTCTTGCATTGCAGTTTTTCACAAATTAAATTCAGATCCTGAGACTATCACTTCAATTTGATTCCCTGGGACTGATATAGTTGTCTATGGAGAGACCACACAGGTAAAGCAGTTCATTCTAAAATCGCTCAAACAAAAGCCCATTACTCCTTAAGTAGCTTCTGCCAGAATGTGGTGAAGTTTTGATCATATCATCATTGAGGGAGATCTGCAAATTCTCATTTTTTTTCTGGTGTGACAAGGGAAAGATTTTAAAATATGCTTCCGTGAGCAGAATGCTAATTGCAGCAATTGAACGAGACAGTTATCAAGGCAAACATAACATGGGTTGAAATTTAATGCATATTTTAGTTTTGGAGAAAACTGGATTTTGGAGATAAATGGCAGGAAAGAAGAAGGGATAGTAATAAAGATGCCAATTCTTCTAGATCACCTCAGCAGAAAATTCAGATCTACCAAAGCTTAACTTAGAAACATATATATTTAAATGTTCTTCTTAAAGAATACCACAATTTAGTTATATGGCTTTATAATGTTACTCAGTGGTTGCAACTACATCAGAGTTGAGGTTGTTAAACTGTCTTGGTGTCATCTGATTCAGTAGAACTTAAAGGCCATACTTTTTAAAATCAATTAATTGTTTTTAGTCCATGCAATTTTTTTTTAAGACTTTTTAAATGAGGGTAGATTGTGGCTGTAGAGTCTATTGAATAGGAAGGAGGACAGTGCTTTTCCTTCCTGCAAGGGAATATTGTTGGTAACAAAGAGAAGGAAACTACTTACTCTTCGCCGAGCTAATAGTGATGTGGCATTGTGACAACTGTCCTAGCACTTTTAGAGTGAACGTTTTAGACTTGGCCAATATGATGGCATTTAAGAACCTTGGTTAAAAAGAGCAGGTTTCAGCAGTTAAAAACAAAGTTAGGTTGACTCTCATTTATGTTCCAAACCTTAACCGTTGTTGCTAAGTGAGTTCAAGGCAGTAATTCAATTTTAGGGTTTGGAGGATTATAGAGTGCTGAAGCTTGACTGTCATGGTTCATGATAGCATCTGAAGTAGATGGGATTACTGCCTTGTAATTCACTTTGAGGTATCCATTATCCACCATTAAATTTTTCATGCCTTTGTGACATTCAAGTAGCTTAGATTAACAAGGTGCTTCTTCAGCAATGGAGGTATTCAGGCTTACTCCAACCAGTGTTGGTTCAGTCATCCTATTTGCTCATCTTCAAAAGTATTCTGTTGCGTTTATTTTGTCAGTTATTTTAAATTTAATTAGTCTTCAAAAATTGGAAAGAGGCATGTTCTTCAATAAGCAGCACCATTATTTATCATTACCACTTAAATGGAGTGATAACACCAATTGATGCGACTGTTTCATTTAATGTAAGCTATTTCTTAACTCAGACAAATAGCTACTATTCTGAATTAATCAAATGCTTTGCCTCAGAATTGGGGTCACAGGAACGAAGACTGGAATTATGAGCAATCAATGGTAGAAGTAATGATTGTTATTGTCTCTCAGCATTGAGCCGGATCTCATTCACTGCAAAATTTCGCAAAGTCTTATTATTTTTGTGCAGTGTTGAAATTATTTGAGGTTTTGTGGGCTATTTTATTATGTATGTATTGAATCTTTATGGCAGGAGAGAGTTTTCATTTATTTTGTGGGATGCAATTTGAAAGTATATTCCCCAGCAGGCTGCATCTCGTTCAATGTATCATTCTTAAACCATGCCCCAGCAGTGCTCATGGAAGTAATTTCAGGAAAAATGATTTTGAATCTCAAACAACAGGATTATTACATGCTTGACCAATCATCCATTTATCATCAGAACAGTATCTTCAATCATGGATTAGTAGGCCTATTAATATTTTATGAGGGGCTGAAAGCTCTTAAAATTCAAATGAAAAATTCCTGATTTAATTAATTGACAAAAAAAGAGTGAAATGTCAACGTTGAACCTTATTAAACGCTGTCAGTATTACATCACAGAATATTTGCCAGTTAGATGGCCATTGGATTATTTTCACACTGCTGCCTCACAGCACCAGGAATCCAGATTCAATTCCTGGCTTGGGTCACTGTCTGCAGGTTCTCCCCATGTCTGTGTGTTTCCCCTCCCAGGTGCTTCGGTTTCCTCCCACAGCCCGAAAGATGCATTGGCCATGCTAAATTCCCCTCAGTGTAGCCGAACAAGTGCCAGAGTGTGGAGCAGAGGGGATTTTCACAGTAACTTTATTGCAGTGTTAATGCAAGCTTATTTGTGACACTAGTAAATAAAATTAAAATTTGGAACCTAACTTGTGTACAGCTGACTGGATCACTTGTATTCACTTATCTTGCATTACTAAATTATCAATGTAGGAAAAATATGCAAAAATCGCATGCTGTTGTAAGATGGGGAATGATAAGTAACCCATCAGTGCATAGTTGAAGGGCAGTCATTTGTGCAGGGTTTAATTGGGGTGCCTTAATTCATGGATTCTCATACAGGCATTCATGTCTTCAGAGAGAGAAAATAAATCTCAATTCTAATATGATATGTAAAGTGTCTATTAATTTTGCATGTTCAGGACATTAACTTATCCAGGTCAAAGCATGCAATTGATAATTGACACTTTATAGTGCCCAGTTCCAGGAATATGCCAGCTGGTATTATTGTTGCAGCCGTCTGGCATTTATATTAGTTTGTTACATTGACCTCACAATGGCAATGTGTTAATTAATTCACTAATGAGGTTAATGTGTACGGAACTGAAGTCAATTATCGAACCCAAGCCGGTAATCTCAGCCAACAACATCTGAATATTTACCACAATTTCATAATTACATAATGCTCTGTAAAACAATTGCAATCATGGAGCCCTATTTTACCATTTTATTCTAAGTGTTGGGTGGACTCAAAACTGGGAGTGTTTCGGATCCGACTTCTAGACCCGTTCTCAGGTATCCCCATACGCACTCTGCCTGAAAAATTATCAGCAATTCCGAATTGTCCTGCATAAACTCGTGGGCGGGTTTAATTCCCCCAAAATCCTGCAACTCTGATTGGCGCTTCCAACTGCGCATGTGTGGGAAAAAAAATGATAGCATGTGGTTCCTTTGCCACATCGCTTCTCAGCCAAATAATGCCTCCTCCTGGCCCCCAAAGACATTGTCCCTCCACCACATGAATGACTCCCTTATCGCCCCTCTCCCCCCCACTGATGACAGCAGAGTGTGGCAGTGGACGCCCTCCTTCCCCTCTCACCAATCTCAGGCATAAGAGCCATCAGACTCACCTTCCTCTTTGCCACCCCCCGCCCAATCGATCTCAAACAGAGAACGAAAGGAAGCTTGGCACTTACCTCCTCACTAAATGGAGTGTCCAGATTGGATTTTTGTAGAGCATGTCTGTTTCGCACCGAATCTGAATGGGCGAACAGAATGGTAAAAGGGAAAGTGCGAATAAGGTTGGGTGTGCAGCCCATTAAGTCAATTTAAATGATTGCAGCCATTTTTGGGCCTCGGTAAAGGGGAAACTGGCGCAGAAGCGCTACTGGCCTCGCATACGACTTTACAAAGTTTTTATGCCAAAAACAGATGCATCTTGATGGTAAAATTGGGCCTGTAGAGGCTCTACTGTGCAAAAGGAGGCCATTCAGACCATCAAGTCTGCACCAATAACAATTTCAGCCAGATCCTATCCCTGTAACCCCATGCATTTACCCGGCTACTTTCACTGACGCTAATGGCCAATTTAGCCTGGCCAATCAACCTAACCTGTATATCCTTAGACTGTTGGAGGAAACCAGAGCCCAGATCAAATGAGAAATGTTCCACTAATGCTTTGGCTGTGTAATCATGAACTTTTTGATGCACAGTCACTTAATGGTGGGAAGAGCTCTTAATCATTCTGATATCTCTCGGATACAAGTAAACTCTAAATTTTGAATATTTTTGTGTTGATATTATTGCACTCCTGCTAGTGAAAGGAATCATGGCGGGTGGAATTTGGTGTGACGAGAGAAGTGAGTTTTCCGATGGTGAGATACTCGTTTGCAGTTTTGTTTGTTCCGCTTCGATGGCTTAAAAATAGGTCAACTTTCCCACTTACTTATGCTGGGAACCAGGTTTGCATTTTAATTTGTATCTCAGGACTACTTGTTCAAAGGACAACTTGCTGGAATTAGGTTTCTCTCTTAAATTAAGTGCCCCTCCAGTGGATAATTAGGTATATTTCCTGACCATACATTTGTGGGGAGCTTCAGTTCAACAACATCTTTGAGGTATACAGACATTGCTTTTGCCTACTTTTAAGAGGGTCACTGCAAGATTTTTTATGCCTATATCTTTCCATCACTTGGAACTTTATTTTTTGTCCAATTTGTGGCACTGTGCATTTGCACAGTGAGAAGCAACAGTGTGGAATCAGATGGAAACCCAGCCCTCAATCCCTGACGGTACTTCTGTCACTTGCAATGGCGATCAGCAAACAGTGTTCATGAGTTTGAATCTGAGCGCAACCCGACGTGAACATAACTGGAATTGGAAGTGTGCACATGTAATTCCTAGCTTGGGCAATAGGAATTAGAATCACAGCCATTTATCCTCCTACTTCAGCCCATCTCTCCCTCATCCCGTCTTCTGTTTCCTCACTGTCAACTCCCCCATTTCCTTCTCCTTCACCTCCATTCCTGTTACCTCCATCTACCTCATCACCCTCACCCACCTTGTCACCTCCACACACACTCTTCATCCCCACCCTCCTTCCTCTTCTATCACAAGTAGGAGCAAATCAGTGGCCTCTATTGTAGAAACTTAACCCTGGGCTCTGACATTTTTAGGTTTCCCAACCTAATAAACATTTTAGATGGTTCAAGACTTTGCTTATGTTAAGTCAAATTCTCTAAGAATGTAGAGGTTTTGACATTTGTTGCATTTGAAGTGTAACCATAAGACCTAAAATTAAGTATGTCTTATAGAATGATGATAATTGGTCAGAAATTAGAACATAGAACACTACAGCACAAACAGGCCCTTCGGCCCACAAGTTGCGCCGAACACATCAAAACCTACCCAGCCATAGACCTATCTTTAACCCCCCAATCCCATTGGATCCCATATACTCATCCAGAAGTCTTTTAAAAGACCCCAGCGAGTTCGCCTCGACCACCACCGACGGCAGCCGATTCCATTCACTCACCACCCTCTGAGTGAAAAACTTTCCCTAGCATCCCCTCTGTACTTGCTTCCCTGCACCTTAAATCTGTGCCCTCTCGTCGCGACCATTTCAGCCCTGGGAAATAGTCTCTGAGAGTCCACCCTATCTATTCCTCTCAACATCTTGTAAACCTCTATCAGGTCGCCTCTCAACCTTTGTCTCTCCAGGGAGAACAGTCCCAGCTCCCTCAACCTGCCTTCATAAGGCATGCCTCCCAATCCAGGCAACATCCTTGTAAATCTCCTCTGCACCCTTTCAATAGCTTCCACGTCCTTCCTATAGTGAGGCGACCAGAACTGCGCACAGTACTCCAAGTGTGGTCTGACAAGGTCCTATAAAGCTGCAGCATTACCTCCTGATTCCTGAACTCAATCCCTCGATGAATGAAGGCCAGTACACCGTAAGCTTTCTTAACCACATCCTCCACCTGGGAAGCCAATTTGAGAGTCTTATGGACCCGGACCCCAAGATCCCTCTGCTCTTCCACACAGCTAAGGCTCCTACCTTTGATAGTGTACTCATTCATCCTGTTGGATCTGCCAAAATGGACCACAACACATTTATCCTCATTGAAGTCCATCTGCCATTTCTCCGCCCAGTCTTGCATCCTGTCGATGTCATGCTGCAACTTTTGACATCCCTCCAGACCATCCACAACACCGCCGACCTTTGTGTCATCGGCGAACTTACTCACCCATCCCTCCACTTCCTCATCCAGGTCATTTATGAAAATGACAAACAGCAAGGGTCCTAGAACAGATCCCTGGGGCACTCCACTGGTGACCGACCTCCATGCAGAAAACGAGCCATCCACAACCACCCTCTGCCTTCTGCAGGCAAGCCAGTTCTGGACCCACAAGGCCAAAGCCCCTTGGATCCCATGCCCTCCCACCTTCTCAAGAAGTCTTGCATGGGGGACCTTGTCAAATGCCTTGCTGAAGTCCATGTACACCACGTCCACTGCTCTTCCTTCGTCAATATGTTCAGTCACATTTTCGAAGAACTCAATTAAGCTCGTAAGGCACGACTGCCTTTCACAAAACCATGCTGACTATTTCTAATCAACCTAAACTTCTCCAAATGCTCGTAAATCTTGTCCCTCAGAAGCCTGTCCATCAGCTTACCAACCACTGAGGTCAGACTCACCGGTCGGTAATTTCCAGGACTATCCCTGTTCCCTTTCTTGAAAATAGGGACCACATCCGCAATCCTCCGGAACCTCTCCCGTCTTCATCGACGACGCAAAGATCATCGCCAGGGGCTCTGCAATGACATACCTCACCTCCCACAATAACTTGGGATACATCCCATCTGGTCCCAGAGACTTGTCTATCTTGATAGCATTTAAAAGTTCTAACACATCCGCTTCCTTAATATCTACATACTCAATCTCTTCAGTCTGCCGCAAACTTGTAGTGCATCCTCCCAGATCACTTTCCACCGTGAATACTGATGCAAAGTACTCATTAAGCACCTCTGCCATTTCTTCCGGTTCCATACAGACTTTTCCCCTTCACCTTTTATAGGTCCTATCCCTTCTCTTCTCATCCTTTTACTTTTCACATATTTGTAGAAGGCCTTGGGATTCTCCTTAATCCGACCAGCCAAGGCCTTCTCATGACCCCTTCTGGCTCTCCTAATTTCCTTTTTAAGCTCTCTTCTATAAGCCTTATACTTCTCTAGATCCCCAACATCTCCTAGCTCTTTGAACCTTTTATACACTTTTCTTTTCTTCCTGACTATGTTCACCACAGCCTTCGTGCACCACGGTTCCCGCGTCCTACCAAAACCTCCTTGTCTCACCGGAACGTTTTCGTGCAAAGCTCCAGACAAGCATTCCTTGAATATCTGCCACCTTCCTTCTGTGCTTTTCCCCAAGAACACCTTCTTCCAGTTTATTCGCCCCAACATCTGCCTGATGTCTTCATATTTCCCCTTATTCCAGACAAACACCTTCCTAGCCTGCCTGATCCTATCCTTTTCCAATGCAAGGGTGAAGGAGATAGAATTATGATCTCCATCCCCAAGATGCTCTCCTACCGTGAGATCCATCACCTGTCCTGGTTCATTAGCTAGTACTAGGTCCAGTACAGCCTCTCTCGTAGGCTTGTCTGCATGCTGTGTCAGGAAACCCTCCTGAACACACCTAACAAGCTCCTCCCCATACAAACCCCTTACCCTTGGGATATTCCAATCGATGTTTGGGAAATTGAAGTCTCCCATCACAACAACTCTGTTATTTCTACATCTCTCCAGTATCTGTTTCCCTATCTGCACCTCAACTTCCATGTCACTATTGGGCGGCCTATAGAATACACCCAGCAACGTCACCGACCCTTTGCTATTCCTAACTTCCACCCACAGAGACTCCGTAGACATTCCCTCCTCTGTATCCACCTTCTCTGCAGCCATGACACTGTCCCTGATCAACAGTGCCACTCCACCACCTCTTTTGCCTCCCTCCCTGTCCTTCCTGAAAGATCTGAATCCCGGGACCTGTAGTACCCAGTCCTGTCCCTGAGACATCCAAGTCTCTGTAATGGCCACCACATCACAATCCCAAGCAGCAATCCACGCCCTAAGTTCATCCACCTTATTTCCTACACTCCTGGCATTAAAATAGACACAGCTCAGTCCCTCAGACTGGACATTTCCCTTCTCCCCCACTCGCCTAACCTGCCTCTCATCCTGCCTAGAGTCCTTCCCTACCTGGGAGCTAACTTCCTTGCTCCCAGTCTCCACATCACTATTCCCTCCCCCTAACCTTTCTAGTTTAAACATAACATTAGGATATGTTACTTTATTCATTGGATAAAATGGCTGGAGAAAGATAGTTGAGGGTGCAGGCAAGAATTTTCTCCTTGCTCAACATATTGGGAAGTAATGGATTTAATTAGTAACTACTTCCTCAATGATATCTGATTTCCAAGTAGGAATTTCACAGCACAGAAAGAAGCCATTTGGGCCAGCATTATCACTGCAAAGCTCTCAAAAATATCAACGTCATTCTGTGCCCTATACTGTTTTTCTTAACTTTCAATATGGAACATATGATGGAGTCTATTCCTAACTGTCTTTGTGGTGGGAACATTCCATGTCACAACAACCCTTCAATTCATCTCACCAGTCATTGTACCATCATATTTCATGTGGTTGAGAAAATTATTGCTGCTGACAACTTGCTGAACCTGCTGTAAGAATGATTTTGATTTTCCAGTTTAGAGAAACATTTCAGAAATGGAGACTGAGCAGTGTTTCTAGATGGAAATAAGGAGAGAAAAATACAGTTATTTACATAAATAGTCAGCCTCAAAATAAATATTGCAAAAAGACTGCAAGATTACATATAAAGGTATCATAAACAGCTGAAGTTAACTAAAGCCACAATTAAATGCCGAAAGTGTACTGGGGAGATTAAAAAAAACACTGATCAAGTGGTATTCCTGTTGGCAAAGTTTTATACATTCTGTCAATGGCCAGAAAAGCCACATCGGTCCCTATGAACTATTTAGCATGATGGCTAGGATTGAGGAGTAGAATATGGCTGAAATGTTAATATGTTTTGTGTTAATTGTTACTATTGAAGATGATACAGTGGTGGGTATAAATACTTCAGATATTGACTACTTGAATTAAAATACACAAACAGTTTGGTTTTAGGCACTAAAAATTGATCCAAGTTACTGGATTTGATAACATATAACTCTGAATGTTGTTGAATGTTGCTATTAATTTTGCTGACTAATAGTTCTTTTAGATCTGGACTATTTGAATTGATTGGAAAAGGAGCTTGATGCATGAATGCATATACCTGTTCATTAATATCTAGGAACAAATTCAGTCTTATGAGTCTGATGTGTATCATAACTCTACCCTCTTTTGTTCCATTCTTATTGGTAAAGTTTTGTCATTCATGTTTTAATAGACTTGAATTACAGAATCAAGCTGTTGCATAATTAGGGGGCGATACTCCCAAAAGTGCTGAATTGATGAGAAAACTGAACTAAACCCCAACTGTTTTTATCGGTTCAACTTCACACAGGAAGCTTCCCACTCTGTGTAATGCAGAGGTCCCAGTAATGAATGTCATTAAAAGCTAGAGGCTGGAGCCTATTCATGCCAGAGCTAATAATCATATTTAAAATATATTTTTAAAATAGTTAAATTACTTATCTGTCTTCCCACCAGTTTCCAGCGTGGTTCGCCGGCTGTGGGAGACATGCGTGCATCTGGAACACATGCACAAAACCCGTGAAATGGCTGGCATGTGACTCTCCCATCTTGAATCACCAAAAGACATGTGCATCGGGCTGGGACCATAGCCCCTTTAATTTCTAACTATATTGAAGACTAATGATTCAGAGATTCATGGTTTGAAACACAATGTCAATTGGCATTAATATTTCTCACTTAAAGCATAGTTTTACTCATATTTGAGGACTGAACTGATTAATATACAGGAAAACAACATAATGAATATAGATAAATTATATGACCAATACATTTTCTGAGAGCTCCTACATCTCAAATGTGCCGTAGGTGGCAGTGGGTTAGGTGAGAAGAGTGAGTGTAAGGGCTGGATGAGTAGTAGCAGTGGCGGAAAGAGAGAACGTGTACAAAGAATGGGCTTTTGCCTTCAGATCCTGCAATGGGGACCAAAAATGAAGCTGAGCGCAAGGCTCCACAAACTCTTAATCCACTTTTGGGTGTTGTGGTACATGTAGTCTAAATTGATATCTGATTCTTAGAGGCAAGTCGGAATGAACGGTAGATCTAACAATCAATGCTATTCTGCTGCACAGAGGTAACATAAGGTCTAAAGCTTTCATATTCTCAGTGCATTGATCATGGTATTCAGGATATTATGCTTGCAGTCAGGATATGGATCCACTGTTATTGTCCAGGCCACTGCAGGATAATCTACACAAGGGTGACTGTGCCTTCTTGGTCTTGTGTTTTTGGACTTGCATGATGCACCATCACCTATGAGGGAAATGCTCAGCCACCTGTCATGCTCCAGGATGATATCAGCCTTCAAGAGGTTGTCTTGCTATGTGATGTGCAAATTAAGGAACAGTTGAATGTGGATAATGCATAGCTGCCTTTGACATGGAAGGAGACCATTCCATGGGAGCTTGCATTGATTGCTCAGTTGTATCCATACATAGACACAAGAGTGGAGAATGGCAGGCTGTGGGCAATGCTGCCTTCTTGATAGCTCAGATCGGAATGATAAAAGGAAGGGTTCATTGCCCATTGACACAGTTTGGAAAAGTCATTGCTCTGAAGAACAAAAGCCAACTGGGCTCCATGATGTCGCAAATGCAGATGAGGAAAGGCCAAATCTGCAAACGTGTTTGGCAACCAAAAAGACACAACTCATACGTGATGATGAGTGAAAGACAGTGCTGCAGGTGCTTTAGCTTGCTTTGTCTGAGGCTTTAAATGCTCATTTTTCTATATTCTGTGTGAGAAACACACATCACATGGACTTCGAGGGCATCAAGTACCGGTTGCTCTGAAGGTTCCACTGCACTGATATTTGTGGAACTTCACAAACAGCATCATACAAATGCATGGTGCCTTTTTCAATAAAATGTCATCAGTCCAACCTGGTATTGGACGATGTGTAATCCATAGATATATGGTTAAATAGCCACTTGAGCAGGGTTTTATTTGGGTGTCATCATCTGTGTCTTTTTGTACAGGTGTTGCTATGTTTTCAGAGGAAGGAAATAAACCTCAATTCAATGGTGACATAAAAAGTGCTTATTCATTTTGCATATTCAATACATTAACTTCTACAGGTCACAGCATGCCAGTGATAATTGACACCATAGTGCCCACGTCCAGGAATGTGCCAGATGGTATTGTTGCGGCCGTCTGCCATTGTGAGGTCATGTAACAAACTAACATAAATGGCAATGTGTTAATTAATTCACTAATGAGGTTAACATATATGGAATTGAAGTCAATTATCAAACCCAGTCATTAATGAACAAACTGCAATCCCCTCCACAAAGTGGACAGATTCATTAGGGTGAGCACACACCTCTGACTTCACACACTAATTCCCCTCTAACATACATTTCAAATGTCACTGAGTGGAACCAATTTCCATGGTTCAGCATCATATGTAAAGAGAGTGGGGAGTGGGGGGGGTAAAAAAGAAATAGCATTCAGCCTTAATTGCAGAAAAAAATGATATTTCATAGAGACATGAAAGGCTGCGGTGCTTGACTACTACAACCAAAACCTTTCAGTAATAAAATAAATGCCATTGCAATGTGTATTTGCATGAAAAAACATCAAAGTTGGTCATATCCACATAGTGCAGATTTCAGTGAGACAATACAGGCTAATCAGTGACCTTGATAATTAATTCTTGGGAGGTCACATAATATCTACCTAAGATGCAAGGGTGACTGACATGTATTGTCTTACCATAATTTTAATACAAAGCTCATGGGGGGAATTTTCCCATCACACCTGCCACAGGAATTGCCACAGAAACAGGCAGAGGGATGACAGGCAATGCAAAAATCTGTTGACCTCAGGTGATTTTGGGGCAAGTGCAGCTGGAAAATCCTGCCCATGTCACTGACTAGGAATTACAGGCATATCATTGTCATTAAATTGAGTAAGACTAACTGCAACGGAGAAACTAGATGAGGAAGTAATGGGAGTGTCGTGGCAGCAGAAAAAAGGCATTAATCTGGTACCCTTAAACAAACACAGAGTTTTCATCCCATTTATTAACCATTCAATGCCTGAGAATTGGAAAAAAGTGAAATATGCTAAACAATGGTGCAGATTATTTACGGTGAACAACCCATGCTACTATTCAGAACTTAATTTCACTACGTCTGGCACTGACATCCATGATGTGGAGATGCCAGCGTTAGACTGGGGTGAACACAGTACGAAGTCTCACAACACCAGGTTAAAGTCCAAAAAGTTTATTTTCTTTCCATTCACCTGACAAAGGAACAGCATTCTGAAAGCTTGTGGTTTACTATCAAATAAACTTGTTGGACTTTAATCTGACATCCACAGCAGAGGTGTAGGCAATTAGCTGACTTTAATGCTCTGCTGTTTGAGATGAGTTTGGCGCGTGTCCCCTGTAAGGGTCTCCTATTCTGGGGCAGGTTCACGCTTCTTGGTCTGACCTGCTGGAGTCGATAGGGTCACAGACGGAGGGAATTTAGATCAGTAGGTACCCTTGGAGCATCCTGAGTGGATGTTCCAGGGATGCCTGGAGGGCTACTCCCTGACACCTTGAGGAAAAAGAGTACATGGAAGGAGGTCAAGAAAGCTTGTCCACCTCTTGCCCTCACTGCTGCCGGAATGCACCCTTGGCCAGAGTGATGGTATGCAGGTCTAAGCACTGAGCTGATTGAAACTGCTGGCTGTTCTCTCTGGCTGCCACCATTTCCATGGCGACTTTAACACACACGTATGTCAGAGCCATAGCATCAGACAAAATGTGAACGAACTCCTCCATCCTTCATTCTAGTCTGTCACATTAGCCAACTGGAATCATGCTGATTTTCCCATCTAGCACTATACAGTGTCCAGAAAGGAAAATTCTGCGCAATCTGTTTTATCAGAAGTGCAGCCCAACGTTAAACTGAAATACTACATTATAGCTGTAATCCTGCAGTCTGTTTTCAGATTCAAATAATTTTGAAATTCATGTAATAAAAAATTTGCTGAAGGTTGCATTGTGTTACACATGGAACAGACATCTACGGTTCCCATCAAAGTGAGCTCAGAGTTTGGCTGGGGCAGTGGGGGGGATGTAAAATTGTATGGAGGGCAATGGGTGGGACACCTCCTCCACCCCGGATCCCGATTAGCTTGACTGAGATGCAATTTCATGGGTGGGTGGGCAGAGCTTTGGGTGAGGAACTGCCCTTGAAATAATAAGGCCCTTAAGTGCCTGCCTGTATCAGGACTGAATATGTGAGAAACAATTACAAATTTGGCAACAATTCCAATGGTTTTGAAATCAGCTTCATATTGCATTTAGTTAAGGAGTGTTTTTTTTTTTACAGCAGTTGTTCATTAGTAACGTTTGAAATGGGCTCATAGCAACAAACGATAAAATTGAGTATTCCAGCAATGTGCTGCTGGTTTGAGCTCCAAAGTAGTCGACTAATGTTTGACAGAGAGACACTTCAGTCATATTAACAAATTAGACCAGGCAAATACAACTTTGTTGCATTTGTTAAAATGATACTAAATTTTTAATAGTAACCTGCAATATGATATATCTAGAAGTTTAGGATTGTCCACATTGCATATGGATTTGATGTTTTGAGGATCTGATTTGGGCCAGCACATTCCTATTTACTCGTGAGTAGGTGGTTGTGAGCCAATTCTTTGAACCATAGTTCACCTGACATAGGAAAGGAGTTTCAAAATTTTGATCCAGTGACAGTGAAAGAATTCTGATGTATTTCCAAGTTAGGATAGCATATGACTTGAGTGGAATTTGCAGGTGGTGCTGTTCACATGTTCCTTGTTATTTCAGATGATAGTGGTTTATAGAAGCTGTTGTCAAAGGAGATGTTACAATGTCTGGAGCTCCTTGTCTGTGAGGCTGTTAGTCAGATGATAAAGAGCAGGCAGAGCTATTCAATGTAGTAAGGCAATGTTAATTTGTTCATCAAGCCAGAGGCCTACATTAAATGACTTCCACCCATTTTCCAGCAAAGGATATATATCTATTGTTTGGAATATGGCTGGATTTCGAAGATTGCTAAATGTCTCAGCCAATACAGGTTGAAGGAAAAGTTGAGGGGCCTTTTGCTTTTTCTGACCTACTTGTGTTATTAAATGTGATCTTGTATCATTTTCTTTGATGTCAAGCTGTGCAGCATATAGATAGTTGTTGACAGCTGCTCAGAGATAACGAGGCTTGGGTTTTCCTGAAACTGTCAAGTAGCTCTTTTTGTTTGGGGTCACAGGTTTATTGAAACCCACATAACCCTGATTTCAATTTTTGATGATACATTCTCTGGAAATCCACACCATGAGCAGAATCTTCAGACAGAGGAAATATTTAATCTAACATGGTTGACCAATATTGCACTGGATGGACTTGATGCAGTTTTCATTTGGAGTGGTGCCCCTTTTAATGATAATGACAGATTTAATATTCTTGGATGAAAAAAGCAAGCAGCTTGATGTAAAGTTCTCCCAGTTACAAATCAAAGCAACAGAATATGGAACAGAGGAAGAACGATGCAGCAGGAAGCCAAGTAAATACATTTCACTGGCATGTTATAAGTTAACTTGTCATTCCAAATTCCTAGCCAGTGTAACTGTTAAGGATTTGGAAGTAAAGACCTAAAAAGAGTTATTGAAATAATCTGATTCACACTTCCTGATTGAGTCTTTTTGGTTTGCTTTTAGTGAACAAGCACAAACCATGGATTGAAACATCCTACCATGGCGTGATAACAGAGAACAATGACACCGTTTTTCTTGATCCACCACTGGTTGCTTTGGACAAGGATGCACCTGTGCGCTATGCAGGTGAGTTGAGACATTATTAGTCATCTCAAAGAACTGAACCTTTTCCAGCTCTTGTTTCATACTGTCTGTGAAACCATGGCACTCATGATTGACACCCAGTATACAGGTTCTCTTTGACGTCAAGCAATGACAGATGATACCTCTGAAACTTTTCCACCTTGAATTTGAAAGAAACAATTTCACTTGCAGATTTTTCTGACAGCGACTTTTATCTTTTGCTCATTTTCTTAAAGAATTTTTGTTATGAGCTGGGAATTTAAGTAGGCATATTCAGCATTCTTGATAGTGATGTGAATCTATGTATGCACTGTCTCTGAATCCACTTTATTTGTCACTGTGGCTACAGGACCATTAGTGTTGTTATTACAAAAAGTGTGTAGGTTTATGAAGTGAATTTAGAAATGAATTGAATTGATCAGTTTGTCATTAAAAGCAATGGCTATCTGATTCTCATTTGGCAACTGTATGGAAATTGCAGGAATAATTACACCTTTATTGATTTCATCAATAATAATTTATACTATTACAAGACTCACTAATGTCCTTGGCCACTGAGTTATTAAAGTAGATTAGCCTTACACAACTAGTTCAGTCTTCATGACTGAATGTGGCTAGTGTCTCTGAATATAATTACTGTTGATGCCAATAGTTTTAATGTATTTCTTCATCTTTAGGCTTATGTTATGACCTGTCAGTTACATTTAATTAATAAGGTAATATCTATTCAACTGCAGATTTGTTGTAAATTGTGGATTCAAATCATGCTGGTTACAGTGCTGCATTAACATTTGTGTAACAGTATATTTTAGCCTTCTGTTAACGAGATGATTAACATTTTTTATAACTTTGTTCATTTCAGTTAATTAAGGTTGAAATAATATTTCCAGGATAATTTAGGGATTCCCTGCTTTAATTTGCTTTGGTTAAATTGAATTTATTGTCCAAGTGCTAATAGCCTGTTGGGACTTTAAAAATCTTACCTGAAAGAATGCAATGTTGACTATGTGAAGGTATAATTTGTCAATTGCTGGGATTTGCACAAATATTTTCCTCTAGTAAGCAGACAGTACTGTCTGGTTAATGTTTTATTACCTAATATATTTGTTGCCATTATGTAACTGACTCTTCACCATTTCCTGCTGAACCGTTTAGCTCAGCTCTCTGTTGTTTGCCACTTCTTTCTCCAGTTCTGTTGTTGTCTGGAAGGTTTAATCTGTAGATATGACACAGTCTACATAATGCAAAGGCAACTTTATCTCTTTAGTCATGTAATCTTGCAGCACTTTTGGAAAAAGAAAATATGCAAAGGCTGAGGTTGGAGCTTTTGTATCTAATAATGAAATCATTTTTGCTGTAGGGTTGTTCGGAGTTGCATGGTTTAATGCAATTGGCAATACAAGGGATGTTTTCATTCAAGGAGTTGGTATTTCTAACTCACAAAGAATGTGTTACACATAAAATTAAGCATATATTTGTCTTTGGTAGGGGCATCTTCAACATTACAGAAATCAATCACAAAACAAATTTAAACTAATAATGAAAAAGAAATAAAATTTGAAAATAATTTTTCCCATAAAATTAAAATCACATTATTTACAATATACAGACAGAACTCTCAATCTACATAAAACATTACATAAATGCAATTTGCGCAATCTATTTTATTATCAGTTTCATGCATTTAGACTCTAGAAAATTTATCTGTTGGCTCATAAGCAGTGAAAGTCATTATTGGGAAGGTAGTCTACTCCACCATTTGATCATAGCTGGTAAGTTTCTCAATTCCATTTTCCTACCTTCACTCGGTAACCTTTGATCCCCTTATCAATCGAAAATCTATCTCTCTGTCTTAAATACACTCAATGACCTGGCCTCCACACCCTTCTGTGGCAACGAGTTCCATAGATTTACCATTCCTGGCTGAAGAAATTCCTCCTCATTTTGGTTCTAAAAGGTTATCTCTTTACTCTGAGGCTGTGCCCTTTGATCCTAATCTCTCCTACTAATGAAAACATTATCTCCATGTTCATTCTATGCAGGCCTTTCAGTATTCTGTAGGTTTTAATGAGATTCCCCCTTATCCTTCTAAATTACAAACTCTAAATTTTCCTATTTGCAAACGTGTAATCTTCTAAAATGTTTAAAGTAAAGTCTATTTATTAGTCACAAATAAGACTTACATTAACAATACAATGAAATTACTGTGAAATTCCCCTAGTTGCCACATTTCAGCACCTGTTCAGGTCAGTGCACCTAACCAGCAGGTCTTCCAGACTATGGGAGGAAACTGGAGCACCCAGAGGAAACCCATGCAAACATGGAGAGAATATGCAGACTCCACACAGACAATGACCCAAGGTGAGAATTGAACTATGCAATCAGGCATTTTTTAAAAATTATTTATTTTTCAGCTGCTGGCTAGTCTTCCACATTCTACCCCTCTTAACATAAGTTCATCCTAAACACTGCTGCCCTTGTCTTAACTCACAGCAAGACTTGTTCTCCTTCTCCCCTGTGTTCACTGACCTACGTTTGCTGCCCGTCAAGCAACATCTTGGTTCCAAATTGTCATTCTTGTTTTCAGATCCCTTCAGGTCCTACCTCTCCTATATATGTAATCCCCTCCAGTCCCAGAACCCTTCAATGTCAATGCTTCTCTAATTCTGATCCTTGTGCATTCGTAGTTATAATTGTCCCACGCTGGTTGCCATGCCCCCAGTTGCCTAGCCCAAGGCTCTGGAAATCTGCCCCCCCTCCACCTTCCACTGCCCCAATCACAGCTCTTCATCTTTCTTCTTTGCTTTGCTTCTTTAAGATGTTCCTTAAAACCCACCTCGGTATTCTTAACAAATATCTCTTTTGTGCTTTTGTGTCATATTTTATTCAAGTAAAGCACTTTGGAATATTTCACTATGATAGGGTACTGTATAAATATAACTTGTTTGAAATTATTGGTTTTAAATGGAAATTCCTTGATCAAGTTCACTTGGATAACTTGCCAAAGTTTCATTAATACAGTTGAAAATAGGCTTTTCACAAAAAATAAGCATTTTATGCATTTAATAACCTAAACTAAAAAATTATCTTTAAAAGATGTACAAAAATTATTTACCAGTTAAATTCAGAACCAAATAATGAGTTCCTAGGTGAACTAAACAGGAAGGAGCAAAATCTTTTGAGTCATACATCTCAATCCCCTTGCGCCCAAAGATTCCAACTTAACCTTGGAATCCTTTGCAGAGCTGCAGCAGAGGATAATTAATGGGAGCTTCCAATGCTGATTAATTCCCCCTTGGGACATAACTGGTTTTGGGAATGGGTCTCAATTCGAGCACAATGTTTTTAACATGAGTTTCTAAGTACCTTCCGTTGCGTTGACTGCAATATGCAGTTAAATTCCATCATCTTTGCAGTGATTTCACAGATATCTGAGGAACTGTGCTGAAAACGTCCAGACAAAAATGCTGGGTCTTCGTAATTAAGTGTATTTTTATACTTTGTTCATTTTGTCTCCCATTATAACAACTTGTTTCCATTCAAACTTGCATGTGAAATCTGCCAGCAGGATTGTAGCCTCCTGTAGAACATACATTTCAAAAGCACAAAGCACTTATTTGGGGACACAGTGTGCAATCATGCAGAATGGGACAGATGAAGGGTTAGATTTTCCTGAAGAATGCAATTTTTGTCACGGCGAGGCATCTCAGCATGCAGCCAGCTAAAGCTTGATGACACGTTAGAATTGATGTAACTGACAAGGCTTCAGGGTCAGCCACCCTTGTGCCTTAAACCTGAAACTTCTCTTGTAGAAACCAATCACATTAGCCCTCTGAGTTGAGCAAAAAATGTAGAAGTTCTTTATGCTTTGTGATACCAGAATGCAAGCTCTTCAATGAGTCCATCTGAAATTTCTCATCCTGCTATTTTAGGCAGTCAGTGATGTAGCTTCCCCCAACCTCCCATCTTCTTCTCTTCCCTGCTTAATTCCTGAGCAGGATGACTGCCAGCTCCATTCATGTCCCTGACCTCGTTGACCTCATGCCTGCCTTGGCAATGGACATTTAAATGCCTGAATTTGCATGTAAAATTTCAGACAGATTTGGGGTAAGAGGGAATACAGCAAGAAGGCCACCTGGAGTATTGTATGTGCCCCTCTAGGCAATCTGCCCATAAACCCATGAATAAATAGAGGCCATACAATTGTGCCTGTGGAGTCTTTCATGTGCACCTGAGAAAGGTTTATTGTCTCATGTGAAAGACAACACCCCCATGACACTGCAGTATTCATGCAATGTTTGTGCAATATTCGTTCAGTACTACACTGGCTACTGTTGTCCTTTAATTTTGGACTGAAACCTCTAAATGGAGTTTGAACTCTCAATCTTTTGACTCAGAAGTGAGGAGATTACTACTGAGCCATGGCTCATGCCCTAAATCCAGGTAAGAAATCTCTCAAATTATTTGAAGGTAAATGACAGAACAACCACTTAGTCGTCTTTGGTTAGCACTGCTGCCTCACAGTGCCTGGGATCGATTCCTGGCTTGGGTCACTATCTATGTGGAGTTTGCACGTTCTTGCCGTGTCTGCACGGGTTTCCTCTGGGTGCTTCAGTTTCCTCCCACAGTCTGAAAGACATGCTGAGATGGAACAGGAGGATTTCACAGTAACTTCACTGCAGCATTAATGTTAGTCTTACTTATGACTAATAAGTTAACTTTAATATTACAAAGCAAATATATGCAGAAGCTTGGGTGGTATTTTTTTTTTCTTTCTCCTACCTGGCCACACTGAGGGCAATTGGAGCCATTCATCATTGGTCTCACCTTGGCAGAAAGACATGGTTAAATTAGGGCCTTGCTGATCTGAGTCACACCAAATGGTAAGTTTATCAGTTGGACTGTTTAGAGACTATCAGAAGAGGAATTTCTGTGACAAACCAATATCTTACATTAAATAGCATAAAAATTATATTAATTGCCCCCAAATCTCTCTGGATATTTCAGAAGTGATACCAGGTTGCTTTATGTGTTATCTATTTAGTTCATGATAACATTGTATTAAAGTTGTGCATGACAGTGAGAAGGTGGCAAATAAAATATAAAAATTACAGATTTGGTGAGTTTTCTTATTTGATTGCTTTTGAACTTCCTTGGATGCCAACATGTTAAGTGTTTTGCAGTTGGAGATTTACATTAAAATGCAATAGGAGATGAATTTTTCATGCTTTTGGTGGAAAAACATCTAATGCCCAAAATGAAGTGCTTGTAACTGTTATTAACTATTGAACCTAACGAGTTTTGGACATAATTGAGCATAAAGCGTTGCACTGAAAATATGAAGATTCATAATAAGCAATTTTGGGTATAACTGAGTCAATTATTCATGATTTAGAAATACAGGTATAAATTCTGCACCTGGAATTGGTACATTTGCAGTTCTTAAGCAAGTATTAGTTGCGCATTGAATTTCACCAGTCTCTTTCTGATTGCAAGTGAGCTGTTTAGCAGTTGACCTTGGAACTGTGTTTTTCTTGTTGTGGAAAGAATGTCATCTTTTGTTTTGCAATGCTATGTGTTCAGACTCCAGATTTGGAGAGACTTACAATCACAGCAGAATTTGATTAAAACTGAATGGCAATTTGGAGTTAGCCGAGATAAGGGACCATTCCCTTAACTGTAATTAATAATTTTTTTGTCTTTTTGCTATCTGGGGCTCTGGAAGAATTGTTCCTTTCCATAGTAATATATTGAGTTGTTCATTTTAAGAGTCATATTTTCAGGAAGTCGTGGTTTGAATGCTTAGTATGGAAACTTGCATAACAACATATTGAGAAGGAGCAATTGTCGCTTAAATGCATGTCTGTGAAATGTGTTGCAATTGCTGGCTCACTTGGGAATATTATGATGTGAAGTAGATAATTTTTCAATGTACCAAAATTCTCTTCTGATGCCTAAATAAAGTGATCAACTTGAAGGAAATTGCTCAAGTTTGTCTGATTATTACTGGTTGTTTGAAGTCAATTCCCACAAGTTTATTGTTACGGAACATTCAGCTTGCTTGTTGGTTGAATGCGTGTGGAATTGTCACTGAACCCAACAGATCAGGAAGATTGCTAGTTTATCTTTGTCCTTATGACATACATGATCAATTGGACTGTGATAACTAACTCATTAAATGTCATTAGAAAGAGAATACACTATTATAATGTTACCAAGTATGTTTCCTTTTAATTTTGATGTATTAGTACATTAGCAAGAAATATTGTCTCTGACATAACAGTAATTGTTAAAGCTGCATTCATTTGGGTGCGGTAAAACATTTCAAATATAGTAGACACCAATGGTAGCACATCAAAGGTCCTCTGGTGCTGTGTGATTTATCCTCGAGTGAAACCTGCCAGATTTAATTAATAGATCTTTCTGACAAGACATCCACTTTGTGAATGAAGGTCTTGGACTGTTTCCAAACACCATGTTTTATGGTGTATTAGAGAATTATAACTGTACATAGAAGCTGCTGATTTAATATGGGAGGACAGCAAAATGAGGGCCCTTTATTAAAACACACAAGAAATGGGTCAGATCACAAATACTGAGGCCCCATTCAACCATATAGTAAATAACTAGAAATTAAAAGTCTTGTAATCAAAGTCTGTGAAAAGGTACATTATTATTTGAAATCTGTATTTTGCACGTGACTGCAAATTACAGTTAATCTTGTGATCCATCATAATGAGCCTATTTCCTAACTGGTTTCATTGGTTTTTGTCTGCTTGATATTTAAGCATGCAAAGGAAGTTTGGATGATTGGAAAAGGATTTTTTTGACGGTTGTAAATAAAATTGAGTATCAAAGCAAATGAAAGTGAGAGGTGCAAAGAGCAGCAGAAGGTGACATAACAGTTGGCAAGAGTTGCAAAAGGCAATAGGAAGGAGGAACATGCAAGGGATATCAAATTCAACACAAACTTCAATTCTACGGTGGCACAGTGGTTAGCACTGCTGCCTCATGAGCCCGGTTCCTAACACTAATTCCAGATTTGGTTCACTGTCTGTGTGGAGTTTACATGTTCTTCCCATGTCTGCGTGGGTTTCCTCTGGGTGCTCCAGTTTCCTCCTCCAGTTCACACATGTGTAGATTAGATTGATTTGGCCTATTAAGTTGACTCTGGTGCCAAAGGGATTAGCAAGATGAATGTGTGGAATTAAAGAAATAGGGATTGTGGTTAGTGTAGACATGATGGCCTGAATGGCCTCCTACATAGATTCTATGATTCTATAAATAAAAGGGGAAAAAGAATGGTCAGGAACAATCTGACCCTTGAAAACTGGTAATGTTGGTATTGACAATGAAGGAAATGACAGAAATGCTGAATGATTACTGTGCATTGGTATTTACAGAGCTTGATGCAGCATGTTGTGTATCCCAAGAAAACTAATACTGAATCAAAATATGAGACTCAGTAAATTATTGTAGCCAAATATAATTAATGAAGGAAATAACGGCATCGAAGATGCACACTCATGAATTCCATCCTAAAATGTTAAAGTAAATAAGTGAAAACATTGCAGATCCCTAACAATAATCTTCCAAGCTTGCGTTGATCGGAGAGCCAATATTGAAGATTGGAAAATTATCTATGCCATTCTGCTGAAAATGTTTGAGGTGTTCAGTTATTATCAATCATTGATTCAAATAGTTTCTTGACAAGACATTAGGCTAATTGGTGTTTAATTCTCACCTGTTTTAAATAGCAGAGTGGCACAGACAATTTTCCGACCTAAAAGATTGACTCAGAATTTTGAAAGATTATAATTAGGGTAATTTGCAATATGCCCACCTACTTCAGTTAAAGTTTTGGGATGGAAATAATCCAGAAGTTCAATGGAGTGTAAACTGAAAAAAGCAGTGTGAAATTTGGGCTCCAGAAGGGAACTTAACCTCATGAACTACCAGCCAATCTTATTAATTAACAGTCCAAGCAGCAGAAGAACTAAGTTGTTTCTATTGTTGGGACAAGTAGGTCTTGGGTTGAAGACATCCATGGTATTCTTTTCCCAGGTAGTTCTAGGATTTCAAACACACTGATTGGAGATCCTAGGTGGGTAGATTTTTGGGGCCAGACAGGGAGGAACAGAATGGGGGTATAACATCTTGGAAGCATGAGTGAGGAGGGTGCCCCAATGTATGCAGGGCAATCCTTGAAGAATTTACTCATTTCTGTACCACCCTTTACACAAGTTGAAAAAAACTTTTCGATCATGATGTGGGCAGCATAATGTTCGAGTCATTTTGTTCAGGTAATTGGCTTGGTAACCTGCACAATGACGAGACAGAGTACAGGAAAGAAATAGAGAATTTGGTGAACTGGTGCAACGACAATAATCTCTCTCTCAATATCAACAAAATGAAGGAGATAGTCATCGACTTCAGGAAGCATAGTGGAGGACATCTGCCTGTCTAAATCAATGGCATGAAGTAGAAATGGTTGAGAGCTTTCAGGTTTTTAGGTGTCCAGATCACCAACAACCTATACTGGTTCTCCCCATGCCAATATGATAGTTAAAAATATCTACCAACACTCTACTTCCTCAGAAGACGAAGGAAATTTTGCATGTCTGCTATAACTCTCACTAACTTTTATAGATGCACCATAAAAAGCATTCTTTCTGGTTTATTGTAGTTTGATATGACTCTATCCAAGAGCGCAAGAAACTATAATGTGTCATGAATGAAGCCCTGTCCATCACTCAAATAACCAAAAGAGAAATACTGGAAAATCTCAGCAGGTCTGGCTGCATCTGTACGAGGGAAAAAGAGCTGATGTTTTACATTCAGATGACCCTTTGTTTTCCAGCATTTACTCTTTTGGTTTCAGATTCCAGCATCCACAGTATTTTGCTTTTACTCATCACTCAAATAAGCCTCCCAACCATTGATACTGTCGACACTTCCTCCATCTCGTAAAAGCAGCCAGCATAATTAAAGACATTTTGCACCTTGGGCTTACTCTCTTCCACCTTCTTCCATCAGGAAAAAGATACAAAATTCTGAGGACACAGGCCAACTGACTTAAGAACAGCACCTTCCTTGCTGCCATCAGACTTTTGATTGGACCTACCTTGCACTGAGTTGATCTTTCTCTGCACCCAAGCTATGAATGTAACATTACATTCTGCACCCTCTCCTTCCCTTCTCTGTGTGGTATGCTTTGTCTGTATAGTGCACAAGAGACAATACTTTTCACTGTTTACTAATAAATGTGACAATAATAAATCAAATCAATTAAGTATTACTTTAAAAATGGCAGTTGGGCTGCTGATTTTGTCAACCATCTGCAGCTTGATGGCGACCAGGTCACAGATGGGCAAGGTGATGGTGAGCTAAGAGCGAGGAGCACCACTGCCACCCCCCTCCCCCCACCCTGGGTCAGTGTCTGCCCACCAAGTACACACACATTTGTGGGGACCATAAAATTCAGCCCATGACTTGGAATTCTCGATCAAATCTCCTCGCATCCTTCCCCTTCAAGGAGAATGGTCCCAAATACTCCAATCTTTCTGTGAAACTGAAGTTCCTCATCCATGGAAGCATTCTTGTAAATCTTTTCTGTATTTTTCCTGAGGCCTTCACATTTTTCAAAGTGTAGTGCTCAGCTAGAACTGGACTCAGTAGTCACATTGAAGTCACATCAATATGTCATATATGTTTAACACAACTCCCTTGCTTTTATATGCTGAAATTCCATTGATGAATTTCAGTATGCTTTTTTTAATCACTTGCTCACCTATCTTGCTACCTTCTGTTTGACTGGAGGAGAATGTTTCAGATCAGAAGCCAAAGTAATGCCACGTTTTGCTTGATGCTTGTGTTCTGTCCAATAAGCACTCCAGTTGGTGTGGTACTATATTGGCTGCTTTCATTTCCAATTCGCTGAAACATTCCATATTTAACAAGCTGTGTAAGACAAGACCCTGTAGTGTAATTGCTACAATATGTTTACTCCCAGCAGGGGAGCCTCTAGTCTTCAAATACAAATATAACACATATTAGGATACAGCATCAGTAAGGAATCCAAGGATCTGCTTGATACTGATCCAGAAAAATCATAAGTTTTATTGCAATGTTGTATGGTACAATTCTTCCCTTCCCATGGCTTGTACTGTTCCAGTATACTTCTGCCAAAGTATACATTGGTCTCATCTGTGTTAAAATTGCTGGCTGATGATCATCATTCGAGTCCACACATATGGATGCTAGCCATTTGTATAAAGTATGAGAGGATCCTTTGAACTTTGTGCGCGTGCTGTCTTCCAAAGTGCAGAGTTGAAAGGTATTGTGCTTGACGTATATGAGAGAAGTGGATATTGTACATTTATATTGTATATTGTACATTGCACATTCAGTTTCCCTTGGCAATAGATTTATCAAGAAAGGAACTCCAAATTATATATTATAAAAGGTTGGGCTGCTTATTGCACTGATGAATTTATCTAGCAATTGATTTTTTTTTTAAAGAAAATCAGTTTTATCATAATCATCAAGTCTTCATTTTGCATCTAGGAAATGAGTATTCATGATGAGGATGATGTGAGTAGAAAATTAGATTTCCTGATTCATTCTGTAAAATTATCAAGAGAACCAATTTTATTCCAGATATGATTAGTAATGATGTTAGAATTGGAACAGGCAACTCAGCTTGCATCTGTCACTATTGCTGATTCTGCAACTATTTGTGTTGTGTAAGGTGCAACTTGTTTCATAAGTGTTGATATAGCTGTACTGAAATTGCTTTTGCCTTGCAATCTCTTCACCTGTTATGTCAACTAGCCTTTGCTTATATATCATTATATTTATTAGATGCTGTCTCTCTCTTGCTGCATTTTCTGACACCTCATTTGAAATTGTCACTTTTTGCTGACACATCTGTCTTGATATTGGTGGTTCTCAGAAGTATATGTGTCAAAATGGAGGCTAAAGAATCGTGATCACTATTGAGTGGGCTGGAGGAGAGAGGTTAACTTGGAGCAGCCTGTGGGTTTAGGTACAGATGGAACTTAAAGCTAATCTGCTGCAGTCTGCACTGATCACTGCTTGAAACATATGATCAGCCATGATTCTAAAGAAGGACTGATCCAGAAAGTGAAATCGCAGATGACTGGGGATAGTGTACTAAAGTAAACTGAGGACTGGCTGATTGACAGAAAGCAGACGGTCAAGACAAATGGGTTCATCTTGGCTGGCAAAACGTACCGAGTGGGGTGGCGCAGGGGCCAGTTCTTAGACCTCAACTGAATGACCTGCAAGTAGGGACAGAGTATAACATAGTAGAATTTGCAGACTACATTAAAAAAGATGGAAAGACAGGCAGGGATGAGAAATTAAGATTCTACAGACAGATATAGAGAGACTCGGAAAATGGACAAAATCCTTGTAAATCTCCTCTGCACCCTTTCAATAGCTTCCACATCTTTCTTGTGATGAGGTGACCAGAACTGCACACAGTACTCCAAGTGGGGTCTGACAAGGATCTCATAAAGTTGCAGAATTATCTCACAACTCCTAAACTCAATCCCTCAACTAATGAAGGCTAGCACACCATACGCCTTCTTGACCACATCCTCCACCTGTGAGGCAATTTAAGAGTCCTATGGATGCAGACCCCAAGGTCCTTCTGATCTGCTACACTGCTAAGAATATTACCCTTGATATTATACTCCTTCATCCCATTGGACCTGCCAAAGTGGACCACTACACATTTATCCAGGTAGAAGTCCATCTGTCACTTCTCCGCCCAGTCTTGCATCCTGTCTGTGTCACACTGCAACTTCTGACATCCCTCCAGACTATTCATAACACCACCAACCTTCGTGTCATCGGCAAACTTACCAACCCATCCCTCCACTTCCTCATCCAGGTCATTTATGAAAATTACAAACAGTAAGGGTCCCAGAACAGATCCCTGGGGCGCTCCACTGGTGACCGACCTCCATGCAGAAAAAGACCTATCTACGACCACTCTGTTTTCTGCAGGCACCCAGTTCTGGATTCACAAGGCAGCAGCCCCTTGGATCCCATGCCCTCTCACTTTCTCAAGAAGTCTTGCATGGGGGACCTTGCTGAAGTCCATATAAATCACAAATGAGTGTGGTTTATATTGACTTGTGGTTTGTGGTTTATATGGACTTCAAAGTGGAAAATGAAAATAAATTGGTTGTATTAAAATGCCACTTGGAAATTACTTGAGTTTTACCCTGCATGTTGGATCACTTTTGAAGTTCATATCCAGATTCATGTCACTGGCTGTCAGACATGAGCTGTGAAACAAAACCAGATCAAAGATTTGATTTGATTTATTATTGGCATATGTATTATATTATACAGTGAAAAGTATTGTTTCTTGTGTACTACACAGACAAACTATACCATTCATAGAGAAGGGAATGCAAAAGAGCAGAATGTCGTGTTACAGTAGTATTACTAGGGGGCAGAGAAAGATCAACTATTGCAAGGTTAGTCCATTCAAAAGTCTGATGGTAGCAGGGAAGAAGCTATTGTTGTGTCGGTTAGTACATGACCTCAGACTTTTGTATCTTTTTCCCAACACAAGAAGGTGGAAGAGAGAATGTCCGGTGTGCATGGGGTCCTTAATTATGCTGACTGCTTTGTTGGGGCAGTGGGAAGTATAGACAGAGTCAGTGAATGGGAGGCTGGCTAGCATGATGAATTGGGCTACGTTTATGACCTTTTGTAGTTACTTGCAGTCTTAGGCAGAGCAGGAACCAAATGAAACTGTGATGCAACCAGAAAGAATGCTTTGTATAGTGCATCTGTAGAAATTGGTGAGAGTCATAGCTGACATGCAAAATTTCCTTAATCTTCTGAGAAAGTAGAGATGTTGATGCGCTTTATTAACTGTAGTGTCGGCATGGGGAGACAAGAACAGGTTGTTGGTATCTGGACACTTAAAAATTTGAAGCTCTCGGCTATTTCTACTTCGTTCCCGTTGATATAGACAGGAGCCTTTTCTCCATTACGTTTCCTGAAGTCAATGATTATCTTTTTATTATATTGAGAGAGAAATTATTATTACCTCACTAGTTCACCATCTAGTTCTCTATCTCATCCTTGTCTCATCACTGTGTGAGATCCGAGCCGTACGGCGGTGTCATCAGCAAACTTGGAAATCGAGTTGGAGGGAAATTTGGTCACACAGTCATAGGTGTATAAGGATATAGCAGGGGGCTGAGAACACAACCTTGTGGGGCACCGGTGTTGGGGATGATCGTGGAGGAGTGTTGTTGCCTAACCTAACTGTTTGTGGTATATGAGTTAGAAAGTTCAGGATCCAGTTGCAGAGGGAGTGGCTGAGTCCCAGGCCACAGAGCTTGGAGATGAGTTTTATAGGAATAGTGGTGTTGAAGGCTGACCTGTATTCAATAAATAGGAGTCTGGTGTCTTAGTATCTAAATGCTCTGGGGTTTGACTGCAGGGCCAAGAAGATGGTGACTGCTGTAGACCTGTTATGGTGGTACACAAACTATTGTGGATCTAGGCAATTTGGGAAGCTGGAATTGATTTGTGCCATGACTATCTTTCAGAGCACTTCATAATGATGGATATCAGAAGCATAGGACAATAGTAATTAAGCATGCTGCTTGGCTTTTCTTTGGTACTGGGATGATGGTCATCATCTTGAAGCAAATAGAGATCTCAGATTTTTGTAAAAAGAGGCTGAAGATGTCTGTGAATACCCTACCAGCTGATTCGCGTAGGATCTGAGTGCTCGTCCAGATACCACATCCGGGCCAATTCCTTTCCATGGGTTGACCTTCAGAAAAGTTGCTCTAACATCTGCAGTGGTGACCTAGATACAGGTTCACTAGGGCTTCCAGGTGGAGGATATGCTCTCGCTGACCTCTTGCTCAAAACGGGCATAGAATGCATTGAGCTCATCAGAGAGAGATGCATTGGGGCTGACAATTTTACATGTCTTCATCTCGTAGCCTGTATGTCTTGGAGACCTTGCCATAGTCAGTGGGGGTCTCTGAGGCTAACCTGGGACTCTAGCTTGGTCTGGCACTATCTTTCGGTATCTTTGGATCTCCTTAGATCATATTTGGCTTTCTTGTATAGGTCATGGTTGCCTGACTTGATTGCCTCACACCTAGACTTCAAGCTGAGGATATCTCTGATCATCCATGGTTTCTGGTTGGGAAACGTGAATTTGCTTCTTTGGCACACAGTCTTCCACACACTTACTAATATAGTGGAATATTTGTTTAGGCTGGTTCCTGAGTTTTTAAATGCTGACCAATCCAATGACCCTAAGCAATCCCATAAAAGATTGCCCAATTCCCCAGACCAACATTGCATGACTTTCTTTGATGGATTCAAGGGCATTTTGGTGGATGAAAGTGCACTAGAGTGGAAATTATCAATGTTACCGTTGTGTATCTGGGTATTCTCAGGAGTAATGGAAACTGAAAACCTTAAGCAAATAAAGAGAATGCCAGAAACACTTAACAGGTTTGGCAGCATACGTGGAGAGAGAAACAGAGTTAATGTTAGGAGTCAAATATGACTCCCCTTTAGAATTGATTTTATATTGTTGTGCTTAATAGATAGTCGATTGATACAACTCAAAGTTAATTGATGTGATTGAGAAAACATGTTTTGGTGGTTAATAAGTGAAGATTTAATTTCTATCTGGTGCACGTTGTACTGATCCTGTTAATGTTGGATGCTTGCTGAGAAATGGAATAATATTTTTATGAAAATCAAAGAAAATAAGAGCAGAAGTAAATCATTGGTCCTTTGAGCCTTTAACAAGACCATGGCTGACCCTCTAACTACTCTCACATTTTCCCCATACTCCTTGATGCCTTTATACTCTAAAAATCTATCTATTTCCTTCCTATATTCCATAACATTGCCCCAGAGCCTTATGTGATAGAGAATTCCACCAGTTCATCATTTTCTGAGTGGAGAAATTTCTCCAGATCTTAATCCTAAATGGCCGACTCATATCATGAGAGAGTGATCTCTTGTTTTAAACCTCACAGCCAGAGGAAACGTCACACCTGCATCCATGCCATCTATCCCTATCAAGTTTTGATACATTTCAGTGAGGCCCCC
This sequence comes from Sphyrna mokarran, assembly GCA_024679065.1. NCBI lineage: Eukaryota > Metazoa > Chordata > Chondrichthyes > Carcharhiniformes > Carcharhinidae > Sphyrna > Sphyrna mokarran. Next base: position 43,539,472 of record JAGIQG010000003.1, on the reverse strand, counting down.
TTGCATTCCTCTATACTCTAGGACTACAGACCTAGTCTACCCACTCTCTCCTAATTCTACCCTCTCACGAATCAGTCTGGTTAGACTCCTCTGCACTCCCTCCATGGCAAAAGTCCACTTTCTTAGGAAAGGAGACTACAATTGCACCCAATACGCCAGGCATGATTTCACCAAGACCCTGAACAGCTGCAATAATACATCTTTGTTCCTGTCCTCCTCTTGTAATTAAGGTCAGTTTACCAATTGCTTTCCTAACTGCTTGCTGTACGTGCATTCTTTCTTAGAGTGATTCATATAACAGGACACCTAGGTCCCTTTGTACATCAACATTTCCCAACTTGTCACTATTTCCATGATATTCTATTCCTCTGTTTCTCCTGTCCAAGGTGGATAATGTCACATTTATTCAAGTACCTTCATCTGCCAAGTATTTGTCCATTGACTCAACTTGTCTGGATCTTCTTGAAGCTTCTTAACATCACCTTCACCACTCACCTTTCTCATGCTGGTGTGATTTTGATTCACTCATCCAAATCATTGATGCATATTATGAAAGCTTGGGCCTAAGCAATGATCCCTGTGGACTCAATTAGTCACTGGTAGCCACTTCAAAAAAAATGCCCATTTATTTTGCTACTCTTTTTTTCTTCTAACTAGTTCTCAATTCATGCCAATATATTGCCTCCAATCCCACGTACTTTAATTTTGCATACTATCCTATTACATGAGAGTATGTCAAAAGCTTTCTGAGAATCCAAATACACCGCATCCACACCACATTGGGAGGCAATGGCCCAATGATATAATCGCTAGATTATTAATCCAGAAACTTGCTAATGTTCTGGAGATCTGGGTTCAAATCCTGCCATGACAGTTGGTGAAATTTGTATTCAATAAAAAAAACTGAAATTAAAAATCTACTGATGACCATGAAACCATTGTCAATTGTTAGAAAAAAAAACCCATCTGCTCCACTAACAACCTTTAGAGAACGAAGTCTGCCATCCTTACCTGGTTTGGCCTACATGTGACTACAGACTCTCAACTGCCCTCTGAACAAGAGTAACTAAGGATGGGCAATAAATAATGGCCAGCCAGTGACACCCATGTCCTACTAATGAATAAAAAAAACACCTTTCTCCATTCTACTTGTTACATCCTGAAGAAAACTCCAGTAGTTTTGTTAAGTATGATTTTGATTTCATAAATTCATGTCAGTTTTTTGTCTAATCTTGCTGATATTTTCTGCGTACAAATTGTCACAACTTTCCATAGTAGACTGTAACATTTTTCTTACTGATGTGAAGCTGACCGGTCTGTAATCACCTGTTTTTTTCCATCCCTCCTTTTATTTAAATTGTGCAGTTATATTTGCCACCTGTCAACTGTCAGGACTGTTTCAGAACCTACAGAATTTTGGAAGATGACAACGAATGCATCCACTATTTCCACAGCTATAGCTTTTAGTACCCTGAAATGTGATTACTAGGCCCTGAGGATTTATCAGCTTTCAGTCCCATTAATTTTTCTAGCACTATTTGTTTAATGATATTAATTTCCTTCAATTTTTCCTTCTCTTGAGCCTTTCTGGGAAGTTGTTTGCGCCTTCCTCCATGAAGACAGAACTGAAATAATTGTTTAATTGCTTTGTCATATCCTCGTTCCCTATTATAAATTCTCCCTTTTTGGATTATAAGGGCCATGTATTTGTCTTCACTCTATCTTTATCTCTTTATATTCATCTTTATCCTTTTGTATTTTTATAGAAGCTTTTACAGTCTTGTTTTTATTGCAGTTCACTTGCATCCCTTATCTTAACAGTCACAATAAAAAATACTTCAGGAATTAATAAAAGTACAATTTGAACTCTGCAGTGTAATTTCAGAAAAAAGTTGCATTTCATCCTTAATTTTTCCCCTCTTCATTGACTTCATTAAAAATCCTTTAATGCTGTGGTATCACTGTTATGTAAAGGACAACAGTGAAAATGTTGATTACTTCCTAAAAAATTATTATGCCAAAAGAATGCATATTCTCTGTTTAATTGTGTTTGTTCATCTTTGTACTGTGCCTTTTTCCCCTCCAAGAGTTAGAAAAATGCTCTTGGGGGTGGGGGGGAGGAAAGAAAGGCAGAGCACAAAGATGAACTAACACAATTAAACAGAAAAAATGTGTTGTTCTAGCTTAATAACCTTTTTAGGAAGTAATGTAATGTATCTTGTGATATGTTAAATATCTTTACTGGTAACATGACCAACTGATTGTTATTTTGTTTAATCTTTGTGTTGAGTAAGCAATATGCAAACAGATCAGTGCAATAGCATTTTGATGAAATGAGTTTTTAGTTAAGGGGCATGACCAGTTGACCGGTTGGTGTGATTCATTGTATTAGGTGATGGCTCAGTAAGTTGACCAGTGAGCAGCCAAGCAGCAAGTGCATTCGCTCAATGAATAGTCACTGTAACATTAGCTGATCTCAGTTAGACTTGAGATAGGGTGTATTATGGAAAGAAAAGCAAAAGATATTGGAAAAACGGGCAGCATCTGTGGAGAGAGGAACAGAATTTACGTTTCTTTGAAGAATCATATGGCACTTGAATCAGTGGATAATCAACGGCGGGCCCCTGCAGAGTGCTAAGCAATATTGGTCCATTTGCCAGTGGTGGAATCTTCTGGTGTTTCTGCTGCTGGCACCATCTGCCCCTGGGGGCAAGATCAGAAGTTCCAACTGTTGGGAAAATCCAACCTATTAACTCTGTTTCTTTCTCCAAAGATGCTGCCAGATCTCCTGAGTTTTTCCAGCAATTTCAATCTTTATCTCGGTTCTCCAGCATCCACAGTATTCTGCATTTATTGTATTATTGAAAGGACTCTTCATGTTAAACTGTGTGGTTGTCGGGTGAAGAGAATATCAGGCTCAGCTATGTTGTTATTCTGGTCAGACAGTCTACGAGTGCATCCATTTTTTAATTTGATTTATGATTGTCACATGAATTAACATACAGTGAGAAGTATTGTTTCTCATGCACTATACAGACAAAGTATACTTTGTATGTTTTGAAAGAAAGAAACGAGAGAGTGCAGAATGTAATGTTACAGTTATAGCTAAGGTGTAGAGAAAGATCAGCTTAATATAAGGTAGGTCTGTTCAAAGGTCTAATGACAGCAGGGAAGAAACTATTCTTGAGTCATTTGGTACATGACCTCCGACTTTTGTATCTTTTTCCCAATGGAAGAAGGTGAATGAGAGAATGTTCAGCGTTCATGATCTCCTTAATTGTGCTGGCTGCTTTGCCAATGCAGCGAGAAGTGTAGACCAAGTCAATGAATGGGAGGCTGATTTGCATGATGAATTGGGCTACATCCATGACTTTTTGTAGTTTTTTGTGGTCCTATGGTCAGGAGCCATACCAAGCTGTGATACAACCAGAAAGAATGTTTTCTATGATGCACCTATAAAAGTTGGTGAGAGTTGTAGTCATACGTAAGACATGCCATATTTCCTTAGTTTTCTGAGAAATTAGAGGCCTTGGTGGGCTTTCTTAACTAAAATTTCGGGCATGGGGGGACCAGACAGGTTGTTGGAGATTTGGGCATGTTAAAACCTGAAGCTCGCGACTATCTCTACTTCATCCCCGCTGATGTAGACAGGGCCATGATCTGCACTACGCTTCCTGAAGTCAATGATAATCTCCTTCAATTTATTGACATTAAGAAAAAAATTATTGTTGTTGCACCAGTTCACCATATTCTCTATCTCATTCCTATGGTCTCTAAATTGTTTGAGATCCAACCCACAATGGTGGTGTCAACAGCAAACTCAAAAAATTGAGTTGGAGGGGAATTTGACCGCACAGTTGTTGGTATAATTACTATTGTTATAACAGATACTGCCTGAAGAGGGAGAAAAGAGGAGAAGATTGAAGAAAATGTTGCAGGGGGAGGTGGGGAGGAACATTTATCAGCCTGGAATGCTATTTAACTTGATTCAAATGCAATTGAGAATCCAAATAAAAAGGTAACACAAACAATTTTTTTTTTTTGGCAGTAAACATTTGCAAAGCATTTGACTATGGATATCACCACATCAGAGCCAGAGCCTGAACCTGCCCTCATCTGGAGACTGTACATGTACACTTTCCAGTAAGGCTTACCGGACAGCAATCAGGAATAGAGTCAACATAAGAGAGACTCAATAAACCACAACAGAATTCCATTGATTTACATCATTAACACTGGAAGAAGAAGTTTGTTTCCTTTTGTTGTGCCTGCTCAGGTTACAGCTGCGGTTCTTATTGAAGGGGATATTTAAAGCCTCTTAGTTTTGTCAGCATCAAGCAATTCCACGGTAGATATAAATATTAAGTAAAGCTCTATCCATTTTCCTTCAATATTATGTCTCGAAAGAACAAGTGACTCTATGAGTTTCTATTTTACGTCAGAGGCTTTTCTGAGCAAGACAGAAATGATGGGGTAATTTTGTACTAAAAGCAAAACACTGGATGCTGGAAATCTGAAATAAAAAAGAACAAAGTGCTGGACATACTTAGCAATCTGGAGAGAAAGAAGCAGAGTTCAAATATAATTCTTCTTCAGAATTAATTTTGCTCTGTAGAAAGTGGATTGACACAACTCAAAATCAATTATACAATTATTATGAGAAACTAGAGACTTTGGGGGCAATTTTACCATTTATTTCCGAAGTACTGAGCAGACTTGAAATGGGGAGAGTTTCAGATCTATCTTTTGGGCGTGTTTTCAGGTCTTCCCCCCTTGGGGGAGCACAGCCAATTGAGCACCAGCCTTGCTACGCAGATGCAAAATAGCATTATATAAATTTCCATATATGAACCTGCCTCCCATCCATTTCAGCTGAAAGGTTGAAGAAACCAACCCTCGTAAATGGCGCCAGTTGTGAAAACCAGCGTCAATCACGCTAAGCGTTTTACTGCGTCGTGCCCAAAGATGGGTGCAACATAATGGTAAAATTGCCCTTAATAAGTTGAATTCTGAATGGAGATTATTTTAACCCAGGGTTTTCCAAACCTTGCTGGCTATGCAATTCTCTTGAACTCCCAAGGATACAGACCATACCCCTGAGAGCATTCTTCTTATGTTAAAGGTTAAATCACAAAACAAAATTCCTTCTCATAAAAGAAACAAATTTTGAGGAGTCTTTTCTTGCATATACACTCATTATAATTTAAAAAGTTACCTTATTCAACAAAGTACTTTCCTTACATTTCTTGTTTGTAAGTCGGAGAAGTGACGCTGCTTCTTTTGCTCAAAAATTTATTTAATATTAGGAGTGTTGCTGGAGAGATGGATTCTCATACTGGAGACTCATACAGTCACACATTCTCTCACAAACTCTCTCCCTCACTTTTGCTCACTCACATGTTCTCTTATATTCTCTTTTCTCTCCAACACACATTCAACTCATACATACCTACACATATCCCTCTCTCTCAAATGCACACATGATGGCATTACCATTACTGAATCCCCCACTAACAACATGAGATTATTTTGATCAGAAACTGAACTGGACTAGCCATGTGAAGTACTAAGATTATAAGGGCTGGTCAGAGGCTTGGAATCCTCTGTGAAGTAATTCAGCTCCTGACTCTTCAAAGCCTGTCCACCATCTATAAGGAACAATTCAACCAATTTGATGGAACAGCCTTCACTTGCCTAGATTAGTGCAGCTCCAACAACACATGCAAAGTTCAACATCATCCAGTACAAAGCAAAGATTGGTAAACATTCACTCCCTCCATTACCGAAATTCAAAGGCAACAGTGCTAACATTTGATGAGATGCACTGCAGGAACTTAGCAAGGTTCCTTAGGCAGCACATTTCAAACCCACAAACCCTTCAGAAGGGCAAGAATATCAGAAACGTGGGACAACCATCAACTGCAAGTCACTCACCACCCTGAATTACAAGCACTATTGCTGTTTTTTCACTGTCACTGGATTACAAGGTGCACCTAGGACAAAAGCTAGTGGTATTTACTGCCAAATAAACCTGTTGGACTTTAACCCAATATTGTGAGACTTCTTATTGGATCCAATGTATACATAGGGTTCTAATGTGACTAATAGATATTCTGACCTGGGAGTAAACTGAGATAAATTTTCCATTTGGAAAGCATTCATTATAAATCCCTCCCATAATAAAATTGTTTGTTCCCATTTAACTGACATCCATGAAGAAATGGAAGACGAAAATGCTGCAGCTTTGTAGGACCCTTGTCAGACCAAACTTGGAGTACTGTGCGCAGTTCTGGTCACCTCACTGTAGGAAGGACGTGGAAGCTATTGAAAGGGTGCAGAGGAGATTTACAAGGATGTTGCCTGGATTGGGAGGCATGTCTTATGAAGACAGGTTGAGGGAGCTGGGACTGTTCTCCCTGGAGAGACGAAGGTTGAGAGGCGACCTGATAGAGGTTTACAAGATGTTGAGAGGAATAGATAGGGTGGACTCTCAGAGACTATTTCCCAGGGCTGAAATGGTCGCGACGAGAGGGCACGTATTTAAGGTGCAGGGAAGCAAGTACAGAAGGGATGCTAGGGGAAAGTTTTTCACTCAGAGGGTGGTGAGTGAATGGAATTGGCTGCCGTCGGTGGTGGTCGAAGCGAACTCACTGGGGTCTTTTAAAAGACTTCTGGATGGGATCCAATGGGATTGGGGGTTATAGATAGGTCTATGGCTGGGTAGGTTTTGATGTGTTTGGCACAACTTGTGGGCCGAAGGGCCTGTTTGTGCTGTAGTGTTCTATGTTCTATGACAAGCGAGGGGAAATACTATTAACTTGTGGCAGTCTGGGACAAGTTTTGTGGAGGTCACTGCTGTATTTGAGCCACAAATTATAAATCTACCCAAAAGGATTACTGATGTTAACATTATTCACCTAGATCGTAAATTTGCACATTGCAAAATAATGTTCCATTTTGGCAGTTCCATTTGAGCTCCTGTTGTTTTTTTTCACTCTCTCGCTCTTTAATCACCCTGGTGCTAACAGGGAGTTGCAAGAATGTTTTGCTATTGCTGGGCAACCTGAAGATCTATCTAATTCGAAACCTGAAAATGGAAGTTGCTGGAATGTTGAGAAGTAACAAGACCTGTAAATTGCATTTCCTATGGGGAAAGTCAGACCTGGGAAGCCTGATAGATATTCACAATTTCCGACAAAGATATTTCAGGAGTTAACTTTACAGTTTAGTCCATACTGTGATCATTCACGCGCATGACATGACTCTAATATTAGCAGCAATGTTTCAACGTATGGTCACTTATTGCAATTTTCCTCTTAGTTCCCTTGAGAGCTTTTTCTGTCAGCATTTTTCCAAGTCCTGTTACGTATGTCGAGGAAGGATTTGGGTCCTTAGATTTGAAGCACACCGTTGTTCTTACTGAGGTCTCCAAAAACATTGAGCAGCACTGCTGAGAAAGGCAGAACAAGATCCCAAGCTGGTACTATCAACTGATTGGCCCGTTCTTGCCTTAATTTGTGGTCTTGCCTCGAGCACTGATCTCAGTTCTATGTAGCCTTCAGAACACTGTCTGTGAGGCCCTGATTGTCCACTTGCTGTCATTGTTTTTGTAATTACAACCCAGTGTCAGCTATGGTACCTGGCTTGACGGGATGATATTCATTAAGTGATGGAGCTGATGCCACTTAATTACATTGACTGATAATAAAATAAGCTGCTTAATGCCATAGAAACTGACAAATCAAATTGTATTTCTATAAATAACAGCAGCAGTGGGAAATTTTGCACAGTGTGTCTCAATGTTTGCTAATTTGTTCACATAATTGCCAAGATATAAGCAAAATCATTTCAATTGCTTCCATGACCTTTTGTCCTATAACCCTAACAAATTCCTTGCACATAGTTTGTTTGCGCCTCAGGTTTTCTGCCTTCAATGCATATTAATGTATGTTGTTCCAGCCCCCGTTTATCCTTGCAGCCTCTCCCTTGGTGAAGACCCAGAGTTAGTAATTACTGGAGGCCTAACTCAGGCTAAATTTACAGCTATGATACTCCACAGGTACAATTGTGTGGCAGTTGTATTTTTGGATTGGTAAGTTTTCAAGTTTATTTATTCGTGTTACAAATAGTCTTACATTAATACTGCAATGAAGTTACTGTGAAAGCTGCCTGGTCACCACACTTTGTCGCCAGTGAGGGTACAGAATTACAGAATCACAGAATACTACAGTACAAAAGAGGCCCCTCGGCTCAATGAGTCTGCGTTAATGCATGAAATGCCCTGACCTAGCCACCTAACCCCAGTTGTCAGCACTTGGCTCATCGAGGTACTTTTTAAAGGATGTGAGGCACCCTGCCTCCACCATTCTCTCAAGCAGTGCATTTCAGACTGTCACCACCCTCTAGATAAAAAAGCTTTTCCTCAAATCTCTCCTAAACCTACACCCTCACTTTTAATTTGTGTCCCTTTGTAACTGTCCCTTCAGCTTAACCCTGTCCAAACCCCTCATAATCTTGAACACCTCAATCAGGTCACCCCTCAGCCTTCTCTGCTTCAGAGAAAACAATCCAAGTCCATGCAAATTCTCTAAAACTTAAATGTTTCATGCCAGGCAACATCCTAGTGAAACCTCTCTGCACCTCCTCCAATACATTCACACCCTTCCTATAATGTGGCAACCAAAACTGCACACAGTACTCCAACTGTGACCTTACCAAAATTCAGTACAACTCCATCATGACCTCTCTGCTTTTGTAATCTTACTCTGAAAGGGTGAATTTAGCATGGCCAATGCACCAAACCAGCACATCCTTTGGATTGTCAGAGGAAACCAAAGGACTCAGAGGAAACCCACGCAGATGCAAGAGAATTTGCAGATCCTAAGCAGACAGTGACCCAAAATGAGAGCCTAATCTGGGCCACTGGTGCTGTGAGGCTAACCACTGTGTCACCATGCTGCCAAAACTTAGATGCTCAATTCAAAATCCTGATGTTACATGTTGTGAAATTAAAACTCTCATAATTTGGAATGTAGCACCAAAGAAAATGGCCATGACAATTGCTGAATAAACCCACTGGTTCAGCCAAGTCCTTCAAGCCTAAATTGATTTGCAAACTGAAATGGCTTGAGCAAGGTATTGCTAAGTTTTTCAAGTCTCTTGGAATGACTGAGAGCTCCTCAAAATAAGGGGTACTGTCCTAAATGTGACACTGGCAACCTTTTTAACCTTTCGGTCTCCACTTCTTCTCCCTGCCTATTGACGTGTTATAGGATTACTGCTGATATGTGTGGTATTCTGGTGTCACATTTATTATTCCCGATTGCAGGCAATCAATGAGTGGTTAGCATTGGCCATGATGGAAATTTGAGCTTTAGCATTATTACTGTTAGCAGCGCAAATTCACTTGAGTTGCTGTTAGTTAAAGTTTATTTATTTATTAACCACAAGTAAGGCTTACACTACTACTGCAATGAAGTTACTGTAATATTTCCTTAGTTGCCACACTCCAGCACCTATTGGGGTCAATGCAGCTATTACTGATGAAATCAGTTTCCTCTGAATTGATCATTAGCTTCACTTTCCTCTCACCACCTCTTTGGTTTATAGAAATCATTTGATCAAATGTAATGTGATCAGGCAGTACCTGGTCAGAATATCACATAAATCCTCCAGGAATGCTTCCAAGTGAACAGGTAACCTGATACCATTCAGGCTTGCAAAAGCTTTGACAAAGTGAAAGGAGTGTGTACTCTTTACTCTTTAAAGGTTATTGAGGACAACTATTGATGAACATTTCTGCAATCTGAGTAAAGTGGGTGGCATGGTGGCACAGTGGTTAGCACTGCTGCCTCAGAGTGCTAGGAACTTGGGTTCAATTGGGTCACTGTCTGTGTGGAGTCTGCATGTTCTCCCTGTGTCTGCATGGAGTTCCTCTGGGTGCTCCGGTTTCCCCTCTCACTCCAAAGATGTTGATCGGCTATGTTAAATTGTCCCTTTGTGTCCAGGGAAGCGTAGATTAGAGGGAGTAGTGGGATAAATATATCAGATTACTTGGATTAGGCATGGGTAAGATTATTGTCGGTGTATATTCGATGGGCTGAATGGCCTCCTTCTGCATTGTAGGGTTTCTAAGATGGAAAAATAGAGAATCTTGCTTTGATGGATTGGCCATGCTAAATTGCCACTTAGTGTTTGGGGACTAGCTAATGTAAATGTATAGGGGTAGGGCCTGGGTGAGCTAAACCTGAGTCATTGCAGTATTAATGTAAGCCTGGGCTTGCAAAATCTCAAATGGCCTCCTCCTGCACTGTAGGATTCTATGATTCTTGATGTGTGATCCTCCATGGAGTGTTGGGAAGCTAATGACAGCTTTGTTTCCATTAAGGAAAGCACTTGCACTAATACAGCGCCTTTCATGACTGCTGGATAGCTGGGAGCAGTTCACCATGAATGAAGAAGTTTTGGTGTAGCGACTGCTCAAGCTGGAACTCGGTTCAGAGTAATATAAGTATCCCATTGTAATATTCTGCAGGCGGAGTTCTCTTAATGTTCTGTCACATATTCTTCTCTTAACCAGAAACACCATAACACAGATGAGCAAGTCATTTATCTCATCTGTTGCTCTTGCACCCTTGCTGTGGGAACCGTCTGCGTGTTTATTTTTGAAATAACAGTGACAACACTTTTGAAAATAATTTGTGAGGTGTTTTAGCGATACATCCTGAGATCCTCAGGCTAAGGGCGGGAAAGGTGCTGCTGTGAATGCGAAATCTGCATTTATTTCACTGAACTGAACAAGCCTACTAGGCTGTGGATTGACTTGGATTCTGCCGGCATCCAATAGAAACTGATAGCCAAGTTCTACACATGTAAGGACAGTCTCAACTGGGATCTTGGGTTCTTCATGTCATACTATCTGTAATCCCTATGACTTGCCTGGACTTTCAAAATCTCACTAACTGTCCTGGCTGGAGACAATACATATCTCTTTAACCTGTGCTTAACACTCTCTCCACTCACATTGTCTGTACCTTTCAGACTTGATTACTTGTAAAAACTCACATTCAACCATTATTTTGTGAATTGAGTTTGTGTCTTTACATGCCCTGTTTGTGAACTCCCGTTACCCGAAGTGGAGCAGTGCTCTGAAAGCTAGTGGCTTTTGCTATCAAATAAATCTGGACTTTAACCAAAGTGCCATGTGAGATGTTTTATTTCTTTCACGGCTGAACAGGGGTGCTTGGAAGGTGAAAGCGAGTGAGAAGTTTGGTTAAGCTTGCACTGCGCAGATGCTCTGAAAGTTAACCTGCCTCTGTGGGATCTGCCCGCAATATTAGTGCGATGGTTTCTTGACCATCTTGGGAGCGATAATTCATGTTGCTTCGGGGCCTTCAAATTAACTTCAGTGACACAGGTTACCACTTCCAGAACTTAATGTACTGGAATATGCAAATCATGTTTAGTTCACCTCTTTACCACTGATGGCGATGGCTGCTCTGTCAGTGTGGATTTTGTGATTTTAAAGTCACTGAACTTGAGAACTGGGACTGATGTGATTACTTTAATTGGAGTCTGGCTACTGAGTAAACTGGCCCACAGTATAGAAGATGGATGATGTCCACAACCCTGCCGCAGTGTAAAGGTGACTGGCTGTTGGGCCAGACGCTGGAATAGGAACTATAGAATACAGTCATTCCAAAACCACTTTGCTAAACCTGAGTCATTCAGCTGACTGGCTGCTGTTTTTGGTGGAAACGTTAACACTGCCACCAGCCTGGCATCTCCTGCTGAGTGTTAGCAAAACCTATCCTATTGAGTAGGTTTCATTGCTGCCTTCAGTTGATAGCAAGGCTGCGAGTTGAAATTGACAAAAAAAAGACAAGTTGAGCTGTGCTCTTGTGTTGCAATAAAGATTTTGACATTTGGTAGTTCCTCTGAATAACGACGGATCTAAGAAAATAATGATTGTTCCTCAGGAGTTTTCTTCAGATGCTTCTGTTTCCTCCCACACTCCAAAGAGGTGCAGGTTAGCCATAGTAAATTGCCCCTTTGTGTCCCAAAATATGTAACTTAGAGGGATTAGTGGAGTAAATACGCAGGGATAGGTCTGGATAAGCTGCTCTATTGGACGGTCAGATGGGCTGAATGGCTTCCTCCTGCAGTGTAGAGATTCTATGATTCTATAAATTATTAACATGTCATAGCACTTCGTCTAATATCTGGCAGATAAACCATTACAGATTTATACTTCAACCGAAATACCAGATTTTCTAATTAATTTTCAACAATTGTGTCAGAATATTTCAAGAACAGTGGTGGAACCTCATTGTAAATTTTATAAAATTCAGATGCTACTTTGGGAATAAAGTTGTATTAATCCATCCTGCTTAGATTAAACATGAACAAACTAACAGTCACACAAGTGATGATCAAAACTGCAGCTATATTATTTAGCTAAAATGCACTTAAAGGCAGTTTAAAATGTAAATTTCCCTTTGCTGCTTTATCATGTAAAAAGACAAGCTTCCATGCAAATCAGTGGAGCGATGGATTCTCTTTGGACATGTTAAAACTGAATAGTGAGAGAAGAAAAGCCATGAAGCAGAAATTCCCGTGCTCAGTCCCTTTATTATATCGAGTTAATTAATTTCAACCACACAATGGTAAAGACATTGCAATTCGATACGCATCCTTGAAATATGAAAGAAAAATTTCATCCATACCAGTTGTGCAACCATTATATTGGAAATGCTTATATCAATTTCTCAATGGTGGCACAGTGGTTAGCATTGCTGTCTCACAGCACGAGGGACCTGGGTTCAACTCCCGGCTTTGGTCACTGTCTGAATGGAGTTTGCACATTCTCTCCATGTCTGCACGGGTTTCCTCTGGGTGCACCAATTTTCTCCCACAGTTCAAAAGACTTGCTGGTTAGATTCATTGGCCATGCTATATTCTCCCTCAGGGTACCTAACCAGGTGTCAGAATGTGGGGATTTTCACAGTAACTTCATTGCACTATTAATATAAGCCTACTTGTGACTAATAGATAAACTTCTACTTTTTTGGAGCTTGTCAGAGACCTACGGTTTGTCTGCTTTAGTAAGTCTAATTGTACCTGATCAATGAGCACTTTAAACACAAACTTTCTTAAAGAAAATCAAGGCAAATTTTCAAAATCTTCATATTCTCAGATGCGGGATCAATGCAAAATAAATACAAGAATTTTTAAGAGTTTAAAATTTAACCTATCAACTTCCCATGTTTTACACCCCATTCAAATCACTGAAGCTGTGTTTCGGACTTGGGTCTATCGTTTACGTTCCAGTTTCTTACAATTTCAATTCTTAGAATCTTTCAGACTGAAGATATTGAATAAACAGCAACAGCCACATGATGCTTGGCAACTATATGGTACTTGAACCTGATGGATCAGTCATCAAATTCATACTTAATGTGCACTTATACACAGCAGCACATATACATCAGCTTCCAGACACCATCAACTGGAAACTCTATGTATCTATAATAACATACAGAATATTAAAGGAAAAGGTTAAATTGGAGATTTTTTTGCAAGGAATGTCACAATATATACATTGCATATCAAAAGCTTATGATGTGGAATCTCACTTGGCAATGGAATGGATGGAAGAATTGAGCGTGATGTTCAGGAACCAGAATTTCCAGATTGGCATAGCTTCAAACAAGTGTGTGGCCTTGCATTCCTACCTGTAGTTTCAGTGGGTTTTATTGTGCCAGTGCAAAATGGAAATTACATTTATCACAACACAAAGCTCTGCTGCCTTTTGGCTCTTGTTTAAAAAAGATCATGCCAGAACTGGCCCCAGCCTCAAATCTTGCCGTGGCCCAACTTGAGCTAATTACTGATGTAACTTTTCCCTAATTTTATTTGTTTGTGTTTTTAAAGCACTGCTGTAGCACTGCTGCCACACAGCACCTGGGACTCGGGTTTGATTCCTGGCTTGATTTACTGTAAGAATTTAGCAACACCAATTATTAATCCAACCGATTTATTTGATAGTAAAAAAGCGAGCTTTCAACACTCTTGTGTCTTCCTCAGGCAAGTGCAGTGTTCTGGTCTGCAATAGCACACATCAGCACAGACAGTCAGAGATTGCTGATTAGAATGCGAATCCTTACATCTAACCTGCTATTCAAGTGTTAAAGTGGCTAACAATGTGTGTGAAGGGGATCCTGAGCATTGTTAGAGAATTGTGTATTTTCTCCAGACAGCACAGTAAGTGAGGTTTTTTGCTAACCCAGGCAAGTTACGGGGGTTACAGATAGAACATAGAACATTACAGCACAGAACAGGCCCTTCGGCCTTCGATGTTGTGCCGACCAAAATAAAAAGCAATGCCCCTCCAAACTAAACCATTCCCTTCTCTTCCATATACTTATCAACTAACCTCTTAAACGCCACCAAACTTGGCGCATCTACAACAGCTGCAGGCAGGGCATTCCACTCCCTAATCACTCTTTGAGTAAAGAACCTACCTCTGATATCCGTCCTATAACTCATACCCCTAATTTAAAGCTGTGTCCCCCGTGCTAGCTTTCTCCATCCTAGGAAAAAGGCTATCACTGTCCACCCTATCCAAACCTCTAATCATCTTATATGCTTCAATAAGTCCCCCCTTAGCCGCCTCCTTTCTAACGAAAACAACCTCAAATCCTTCAACCTCTCTTCATAGGACCTGCCCTCCATACCAGGCAACATCCTAGTAAACCTCCTCTGTACCCTCTCCAATGCCTCCACACTTTCTTATAATTGTGGCGACCAGAACTGCACACAATACTCCAAGTGCGGGCCGCACTAGAGTTTTGTACAGCTGCAACATGATGCTGCGGCTCCTAAATTCAATCCCCCTACCAATAAAAGCTAAGACTCCATATGCCTCTTAACAACTTTATCCACTTGACTGCCTACTTTCAGGGATCTATTGACACATACACCAAGATCCTTCTGTTCCTCAACACTATTAAGAGCCCTACCATTAGCCCTATACTCTACACATTTATTGTTCCTGCCAAAGTGCATTACCTCACACTTTTCCACATTAAACTCCATTTGCCACCTCTCGGCCCAGCTCTGCAACTTGTCCAAGTCACAAGATAGTGTGTCATGAAGCCAAGATCCCCGTTAAGACCGTCCTCATGTGTGCGGAGCTTGGCTATCAGTTTCTGTTCAGCGACTCTGCGCTGTCGTGTATCACGAAAGCCCCCTTGAAGGACATTTACCCGCAGGTCGGAGGCCGAATGCCCATGACTGCTGAAGTGTTCGCCCACAGGAAGGGAACTGTTTTGCCTGGTGATTGTTGAGCGATGCTCATTCATCCGCTGTCGTAGTGTCTGCATGGTCTCCCCAATATACCATGCTTCGGGACATCCTTTCTTGCAACGTATTAGGTAGACAACGTTGGCCGAGTTGCAAGAGTATGTACCGTGCACCTGGTGAATGGTATCCTCACGTTTGATGATGTCGTCCATGTCTATGATCCGGCATGTCTTGCAGAGGTTGCTGTGGCAGGGTTGTGTGGTATTGTGGTCACTGTTCTCCTGAAGGTTGGGTAGTTTGCTGCGAACAATGATCTGTTTGAGGTTGTGCGGTTGTCTGAAAGCAAGAAGTGGGGGGGTGGGGATGGCCCTAGCGAGATGTTCATCATCATCAATGATATGTTGAAGACTCCGGAGAAGATGTCGTAGCTTCTCCGCTCCGGGGAAGTACTGGACAACAAAGGGTACTCTGTCCACCATGTCCCGTGTTCGTCTTCTGAGGAGATCAATGCGGTTTATCGTTGTGGCACGTTGGAACTGTCGATCGATGAGTCGAGCGCCATATCCTGTTCTCACGAGGGCATCCTTCAGGGTCTGGAGGTGTCTGTCACGATCCTCCTCATCTGAGCAAATTCTGTGTATACGGAGGGCTTGTCCATAGGGAATGGCTTCTTTAACGTGTCTAGGGTGGAAGCTGGAGAAGTGGAGCATTGTGAGGTTGTCTGTCGGTTTGCGGTACAGTGAGGTGCTGAGGTGACCGTCCTTGATGGAGATGCGCGTGTCTGCATGTTCCTCCCATGTCTGCATGTGTTTCTTCCCACAGTCTGAAAGGTAGGCTGGTTCAGTGTGTTGGCTATGCTACATTCTCCCTCAGTATAACCAGACAGGTGGTGAAGTGTGGTGATTGAAGGATTTTCATAGTTACTTCATTGCAGTGTTAATGTAAACCTACTTGTAACCCTAATTTAAAAAAAAAGATAGTCAAATTGCGCTTCCAATCTCAGTGTCAATGAGGGATTTAACATCTCGCAGTGTTGCAGGGATAGGGGAGGATTGAAGAGGGTGGGTTGGCTATTGGGGCTCAGAGAATCCTATTCAAACATGAAATGGTGCCTCACTCAGCTGGAATAAAGATCAAAATTTTGAAGTGTATTTCATACCTTAATGCTGAATTCAGCAGCTTATATCTGAAATGGCTTATGTTGTGTTCTGGGCTGGAACCAAAAGTGAACCAAGCTCTTTCAGCTCTTACTTAAGGTATTCCATCTATCAAAATTGGATTTCTACCCAATTGAGAAAAATATAGGCTGTGAACAAAATGAATCATAGCTCATGTATTCTTTTGCATAAATCATTTTTTCTTGAGCTCCCTCAGTGGCTCAGTAAATTTATTCGCTGCAGAGCTAATCAAGCTTTCTATACCTCTTGAATTGGTTGTATAGGGTGCAGGCCCAGAAATGTTATGTGTAAGTTGCACATTAATTTGAGTGAATCTCAAGTTTTGTTAATCATTCTGATTTGTGATTTATCCATCAATAACGTGGCAGTGCTAAGATCACTCTTTTGCAAGCCTGTATGCCAACAGAACTCAAATGAGGAATGTAAACAACCATAGGACTGATCTGTCAGGTCTTGGATTCGTATGTAACCAGTGAGCAGTACTTTTGACACATCTAAGCTGGTGAGTAGCTCTGCACTACAAATATTAAGGTCCCAGGTTTGATCTGCAAACCTCTTATTAATTAGCCAAAGTGTCGGTATGGATGCTACAATTGGCTTAAGTTAGGATTTACAATTGGCTTAAATTAACACCATTGCCAGGGACTTGGGTTCGATTCCCAGCTTGGGTCACTGTTTGTGTTGAGTTTGCATGTTCTCCCCGTATCTGTATGGGTTTCCTCGGATGCTCCGGTTTCCTCCCACAGTCCAAAAATATGCAGGTTAAGTGAATTGGTGATGCCAAGTTCTTCCTCGGTGTACCTGAACAGGCACCAGAATGTGGGAATTCAGAGATTTTCACAGTAACCCCACTGCAGTGTTAATGTAAGATTACTTTGACTAACAAACTTTACGTTTTAGCTGAACAGCTTGTCAGCACTCACTGTTCAGCTTCCTTTCATCAATAATGGTCGGTGTAATAAGGTAATAGCAAATGCCTGATGCTGGTGAAACTATACCCCTTCAATATCATCAGGAGTGAAAGGATGAGAGGAGAAACATAGTGAGAGAAAATTGATTAAGTTAAAAATAAAAAAAATTATGACTTGGAATAGTTTTGTAATCAAAATTACAAATAAATGAGTCACGTGATTGTTGCGAACTCTGGCAGTATTGATCTTTTAATCCTTTTGTTTATCCTGATGCACAGCCCATAATTATCTAATCCTGGAGTGTACACTCTGCATTACATCCTTGGAGGATTCTGGTTAAGTTGAAGTGATCTGCAGTTGAGTAAAGTCAACAAAATCCTTGTTTGATCAAGGTGATTGGAGACCAGGGCGGGGAGAGACTGCTGAGCATGCTCATATTCTGCAATGTTGTATACATTGAGATGTTGGCTGCCATTGTGGGTGAAATTGCAGATGACGGTCTTGGCTCCCTGATACAGATCACTGATGCTCAGATTGATGAACTGCACAATGCCCAAGAGAAAATAGATGAAGCTAGAGGAAATAATCCTGTCAGCCGAGAGGCTATTTCCTCAGTGGAGGCTCAGCTTTAGTCCTTGGAAATCCTTTTACATAGTATGTTGGACAGCCTGACTAATTTGGAGAGATAAGGCCAGTGAAGGAATGTGCATGTTTCCAAACTCCCAGGAGGAGCTAAGGATAACTTCCCGGTTGAATTTGAAAACTGGCTGCCATGTTTTCGTAATCTTGATTTGAAAACTGGATGCATCAAATCCAAAGAGGCATACTGTATCCGGACTTCAAGCTCTGGAATCAATTATAGGCTCCAATCACTGGTATTGGATTGTCTTGATCTCTGTGTTCATCGAGGGGAACCAGAGGCGGCCTAACAAGAATCAACCTCGCCACCTGCCAAGGTCCAAGTCTCTCTCAACCTGGGCTTCTAGGTGACAGTACAACAAAGGTGCATCCTCCCCCCACCCTCACCCATTGCTGCCCTTTTCAACACCCCTCCCATCCACAAAACTGGCCTCCTGGCTAGCCCCAACTCCCTCCTTACAGATGGTCAGCCCTGATCATCATCTTCCCTCCCTCTGCCATCGATCCCGAGTGCAGAGCGACAGTGCTACCAATCGCCTAACCAGTAGGCCACATCCCCATTGTCCTGCCTCTTTGGCATTGCGTGGTGTGTGATGAGCAGTGCCAAGGTGCCTCTTGGGGATTGCCAGTTTGCCCCTTGGGCAATGTTAGGGGACCAGGCTGGCCCTGCCCAGAGTATTCTCCCGTTATCCCTGACCCCCTGGGGGGGCCTTAATAGCTAATACCACTAATGGTATCAGTCCATTAGTGGAAGGACAGTTGTAAATCCTGCCAAAATGGAGGGGATGGGAAGTGGTGGGGGAACACTAGCAAACCTAGAGACCTCAGTCCCAGTTCAGCTAATGACATTGAAATGCATATTTAGCATATAATCAGCTTTATGCCAATTTCTGGGAAGCCTGCAAAACAGCCTCTGCTGATATTTCTCGGCGCATTGCACTGCAGCACAGCGGGCTGGGAGAATTGCACCCCCCACACACCCCCCACCCCCGCGTTTGAGGGCCCAATTGTGAACCCAGAAAACTGCAGCTCCAGATTACATGAGTTTCTCCCATGAGATTATACAGCTCTGTTCCTGATATTCAATATGTGTGAGAGCAAAAAATGTCAAATTACATTTTGTATCTCTGACTTTATCCTGGTGTTTCTGTCTCCCTGAGGTTTCCTTTCCTTGTCTGGGTCAGATAGGCTCTGATTTATTATATTTAATCCATATGGTTTCTTTCCTGTCGGGAAGGGGAAGAATTGTATCTTTCCCCAGATATCCTGTCTGTGGGATTCTTGGTGTATTCTTCCTCTCCTGATTGGTGGGACCTGCTTGGTGGGAAAATAGGTTAAATTTTCTGGCTGATAGTGGGATTTGAGTGGCATCCCTGGTGTGGCTGGAGATGGGTGAGGCTTATTTTGTGGTGAGCCCAAGTGTGGTGTGTGAATCTTTGGCTTATTGGCTCTTTAATCTGTGTTAATATCCCTTACTTTATTTAGCTATGTTGGCAAGGGTAGCCGCTATTTTGAAACTTCGCACTTGGAAGGTGTGGAATTGTATCATATGTTTAGGTTTCCCCAATGGAAGATATCCTGTTATTCTTGGGATCCAAGGTCAGTTTAAACATTTGGGCTCTCTTTTATCTAGACTCTTCCCGTGAGGCTGGTGTTAGGCTCCTGTTACCCAGTGTGTGAGACTATACACTGTAATGCTGTATCTTAGCTTTGTGATGAGTAGCCTGATGTTTCCCTCTTTTTGTGGAATCCTTTCATTCTCTGGAGGTTTTGGGCTGTGTTTGGGTGCTGATTGTTTGTATTTAAACCCACAGAGACTCCCTTATGCTATGCAGCTCAGTCCTTGCTCTCCTGTGGGTGAGGGTGTGCATCACTGTGCTATTTATCCTGTTATCCTGATATTCCCACTCTGTGCATTACCCTTTCATTATCTGTACAAAGGAAAGTGCCGTTTACAACAACACAATTACAACGATTATAATGAATTATAATAGATCATTGATATTCCAAACCAATTGTAATATTTCCTGTCTTTTCTGTACGTATATGTGAAAAACTGATTTTGCTGCACAGTACCAGTCCTTGACAGTCGTTGCATCTGTTTGTAAAAATGGGGAAAGAAATCTTCAATAAAAATAGTACATTTTAAATTACAAAATTGCAATAGAAAGCCTTCACAATTCAAAAGGTGCTCTAATTTCTGTGAAATGGTGCTCTTAGCCAATAGCTCCATGATTTTCAAATTTCAGATAGTAATTTTTACATGTAAATTGCTATTTTAATGTCTTAAATGTCCAATTTTACAGTTACTGAAGCTTGAATCATCAACTGCTATCTATTTCCTTTGATTTAATTAAACCAGACGAAGAGCAAATATTGAATAAAATGCTATTTTGTGAAGATTGCTGTTATTTACACAGAAATGTTATCATTTTTTGTAATTGCAAAATCCCTGACAAAGGGTTAATGATATTTAGTTAGATAAATGCAGAATAATCTTTTGGATAATTTAATCCTGCCATGTGAATTGGTGCTTCAACATTGCATTTCTCAAAAGTTCAAAGCATGTTCTGCATCTCAAAACATCAAAAGCGTAGTGAGTTAAATTGCTAAATATTAAAATTGACAATCAAAGGAAGTCTGTTCCTTATTTTCATATGCTTGTTTTTCATGCTTGTCCACGATCATGTTGTGGCAAAGTTTCAGTCAACTGGACCTTTATACTGCAATACTCCATCTCTGTAATGTGAAATTTTGTAGCAAAAGCCCCCAATAGTCACCCCCAGAAATGAATATTATTGCTCCTGTGGGCAAGGAACTTTGCTTTTAAGTTCACTTTCTAATTTGTATTGTTCACCTCCCGTCTGGACCCTGCTGCTCACAATGGTGCCTTATCTAATTGAAGACTGAAGCATTTTATTTGGCAACACATGTAACTTCACTCACTGATTGGCTGTCAATCACTGACTCAACAAGATTAGAAATTGCCATGTTACCGTACTGAACTTTTAATGAAACTGTGTTGAAAGATAAATGAGACTTTTTTTAGGAATTTTCAGTTTAACTTCCTGTTCAATTGATGTAGCCCCAAATATTTTGCCAAAGTCACTGTTCTTCATGTGTGAATCAAGATGGTGAATAATGTCAGGCTATTCAACTGCAAAGGGCAGAACAGACTTGTCTAACAAGGGTTTTCCCATCCAATTTTAACATGTGTATTATTTGTGGTAAAGGCTGCAATATGGTTATTTGACGGTGAAATTTCTCCTATTTATAGTAATAGTGCAAACATCAGTATGATTACAAAACAAGAAACCCTATTTTGTACTCTCTCACAAAGCTATCAACAAGAGAGAATCCTGGCAGATTTTAATTTTTTTCCTCCTGCCTAGATCTCTTGAGGTTAATTACTTTCTCTGAGATCAGCTAATTTAGCAAAGGCCAGAGATCGAACCTGGATTTGGATGGCTCAATAACACATCCAAAAGAAAATTACCAAATGAATCATCAGGGCATCACAGACTGAATCCTCTATCACTCCTGGTATTGAAAGGGATTGCAAAGGTGTTGTTTTAGGAATTTCTCTATTTGAAGTATCATCATTAAGCAGGATCTTTGCAAACCTGAAGAATTAATTATTTCCCTTCAGCATTTGTAATTATAGATATTAAGCTCATTTATACAAATTGGACAAGATTACACATCCTAAATTTCAACCAAGTAGAATGAGGATTTTTGTAAGTATAACTAATTTCAAATTTTGACAACTTAGTAAAGCTCAATTGGAAAAATGAAAATAAAGGAACAAAAAAAGCCATTCAGTCCATCTAGCATGATATGTTGATTGGGCTCCTTTAAGAATAATTTTTTTCTTTTTATTAGTGTTCTTTTCTGTATGTATTAGCTTGTAGAAGCAAGGAAAGCGAAGTAGATCACCTTGGGAGATATTCTCCTTGAACAAAATGATGTCTTTGCAACGTAATCTTTTAGTTCCAAAACTGAATCTGGATAGAGATTTTGTACAGAGATAAGACTGTGTGCAAGCTGGCTAATTGTGCTGGAGGGTTTAATGCAGTCTAATAGTTTCTCCCCCACTAGTAGGAGTTAATGAGTTAAATACAAATGTGCTAGAAATGGATGTGCAAAAAAAAACAAGCTTAAGATCTTTGGTATGTGCATAATTCATTATTATGACACTTAATCGTAAATGTGCTCAGCTAATGAATTATACTGCAGCGTATTGAAAACTAAGAGTGTTGTGCGTAACACACAGCTAGCCCCAATTTTGGAACATTGCAAAAAGTATAATGGGGAATAATTTTCAACAATGTTATCTTTATAAATAACCATATATTCAACCAATGCCAGAGAAACTGGCTGAACTTGATATCAAGTAGGGACAGAAAAATTGGCATGCATTATTGAGGGAGCAACAGAATTTAACAAGCTGGACAGGTGGAAGGGAAGTGAACAGGGTGGGGGTGGGTGTGCGGGATACAAGATCCAGAAGGAAAAGTTGCATGGATGAAGGCAGCTAACAGATGGTTACAAAACACATGCCCAGAGAGAATGCATAGAAGGTAGATATGGGAGCACATGTAAAGCCATGGAGTAAATATTCATTTTTGCCTGGAATGTCTAAAGACACAGGACATGTATAGGTCAGGGATATGGTGATCACAGAAAGTTTACCATTATCTGGGACTAAGAAGTACCTAGGACTAGAAATAATGTTTATGTGTTAAGATCTGGTTGGGGACCCCTAACATTTCAAGACAAATCCAAACACCAAGGGATTTTAAACAACAGAACAGCACAAGACTGCATTTTCAACACAAATACAAACCTTATTCTATATAGAGTAAATTAAACATCACAAATATAATTAAGTTAATAGTCTATTTTATACCTATGTATGTAATGTGCTTATGTTTACGTCTTTTTTTCTCCAAAAAGTTCTCTTGTGTGTTACAATATCTTGAAGTTATTTGCTTCTCTATACTAAATACCAAACAAAAAAATGCCACTGTTTTCTGGAAACTAATTTTCCCCAGTTCCAGCTATTCTCACTAATTAGAATTTCATTTACTGCCTCTTGACTATGAATAACTTAGTCTCTTGATCTGGTTACCTTCTTAATACTTCCAAGCAAATCTGTTGGTTGTTTCCTTTCCAAGACCCATTGAGGACCACTGTAGATATTTCCACTAGCTACAAGCCAGCCAGTCTCCAACTTCTTTTCCTTGTGAAATGCAAACTGAGATTAAACTGTACCTGCATTGCACATGGCAAATTATGAATTTGGCTTTTTTCTATTTTACAGTGTAGGGTTAGCTTACTGTTATTTACTTTGGCTATCCTTTCTCAGTGAGCTGCACCACCCAACTAATATTCTTGTCAAACATGCAGATAAGTTGAAACCAGAGAATCTCCAGAAGCTTCCCCCCATGTCCATAAGGACATGTCATGCTCTGAGATGTTGTCAAACAGACCTTCAGGTTAATTATCCTTCATTTATATTATCTACAGAAATAAAAGGATTTTACAACATTTCAGGGTTTACCAAGTGCTTTTAAATTAATTCAGCTCTAATTCCCAAAACAAAAGATCTCTCTGGACTACCCTTATTGAAATGATTGCAGACATCATAGGCACAAGATAAGCCATCCATTGTTTAAATTTCTCCACCTGCTGCTTTATGCTCTTTTTAAGTTAACATGTCCCAGTCTTTTGATAAACATGATCCATTCTTTTAACTGTAATAATTCAAGTTGTTTGAGTTGCATTTGCATCAGATGTTTAAATTTTAATGTGGGCTTTCCCTCAGCTCTCTATGGTTGCACTTAATTCCTAAAACTACAAGAGATATTTTAAAATGTATAGATTATGAACAAAGTATTCCTGATATATGATGTTAAAAGAACTAAATTCATTGAAGTAAGAGTTCCCAGAGCAAAAAGACTGAAAGGTTTTTTTTAATAACATGCCTGATGAAAGTGAAAAGAAAACCTTTAAAGGTATTAAGCTGGGCATGCTGTATAATTATACTCTGAACTTGAAAAAAATCACATCTGGATCACCGTACACAATTTTGTCCTGGTCTCCATTTTATAAAGAACGAATGAAGCAGCATTGGTTAGAGTGCAAAAGGTATTCACATGGATGATACTCAGAACTCTCGTACTGAAAGAATGTACTTATCAGGAAAGGCTGAACAAGCTGGTGTTTTTTTTTACTCTCTAGAAAGGGAAAAGCTGAGGAGTAACTTGACAGAGGCTTTAAGATTAGGATGGGATTTGGTAGAATAGACATAGAGGAGATATTTCTACACGTGGTTAGATCAAAAATAGGAACCATAATATAAGATAATCACCAATAAATGAGAAGGGAATCAAAGAGAAATGTACATACCCAAAAAGTGAGAGAATGTGGAATAAGTGACTGCAACAAGTAATTGAGATGAATTGTATTTGAGAGGAAGTTAGATAAACTAGAAAATAAAAGGGATATGTTGACTGTATGAGATGAAAAGAGATGAAGGGAAGCTTCAATGGAGCACAAATATTAGCAGAGATCAGTTATGCCAAATAGATCCCCAATCTGAGTTCCTATGGAATAAGGCTAATTTGGGAGGGTTTACAAGTGGTGGGCAGGTTACTAATGGAGCAGCCCACCCCATTTCTTGAAGATCTCACTTTTTGCTGGGAGGGTGAAGGGGCTATGGTACGAATCCCATAAATAAGAAATTTGAATAAAGCAGGACTGCTTCAAATTACTCCTGAGTTGGACCTCATTTTCACATTCAAAGGGCCTTCATCTGCAGTCTCAGAGTAACACATTGATAGAGGTGCTTTATGTGATGTTGAAGAGCATATATGTTGGTTTAAGCATCGTGATCTGGAGCTATTTAAATCCCCAGACTTTCAAACATGGAGGAGAAAACAGGCTGCAACTGTCAGAGGAAAATAAGTATGTGCTGCTAGAGGGCAATGATTCACAGATCATCAGGTATAACTTAAAAAGAATCATTACCATCTATTGTTGCAGTTTCAATATGCTTTATTGTTAACATTTCCCAAGGGCTATAATTGCAATAGAGCAAATTATAAATGCTTGGCTGAAGGTCCATAAGTACTTATTTCAGAGTTCACATTTTCATTGACAGTTTTAAGAGTCTATTAAAGGATTAGCTATCTTCAATATGGTTAGGAATTTTATAACAGATTGACATTCTGAGGAGTTTAAATTCTTGGCTTTATGAATGAGTGATTTTCTTCAGTTTCATTCTATTCCATTCCATGAATACTTTGCCCAAAGTCAGATCTTTGGCTCATTATCTGTGGATGCTTCGTCTTGATTTATTTTTCCCAGGCAACTTTTGTCAATGGTGGTTTGCCATTACCTTCCACTTTTGGGATCAGCCTGAGAAGATAGGTCCCAAGTCTATCTCTGCCAGAATGGGCACCTAATCCATACCATTGACCTTATTCTGGACTACATACTAGCCATCTACTCAAGTGAGTTAACTAGTACCCTATATTAGCTTGTTAGAATATTTTTTCAAATCTTCAAAGGCTCTTAAGGTCTAGCTGAAGTGAATATTGAATGAATGATTATGGAGGTTATATGAGATAGTATGAATGTGACGTGTAGTGTAAGCTAGCATAGAAGAGGGATGGGGATGTGAGGTGGCTTAATGATGGCATGAGAGATGGATGAATGGTTAGGACAGGAGAGTGAAATGGCCTTTTATAAAAATAGAATAAAGTTCCAAAGAACTGAGGTAGATCTTCTAACCTGCCTCATTCGAACATCTCCCGGCTTGAGCCACCTGCCTCAGTTGTAAAAATATGGCCAAATGTAATTGTATAGAGGAAGCAAGTAGCTCAGATAAAACAAACATGAGTGGAGCAACAGATAATTTAAAATGAGAATGAGAAGGAAAAGTGGCGTGTACAAAACTTGCAGAAGGAAAAGAGAAGAGTCCCACACGAGTACAAGAAACTGCAGAAACTTTATGTCGATGATGAGAGCAGCAAAGAAAGACCTGGAATGAAGCATTGAATTTCTAATCCTAAAGTGCTCAAAATAATAGCGAAATTCCTTCAGCATCAAAAGAACTTTTGTATGGAAGTGAAATCCATATGAAATGCAAACCTATTTCAGACCTGCGTTGATCACAAAACGGCAAGTATTCTGATTGATTACTTCTTTTCAATGATTCACAAAGAACAATATAACCAACAGGACCTCCCCAAAGACATCCAAGACAAATTAAATACCTGGCTCCTAAGTGCAATGGAAGTTCTGGACAAGCTAATTGAATATATAAAAAAAAATCGATCCTCAATGTAGCTGGTATTTAACACAGGCTGCTGAAGGAGGCTAGCAAAGCAATTTGTGAAGCGCTGGCAACCATTTATCAGGGAGTTATTGAACACTTGGATCCAAGTCAGTTGATATGGTGCCTATATTCAAAGAAAATCAGTGTAAGCAATGACCAACCCAATTGTCTTTTATTTAATGTTGAATAATGGTTCCAGACATCTGAAGTAAACCTGAGGACCATCTGTACAGCAAAAATCAAGCAAACAGCAGTTAATTCAGTAGGGGAAGATTCTGCTTGACCGACTCTTTGACTTTTTGAGGAAGTGACAACTTTGACTGGGTTCTAATAAGCTTCAAACTTGGTAGCTTGACTTCCCAATTGCTTTTGCCAACTTTTCACATGTAAAGCTATTGATTTTGCTTGGGCGTGGGGCTGGTGCAGGAGTAGTTAAAAACACAGCTGAAGGTAACAAATAATGTATACTTATTGAAAGGGTCTGTGTGGAATGGAAAATGTTACCAAGAGGACGGAAAAACATAGTTTGGACATGTAGTCCACCAACAGTGCTGAATTAAGGATGAAGTTGAAGAACAACGGAAGTCAAAGAACACTTGACACTAAACATGCCTCACCAGCAGACCAGTGACAAACATAGTCAGTCGATTTTGCACCTATCAGCCAAAAGAGTAGAACATAAACTAAAGAAGAAAATTATCATTATCTACTGCACCATTTCGGACAACACCAACATCAGGGATCTAAGTTCTGATTAAAAAACCTTGATAAACTTGGACATTTCAATCTGACAAGAGCTAATCTTTTAGAGATAGTTAAGAGTATGAAAAAAAAATTAGCATGGAAGATAAAGGTGTTAACTCTGGTTCATCAGTTAGATAAATAACAACTGTGATATTTATTTACATATAACGATAGTATAGAAGTTTTCCAGCCTTATGCAGCCCATCAGCTTCCAGGATCAAATTAGCTAGGCAGGCCAGGTTCTTGTTAAGGTGACCTCTCACCCTGGTCGCTCATTGGTTACACAGGTCATGTGACTTTCTTTGCAGTTTGATCCTTAGAGGGGACAAATGCCACATTCTTCCCTCTCTTTCACACAGTTTAAAATAATTTGTTTACTCAGTCCCCAGCAATTAGAATATTTAACCGTAGATCTATCCACCATAAGTTGTCTCTCCAGTGGTTTCCAATTTCTAATGAAGCAGCTAATGCCTCTGTCTGGGGTGCTTCCACTGGAGTGTTTTAGCAGAAACCACCACACCAGGTATCCCCTCAGGTATTGGTATCTCAGCTTCACCAGTTTCCATGGCGACGACAGACCCATCTCTCTCAAGCTGACATGATACTTCACTGCTTGGACAGCTATAAGAAGTGAAGCTGGCAATGTGGTGTCAGTACTGGCTGCTGGGATATCTCTCGTCCTCTTAAATGGTTGACATGTTTCTGAATGATTTTCCCTTGTATGTCTACTTCATAAAACAAAGGTTCACTTTTTGATATAGCTACTCCTGGGAGCCAACTAGAGCCACTTCCAAAGTTTCTGACATTCACAGCTTCATTTACTGTAAATGATTCACTGATTTGCCTGAATCATGGTTTGCCTTGAGCTCAGATATGTTGCTGGGGGCCAGTGCCACCTTTATTGCTCTGACCTTCCCTTCATGGAGTTTAATCCTTGTGCATTTACACAATATCCTAGATAGGCTATCTCAGTGGCTTGAAAAGTACATTTTCCTTCTGAGCTGAACTCCTGCTCTTGAATCTCTTGTGCATTTCTTCTAAGTTAGCCACGTGCTTAGGCTCTGTCAATCCAGTTGTCAAAACATCATTCAGACATCCAACATGTGGCAATCCTTGGAACAGACTGTCCATCGTTCTGTGGAAAATAGCACTTGCTGACCACACACCAAATTGTGTGTGCTTATTGTAACATAACCTCAGGAAGTATCATATAACTTAAGTTGCTGATGTGTATAGCTCATATTCAGCTTTATATAAAATTGACCTCCTTTTGTGTATAAGTCTTCAATATCAGGATTGTTTACTTATCTAGTTTGGCAGCTTGATTAACCGTTAATTTCTAGTCTCCACAGATGCAGATAGTCTTGTCAGACTTTATCATGGGAACTAAGGATGCTGCCACTCTGTGAATTAAACTGGCTGGATAATACCCTCTTTTTCCAATCTCTTCAATTCAGTGTCCAGCTTTTCTTGCAAGGTATATGGTACCAGTCTTGTGTTTATTTGAAAAAAAGTGGTTGCCTTTGAATCTACATAGATCTTCACCTGGAGCCCCATTATTTTGCCCAACTCATTGCAAAAGACATTCTCATACCTCATTAATAACTCAGGCCTTCCACATTGGGAAGATCTCCCTCCAGTTTAACTTGATTGCTTTGAATCGATCACAGCCTAGAAAAATTGATCCTTGGCCTGACATATTGACTACTGGAAGGTGGGCGGAATGCTGGCAATAGCTTATAGGTAGCACCGCTTATCTTGATGGCTTTTCCTATATTTGCTAATTGTGTTGTTGTACTCTTCAAGCTAAAAGGCTGGGCTGTTTCTCATAAATAGCAAAATGTGTGTTCTGCTATCACTATGGCTGAGGCTCATTTGTCACCTTGCATTTTTAAGAGGTTACCATTTACCAAAAGCATTGCACTGACAGAGGCTACTTTGGCTACTTCCACTTTAAACACTGAGTGAACATTTAAATCAAAGCACAGGACTCTTCCATATTTTGCACTTGTGATGCATTACTAACTCTGCTACTGGGTAGATTTGACTTGTACATAAATGCCTTAAATGACCTTTCCTGTGGAAGGAAAATCATTGATTTCATTTGATTTATTATGGTCACATATATTAGCATACAGTAAAAAGTATTGTCTCTTGTGCACTATACAGACAAAGCATCAAAGCATACCATTCATAGAGAAGGAAATGAGAGAGTGCAGAATGTAATGTTACAGTCATAGCGAGGGTGTAGAGAAAGATCAACTTAATGCAAGGTAGGTCCATTCAACAGTGTGATGGCAGCAGAGAAGAAGCTGTTCTTGTGCTGTTGGCATGTGACCATAGACTTTTTGTATCTTTTTCTGGACAGAAGAAGATGAAAGACAGAATGTTTGGGGTGTGTGGTGTCTCTAATTATGCTCGCTGCTTTGCCGAGGCAGCGGGAAATGTAGCCAGAGCGAATGAATGAGAGGCTGATTTGTGTGATGGATTGGGCTACATTCACGATCTTTTGTAGTTTCTTGTGGTCTTGGACAGAGCAGGAACCATATCAAGCTGTGATACAACCAGAAAGAACGCTTTCTATTGTGCATCTGTAAAAAATGATGAAAGGCATAGCTGACATGCTGAATTTCCTTAGTCTCTTGAGAAAGTGGAGATACTGATGGGCTTTCTTAACTACAGTGTCAGCATGGCCCAGCCTGTTCAGCAGGCTTTAGGGGAGTCATGGCCCCTGTACTGGTAATACACTAATTCAATCCACGGTGACTTTAAATCTGCAAATGGCTGCATTTGTTTCCTGTTTTAAAATTACATCTTCATTCTTGGTGCCACTACTGACTACAGCTACCTGCTCCAACTGGTAAACTGTGCCATTTTGCATGTTCTGTAGCTCCTATGCAGCCTTCTCTGTGCTCTCCATCACTAGGACCATCTCCAGTGCTTTGTAAAATGAATATCTATCTCAACTAACACCTTCCTTTGGATGGAGCAGACGGTCTCTCAGTATATCATTGAGTGGCTTCAAAACTGCAGTGCTGTGAGATCTGTCTCAGCTTGATGATATAAGTTGCAATGGTCTTCTCTGGGCTCTCCTCATTAAATTAAATTTAAACCACCACAGGATTACTGAGGGCTTTGGATGACAATATGCTTTCACCAAATCAATTATCTTCGTGTATGATCTAGAACTGTATGCATTTGGCAGTGTGAGACTATGGATTAAATGCTCAGGAGGATTTTCTTTCTCTTCTCCTCTTCTATTCAATTGGCACGGAAGTAGTAGCCAGACACTCAATTATTGTGTCCAGTCCACCATGGAAACATCAAAGGAATCAGTCCCTCCAAATATGAGCATATCTACAAGCACTTTCTTAACTTAGATTCAACTTCAAGAGATTTATACTCACAATCTTGGAACCACCTTTTGTTCTTTTACCTAACTGGTTCGCCAGTTAGAAAAATGAAAACTGTAACATTTATTTGCATACAGCCATAATTTGGAGGCAGCTTTGTGCTGCCAGTTATTTTCAGGATTGAACCTGTTTGACAAACCTGCGCTTGTTAGGGTGACCCC